>CAMGYJ010000002.1:15443480-16043480 GCA_946122785.1 Linum tenue | reverse complement strand
ACTCCGACTCCGAAGACATAGCAGCTGGTATGAGGGAAGATGGGAGGGAGGAAGGCTTCGAAGCGGACGATGACCCACTCTGCCCTAGTATTCAGTTCTCGGCAGCCGAAGAGCGACAATTCTGCAGGGAATGGCGTTCATCGCTAGTTGTCAAGGCCCTAGGTCGGTCGGTGTCGTACACGGGCATATCGAAGCGGCTGAACGACCTGTGGGCAAAGGCGGGCGGAATTCAAGTTTCGTCAGTCAAGAACGGATACTACTTGGTTCGTTTCACGAGCGGGATTGACTACGAGCGTGCCCTAACGGGTGGGCCATGGATGATGGGCGACAATTACCTCACGGTCCATATGTGGGACAAGCATTTCCGGTCCTACAACCACGAGATATCATCTACCTTGGTCTGGGCACGCCTGCTGGACATACCCATCCATTTCTTTCATAAGGAGGCAGTAATGAAGATCGTGGGCCGCATAGGGAAACCATTGCGAGTTGACCAAGCCACTGCTACAGGGGCTCGGCTGGACTACGCTCGGGTATGTGTGCAAGTGGACCTAACCAAACCCTTGCTTTCACAATTCAAAATCCATGGGGTGACCTACTACATACAGTATGAGGGACTCGAGAAGATCTTCCTTAATTGTGGGAAGTACTTCGAGCGCTCAAAATGCTATTGCACGGCTGCCCCGGACTCGATGGACACCGAGGCTCCCATAATGCAAGAGAAATCACAAGTGAAGGAACCAGAGAAGACATATGGGGAATGGATGATAGCTAAGCGTAAACCCAGGACAGTGCGGAAGGAGATGGTTGGCCAGGCATCCAAGGGACCCACGAGAACTAGCCAGGGAGATCAAGCGAAGGGAGGTTCACGGTTTAGTGTACTAGCCACCGAGGAAACTCAAAGCAGTATGGAAGAACCTAGTGCCAAACTGAACGGAAAAGACAACCCAGTCCGCGAGGCGGTTATGGGCGATAAACTCACTAAGAGTACTGGCGGTGGGAAAGGAAAGACCAAGGACGGAGGTGAGAGTGAACGTGTGCATGGGGGGGGGGGGGGGGGCGGAGCCTGTGAAGGCCATGCAAGCTACGTCGCCGCAGCTACCTAGAGCATATCGCGAGACGAGAGGTGTGATGAGCTCTGGGCCGGCTAATCACTCGGAGGTTGCAACAACTCCAGTGCCCCCAACCGACCAAGCATTTCCATTGTCCGAGAATAATAAGACACTTGCCTCGGCAGCATGGGGGCGTCCCCCGAATTTGGTGGAGATGCAGGGAGAAGAAGACCATTCTATCCAACCTGAACAAGAGATGCTGACAGAGGACGCATATTTGGGGGGGCTCACCCCGACCAACGGGACACAGGAAAGGGCCTCAGAAATCCACCTCACCCAATGAATCCGTGTATCTTTACTTGGAACTGTAGGGGAGCTGGAAGTCGGAAATTCATCCGAGCCTATAAGGAGTATAAGCGGCGTTATAGACCAAATATAGTGATTATTGTGGAGCCTCGGATCAGTGGGGCAACAGCGCAAACTGTGATCAATGAGATGGGCTTCGATAAGCAGTTAATTGTGGATGCTTCGGGTTTCTCAGGGGGTATCTGGCTTCTGTGGAATGAGGGGGACTTCACGATTAACAGGGTAGATAGCCATAGCCAATACATTCAGGTACGTGTGCATGTGGCAGGGAGACCAGAAAATCAGTGGAATCTCACGGCTGTGTATGCAAACCCGACACCTGTCCAACGTCGTCAACTCTGGGAGGCGCTGAAAGGGATTGCTGAGGAGCAAGAGATTCCGTGGCTAATTGTTGGCGACTTTAATTCCATTCTCCACCCGTCAGAAAAATTGGGGGGAGCTCCGTTTGACGCCAGCAGGATTCGGGACTTTCAGGACTGTGTGAATGATGCGAGCCTAGTGGACTTGGGTTTTAACGGGCCCTCGTACACTTGGTTCAGAAATGGAGTTCGCGAGAGGCTTGATCGAGCATTATCGAATAACGGCTGGATGACGGCCTGCCCGGAAACTTCTGTGCGCCACTTGCCTAGGATCAAATCTGATCACCGACCGATCCTGGTGACTACGAATTCCCCTACTCAACCAGGAGGGCCCCGACCTTTTCGGTTCCTAGCGGCTTGGTTAACGCATGATGACTTCAGAAATATGTTAGAGGCAGCATGGGCTAAGGGGGACTCCTTCCTACAGTCCGCCAAAGCCTTTGCTAGTGACGCTATACAGTGGAATGCTCACGTTTTCGGCCATATTTTGCGAAGGAAAGAGGCACTATTGAAGCGGATAGAGAGGCTGGAGTTCAGAGACGGCTCCTCGTCTATGTCAGCTCAGTTGGAGAGTGCAAGAGAAGAGCTCGAGCTGGTTTTGTTTCAAGAGGAGCTACTTTGGTGTCAGAAGTCCCGCCTTGAGTGGATATCGTCGGGTGACAGGAACACGTCCTATTTCCATTCCAGGACCTTGGCGCGGAGAAAAAGAAACCGCATAGTGACCTTGAAAAACTCGGCGGGGGAATGGGTGGATGAGGAGTCGGAGCTCCAGCAACTTGCGATGTCCTTTTTCGCATGGTTGTACACTGATGAGAACGCGACTGCTATTCCCCTTCCCCGAGATTTTCCTGTCTTGGAGACTAGAGAATGGCAGGATATTGGCAGGCAACCGACGTCGGAAGACTTCCTGCAGGCAATCCGATCGATGGGAGCGTTGAAAGCTCCAGGTAAGGACGGCCTAAACCCCCTCTTCTTCCAGCGGTGTTGGACGACGATAGGTTCCTCGGTGACTGACCTGCTTAAGAGGTGCTGGGATCAGCCGAGTTGCATTCGAGATATCAATGCGACCGTCCTGGTTCTAATTCCTAAGGTGACAACTCCGACTGCGATCGAGCAGTTCCGGCCCATCAGTCTATGCAATGTGGCATACAAGGTCCTAACGAAGAGTATTGCGGAGAAGCTGAAACCTTTGATGCCCCAGCTAGTCCACGAGACCCAAACAAGTTTCGTTCCGGGCAGGCACATAACGGATAACATCTGCATACTACAGGAAGTGGTGCACTCCATGCGGGCGAAGAAAGGAAGAAAGGGTTGGATGGTGCTAAAAGTAGACTTGGCAAAGGCGTATGACCGGATCCGCTGGGAGTTTGTGCGAGATACGTTGGAGGCGGCAGGGGCTCCCGCGAAGCTAATCGAGGTGACTATGGCCTGCATCACATCAGCTACCATGCAAATTCAATGGAACGGGGGTCTTACTGATCCGTTCTCACCCTCGCGAGGTCTTAGACAGGGATGCCCCCTCTCTCCCTATCTTTTTACTTTATGCATGGAACGGTTAAGTCATCTCATTAATGATTCTGTTAGGGACGGGAATTGGCAACCTATCAGGTTGACCAGTGACGGGCCGGCCCTATCACATTTGTTTTTTGCAGATGATTTAATCTTGTTTGGGGAAGCCTCGACGCAACAAGTTCAAGCTATTCTACAGTGTTTCGAGCGTTTCGGGGCAGCGTCGGGGCAACAAGTGAGCAAGCCGAAATCTCGAGTGTTCTTCTCCAGCAATGTGACATCGGACAGGCGAGCTGCCCTGAGCGCCGATCTAGAGATTCCACAAACCCTGAATCTTGGCCGGTATTTGGGAGTACCGGTCATCCACGATCGGGTGTCCAAGGCAACGTATATTGAGCTGATTGACAGGATTGACAGGCGACTAGCAGGATGGAAGGCGGAGACGATGAGTTTGGCAGCGCGCATTACTCTCGCGCAGTCGGTTCTATCCTCGCTCCCTTCGTACACCATGCAGACTTCCTTTTTGCCAGCAAGTGTCTGTGAGTATATTGACAAAAAGGTCAGAGCTTTTATCTGGGGGAGTACGGAGGGAGGTAGAAAGACCCACCTGGTGGATTGGGACACGCTATGCAGGCCGAAGGATGAGGGTGGGCTGGGCATGCGATCGGCCACCAGAACTAATGAGGCTTATATGATGAAGATAGCCTGGAGAATTATCACCAAACCGAACGAACTGTGGGCAAGAGTTATAGCTCACAAGTACTTGCGGTGGACTGAAAATGGTTGGATACCTCGCAGGACAGGGAGGATTTCCAATTTATGGCGGGGGGTCCTGCGCGTGTGGCACAAGATGGAGGAGGCATCAGTGTGGAATGTCCGCAACGGCCGGACAGCTAGATTCTGGATGGACCGTTGGCTTAGTGACGGAGAGCCGCTGATTTCCTACTCCCAAGAAATCCCGGAGTCGGCGAGAGACATCCCTGTGGCGGATTTTATCCTTAATGGTCAGTGGAATCGTGAATACATTAATCATGTCTTACCAGCTGTTGTGGCTTCGCAGGTGTATCTTCACCCGGTCCCGATGGAGGAAGAGGAGGACGTGCGCTGCTGGAGATTCACCCCAGATGGAAGGTTCTCTTTCAAATCTGCATATGAGCTGACGGGGGAAGAGGAACAAGGCCACCTACACCGACATCCCAAATGGCGTACTACCTGGCGGATCCCGGCGATGCAGAGAATGAGGACGTTCATGTGGCTGGCTAATCACCAGCGGCTACTTACTAATGCGGAACGGAAGAGGAGACATCTTACGGGAAATGACGACTGCAAGACATGCGGAGGAGGCCCGGAGACCACGCTTCATGTCCTCCGTGACTGCCCATACGCAAGGGAGGTCTGGTCGGGATTGCTGCACGCCGAACCAGACCAAGACTTCTTTGAACCCAGCCTCGATCGTTGGATGGTCCACTACATGTCAGGCCGGGGTCAATCTATCGACAGCACGCTGTTCGCATGTATGTGCTGGTTACTGTGGAAAAACCGGAATAATTTTTGTTTTCAGGGTAAGCTGGACACCTGGGCTCACATTCAGGCTAGCTCGTTGTGGATTCGGCAACAAATCATCACTGCCGCGGAGAAAGAATGAGAGGTGATCGGGGTTGGGGGGCTCCGATCGCCTACGATGGTGCAATGGCAACCACCGCCTCAAGGGTGGGCGAGCTTAAATACCGACGGGTCAGTGATCCATACACCAACAAGCACGGCGGCTGGCGGCGTCGTAAGGAGGGACGATGGCCGCTTTATCACTGGTTTCTCCATGAACCTTGGGGGGGGGGGGGTTCTATCACGAGCGCCGAGCTAGCAGGGATTGTGCACGGGTTACAGCTTACCTGGGAGGCAGGAATTAGGAAGGTCATTCTACAGACGGACTCCAAGACGGCTTTATCACTCATAGAGACAGCGACCCCGTCACATTCACACTTCACAGTAGTGGCGGAGATCCGACGGTGGCTTAGTCGAGATTGGCAGGTTCAGATCCACCACGTTTTCAGAGAGGCGAATGTGGTAGCATACCACTTAGCTAACTTGGGACACAGTTTATCGGTGGGGCTTCATCGTATTACAGCGCCTGATAGCTCCCTTGCGTACTGGCTGTATCATGATTGTTTGGGGATTCAAACTCTCCGTTTTGTTCCTGTTTAAAGGTTGGGACGCCCTTTAAGCGTCCCGTTTGCTTACCAAAAAAAAAACGACCCCTTATATATATATATATCAGTGGTTCCCATGGGCTGGGAATCGGCCATATGCACCGTGTGGTAGCCGGTCTTAACTAAAAGTTGCCTTCATTAGCAAGTTCCCAAGTCCAAAAGTTTTCCAATTCCGCCTCCCCTCTAAGAATCCTCATGATAGCTTCTAATTGAGAACTCGAGACGTGACCTTAAATCGTGTTTGTATTCAATCTTCTTTTCCACATGTTCAATCCATTCTTTTATAGCATATGTAATAACTCAGAAGTCAGAATAATTTAATAAATGAAATTAAAATCGACTATATTGATTATTGGATCACACTTACTTTAGGGATGACAATGGGTCGGGTCTGGGGTGGATAGTGCATATCCGTTACCCTACCCAAAGATCAAAGTAGTTCGGGTTTTACCCATACCAACATAAAAAAACGGGTGGAAAATCAAAACCATGCCCATACCCGTTCGGGGTTCGGGTATCCACGGTTATCCATGAGTAATAATTTCTCTTTATAACTTCAACCAATACATTAACATTCACACGTCTTCCCACATTACATAAGGGGAAAAGTAAATAATGATTCGCTAGAATGAAGAAAATTAATTAAAATAACACAATTTCATAAAAATATTATATTTATATGTAAAATAAAATATCTTTGTAGAAAAATAGTGACTATTTATAGACAAAATACATATCCATGTGTATAATCGGGCGGGGTCGGGTTGGATTGTGAGAAAACCATGCCCACCAATTACCCGTAATATTCGGGTTCGAATTTCATTCGTACCACTAAAAGTCCTTTGAGTTCGAATTTTATCCTACCCGATTAAGGCGGATTCGGACGGATATTCACGGTTACGGATAATTTTGCCATCCTTACTTTTATCATCTATGACATCAGCCTTGACACTAGGAATGGCAATGGGGCAGGTCCGGGGCGGGTTTCTTGGTACCCAGACCCGCCCGGTGACAGGTCGGGTCCAGGTCGGGTAATTGATCACGGGTCCCGGGTCGGGGCGGGTCGACCCAATGGGTATGCAATTTATATGAAAAACATTAGAAATATTTGTTATTTTAATTATAAGACTAAGAAAACAAACAATATTATGACAATTGTAGTTAAATTATTGGAGAAATTGAAGTTTTTACTAATTTACAACTTTATTATAGATAAAATATGATGTAATAAAAGGAAAATTCTAAGTAATTTGACTAAGATTACAAGTAATTTAAACCAGAACGGGTCGAGAATGGGGCGGGTCAAGGCAGGTCGGGTCGATGAGACTACCCATGCCCGCCCCGCCCCAAAACAGGTCAAACAGATCGAGTAAAACGGGTCAGGTCGAAATTGCCATCCCTGCTTGACAGTGCCTTAGTCAATCATTTTCTTTCTAGAGAAGCAATAAGCGACGGCAGCCGGCAGGAACTAATCCGGCAACGTTAACCCGGCAACCAATCACAGCAAATTACAGAAAAAGCATTGAACAACCGCGGAAATAAATAGAAAAAAAAAAAGAGAAAAACGACACTCGCCGTAAACGCCGCCAAGGCAGATCCACGTAGGAACGGAGTGTAATCCGAAGCAGCGGTTTGTGACAATCCGAACCAACTGGATCGGAGCTAAACACAGCTGGAGACAGGCTGTCACCAACAAAGTCCCACTCAGCGATTCCCCTAACTGCGTTCCTTCTCTCTCTCTTTCTATTTTTCCTTCGCAATTCTCTCTCTTTCTTTCTTCTCCCCCCTCTCCTCTCGTCTCTGTCTTTCTCTCCCCGTCTGTTGCCCCTCGCTCTCTGTCTGCTCCTCCTCTCTCTCTCCCTTCCCCCTTTTGCGTTTTCCGGCTAGGGTTTCGTCCATCCCATCCGGGGATTCGCCGATTTTCCGTCGACGGTGAGTGGATCAAGATTCCTTGCTCCGTAAGCTCTCTATTCATTATGAATTTTCCCGCTTTCGTCCTCGTCTCCGCTGCTAATTTTTCGTTTCCCCCCGAAGGCAAGGGCTTTGCATGTATGGTTTTGGGGGTTTGCTTCTTTTTCCTGGTTGGGTAATTTTTTTCTTCTTTCTCTCTTCTCGGCTGCTTTGCTGGGAATTTTTCTTGCTGGCCGTCGTATGTGCTTTGGGCTGAGAATGCGTCAATGTCAGTTTTTGGTTTTCCGGTGCTTCCTGTTTGTACTCTTCTTTCCAATTGGACCCTAATTTCCTTGCCCAAAAGTCTGGGTTCTGGTTTTTTGAAGTGGGGGTTTTCCTCTGGTACCAAATTCGTAGAGGGTTTTGTTTGGAGAGAGTTAGATTTAATTATGTTTGATTGAGTGCTTGATGTTGTGTTGCCTGCCTGCCCGGGTTCTTTTGTTGCTCATTGTCTACTAATTGCCCACTTCTATTGTCGGGAGTTCATGAATTGTGTTGTGAAGATCTATTAGATACTGGTGAAATTGGTGAGTGGTTAGAGCCTAGGGGAATCGAAATGTTGTGAGCTTCTGTGCTGAAGATGTGTTCAGCATAGAGCATTGTTGTAGGATAGTGGGTTAAATGAATCAGTGACTCCTGCTTTGTCCAAGGGTTGCTGAATAGTCTTTTGCAACATACATTACTGATTGCTCTTGCTCCCTAGTTGCAGATATTTGTCTTGATGCAGCAGCAATGAAATGTTGTTATAAACCATGGATATAGATGAACTTTGGATTGTTGTAGATGTAATAACGGAGTGGTATAACTTCTCAGGGTCGTTGTTGGTTTGCTGTACTTTGCTTTAATGATCTGGTTTATATTCTGCTGATATTATCTATCATAGTTCCTTTCATGCTTTGCCTCAAATTGCTTCATGCTTTTCAAATCTTGCTGTTTTGCTGACTACCTGCTTCTTCTTCTTGCAGGTGTTTCACTGGTTAATAGACATTCTCAGATTGTGCCATTCCTAGAAATTAAGCACCTAGAATTTACTGATTGCACCTTGGATTACACAAGGTGTGTGACATCACAATTGGAGCTTTTTGACCCAGGAAAGGGATAGTGGCACATGGTGATTGCGAATGAGGGGTTTGACCAGTTTCAAGTGAAGAATGTATTGTGACAGGCATGCACTATTATTACTGAAAAGAAGATAATCCTGGGAAGAAAGCAGCATCTACGAATTACTCTTGAGGACTCCTTGTATCCATGCTGGCTGAGAGCATGCGTGGGATCTGTGTTTCGGGTGATGCCCCTGACGAGATTTGCTGCCGATGTGTTCGGTGTGGTTACAATTTGTCTAGTAGCTCTCTTGATCATCTTCGGTCTCGTATGCATTGTCTACTCGTTTTATTTCCGGTCACGCGTTCGTAATCAGGACTTGCTCAGCTACTTCAGTGGTCCTTGGATAATCCGAATCACCTTCATTATATTTGTCATCTGGTGGGCTTTTGGTGAAATTGTACGGTTGAGTTTCCTGAGACGTGAAGGGAGGGTGTTGAATACCCTTGACTACAAATGGCAGGAAAATGTTTGCAAGGGTTATATCATCTCGAATCTCGGGTTTGCAGAGCCATGCTTGTTCCTCACACTCGTGTTTCTCCTGAGGGCTCCCTTACAGAAGATGGATTCTGGAATTTTAGGTCACAAATGGAATGGGAAGACAGCAGGATATGTTCTTCTGTTTTGCCTGCCAGTGTTTGTACTTCAACTCTGTGTTATTCTGATTGGGCCTCAATTGCGCAAAGATGAGGCTACCTTGATGAGATTGCCCCTTTACTTTACCAGCACAGCTACATCTACAACACAGAGCAGTGCTGTTGTTGCCCTCTGTACTTACCCTTTACTAAACACAATCCTCCTTGGGATCTTTGCCACCGTGCTTACCCTCTACCTGTTCTGGCTAGGAAGGCGCATCTTGAAGTTGGTCATCAACAAGGGTCTTCAGAAGAGAGTATATACCCTAATATTCTCGGTTTCGAGTTTCCTCCCATTGAGGGTCATTTTACTGGGGCTATCGGTTTTATCTGAGCCAGAGCGACTTCTTTTTGAAGCTCTTGCTTTCACAGCTTTTCTTGCCCTTCTGTGTTGTGCTGGGGTCTGTATATGCATGCTTGTGTACTTCCCTGTTGCAGATTCTTTGGCCCTGGGGAATCTGAGTGATTTGGAGGCTAGGAGAAGGGTCAGTGAGGAACACAATGAGTCCATTTCCCTTATTGCTAACCAAAGCTACCCGGAAGAAAGCAGTAGGATAAGCCCTGACAGTAACTCTGATACATCTACAAAGCGTGGATCTATATCTTTTCGTGCTTATGGGAAGGACGGGGCTTCGACTGGCACATTTGTTGAGCTGAGTCTGTTTTCTCCCAGTCGTGACGCTACCCCACCAGGATCGCCCCCACTTCTCGGCTGGCCAATGCGAGCTCCACCAGCACTAGCTCAGGGACCGCCTTGAGAAGAAGCTTTGGCAGGAGGAACACTCTCGGGGTTGGTTATCCTGGTGAATATCAATTTTGTGGTAAAGGATAAGGGAAAATGGGTAAATGAAAAAAAAAAAAGAGGGAAAAGAAGATGCTGATTGTAAAGGGGTTAGTTTCAATAAGGATTTTGATGATTCTTGGTTTGCTTCCTAATTTTAGATATGATGGTTTTTCTTCAGGGTTAAATGAATGAGTTAATTTTGATCATGCTTCAATTTTCTTTTCTCCTCTCCCCCGCGAGTTCCTATTCTTTGTCCTTTGGTTCCAAGCTCTTTTTAAGTTTTGTTATGAGTTTAGCACAGGAGACTGAAGGATGGTGGGTAGCTGTTGGTCAGTTGCTGCTGTATATGCTCTAATTGTCTAATAGTGGTGGCTTTTGAATCAATCCTTTACAGCTAGATCGACAACTATAATGGGGGTTGTAGGCAAGCTGGGGACAAATAGCAAATCTGATCTGTCACCTGCAACAAGTGAGTTGTATGGGTATTTCTTGTCTTTGAATTATTCTTGCAGTCCAGCTGTTGGATGCTCTTTTCAAGCTAGACATGGTGGGCATTAGTTTATTGTTATTCCTTCTTTCCCTTCTTTGGTTTGACCAATATTATAAGTGAAAAATCCACAAATTCTCTGTCCGGTCGCCGGCGGTGGGTAAGTGGTGACTTGGTCTCAAATTAGCTTCAGGTGCTCACGGAAAGGAAGATGATAATTTGTGTTCAGAAAAGCGGAATGGGGAAACTTCAGCGTGCGTGTTCCCTCGCGCCGCCCCTCATGGAAGGAGCCTAACTTTAAAATAATCAAAGCAGAATATTAGAAAAGTGCATATCCCTTCTCCTAAGTGTCAATGTTCAAAGTTCATGAACGGTCCAATTCTCTGACGAGATCAGGACTCCTTTTGGTGGAGAATAAGCTGCAGATGGAGTCACACATTAATTGGACTCTAACACTACGTTTGGCAACAAGGATGTGCAAATCCGAGGGGTACAAGTTAAGGGACAAATTGCAGGAGGGTGCAAATTGATGGAGGGTGTAAATGGAGGGGTAAATTGTTGTTTGGATGAAAAAGTAAGGTACAAATATAGTGAAAAGTAATAAAATTATATTATTATTATTATTATTATTATAAAAAGGATGTATTAAAATTATAAAAGATGATCACAAATAATAAAATAAAAAATAATATATATAATAATCATAAATATTAACAAATATAATTTAATAAAAATAATTATTAAGATAATAATGCTTTAATAATAATTTATTGTAATAATCATTGATCGAGCAATCTCAAAGCACGAAGCCCAACCTATGGCCAAGACATATAACTAGCAACTAGCTCATGTCTCACACTCGAGCGTTGGTTGTCGGCATGGTGATCTCGATTTGACTAGATAAACCTTAGGACCAATGATCGACCACCACTACATTCAGTCATATTTGGTCCTCTCAAATGTCATCGGTCCATTTTTTTCAATATTTACACGATACTTCTTCTGTATAGTTTTCAATGCAAATTTAGTCAACCAAACATTTTCTCGTTCTACTTTTTCCACTACACTTCTTCTCTATACTTTGAAAAAAAAAATTGAGTCATACTTCGTTAAACACATTAAAAAATTGGAGCAATTTGACAAACTTGCTGTTCACGGACAAATTTTCCATTAATAATAACTATGATAATAAAAAAATCAATAAAAAGTATGATTTATGATTCAATAATAATTATAGTATTTCTTGCTATCTTAATAATAATTACATGTTTTTATTCAAAATATAATTATTTAAATATAAAAAACATATTATAATAATTCTAAAATTAATCTACACACTAACCCCTTTCTCCTTCTTTTCTCTCTCTTCTTGCACCTCAAATTGGGGGGTTAAGGAGAATAGTGATTTAACCCCCCATTTGCTCCCACTAGCACTATTACAAATTAACCGAATGGGGGTAAATGCATTCAACATTTGCACCCCCTCCATTTGCACCCCTAGCCAAACATAGTGTAACAATACTTCAAACTTCACTTCAGTGGCCATCAGTTACCGTGCTCTGTTGTCACGTGACCTGGATTGAATCTATTCCTGGCAAAATTTCATATCAAACCAACTGTTTGGGCTGGTTTCATGGCCCAACCTAGTCATGACCCGTCTAAACGGCTAAGTTTAATAGTACGTTTATGGCCCAACCGAAGGGCGAACTGTATATGTGGCCTGAACCCTCGGCTTGGCCCTGAACCAGATTTTTTGGTCTAATCGGACAATCCGAGATGGAAAAGGGTATTTGTAGAGTTTCTCACAAGAAAAAAAAATCAAAATATAATTTCATTAAATACAGATATTAAACCTGTTATATGTTTTTGATATGTGTTTAGTATAAGAGTTACCAAATGTATGGGCAAAATGAAGCGGCTCAATACTAACACAAATATGAAAATTTTAAAGACTAAAGTATGTACCTCCATATATAAGTGTATTAAACAAAATATTCACTATGATCAGAACACCCGAAATGAAATAAACGTTTTATGTTTTAGTTTAATATTATAGGTAAAGTGCGTGTGGAAAGTACTAGAACAATCATGGTAGTTAAAGAAACGAAAATCTAAATCTAAGAGGACGTTTGGATAATATGAGTTTAAATCTACAGATTGTCAACAATCTAAAGATTTTAACTCTCCGGATTGTTGAAAACAGATTTTAAAATGTTTATTGTTTGGTAATTGTGATTGTTAACATTCAATTAAATAAAAAATTTTAATTTTATATTAAATAAATTTGTATCATTAATAAAAAAATTAGAGTGGTTCAAGAAATATTAAAAACTTTGTTGATATATATATTTCATGTTATAAATAAATAAAAGTAAGAGAAAAACTATGAGGAAAAAAATCTCACGAATCAAGATATAGAATCTCTCTGATTATGAGAGATTTGATATCCGCAGATTTTATATATTTGAAATCTCTAAAACTAGAATCCACAATACAGAAAACAACAAAAAAACATAACTTTTTATAAAATCTACGGATTCAGTGAATCCATATCCTGAATCCTCTTCTCCAAACGCCCCCTAAATCTAAATCTAAATCCAAAGAATATAAGATGGTGGAGTCTTATACAATTTCACCATTTCAAAATTTCTTGCTTCTCCTTAATCTACAGTATAATTTATAGCTGAAAAGTAAAACTGCAACCCCATTCAAAATTTCTTGCTCTTAGAGTGATTTTCGGAAGGTTCCGTAAATTGGTTTTCTCTTCCCTCAACTGTTCCCGTAACCATCCTCCCCGTATTTCTCTCTCCTTACTCCTTCCCCTCATGTCGATATTCCAAAGAAATCTGGAGAGTTCCCCTTGCTCTCTTCCTCTCTCCCGATTGCATTTCACAGATGTGCAAAGCAATTCCAAAACCGTTTGATGGAGTTATGCAGTGCGCGTTTGTTCCCCCTGCCCGATCTGAGCCTACATTCCTGCATCGCTGAAAGTCTGTAATATGGGAATTAAAGATTCATCTGCAGAAAAGTGAGTCCAATCCCTAAGTGATCATCAATCAGCCATAGGGGAAGCGACAGGGAAGCTATTGTGCACAATACCTTTCCTCTACTGGGCGGGATCACAAGGAAACCTAGCTACCTTAATTACAACCTTGCTCATCTGAGAGGCAGGTTCTCGGGTGCGGGCGGAGAGAGAAGAGAAGGAGAAGGAATGGGTATTATAGAGAAGTTGAAGAGCAAATTTCAGGGGTTTCAGTTGATAGGCTCAGAGTGTCGGCCGTATAGCAGGTTTTCTGGTGGCGAGAAAATTAGTAATGGAGACGGGAAGGCGAGGAGGATGGACAGACGAGACGAGGGTAATTCTATTGTTCCTCCACTCTACCTTCACTTGTAGCCAGGTTGTAGCGATTTCTCTAATCTATCTAGAACCTTTGTCTTTCTCTTTTACATGATGCAACAAGTACCTAGACTTTGGCTTCAATAATTAAGCTTCGATCACGTTTGAACCTTGGTGCTTATGTTTCGTTCTTATCTAGCTTTCTTCCCAGGGTATGAAGAAGAAGAATAAGAACAATGATTTTACTTACGATGCATTCGGGTGGGTAAGAGAGCTTCGCTTCTTTTCTTCCGACCTGGAAAGCATGCCTTTTGGAGTCTGAGCTACTCCTGCTGCTGATGGGAAACAAATGAAATGTAGTGGTTTGTCTATTTATTTATTGCCTAATTTTTGACCTTTTGGTAGCATATATTTTTTTTTCTCTCGGTGTAGAGTGTATCCTTGATAATAATGAGTTCCAAGAGTTGTTTCATCACTTCTGTGGTTCTTGTGTTGACATATTGGTTCTTTAGTTAAAAAGAAAACATCTAACTAGGAAGGAAGTACCTTGGATGGATCGATGGAGAGTGTATGTTGGATGTCTTTGGTTTAATACATTGCGATGATGAAATTCTATTCATTCTGCATATGATTTTGGCCCTCTTCACCCGTTTTTGGCCATCGATGGAATGTGACCCTTTAAATCGTTTGGATGGTTGAGTTTAATGACGATGGTTGTGAGTGGAAGTAATCCCACATTGGATAATATCTTATCTATCTCAACCAAAAAACCAATAAGTTCATGTGGCACATTTTGGTTTGTTTCATGTTTATGTTATGTGAAACATGGATGGAATTTACTTATTCCTCATGGTTGGTGTAATAGCAGCAGCACACAAAGTAGGGACCACAGCAAGAAGCCAACCATAATGGCAGAGTGAAGTAGCCGATATATGAATCTCAATTGACAATTTCTCACTATTCAGCCAAGGAAAAGACAACCAATGAGTGATTAATCTACTCTACTGTGATTTTGCTTCTTTCTTCGTTGCAGGCTTTGCTTATGATTTCTACTGTGATTTTGTTTCTTTCTTTGTCGCAAGCTTTGCTTCTGATTTGTCCTTCGTATTTCATTCAGCTGCTTCCGTTCCTTACAGATTCTTTCATAATCCAAAACGTTTGTTTGGCTTTGTTAGTTCAGAGAAGTGGGAATACATCTCCGTTTCGTAACATCGTTGTATGTATAGCCTTATTTTCGGTAAGAATCAACTTATATTGGGGTTTCATTTATACATACCAGTTAAGATTAATGAGAGAAACGGAGCACCCACCAAAATCATTGCTAACCATGAACAAGGTTATATGTTCAATGCATTAAATTAGCATGCCATGCTCAAGCCTGAATTGACAAAGATACCAAGCAAATGGAAGGGGAGACGAAAAAGGTAGGTTGATTAGCAATGGTACAAGGTAATTGTTAGTTTTTTTCTTCATCTACACAATAAATAAAAACCGAATGAGAAAACTTGAAGCCCCATTTCAAATTTCCTACATCCATAGTGAAAGTAGGAAAGACATTATGATCTTCACAATTACTTTTTTTTATTCATTAAAAAGACACTAGGATTCAAACCATGATCACTTTAAAGAAAATCACAGATCATAACCAATCACACTAAGTACATTTGTTGTATCTTTTTAAATTAAAAACATATAATCACAGAGAGGAAAAAACCCTTCCCCCATTTCAAATTTTCTGCTCCATGAGGGTTTGTAGGAAGGGTAGAATAGGGAGTGTCAATTTTTTTCTTTTTCCTCTGTGGAACGGGCCAACTTACTATACACATGCGGATTTAAACGGGTCCAGGAGTGTCAATTTTTTTTCTTTAAGTCCTTTTATTTCTCCGTGGTGGTAAAATATATATGAAAAGGCAAAAACAATACTCATTTTTATTGCTAAAAAGAAAACAATTTAACAATAAACTAATGCATGGATTCTAATGGGCTAACCGCTAATCATAAAATAAAAGAGTTGAAAGGGCCTGACCTACACGGGATTTGCCCATCCAGTAAAACAAATGAACAACATGGGTTTGTCATTCTAAAACAAACTATTTTCTCTTGCATAATATATATTATGCTATTATTTTATATCTTAGTGGCTAAAATATAATGTATTTTAAAGTTATTCAATGTTTCAACCTCGACCAACCCAATTAGTCCAATTTTTATCATTTCAAATATATAATTATGTAATTATTTGATATCATAATGATTAAATTATAGTGTATATTATAGGGAATCGTTTGGTATTTGTTAGTAAAAAACTAATCAGAAAGATCTATTTGGTTATTTTTAACATTAAAACGATCCTAAACATTTTCAGTTTCCTTTCGAAATTCTATAGTTTTATTCCTTAATCAGTGATGTGCAAATGGTGAATTGCACTCATCTCTTTTCTTTCATTATTTTTTATTTTCAAATAGAAAGTTTAAAAGTAAAGAATAATTAGAGTTTGGCATGGGTCGGTCAAACAAGATGAATTTCAAGTTTTGGCTGGTTTTGATCAAGTCTAATTTATAATCACATGGTTCCCCGATACCCGATAGAAATCTCAATCCAAACCAGTTTGGCAGGTGAGTCTGTGTTTACCACCAAATTTTAGGGATACAGGAACGGTAGTTCCTATCCCAAATCGTGTTGTTCATTCTTGATTTCTTTAGATTTTATCATGGCTTGGAAAAAAACCAGAAAGCACAATGATGACAAGAGGAAAGTTTTATAAAGCAAATTAATCGACCAACTGGCCGAGTAAAAGCTAGCAATGATTGTGAGATGCTCATTTCCCGAAAACCGGCGGGATAGACGATTTTTTATTCGATTTATAGGAATTCGGTTTCTATAAAACTTACTCCACCTCATCATATTACCAGAAACAATATTGTTTCACAAGGTAACAGGTACTTGATTTTGGTTCATATGGCTGATTTTTGATTCGTTGCATCATTCATGTCTCTTTCCTACTAAAATTCACTATTTTTATCATGCGTTATCAAAAAAACTATAGAACAATAAACAATACAGCCCATTACATTATCAAATTTCATACCTCACCTTCCTCCGACCAAATGGTCGGGGCCCACGCTAGTTGTAGGTAGAGTATAAAAGTGTTGAAGCCCGCTCAACTTCCCTTCCGTACTCGCCCTCTCTTTCGTGGATAAGCCTGCACTCACAAAGGTGGGCCTTGTGGCCCGTTAGTCCTCCAACGCTCAAGTCAGTGTCTTTTTTAGTGAGAGAAGTGCTTGTATGCACAATTTTAGTGAGAGAAGCCAAATTGAGTAAATGCTTACCAACCCTGCTATTTATAACTGTTTATCACTTACCTGGATCTCTATGTACGGGTTTCCACGTCATCACCGCATTTAATGCGGGTGACTCCCGGGCGCCCACTTCGGGCGCTCATAACTGTCAAGTGCACTCCAGGCGCCTACCAAGCACCCATACCCCGCCGCAGGGCCTCGAGTAAGCTCCACCTTATCTTGGGCTGCTTAGACCACACCCCTCTTACTGGGCTTCACCCATTCGTCTGGGCCCTCTTATTCGAACACCCCCAACAATTGCCCCCCAGTTAGGTACTCAAGTTCCGGATACCTTGAGCGCCTAACTACAAGGCTCCTAATTCCCTCTAATTACCTTCCCTACCGTGTCAGCCGCTTGCCCCCCATTTACTAACTCATTTCGACCAGTGCCTCTTTTCCCCCTTTAAAACGGACGTCCCCCTCCAACCGATATACGCCGGCGCCCCAACGCACCAAAGGCGCCCTTGAACTCGCTTTCCTCGGAAAATCGTACCTCCCATTTATTTCCGATTCCGTTAAAATTTCGAAAGATTCTCCGGGCGCCTTGGCCGCTCCTCTCTCTCCGGGGCGCCTCGCCTTCCTATTTGTATTACCTGAGCGCATTACAGTTGCACTCCAATAAAGGCTCCTCACTCCTCCTTATTAGGCGTTTGAACCCGCCCCCAATTGCCCCTTTTATTATCTCTCTAGGCGCCTCTCTCTAGGCGCCTCGGTTCCATCTTCTCTGTATACCGCTGAAGGCGCCTTACTCTCCTCCCTTCCTGCATAGGCGCCTTGGTGCCGCCCCTCGCTGCCCCCTCACAATCGCCGATTGGAATTTTCGATCGCGCGATTGTGATCGGCCACGTGGCGGGAGGCACGAATATCGAGGCGTTAACTTTTCTCTCCTCTTTAAAGGAGAACGATTTCCCCTATACAAACCTCATTCGCTCTATTCTCCTTCTCACTCTAGCCTCCCCCTTCTCTTGCCGTGCTTTCTCTCTCTACGCTCTATGCGTGCTTCTCTTGCAACGAAGGAATGTCGAACTCCCCCGCTGCTGATGCTGCTGCCGCCGCCGGCGAGGGTTCATCGAAAAGCCAAGGCGCCCCGACCAAACGTGGTACGAAACCCCCCTTTCGCTTTTTTGTTTTTTTGAATCGTTAGAGGCGCCGCTCACCTACCCACGATTATGTGCGCCTACTTGAATTGTTTAGCGGGGGCGCCTTCGTTGTCTACCATGCCTGCGCCTACGTCAGACTACACCGTGCCGGCCAATGAGTCATACAAGGTGACGTGGTGGGAGAACACTTGGCCACCCGAGTACGCGCCCTGGGAAACGGCTTGCCTTCCTACGAACGTGGCAGGGCCTGAACACAACTCCACTATATCGGAGCCTTGGATGCGCAGCCTTATTGCAGGGCTCAAGCTCCCACGCACATGGACCTATGCGCCTCCCTCGCCCATTGCTAGGGTCGGGCTTTGTGGACCCAAGTGGTTGGGCATCTATCAAGAGTATTTCCGGTTTGGGCTCCGTTTTCCTATTGATCCTATCTTGGAGGGGATTTTAGATCTCTGTGGATGTACTATTGGGCGCCTATCACCCTCAGTGATGCTGATAGTGGTGCTTTTCAAGTTGAAGTGTCGGACTCACAACGTGCGCCCTACATTCAACCTGTTCCGCCATTTCTTCACCGTGGTACCACGAGACAACTGCCTGACTTTGAAGCGTCGCAAAAAAGTGTGCGCCCAATTTGTGAAACGGTGTCCAAAGTTGGGTCGCTCTTGGTTTACTGGCTTTTTCTTCATGAAGGCGCATAGGGACTTCTTTTTTGAGAGTGGTGGCGCCTTCAGAACGGATTGGGAGCTTGGAGATGAGAGGCGTTTTAACGCTCCTGTCAGACTTAGTCAAGAGGAAAAGGAAGGCGCCGCGCTCATAAGCGCGTCTCCCGTTGATTTGCGCCCCACTAGTGCCCGCGAGCCCGTCTTAGACGAATACTATAGAGATGGTGTGTTAGGCGCCTTACTTGCTTACTTCCCCCTTTAGGCGCCTGTACTAATGGTTTGATTTGTGTGCAGGTACCAACTTCGCACGCATTGCCACCTTGATACAGGGCCGGTACGCGAAGATGACACAAGAAGTGCCCCACGCAGCCGCCGCTACCCCTGCTCAAACATCTCCAGCATCTGTTTCAACTCACCAACCGACGGGTGCCCCTACGGCGAAGGAAGCAGATCAGGCGCCTAAAGAGAGGCCCGCCAAGACCTCAAGTGTGGCGTCCACGCCATCGGAGATGGAGGCGCCTGAAGATGTACTTGTGGCCGACGCCACCGACGAACAAGGGGAGTCCGAAGACGACATGCCCTTGCTACCTCGCGGGAAAAGGGCAGGCGCCCCCTTGGTCAGAAAAGGTAAGCAACCCCGTCTTGAGGAGGCGGCTGATGCAGGGGCTCAGGGCAAAGGAGGCGCCCAACCCCGGCGGTTTACTATATCGGCCGGGCGTTTGCTGGGGGCCTGATGGGAAGCCGCCTATGATTCAACCGCGGCGCACCGAGATGGAACGCATTGCTTTGTCATGCTCTTCGCGAGCGGCTGTGGATCGCGGATGCGCCATGGGCCTGGCCCTCTCAGCCTCAAAATTACTGCAGGTGCCTTCTGAGATTTTGGAGGATCACCCTTGGGCTGAAGTGGCTCGCATGGGCGCCAAGGTGCATTTTCCCACACTCCTACTCTTAATGTTTCGTTGATCATTGTTACTCTATTATTGTGGGCGCCTCTTTGTTGATCATTGTTACTCTATTATTGTGGGCGCCTTACTATTGCAGATGCTTCTTCTCGCCGAGGCAGGCGCCCGTAAGACAGATGCCGCGGTTGAGGAGTGCCGCGAAGCAATGACGTCTCTATCTTCCATGAAAGATAATCTGGAGACGGCGACCACGCGCCGCGAGCAACTTATCAAGGAATGTGAGGAGGCCCAATTGGAGGCGGCCAAACAAATCTCCACTCTTCAAAGCACCCTGGAGGAGGAGCGCCGCCAACGGGACGTCGACTTTGCCGCCCGCATGGCGGAGGAGCGCCAAGAATTCAACCTGAAACTGAGCGCCTTGACTGCTGAGAAAGAGGCGCTGACACGAGAGTTAGGCGCCCGCAACCAGGAGCTGGATGCTTTGAAGGAGGAAAAAAGCTCCCTCCAGGATGATTTGAAGGCGGCCGCCTACCGCCGAAGATATTTTAAGAAGGCCTTGAGGAGTGCACGAGAGGAGAAAAGGGCACTCAAGGCATCTCTCAAGAACTTCCCAAGTTCAGAAGCAGGGCAGGACCTGATTGCCAAGGCGTCTCTGGATAGCTTGGTGCTTGCCAAGAGGAAGCTCGATCAGGAGTACCCCGACGTCGCTGTTAACTTCCCCGACCTTGTAAGCTTTGTGATTGAGGAAATGCAGAACGAGCAAGAAGAGGCCGAGGATGGCGCAGCGCCCGAGGGAGATGAAGAGGCGCCTTCCCCCCAAGAGAGCGAGTCTTCGATGGGAGATGTGTCGTCAGAGGCAGAGTAGTTTAGGCGTGCCTCTACTTGTGTACCATGGACCATGATTATGAGTGTGTCATTTCTTTTTTCATAAACTTGGGCGCCTGTTATTCGAATGTTTTCTTGTCGTTTTGCATCACTTGTTCGGGCGTGCTTCTTTCCATGCTTTGTCAACTTACGTAGCCACTTGGGCGCCTAATTTGCTTTGGGCGCATTATATATCGCTTGATTGCCTTCACAACTTTTATCTAGGCGCATTGTTTGCACAACTATGCAACTTTCAACTTTTCCTTTGGGCGCATTATCTAATTGGGGCGCTTTACCTACCTGGGCGCAAATTTACGGGCGCTTTCAATTCTCGTATTCTTTCACAATTTGGGCGCATAATTTATGGGCGCTTTCACTTCCCGTGTCCTTTTGTGATTCGGGCGCATATTTATGGGCGCTTTATAGATTTGGGCGCATATCTTTCGGGCGCTTTTACTTCCTTTCTTTGGGCGCGTTACTTACTTGGGCGCATTATTTGTCACTTGGGAACGTGTTCACCGTCCCTCACAATTGTACGGAAGGGAATGTGTGCTATGAACTCGCAAGAGGCCTTTTCATTAACACAAACAGGGGCGCTTAAAACGATGGGCGCTTTGGTTACACGATACGAGGCGCTGAACACAACAAGCGCTTTGATTACACGCACACACCTACGGTACTACGAACTAACTCCCACAGACATTTTCTCGTGGTCTGTCAAAGTGCAGCCTCCTTGCCCCCCAGCTGAGCGCAATACACACGCAAGTTCTGCGCATTCCATGTTCTCTTTACCGGCCTTCCATCCAGATGTTCCAACTTAAACGTGGCCGCCCCGATGACTTCCTTCACCCGATACGGCCCCTTCCACTTGGGAGCTAGCTTTCCTTCCTGCGCACAAGGCCTGAAATCTCTCTTGAGAACCAAGGCGCCTGAGGAGATGCCATGAGGGCGCATCTTTCTATTGTAGTATCGAGCCACCTGTCTCTTCATCTCCTCCCTGCGCACGGATGCCACCTCACGACGCTCATCGGAGAGGTCCAACTCAGCAACCCTTTCTTCCTCATTTCGGCTTGGTTCATAATGCGCCACCCGGTAACTTGGGATATTGACTTCGACAGGGATCACCGCCTCGCTTCCATATGTCAGCGCGAAGGGCGTCTCACCAGTGGCCACTTTGAACGTCGTTCGGTGAGCCCAGAGAACGCTTGGCAACTCTTCCGCCCAACGCCCCTTGGCACCAAGGAGCCTAGTGTGCAACCCGTGTAGGATGCACTTGTTAGCCGCCTCAGCTTTCCCATTAGCTTGCGGGTATGCTACAGATGAGAACCTCAGGACCACCCCATGCGCATCGCAAAATTCGACGAACTGTTTGCAATCGAATTGCTTGCCATGATCGGTTACAATAGACTCCGGCAACCCAAAGCGAGTGAAAATGTTCTTTCTTGTGAACTTGCGCACTTGTGCTTCTATAATGGTCGCCAAGGGCTCTGCCTCCACCCATTTCGAAAAGTAGTCAATGGCGACGATCAAATACTTCAACTGTCCGGGTGCCTTTGGAAAAGGACCTAGAAGGTCCATACCCCACTGGGCAAAAGGCCAGGCGCCCGTGTTACCTTGCATTGGGGCAGCAGGTATATGAATGTCGTTAGCATGGATCTGACATTGGTGACAGGCGCCCGTGTGGGCCTTGGCATCCTTTCGCATTGTTGGCCAATAGTACCCCTGACGAAGCAACGTTTTCTCCAAACTGCGAGCGCCGGCATGCATTCCACAAGTACCACTGTGGACTTCTTCCAGTGCCGCCTGACCTTCTTCCTTGCTTAAACACCTCAAATATGCTCCTGAATGGGATCTCTTGTACAGGCGCCCCTCGATTATGGAGCACCGAGCAGCCTTGCGCCTAAGCCTCCAGGCCTCCTTTGGGTCCTCCGGGACTGTACCAGCGGCTAGATATGCCAGGATGGGCGCCATCCAACCTTCAGTTTCCATAGAATCCCCCACGGTTGCTACCACATACTCTTGTGGAACCTCCTTTGTGACGATAACCTTCCTGTCCTCAGCGAAGTCTAAAGCCGTGGCCAACTTTGACAGTGCATCTGCATGGGCGTTTTCTTCTCTTGGGATGTGCACGAAGTCCAGCTCTCTGAACCAGACGCCCTCTCTTCTGACTGCCTGGACATAGGCTTCTAAGGCCTCCTCTTTCACGTCAAACGCCCCATTGAGCTGGTTGACCACAAGGGCTGAATCGGACTTAACACTAACATGTTGGGCGCCCAATTCTCGTGTCATGCGGAGCCCCGCCACGACCGCTGCATACTCGGCTGCGTTGTTGGTTTTAAGTTCCGAAAACCGCAGAGCAACCTCATGCATGACCCCGCTTGGGCTAATAATTACTATTCCTGCTCCGGCGCCCCTGATCATTCCTCCTCACCGGCATGACTGATGCACCTCCATAGAAAGGCCTAGACTCGGGCGCCTGCCTCCGTGCTCCATCTCCTTCTTCACCCTTTGGGCGGCGCCTGTCGGCCCGTCTTGCTGCTAGCGCCTCCTCCAACACTATAACTTTTTGTACCCTACGATCCAAATCTTCCGTAGACACTACATCCCTCTTAGCTAGCGCCCGACAAAGCTCCTCACTCGTGGTGCACTCCTCAAGAAGGACCCCGAGCACCGGGGGTTGCACGTCTCTTACAGCCATGGCCACCGGGATCCACCGCTCATATAACTCCCTCAAAGTTTCCCCCTCCTTCTGCTTGATCTTGAACAGGGAGCCTACAGTCAGCGTGCGCCTCTTTCTACTTGCAAACTTTGCCAGGAACATTGCCGCAAATTGCTCAAAGCATTCTATGCGCCCCTCTTCGATCTGATGGTACCAACCTAGTACCACGCCTGAGAAAGTTGACGGGAACACCTTGCATAAGGTCGCGTCCGAGCTGTTATACAACTGCATTTTTGTGAAGTAGCTGTTAAGGTGGTCGTCCGGGTCCGCCGTACCATCATAGGTGGGAAGTGGTGGAATGTTGGTACTGGCGGGCTCCATGAGCACGCACCTGGCCAACGGCTGCCTTACCACAAACTGTCGAGGTGGGCGCCCCTGCATCCACACATTCCTCTCTCCCTCGGAGTCTCCGTAGTCAGCCAGGCGCCTCATGCTGGCAAGGCGCCTAAGCGAGCTGGACTCACCTTCAGCCTCCATCGTACGCTCCCTCTTCCTTGTCCCGGGGCTAGGGGCACCCTCTTTCAACATTTCTACCTCTCTTCTCAACATCCCGATGGCCTCATCCTGATCGGCTATGATCTTGAACAGTTCCTTCTTAGTCACCGAGGCTCCTTCCGAACTCAAATGCTGGCCTTCACTTCCTTCATCCTCCTCCCTACTAGGTGTTCGTCCTCCTGCCTCTTGAGACGCCTCCCCCATGACTTGCTCCTCAATTTCACTTCCACCCTCTTCCATTGAAACCAGGCGCCCCTTCCTCTCGTCCTACCGTCTAGTTGTGTTCGCCCCCTACCTGGCGCGCCAATTGTTGAAGCCCGCTTGATCCTCCAACTTCCCTTCCGTACTCGCCCTCTCTTTCGTGGATAAGCCTGCACTCACAGAGGTGGGCCTTGTGGCCCGTTAGTCCTCCAACGCTCAAGTCAGTGTCTTTTTTAGTGAGAGAAGTGCTTGTATGCACAATTTTAGTGAGAGAAGCCAAATTGAGTAAATGCTTACCAACCCTGCTATTTATAACTGTTTATCACTTACCTGGATCTCTATGTACGGGTTTCCACGTCATCACCGCATTTAATGCGGGTGACTCCCGGGCGCCCACTTCGGGCGCTCATAACTGTCAAGTGCACTCCAGGCGCCTACCAAGCACCCAGACCCCGCCGCAGGGCCTCGAGTAAGCTCCACCTTATCTTGGGCTGCTTAGACCACACCCCTCTTACTGGGCTTCACCCATTCGTCTGGGCCCTCTTATTCGAACACCCCCAACAAAAAGTAATTATATCATGATTTTAGAATTGAAAAAAAGGTTTCTCTCTTGATTTTCGGTAGTGTATACAAAAAGCCGGGAGAGAGAAAATATTAGTGGGAAATAAAATAATATAAAAAGATGTTTCAAATTAAAACAATAAACTTTTATATTTTCATGGAACAATTTCCAAATTTTTTTGGAATATCATATGATTTTTGACAAAATTAAAATAAAACAAAAGGATGTATATTTTTTTTTTGAAATCTATTATCTTTTTTTAATCTTTTATATTTTTCCGCACAACATTTTTTTGGATTATCATTAAATTATGATTTTTTTTATGATCAATATGTAAACTTCATTAATGTGTTTTTTTATCACGAATTCTAAATTAACGAATAATTTGGTATTGTATTTGATTGTTTGAGTTTTTTTGTAACATTTCAGTAAATTACTTCTCATTGACAAATTAATTTTTATGTTATAGCAATATAGCTACAAATTGAGTAATAATTCACCGGAAAAATATATAGCGTACAAAACGTACTTATAATTTTTGAATAAAAGAAGAGCAAATGATATAGATTATGAGAAGCTATGTAATTTCTTCCTTTTCTCATAAGTTATAAGAATGTAAGAATATAAATAACATAGAAAGAATTTCATTAATGATATGAATATGGTGATAAATCTGCTAATACTATGACCAAACTTCGGACAATTTGCCGAATAAAACATTTATTTAAAAAGTTATTGAAAAACCCTAATTTACATTAATTAATTAAATTATATAATCAAATATTCCGGCCTACGCGCCGGCTACATGCTAGTGACTAGTGAGGAAGGGGCAGAAGTGGAATGAAAGAAAAAGTCGTGTTAAGGGGCGTGTGTACCGCCACCGCCTCACAAACTTCTCTTTGTAGTATCCTCTTTTCTCGCAGCTTCCTCCCCGTTCTTATTTCTAGCTTCAGATCTACGAGTACGACCTTCCTCCATCCCCAGAAACACCCCAAACCCTAGAGCTCTCCTCCATTCCGCGATCTACCCTCTCTCTCGCCCTCTCACAGCGATGGCGTCGTTCAACGAAGCTCCCCCCGGCAATGCAGATAGCGGCGCCAAGATCTTCAAGATGAAGTGCGCCCAGTGCCACACCGTCGAGAAAGGCGCTGGTCACAAACAAGGTTTGCCGTTGTGACGAACTTCTGGTTTTCTCCCGGCTTTCGATCTCAGTGGTTCTGATTTATTCGATCTGTTTCACGATGTATGCGAATTTGTTTTTTTTTTTGCTTATCAGTTTGCGTTTCGACTGTTTCCGAAATTCTGTTCTCTATGGTATTCAATGATGATTAGGTTCAGATTCTGTATGGGCGAGGCTTCAGTTTTGGGGTGGTAAGGTTAAGATTAGCGGTGATCGGGCAATCTATTTGATGTCGTTCTCTTTCTCATTTCCTCTTTTTGGAAAGGAACCGTCTTTTTGGGAGATTCTTGAGTGGGACTGTTTTCTCGCTTCTTTCTTGTGCTTTACTATTGAATTGAACTCGATTGTTACATCGTATTGGGGTTGCATGCCACGATGGTTCTTGTTGTTGTGCTGTCAAGGGGCTTTTGCTCGTCGATTTGGTGTTCGTAGATTGAGCTGTGGGTGGTTAATGCAATGTGCAGGACCGAATTTGAATGGACTTTTTGGAAGGCAGTCTGGTACAACCGCGGGCTATTCCTACTCTGCTGCTAACAAGAACATGGCTGTCAATTGGGGAGAAAATACGTTGTACGACTACTTGCTTAATCCGAAGAAGGTAGGACATTCTTCCTTGTTAAATTCTGGGTATAAGTTGGTTGATTTTGCTGATAGGAAGCGTTTTCTTGCCTCCTTTTGTCTAATTTCTCCGTTTTGTTTCTGAAGATTGAATTTAAGTATTTTTTTTTAGATAAGGGTGATATAGGTTATTTTTTGTAATTAGGTACTACTGAAGGGATTCGAACCTGAGACCTTCAGGTTCAAGGCTAGTAGTATTACCACTAGACCAATCCCTTGTTCGTTTGAATTTAAGTATTGTTGTCGTGATATATTAGACAATTAAGATTACCCTTTGTGGTGGTCTGCGACTTGTGCCCTGCGTTGAACGTTAGTTTTGGTTGTGAAATGGATCTTCACTTTCGGATGGCCGAAAGAATGAGGAACCCTGTGAGTTGCATGGTAGTTTCATATGGTAGTTCGAAGCTACGAAGTAGTAATCATTTAGCACCCTCAAGTAGTTCTACTCATCAATTGTTATTTAGTAACAGTCGGCTCTTGCCTACTCTCCTTCACTCATTTAAGTATCACCTATGAAGAACAGGTCATTCGATGGTGTGGGAAATTGGGAGGCACTGTCTAGTATTATACCTGTCTATTAGTTTTTCTTTTACGTACAAGCTAGTTTTTACTGACGTGAAGTTGGTACTTGTTCTGATACCAAATGTGGGTGAATTTTTATTCGTGCTTTGCAGCCCTGAACAAAATTTTGCAATGACTGAAGCATCTAGCAGCTCCTTTGATGTGCGAGGCGCTCGTTTGTCTCAAATATAGACCTTATGGCTGATTATTGTGTTTTTTTTTTCTTGCAGTACATTCCTGGAACTAAGATGGTGTTCCCTGGATTGAAGAAGCCACAGGATCGTGCAGACCTTATTGCATACCTGAAGGCATCGACTGCTTGATTCTTGTGCCGGTTTTGACACAGATTTGTGTTTACCATTTGTCACTGGTTAATAGTTTTCCCTAATCGGACTTTGTTTTTCCTGAAAGAGAAACATTAGGCATTTCTTGAAAATAAAGACAGCGATTAGGGTGGGTAAGCCCTATGTTATTTTGGATTAGGGGAAAGAATATACTTGTTTGAGACTACTGTTGCGAGGCCGTCTTGTAGACCTCAGAATTCAATATCCAAAAGCCTTATATAAGGAGCTAGATTATCGCTCTTTTTCTTCTTCTTCTTACTCCGGGTGGTAGACTGATAATGCCTGGTTTTTTTTACTGCTGTGATTCAAATTTGTTTGGATGATTTGTGCTGCTCATATAGTTGTTCTTAGTCTTTGGCGAAGCATGAAAGTCAAACCGAGTTATTTTCTCAAGACTCGTGATTCTGGCGTAACAGATGATTGGCATGTGCAGAACTCACTGTTGGAAAGCTAAGAATGTGGCCAAATATGTCTATTCGTTCGACTTGGTTTACCACATGACACAACATGGAGTGCTGTGAGTGTGTTCGTCTTTCCCAATATTATTGATTCCAAATTATATGAACTTGCGTTCCTTGTACTGGCGGAGCCAGCCAAGTGTAGGTTAGAATAGGGGTGGTATTGGGTCGGACTTTACCGGTTTTCGGTATGCGAGTGTGGGTAAGGGGGAATCGACTATCGATACCGGTTTGTAATCGATTTATCGGTTACCGAATTACTGGTAAACGGTTATAAACCGGTTTTACTGACTTACCGTAAGGATTAGTTGCGGACGATTTTTCGGTTTGGTTTACCGGAAAATTACCGAATTGAATTTCTGGCAATTGGGTGATGTAATATTTTGATTTTTCTTCATTTTTGTAATTAATCATTTATTATTAACTCTTATTTATAATTATAATATTTTTTAGTCCTATACTTACTTCCATTCATGTATGTAATATTTGTGAATAATGAAGTATATGTTATATGTTAATGCCTTAACTTAATATTTTGCAAACTCGAAGTTGCGCACTTGTCGGTATCGGTATTACCGATTTACCGTCGGTATTTACCTATACTGGGGCCGGTAAACCGAGCTTCACCATTTGACACTCGGCCGCCAATACCGCCGATTACCGATTCGGTAAAACGGTAAACTGTTTACCGGCTTACCGTTTGTCACCCCTAGATAGAAGAGACCAACTACAACTGTGGTCCTGGGTTGCAAACTTCTAATCTGCAAATCTATGGCGTGGGAAAACTCTAGTATGCGGAACTTGAGGCATGGAAAATTTCAATCGCTCAACCATTTCATGGAGGGCTACCGCTCTCACCAACTCACAGAAAGTGATATGGATTGCTCACACGAGCACCTGCGGTGCATATTAACACCGATGCTGGTTGACTTAGCAGCGGAGTTCGTGTTGCAGCTCGCTCATGAGCTTCGAATTGTTCATCCAATCTTGAAAATCGATTTGTCCCTTATAAGCTGCTTGAGGCAGAGACACCTCACACGGTGATCAACACAATATATAGAATGCATTTGCAGGTACCTACGTGAGATAGTTAACAGTTAACGGCTGTTTACTCCTCGCGAAGGCATCTTAGCAGCTCAAATCATGCCCCATTTGAAAATAAGGTGGAACAGGAGGGTGATTTGGTTTTGATAAGTCTCCTCTCTTTTTACTGATTAGTTAAAGCTGGATGATGTAGCCACCTGCCCTGATTATTCGTGTTCATAAAATGCTAATAAGAAAATGACTTGGAGAATTCATACTAAGTAACAAGCAACACCATGTTCTTTCACGGCTCCGGATAGTATAACAACAGTCTATTTGTTGTTATTATAACAACAAGGACAATATAGTAAAATGACAATTAAATAATAGAAAAAAATAAAAATACTTATCAGACGCGTCTTCGTTCTTCAGCCCGGCCACCGCGGCATCCTGCCGCCCGCCGGCGCCGTGGAGTAACAGAAGAATACCCCGACGTCCAACGGCAGCACGAGCAGGTCGAGGTTGGACTGCGGGAGCCAATGCTCCTGAACCGGCAGCGCGGCCGCCACCAGCTCATTCTTCACCACCGTCACGGACTCACGGTGAAGCCGCTGATCAGCAGCGACGTCGGCGTCTCATTGTTCTCGTTGGCTATGGAACCCATGATAATTAATTGTGTATGGGATGAATTAAGTTAATAGGAGATTTACTTTGTGGTGGTATTGTTGTAGCCGAGGCGAGCAAGTATCGGTTCTAGGATAGCGATGTCGATGAGGGAGTGAGTGCATGTGGAATCGCAACCACTTTCCGCAGCCGGAGCTTCTTCCGGCGGTGCTTTTCCAGGTACGATTTCAGGGTACCGGCTGAGTGATAGCGGGCCACCACGCAGCAAACCAATTCCTGGTTACTGCCGCCGGCTTGGCGGGAAACCGAGTTGTTGGTGTCGGATGTGTTTAATATCACGGCTCCTACAAACTGACGACCACAAGATAGATGACTGCAAGTTTCTTTCTACAAAAACAAATGACGCAATTTTCATACAGATGCTCTACTATTTAATAGCAATTCTTGTTGAATAATATTGAATCAATTTCCCTCTCTGGAAAATTAACGAGTTGACTTGGAACAGTCCTGGAGAGCCTGACTTGGAACAGTCCTATAATGGCTGCTGTAGCAGCTTTGATAGTCTTTACTTTTCGAGTACATAAGCAAAGGGGGCTAGCAGTAGGAAAGCAAATATTTCTAACCACAAATATTTCTAACACCAAAAACTCCCTAGTGCAAATCACAAACGCAATAAAATAACCCACAAAAAACATACCGTAAACCTCCTAATGCAAACCACAAATTTGCTAAAACATATCAGAAACCCCACAAAACAAACCGTAAATATTTTGAAAAGCACAGCAGAAACCCCCTGATGCAAACCACAAACACAGTAATGCAAACCACAAACACGGTAAAACAAACAAAAAACGTCCTAATGCAGACCACAAATATATTAAAACAAACCAGAAATCTCGCAAAGCAAACCACAAAAGTTTCGAAAGCACACCAGAAACTTCTTAATGCAAACCAGAAACCTCCTAATGCATACCACAAATCTCCTAAAACAAACCACAAACCTCACAAAGCAAACCACAACATTTGCGAAAGCACACCAAAAACCTCCTAATGCAAACCACAAACATAGTAAATCAAACCACAAAAAAGCAAACCATAAACGTCCTAATGCAAACCACAAATATATTAAAACAAACCAGAAACCTCACAATGCAAACCACAAAGTTTTTGAAAACAAACCAGAAACTTCTCAATGCAAACCACAAACACAATAAAACAAACCATAAAAGGCATAAAAAAATATGAGAAACCAAACCATAAATCTCACAATGTAGACCATAACATCTGGTGGTCGTTGACCGTTGACCGGTCAACGAAGACCGTTGACCGAACTCCGGTGACCGTCAGTGAGCAGATTCCGACGCCGATAGGCATATTCCGGCCCCGGTGACTAGATTCCGACGCCGGTAAGCATATTCCGACTCCGTAATCATATTCCGACTCCGGTAAGCATATTCCGGCCACAAAATAGCATATTCCGGCGACAAAAAGCATATTCCGGTGACCGGCGACCATTTTCCGGTGACCGGTGGCGGAATTCCGACGACCAAATTTTTGGGCAGATATTTTTTATTTTTTTATTTATTTAAATAGATTTTTCATAATGACAATTATACCCCTGCTTTGATTTTACACTAGGTCAACTCATTTAATAAAAAGTCATCACAATCCTAGCTACCTATTGATTGGGGACTAGTGTTGTTACAATAACAACACAATGAGTGTTGTTACAATAACCGGTCCCTTCTTTCACCTAAATATCTTCAAAATGGGCTAGAGGCGGCTAACTATCTTCTTAATGTTTGGGATGAAAGTACAATGTGCACATTAATATATTGGTTAAAATATTGGGAAGTTGTACCTTGATGATGACCGTCAGTCCCTGTCCTTTAAGATCGAGATCTAACCTTAAGAAGTGGTTATTAACTATTTTATGTAATTTCTAGCTAGTCTTCGCTATAAGCTCTGTCTCCATTGTTGTGTCCTATTGCATCTGGATTGAAAGCAGAGAGGCATATATACTCATTGAGTTCTTCATGATAATAACCATATGGCTTCCAATTTGAAAAGTTGGTGGTCTATATCTTATCTTCCATTAATGGTTCACTCACTATGATTGAATCTTCCATGTGTTCTTATTAGAAACGAACGGAAAAAGGCATCATTGGGCCGCCCAGCAACTTGTTCATTCTGTCACCACAATACATGGCTCTAAAATATGACCAGAGAACGCAAGAAGACAAAGCAGAGGTAGTGTCAGCCGCCGACGGCGGAAACGGGCCGAGGCCGACAAGTCCCTGATCGTATTAATGATCGGAAGTCGCAACTAGCTTTTTATGTTAAAAAAAAATAAATATTATAATCCTACCCAGAAAAGAAAAAAGATTTCTACCAAAAAAAAAAAAGAAAAGAAAAAAGATTCCAACTTTGGGCTATTTGAATGATGAAATTTGCCCCCGCCTGAGACCCACTTAACAGTTTCACACTGGGAAGTATTGCGGGCGCTCTTTTTCTTCCTCCTCTAACCGTCTGATACTGTCTTCTGGTTAGTGACAGTGGCGCTTCTGATCCTTCTTCCAACTTGCATTTTGATTCTCAGTATCTGTTTGAGAATTGGTTGCTGCCTTCTTTTAGTTGGATTCACGCTAACAATTTCCGCGATCGGGTTGGGTTTATAGTCAACTGAATTCGATTCTAATCCATTGCAAGCTGTTTTTAGCCCTGTGGGGTAGTTGACTTTGGTATTTGCATTTAGTATGGTGGGTGAACTGATGGCGTAGTTCTCTTAATATACCTTGCTTTTACTGATCTGGGTAACTTTTCTTACTGGGGTTTGATTGTCTGCAAATTCCTTGTGGGGTTAGTTTGCTTGAACTCAGTAGGGTTATACTTTCAGAACCAGTGCAATTGGGAAAGCTACTTGATATTCTGAAACTGTTCCCCATAAAAGACAACAAGCCGCTGTGGCTGTTCTTTTGGTATTATTAGGCAAGTATAACATGGTTTGTGCTTTCATCAATTAAGACTGTAACTTAAGAGACAAATTGGTAATCCTCCCCAGAGTTTATTTCCCTTGATCATTCTTTCAGGCTTTTCAATAGCTTCCATTAATCTGCAATCCTTCTGTCATTCATTTGGAATCAGGCAGCCACAATTTGAGGGAAGATGGTGGAGAATGGATTTAAAGATGATAGCAATGAAAATTCTAAGAGCTCTGAGAATAAGGTATTCACTGATTCTTTTTCTCGAATCTCAATACAGTCTAGAATGGTGTTGTTGTCTCCAACAAGTTCTTAGATTTTACATAGGTTGCACTTCACTTCAAGAGGTTGATTCCTTACGGCAGTTGTTTACTTGGTTAAGCTTTATGAGAATGCAGAAGTGGAAAAAACTGAAAATGGGATATTCTCGAGAACCTCCATTCTTTAGATCCTTCAGCAAAAGCTGAATACTAGATCACTTGCGCTACTGAAACAACTGCTATCTGTATAGATGAAATTTCTTTTATGCATGGTTCCAATGCATAGTCCTAATGTAGGCCCTAAGATCTTGTGTTTCTTGAACTTGTTAGGAAATCTATCTTGATCGTTTGCTATGGATGCTATTTGCCAGGCACAATGGAACACTATTTTTCTTGTCAAATTTCTTTATTTTGATAAGTGCTTGTCACATTATATCATAAGAGATGTTTGAATATTACAAAAGGGGCATACTATAGGTTCCAATTCTTCATGGGGAATCCTTTGTGATCCAATCTAGAAAGACAGATCCATGTTGCTGGTCCTTTCAATATGCAGAACCTAAAAGATCCATGTCCTTTTGTTTCTCCCATTCTTTTTGGTGGTTTTGTTTTTCTTTGATTCCATTTTGTCTTCTTGTTTCTCTGCACCATATGTCTTGTTGGTTCAGGTTCAATGTTTGATATAATGTCTTCTTTCTTGTCTGAATTAAGGTTGACCCTGGGAAACCTGCTCCCCTCACCTGGCAGAGAAAACTGAACAGTGAGCTGGTGCCCCTCAAACAGTTTCGTCTGACACTTAGCGAGATAGTTCAGCTGGTATGGTGAAACTAGGATGAATTTGCTTCTAGTTTATGTCAACTTCAATAGTATTGCTTTATCAAATCTGAGCCTTCCTTACTTCATCCCAGTTCAGCAGTGTGAAGTTGTAATGTTCTTTGATTTTATGGTGTACAAGGACCAGTTAGTAATTCCTGTGTTTAACTTGCACTTGCATTGTTCATAGACATCCGAGCAGTTTGCATAATGGTGTTTATAGATAGTATATTGTAAAGATCTTAGCATTAGTTTCAGGTTTGTGAGCTGGACAATTATTCACTTCCGTTTGCTATTTGTCGCCTCCTATTTAGGCCCCAATAGGCATCCGGCTGTTAAGTTATGTCCGTGAAGAATCTGCGAAAGGACGGGTACTTTTCGTTTCAGAACATAGTTTATGCATTTGAAGCAAAAGTTCTAGTGATTCATTCCCTTATCTCATAATTCTTTTGCAGGGGGGGTTTTTCATCCATCCATTTGCTAAACGACATTTGACAACTAGTCATGGTGTTCCCCTAGGTGGTATAGGGTAGGTTTCCATCGCTATTGAGAAGTCATATTTGGTTCCTGTTTTTGCTGATAAGTATGCCTGGTTGTGTCTCTTCACGTGGTCTCTAGTTGAAGATGGCGGATTTCATTATATTGCTTATAATACCAGTCTATGCTCCCCTGGTAACCAGAATGTGGAAGCTAAAGGCCTAACATTTAGCCATTTGCAGCTCTGGAAGTATTGGCAGAAGTTTCCGGGGTGAATTCCAGCGCTGGCAACTGTCTCCTGGAAAGTGTGAAGAAGCACCGGTCTTAGCAAATCAGTTTTCTGTAAGTTTAACTGGGCTTGTATTTGTGGTACGATAATCACCTTGTTTGATGGAAGAGCAACTAGGTTGTTGGAGGTTGCTTGTTTTAGAATAGGGAAACTGCTGACTGGGATGAAACTTTTCATTAAAAAAATGCTTTAAAACGTTGGAGCTTGCTTGACATTTGAATTAACTGTCAGTGTCACAAATGCAAATTTTTTATATTTATTTGAACAGATAAGTAATGATATTCATGAAAAAGTGCTTATGTGGATGCTTGACTACAGGTGACGTTTATTGAATTTACAAACGTTGTGTCATTTTGTGTGCATCTGAGATCCGGGGTGTACTGCAGACGTTCCCTTATAAATTATAATTGGTTACTTTCCTTTATTATTTAAATTATTGGCAAAGTGATAAGCAAAGTTTACTTTTGTATGCAGGCTTTTGTATCTCGTTCCAATGGCCATAAGCACTCCTGTGTGTTGTGTCCAAGAACTCCTGATATGATAATGTAAAAGAATTTGTTCCTTTATCGGTCACCATTCTCCAATTCTGCTTGTTATTTCTGTTATGCACTTTGAGTTTTATTAATGTGGTCATAGAACAATTCCTGAAGAAGCAAAAGCTGTAAAAACTTACAAAATGCCCTATGCATACTCAGAGATCCTGCAGTTTCAGGGATTGGGTCATGGGACTGGAATCTGAAGGGTGATAAGTCTACATATCATGCCTTGTACCCGAGGGCATGGACGGAATATGCGGGTAAGTGACCCAAATAGGTCCGATGCCCATAATCTGTGACCCTGACGGTCAAGTGTAGATTGTTTTATCTCCACTCACGTTGCTTCTTAATACAGGCGAACCTGATCCAGAACTGAAAATAGTTTGTCGCCAGCTTTCTCCCATCATTCCTCATAACTACAAGGAGAGTAGCTATCCGGTTTCCATTTTCACTTTCACGGTAGGAACAAAGCGTTAGAAGTTCAATTGTTTCTAAGAAGCGTTTCCTAGTCTTCGTTTGACAAGCTGGTTTTCTGCAGATCCATAATTCAGGGCAAACTGCTGCTGATGTCTCTCTGCTTTTTACATGGGCAGTAAGTCTTTCTTTCTCACTTTCTAATATTTCCTCCACTTTCAAGCTCATGCTAAATATGTTGTTACGCTAATTTTACCCGGAACCCTTTTTTTATTTTATTTTATTTTATATGAACTTTTACCCAGAACTCTGTGGGTGGTGATTCTGGATCTTCTGGACAACATGTTAATTCCACTGTAATGTAAGAAAAGTGAGGATTAATAAAATCAATGTTATCTATGTCCCTATTATTTCCTACAATTATGTGCACTAACAATCATGATCACCATAACTCACAGGAAGGAGGATGGTGTACATTGTGTACTTCTACACCACAGGTATTTACATAATTCCTTGCTTGAGAAGAAGTTTCAATAGATTTCTGGTTTTCTTTCACAGAGAAAATATGAAAATTTAGTTCTCGTTATAGGACAGCTAGCAATTCCTCCCCAATGACCTTTGCCATTGCTGCTCAAGAGAGCACGGATGTCCACATTTCGGAGTGCCCTTGCTTTGTGATAACCGGCAACTCCGAAGGTGTATCTGCAAAGGATATGTGGGATGAAATCAAAGAGGTTAGTTGATTGATTTCTCTTCTCGAAATCTTTTAGTATGCATTTAATGGTAATTTCCAAATGGCTTTTGTTCTGAACAGCATGGATCATTCGACAACCTTAAACCTGCTGGAGTCTCTAGGCCTTCCGAACCGGGATCGTCTATTGGGGCAGCCATTGCAGCCACAGTAACAGTTCCACCTACTGAAGCTCGTACTGTTACTTTCACATTATCTTGGGATTGCCCTGAAGCAAATTTTTTGGGGGGAAGGACATATCACAGGTAGGTTTTTTGAGTTCTTGTAGCTGAAGTAAAGGTAAACTCATCTGATAATGTGGACTATTTTCCACAGACGTTACACAAAGTTTTTTGGTACTCATGGGAATGCTGCTGCGAATATCGCACATGATGCCATTCTAAGTAAGGATCTATGCATTTTTCTCTTTATTTTGGTTATTTCCTTATATGGATGCCTGGCTCCGGGTTCTCACGTGTTCTGTTTATCCTGTAATTAGATCATACTCATTGGGAATCCCAAATAGAAGACTGGCAAAGACCAATTCTTGAAGATAAAACATATCCTGAATGGTAAAGTTTATTCGTCTACACACATATGATTGTATATATCCATTCCTGTAGCAGATAATGGAAATATTCATTTTGCAGGTACCCTATTACTCTTTTTAATGAACTATATTATCTTAATGCTGGGAGCACAGTGTGGACAGGTATGTGGAAACTCAGAGCTGTTTCTTTGTCTACTTACCTTGAATCTAATTTTGACATATATGATTTTCCAGATGGATCACCTCCAGTCCATAGTTTAGAATCACTTGGGAATCGGAAGTTCTCACTTGATAGTCCAGGAGACGGTTTGAAGAGCCTTGTTGAAGAAACAAATGAAAAAAGTGTTACTGCTGTTTCTATTCTCGAGAGTGTGACTTCACAACTACACCAGATTCAGACTCCGCTCGCATCTAACTCTGCCTTCGGGACCAATTTGCTACAAGAGGGAGAAGAAAACATTGGTCAATTTCTGTACCTCGAAGGGATTGAGTATACCATGTGGAATACCTACGATGTTCATTTCTATTCATCGTTCGCACTCATAATGCTGTTTCCCAAAATTCAACTGAGTGTCCAGAGGGACTTTGCTGCAGCAGTTATGATGCACGATCCCACCAAAATGCTGCTCCTTCATGATGGCCAGTTGGCTTCTAGAAAGGCTCTTGGTGCAGTTCCTCACGATATTGGGCTCCATGATCCATGGGTTGAAGTGAATGCTTATTGCCTTTATGACACGGATCATTGGAAGGACTTGAACCCCAAGTTTGTGCTCCAGGTTTACAGGGATGTGGTTGCCACGGGTGATAAGAAGTTTGCACAAGCGGTTTGGCCCTCGGTTTATATGGCCATGGCGTTCATGGACCAGTATGACAAAGATCGAGATGGGATGATTGAGAATGAAGGGTTTCCTGATCAGACATATGATACTTGGTCCGTGTCTGGTGTTAGTGCCTACAGTGGTGGGCTGTGGGTTGCTGCATTGCAGGCTGCATCAGCATTGGCACGTGAAGTAGGCGACAAGGGCTCCGAAGAGTATTTCTGGTATAAGTTTCAGAAGGCGAAGTCTGTGTATGAAAAGCTGTGGAATGGTTCGTACTTCGATTATGACAACAGTGGTGGTAGGAATAGTAAATCCATCCAAGCTGATCAACTAGCTGGACAGTGGTAAGTATGTTCATGCAAATTTCTTGAAATATCATTTTGCATATTAAGCATCTCAGTGATTGACAATTTTTTCGCCTCCCATTTTCTCAGGTATGCGCGAGCATGTGGGCTTCATCCAATAGTTGACAAAGACAAGGCACAGAGTGCACTGGAAACAGTTTTCAACTTCAACGTGATGAAGGTGAAGGACGGGAAACGTGGGGCTGTCAACGGAATGTTGCCCGATGGGAAAGTTGACATGTCGACGATGCAGTCAAGAGAGATCTGGTCCGGGGTCACGTATGCAGTTGCTGCAACAATGATCCAAGAGGGTATGGTGGATATGGGATTCCAGACTGCCAGTGGAATTTATGAGACTTCATGGTCCGAGAGAGGACTTGGGTAAGTAACACTTTTGCTTAATTTGTTAGTTGCCATTCTGTTACCTTCATAACCAAAACATGAGCTCTTAACACATTGTCTGTATGCAATGTGGACGTACAGTTACGGTTTTCAAACTCCAGAAGGTTGGAACACCGACGATCAGTACAGGTCACTTTGCTACATGAGGCCATTGGCCATTTGGGCAATGCAGTGGGCACTGACGAGACCAAAACTCAACCAGCTAGAGCCGAGATCACCGCTCGCTATGCAAGATTACCCGTTTGCAGAGGATGCTGGATTTGCTAAGGTTGCTCGTTTCCTGAAGTTGCCCGAGTCGCATCAACCCAAAAGCCTTTTCCAGACTGTGTATGATTATGCTTCCAAGAAGCTGGGATACTGATTCATGCAGTACAGAAACAGTTTCTTATTCTTTGTTTATGCTAGGCCTCTCATACTGTCAACAATATGAATTCTTGCTTTGGTATTGATGCCTCTTTTCATCAAGCTTCAGTACTAGAAGTTGATTTAAGCAAAGTCCTCGATAGTGTCCTTCTCAGTGAATGAATGGAAAATAGTCTGTGCTTTAAACATTTTGCTAGCTCCACCAGCCTCATCATTTGATGGACAATATCAGTTTCATAACCCAAAACTCGCACCCAATCCAAGAGAGGGGGTTCCAGTTCCACAAAAGATGGAACGGGTCAGGTTGAACGGGTGGATCAGTTCAGGTTGAACAGGTGTGCCGAGTTACAGTTATTTTTGTTCACCTCTACAGACTACAGCTTATATGTCATCGATGCATGTTCCTGCTACATCCATCATTTTCCCCCCTCAATGAACAGCTGCCATTAGGGATATATATGTTTACCGTTGTTTCCTTTTCTTAACGCATACAAACTGTTAGTAAGGATCTGTTTTTCGAAGACTACAGATTATCAAGCATTTGGTTTGTTGAATTTGTTGTGGTCATCAATGGTAAAGCGAACAATGTGGCAAGACATGTGGCGGAATAAATGCCACAACTCAATGGTCAATGCCTCCGACACTCACTGCTATTTTTATCATATCATGACATGGAGTTCTAACAGTTCAACAGCAGTGTACGTACGTCGGCCATTTGGGCTTCAGATGCATCTATATAAGGCTATAGCTATCCCCATAAGCTAATCGAACGCGACAATAGACAAAATGGGGGCTATGAATCCTCACCATCAGCAGAGCTGCCTAGTACTGCTGTTATGCGCTATTATTCCAATCTGCTGCATATTTGCAGTAGAAGCTACAGTGGATGATCTACTGCCCTTCAAATTTGGCCAAAACATCCCGAAAAGAAGCGATTTCCCACCAGATTTTCTCTTTGGCGCTGCGACTTCAGCTTATCAGGTACGTGCGCTATACATTGTTTAAGATGTGATTGGCTGATTGCAGTGAATGTTGACACCAATGTTCGTTAATATTCGTGTTGTGATGATGACCAGACTGAAGGTGCAGCAATGGAAGACGGCAGAGGGCAGAGCATATGGGACGCTTTCAGCCATCAGCATCCAGGTTTGTACATAAACACAGTATCATCATCAGATAAGAGCCACGGAAAAAAATCAATTACTGTTCTTGTATGTAAAAATTATGATGGCAGAGAAAATAGCGGATGGGAGCAACGGAGACGTTGCTGCTGACTCTTATAATTTCTATAAGGTATGAATTCAGCTGATCTGATCTGATCAGCCACAAATTAATTGAGAGTTTCATATATCAAACTTGCCCATTCAGTTTTCTAACTTGTGATGATGACATATGAATGTGCAGAAAGACATAGCCTTCATGAAGGAGAGTGGGATGAAAGCCTACAGATTCTCAATCTCATGGACTCGAATATTGCCTAGTAAGTGAACCAGCTAGTTAATGAGTTCATTAGCTGTTTGGTTATTCACTAATTGATCCATTGATCATTAAGCACGTTGCATATAATTTAACTATCAACCTGTGTCACTGCTCACAGATGGGAAGCTCAGCGGGCGTGTAAACCAGAAAGGAGTTCAACATTACAACGATGTCATCAACGAGGTTATAGCTCAAGGTCGGACACACACACGCACACACAGAGCTCAAATTCCTTCTTCCCTATCATTCGATTTGCATTACAAACCACACTCTACAACATAGAAAACAATGCTAGCCTCGTATCTATCGAAAAGATCAACAGGTTCTAAATTTCGTTTCCTTTCGTTTTTTCGTTTACAGGCCTAACTCCCTTCGTTACGCTCTTCCATTTCGATACTCCTCAAGCATTGGAGGACGAATACGGCGGATTTTTGAGTAACAAGATTGCGTGAGTGGCAAGAAATATAAATAGGAATTGGATAGACAATGAGTACATCAATTATTGGAAATGCTGCACTAATAATGATAATGATCTGTTCTATATCTGACCACAGGAATGACTTCCGAGACTTTGCTGATGTGTGCTTCAAAGAGTACGGGGACAGAGTGAAGCACTGGATCACATTGAACGAGCCGCTCACCTACTGCCGGGAGGGCTACGCCTCCGGCGGCATGGCTCCCGGCAGATGCACCACCACTGATGAGTTCAAGTGCGACCGTGGAGACTCGGCGACCGAACCTTACATAGCCGGCCACAACCAGCTTCTCGCCCATGCCGCCGCAGTTGCCTTGTACCGACAGAAGTACCAGGTCCGTCTCTCTCTCTCTGCTTTCACATTCAGATTTCGTCAGAAACTGTATCAATTGTGCATCTATCTACGGTACCTTGCGTTTAAACAGGCAACTCAAAAGGGCATGATTACAATCACATTGAACTCAGATTGGTTTATTCCTTACACCTCAAGCAAGCAGGACGCAGATGCTGCACAGAGAGCCCTTGATTTTAACTTTGGATGGTAAGAACCGAGTTAAATACTTGAAGTTGTTAATTGTGTACATTGATTGCTGGTTTGGGACATCGATTGATAAGGCTAATGATTAATTAATTTTGTTAATCAGGTTTATGGACCCGATTACTACCGGAGATTACCCGAAAAGCATGAAAGATATTCTTGGTAAACGACTCCCGAAATTTACGGCGGAGGAATCGAATTCACTGAAAGGATCATTTGATTACCTTGGCCTCAACTACTACACCAGCAGATATGCTTCCGATTACGTTGGATCTCCTCCATCACGTCCATCCTACATGACTGATCCAAATGTCAACTTGACAAGTAATTTTTGACCTAGCTAATTAATTAATTAATTCTCAATCTTTAGCTAATTCATTGTTCTTCATCTCTAATATCTTAAATCTTCAATTAATTTCCAATCCAATGCAGGCCAACGTGATGGGAAACTTATTGGCACACCGGTGAGGATGGGGCAGAGATTTATCGTCTTCGACGTATTTCTCTTACAACAAAATTTAATAATTCTTTGAAAACTAATTTTTGTTTTTTTGTTTGTTTGCAGACGATTGCATTTTGGTTATATGTATACCCAGAGGGATTTAAAGACCTATTGCTACACATAAAAGACAAGTACAACAATCCCATCGTCTACATTACTGAAAATGGCAAGTGATTTTTAGGGTTTCATAGGCAAAATTGATTTCAAAATGTTTTTTTTTGTTCTTTGGCAAGTAGGGATTTTGACTTTCATTTTGTTATTTTTTGTAGGGGTTCCTGATAATGGTAAACTCCCCTTCAAGGCGGGAGAGGCACCATATGATATGTTTAGGGTTCAGGCCCTTCAAGGACATATTTCCAACTTAAATATGGCAATCAAGTAATTGATTAGTAAATCTATTTTGCATATTACAAACAAAACCTTCAATGGAGTAACTTTTAACATTTCTTAAATGTTGGTTTATTTGTTTGAAAATTTTGACAGGGAAGGGGCCAATGTGAAGGGGTACATGGCGTGGTCTTTAATTGACAGCTACGAGTGGCAAGCGGGTTATACATTTCGTTTCGGTTTGTACTATGTCGACTTTAAAAATCCCTCGATACGATTCCCGAAACTGTCAGCTCTTTGGTACAAGGAATTTCTTGCTCATTGATTAGTGTTACAAATCAGTATCGAATCATGATTGTAACAATGAGGCCCATATACTGAAAAGTAGATATCCGAAGGTGCAATTGTACCGGTAGTCTGGTACTTATGCTACTAATAATGTATGAGACCTCATAGAAGCTTTGTGGTTCAAACTTAAATTTCAATAGGGAACATAGAGATGGATGATATCAAATCGTTTTGAAGTTCTGAATTATGAGTAATCAAATTTGGATAAGATGAAATATAGAGGAGGTAGATTGCTACGAATAAATATTTGATGTTTCTAGTCACTTACATAGCAATTCTCACTAATGACAATAAGTTACAAACAAAATTTCTTAATCCAAACGACGACGAATCTCTAGCCAACAACTTGGCTCATTTGAAGCAACTAGCCTCAATCACTGAATGAATTTGGCACCATTGATTTGGTTAAGGAAATGAATTATAATATGTGGGTTTAAATCCAATAAGTTTTTTTTGTGTGGAATTAAGTCCAATAAGTTAATCATGAGATTACAAACTCCACCATAATTATTACCAACATACACTCTCATAGTTGCACTAATTAAAAGAAAAGAGTGCTTTTTTGAATTAATTAGAGAGCTTAATCTTGCCAATGAGCATGAACGCCTTGTAAACAATCGGCCGGACCAAACCCGCCCCGCCCCACGCAACCTCCATCTCCTTCACAACATTCTCCGGCAGCAGCTCCACTCCTTTATCCCTCGCCGTAATCACCGCCGACCACGACTGCACCATCCTCACCATTCCTTCGAACGACAGCTCCTTCGGTATCTCCAGCTCCACCGGCCGCCCTTCCCCGCCCGACACCGACCCGGACCCGGACCCAACCGGGTCGAACGGAAACGGCAGGTTCCTGTACCCATCAAACACGTGGCGGATACTCGGGTGCCAAAACGGCAGCGTAGTGTCGTGGAACTTCTTGAACACGCCGTCAAACTCCGGGCAGACCACGATGTCGTTGTAGCACCACACGGCGATGACCCCGCCGGGCTTCCGCAGCAGCCGGCCCACCACGGCGTAGAACCTCGGGAGGTCGAACCAGTGAACCGCCTGCGCGACGGTGACCAGATCGACGGAGTTCTCCTCCCCGCCGACGAGGGAGACGAGGTCGTCGTCGGGGAGAGACGGCGGAGTGTGGAGGTAGCGGATCTTCGGGTGCGGGATTGCGCGGCGGAGCTGGGGCTCGCTTGCGTCGGTTCCGATAACTTGGTCGTAATGCTCCGCCACCTGAATCAATTAATCGAAACCTAATTAGGCGGCAGAAAGAAATTGAAACAGATCTGGAATTGGAAATTGAAGGGGAAAGGAAGGGAAACCCCAATAGCGGCCTGGCCGTTGCCGGTGCCGACGTCCCAAGCGAGAGAGTGGCGGAGGGAGTGGGAAGCGAGGTCGGAGTACCATTCCGGCGGGTAAGTGGGTCGGGCGTCGAGGTACAGATCCGATTGCTTGTCGAATAGGCCTGCCATTTTTTTCCTCCCTTTCTCCTCTGCCGGCCGATTTGATTCACCTACCACTACAACTACCACCCACCTTCATTTGCTTGCTTCTCGATGAATAAATAATTCTCAAGATTACATCATGGGTTGTTTTGTTTATTCAGTTGCTTTCTGTGGCTTGTAATGTTGGCTTTCGTTTACAAGGGAAAGTTGATCGACCGGATCTCCGGCCAAGGTTTGGTGAGTTTGCATCATTGGTTACATCATTCACAGCTGTTGGCTGTTTACTTCAAAACTGTCTTACTTCCCAGCCATGGATACTTAGCTTTGTTTCCATCAATTTGGAAATGACCTTTTCGTGTCAACCAATCTTTCCACTTTCCATCTGTGCTGACGAGTCACGAATATTCAGCAATGGCTACGGAAATGCGAGAGACTTGGCATTGAGAACACTAGCGCAGGCCCAATAGTTATTTCAGGTTCTCAAAGCCCATTGAAGCAGGCCCAATAGTTATAACAGTAATTAAAAAAATGTTTCAAGTTTAAATTTCTTCTATCTTCTATGAAGATGGTTGAAATTAAATTAATACGACTCATGCAAGGGAATATCAACTCATGCTAAACTTAATGATAGAAAATTGTAAGTTTTCCAAAATGACTGATATTATTTATTTACCATCAAGAATATCCATCATAACTGCAGAATCTTCATCGTCAACAGATGCTTCTTTTTAAACATTTTTCTAAGCAAATTAAAAAACAAAACATCACCAGTTTGATATCATTTTCATGAAATTTTTTTTATCTCATTTTAGTCACAATTTTCGTTGGGTATCATTGATTATCTTCAAAACTGTTAGATCAGTTATATGGAATTTGTGATGTTGTAATAAAAAATTTCCACTTCAAATCCATCCCATTTTTTCAATATTATATTCCTTCATTTGATAAGATAAGGCGGAGATAACGTATCATGATTCCGTTATACATAAATATTCACATATTGTCCATCAACTAATTTTTCGACCTGATCTTTTTTAATAGCTTTTCAACATTAACTTTATATGTCCAACCTTGGAGACAACAAATTAACTCATATTTGGTTGTATATCCACAGCTCAAGTTTGGATCCTAAATATAAAAAATGTTAGTAATTGATTGGGTAGTATCTACCATTCGAGTTGGATCCTAAATATGAAAAGTGTTACTAATTGAGATTCATTATTTAGAAAAACAATTTAAGCTTTGGTGATGATTATTTTTGAATTAATTAAATTTCACATACTAAGAATGAGAAAGAAGAGGGACTATCATCTAACAATTATTTTTTTTGATGTTGCTAGTCGGTTCTCACAAAAGAACTTATTCAAGTTTTCTTCCATTTGTGTGTATAGGTTCTTCCAACTTAGTCTTGAACAAAAATAAAAATAGATTCAAATTGATATTTATCTTTTCTGAATACTTCTGCTTCAATTAATTTGTAATGTAGTAGTAGGGATATTGAATAATCTTTTCTCGAGCAATCATAGGAGCTTGATCTCATTTTTTTCAAAAAAGTAATCAAAATAAAATAATTTCAGATTCATTTTTAAATTTCAACACAATAAGAAAGATATTTTTAATGTCGTGAGTACCTTCAGTGAATTTCAATCACTTTGGGAAAATTAAGATTAGGTAGCACTAAGGTAGCTCCAATTTAAGTGAATAACTTTTCATCATTAAAGTTGGCCAATATATCACGAATAGATGGTCATTAACATCTTAAGTACTAAACTAATAAAGTAAGAAATGTTTCCCTACTTTAATGTTCAAGAGACAGAGAGGAATGAAATGGTCAAAATAAACATAGAATTAATATCCTTAGTAAGAATTATATCTATCTATAAAATACTTAAAGCACTTTAAGAAAAACCCCATTAACACGTCAGCCTTGAGAGGCTCTCCGCAAGTTTCGGTTTTTTTCATTTTAAATTTTTTTCCTTTACCTCCGACAGTTAACCGCCAGCTATTTTTTGGCCTTCTTATTACTTCATTAACACCGTTTCACTCCTATTAAAATATAGATTCATATATATTTTTAATAACCGAGAATGGCTTCTAATCTTTTTTTTTTTACTGTTTCTATTTGGAGAACGGACTCAATTTTCTTAAAATGAGTTTTTTTTTTCAATTTACATTAGGACTGTATATATTTTATTTTATGTTAGAAGGGCGGAAGGAAAGACTTGAACCCTCAATATTCAATTTAAAAAAAAAAAAATTTAATCATGCTTTTCAAAATGACATCCACCGTAAAAAAAACATCAAAATTTGAGTGGTACAAAGTGATACATGATTGGTATGAACAAAATTTTAAAATACATCAAAAAATTGAATATCATTTTGTAGATCACAATGCACCCATTATATTTATACAAAATAAAAAACAAAAAATAACGAGCCAAATGAAAAATTTCTTCAATCAATGATCAAGCATTTTTACTAAGAATTTTTCAGATATCAGAAATTTGAACAACAATAAATTTGGATTTCTTTGGATTCATGGATAGAGATTATAAATTTGGATTTATAATTTTGAATTTGAAACGGTTAACATAAAATCCTATGATGGACATCATAACCTTCCACACCATGAGTTACCATTTCATAATTACAAAATCAGAAGCGTGCAGAGTAAATATTGGAAATTTTCATATTAAGCAAATCCCAATTTGAATTCAAAATTGAACCAATATAATCATTATCCCTCTATCCATGTTAGAATGTTCTATATAGAAATATGTGTTGCTTAAAATAAGGATAGCAATTATTGAATGAGGGATTCCGATTTTGGTTAAGAAATTCATCAAAATAGTTCCCAACTTCCCGGCCAACAGGCCGGGTACAAAGCTAGAATCAAAGAAATGAAACTTTTGGCCGTCACATCATTGTAAATTCAAGTAGCAACAAACAAATGAAAAGCTCCCAAGTACTCGGCACATTCAGTTATGCTCATAGTCATCACACAACAACGATACTTTAATTATATTACGAAACTTTAGGTTTTTCATCATACTCATGTTTGTGAAGTACAACGTTGGTCCCAAATGACTATGTTATGATGTGTTAACCATTGTAAATTTAAATAATCTACATCCAAACTATTGTCTGCCAAGAGTATATATGGTAATTTCAAAACATCAACAGAAAATGGAGACACATATAATCAGTATAATGATAAGGATAATAAACGACCCATCAAATACCCGTGGACGACAAAAAAAAGGGAAAGTGGATGGCACAACCAACCCTGAACAACAGTTATCCCGGCCAAAGGCCGGGCAAGAAGCTAGTTGAATTGAGTAACTTTTCTACTTCATAAAGTTATTTTCACAACACATCTCTTGTAGTCGAATTGAAACTTAGAACTTAATATAACCATGCAATTTTAAAGTAAAAATTATACTTGAAAGTTGGTATTCCCAGTAACGTTTCTACTTCATAGTGTTATCACAACAAATCTCTTGTATCTAAGTGAAAGTTTGAACTTAAATAAAACCATGCAATCTTATAATAAAAAATTATACTTGTAAGATGGTATTCCCATGTGGTTAGACATCGATAGTTTGAACTTCAAAAACAATTCTTTAAAATTGATAACTCTCTTTTTTGTATTATTATAGAATTGTCTCTTTATTTTATGTTTGGTTGGTCTTTCACATATTAAACACGGATAACACACCTTTAATACACGTGTATTTTAAGTAATTAAATTGATAATATATTAATTTTATATTTAGTTGTACTTATGAATTCCTAAACTTTAGTGGGCTGCGGAAAAACAAAGTAAAAGCCCCTCCCAGTAGGTCATGCACCACAAATTAAGAACCGAAAAGACGCTTAACTCCTCCCTTGCTTTGCGGGGAGACCAGGAAAAATCAAAAGGAGTAGGTGCTCACCGAGAACGTACTTATATGTATGGGAGGAGGACGGGAATGGATCAGGTGAGTAACCTTATGGTGAGTAACCATGAGTAACCCGTCCACATCAGCATGACATCAGCATCCTCTCTCTCATAGAAAGCCTTTAATTTTTCATTCTTTAATCTTTGACGGACGATTTCTCGCTCATTTTAAGTCGAAATTTAATTTTTTTTGCATAGTTAGATCAGATTAATTGTGCTCTTCAAAATGATATCCACTTTAATATATTTTCCGAACAAAAAAAATTGAGCCGTTTTTTACCAGCCTATACCATATGGTATTGACTGGTATTGAAATAAAAACATATCTATGTTTTGAAAAACGTACCATGGTGGTATGAACAAACCAATACTGTAGGATTGTTGAATACATGATAGTAGAAGTATATTAATTGTAATTTACGACTTTTAACATTGTATACCACACAATACCACCCCGTACCAGGGTGGTATTGTATGATATTGTGTGCTATTTTTTGGTCCTATAATTTGTTCACCCAGAAATTTGTAGATCCAATAGATCATGATGAACTCGTCCCTTCTGTGCAAACGTTTTCAAAAACGAATTAAAAACGAAGAAGATACCATACAATACCACCCCGTACCAGGGTGGTATTGTATGGTATTGTGTGGTATTTTTTGGTCCTGTAATTTGTTCACCAAGAAATTTGTACATCCAGTAGATCATGATGAACTCATCCCTGCTGTGCAAACGTTTTCAAAAACGAATTAAAAACGAAGAAGATACCATATGGTATGCAGTTGGTACCGAGAGGCCAGAATTTTTTTTCCTAAAAAAATATTGAAAATTGATCTCATTTTGTAGAGCACGGTAAACTCGTTCCATCTGTGCAAAAAAAATTAAAATCCGAGTTAAAACGAAAAAGATATGAGTCAATTAAGAAAGCAAGTGAAAATAAAAATAGTCTTTAATTCTCCATCCTTAGATCTGGATTTTCTAAATGAAGGGTCCAGATTTGGTTATTGATAGGTGCATAACCATGGGTTATGCACCCTATCTTGAGCCGAGGAGGACTCATCCATCGTAAATTGGTCTCGGGTAGATGCCACATTTGGTCACTGAGATTAATAAATCATGTCATGTTTAGTTAGTAGAAATAATTAATATCAATTTTGGTCACTCGAATTACTGAAACATGTCACATTTAGTCACTCTCCCGTTAGTTTCCGTCCACTAAATGTGACATGTTTCAGTAATTCGAGTGACATTCATAAAAAAAGAAGGTAATTCGAGTGACCGGAGTTGGACGGAGGCTAACGGGAGAGTGACTAAATGTGACCTATTTCAGTAATTCAAGTGACCAAAATTGATTAATTTTTTCTAGTGACTAACTATGACATGATTTAGTAATCTCAGTGACCAAATATGACATTTACGCATTTGACCTCTAATGCATCCAAAGATCTAAAGTATTATCATATAATTTGTACATATTGAATACCGAGTCAGAGAAATCATTATACGTGTGACATACACAAAAATAGTTGTCGTTCTCCCATTTCACCAATTCATAAAAGTTCACGTATGTTTTTGTGGGGACTCACAACTTGTGATTCGGCGTGTGATGGCGGGAGTTGTGGCTCATGACCTGGGGGGTGCTTTGCTTCAAGAAGTTCACTTGCTCTGCGGCTCGTTCACGTTTATTCGTTTTTGTTTTACCCCTCGTAGGTTTAACAAGGCTGCCCATTTAGTGGCAAAACAAGCCCTTTCATCGGTAGTTAGACACTCGTTTGACTACCGTTTATGGCTTTTGACCCCATTGTAATCATATGTCTTTTTTTTGGGTTGTTGTAGTTTCATTTTGCAGGTTTGTATGCTTGGACAAATAAACAACAACTAGGATCTGGGGTTTGGTCGTTTGGACCTATATTGTTTAACTAGGCTCTTTGTTCTGCTTTTGGAACTTGGGCTGGGTTCTTTGTTCTTTTGTTTTGTTGCAGGCGAAGCTGCTTTGGCTTTTGGCAAAATACCAAACGTTTCTCAAGCAGCTATTCATAGGAAGGATGGCTATGCGTTTGGTGGCTGCTTATAAAGGAATTGGAATTCATGCAAAGGAAGTCGATGTTGTGGCAGCTAGCTCGAAGGGTGGTGGAATTGTATCGTCAAGATTATATCCTTTTAGTGAGTTTAAGTGTGTTTTTGTCACTTTTTCTTAGGGAACTAACAGAGCTGCCCATTTAGTGGCATAAAAGGCTCTTTCATCGACAGATCGATTAGTATCGACTGTCGTTACTTTTATCTTTTGTAAACATATCTGTCTACTATTTCATCTGACTATGATAAAAAAAAAACTTCTTCCACCTCCAACTCACTTTCAAGATACAGAGTACTTACACCACTTTGAGAGTCGCAAGAGGAAAATAAGTTTTTTTTTTTGCCACAAGCAAAAGTTTTCGCCTTCGAACTTATCAATCTTCCCATAGGATGTGAAGAAGGTTCCTTGTAAGGAGCAATTTGAGCCATCATATGAGAAAAATACTCATTACGATTGTTAGAATTTATACACGCGAATGTATAGGTACCGATAATCTCTTCCATTACGACTCTATCACAATCCCGGATTCTGTTTTTTGAGCTATCCTTACCCAGTGGCGGATACATGCATCTTTAGGGGTATTGGTACAAATATTATTCAACCTACTCATCCCGGGACAATCCCGGATTCCTGTTTTTTGAGCTACTCATCCCGGGACCCATAAAATTTGGAAACACGATTATTCAACCTACGATAGTAATTTGCGTATAAGCAAAAAAAAAAAAAAAAAAAACACACCCTTAAAATTTGAGAAAATGATTATCCAACCTCTCGTAGTAGTTTGCGTATTGGTACAAATAATATATAATTAGTAGTCCATGATTTAAACTTGGGACACTGCATTTATTAGTAAACCTATTTCAATTACACTACAACTCATTTGTTATTGTGTTTTAGATCCAAATATAATAGTAAAATGTCATTCTTATTTTTCAAAGCTTAACGATTTAACTCAATTACCAGATACCCTTGTCTAATAGGATATGTCGAGAGATATTTGTTGAGCAGTATAGACACCGGATGTATTTTACCATTTTACAAAACACATATGAACTTTTAATGTAACTTTTATTAGTAAGACATTTTCATATTTAATTATTATTTAATTTAATTCTAATATTTAATTTAATTTAATTTTTGAGAGAGGAAATATGTAGAAATCCTGGATCCGCAGTGACCAGGCCCAGGCGACTATTTATAAAAAACACAGGTTAATTACTTATTCCCTTGTTCAAATAAACCCAATACAAATCATGTAAGTTGATATGGTTAACTAATGAATATCAATTTGTTCATAAGAAAAGAAATTGAATACCAGTTTAGTTATCTTAAAAGACCAGGACTGACGCGTAGAGTTGTTTATATTATCAGCATGCAGCAGGTGAAAATTTGGAGTTCCGATGATGTAAAGTTATTATTTGTGCAAGCAATAACCTAAACTAATGCAAGTTATATGTTTGGCCTATTAATTTTTGCCGCGACTGCGTTCCTAGTAAACAAAAATGACTGGCGTCTGCTGTGGTTGAAATGCATCAGTAGAGTTTCTGCGTACTATTCAGCTTGATTTCAGACTATGAAGTTCACAACAAAATGGTTCGTGTTACATTAACAATCAAGGTAGTAATCTTCCTTCACCTTTCCGGATTCAGTCTGTTCAAATTGTGAGTTGCTAAAGATAAATGAAATAGGAAGGATAAGGCAGTTGCTTTGAGAGGTCAAAGGTGTAAGAAAGTGGTTAAATATCATACATGAGTCTGTATAAGATCCAATATAACCTTCTCCCAACAACTCGAGTTGTTGGGACCAACTGGTTTATGACATGGTATCAGAGCTGGTTTGTCCTTGAGGTCACGTGTTCAAGTCCTCACGACCCCCAATATTAACCGTTGTCTTTCAAGCACATGGTATGGCGGACCTGTGCAAACTTCAAGCCCATGAGTTGACTTTCGTTTGAGGGGGGCGTGTAAGGAAGTGATTAAGTATCATACATGAGCCTGTATAAGGTCTAACATAACTTTCTCCCAACAACTCGAGTTGTTGAGACCAACTGGTTTATGACAAAAGGGTGATGTTATAGTTTTCTACGGTTACAAAATAAAATTCTATGATGTTAGCTGATAAAACCGTAACTCACGGGTTAAGAGTTTATTGTAATTCACAAGTAAAAGGAAGTATCGAAAACCTGAGTTTATTGTAATTCACAAGTACAAGGAAGTATCGAAAACCCGAGTTTATTGTAATTCTATGATGTTAGCTGATAAAACCGTAACTCACGGGTTAAGAGTTTATTGTAATTCACAAGTAAAAGGAAGTATCGAAAACCTGAGTTTATTGTAATTCACAAGTAAAAGGAAGTATCGAAAACCTGTTTTATTTTGTTATTAATTAACTAGCCTTTTGACTCGCGCTTCGCTACGGTAAGAAACTAATAAATTTAAAACTCCATCCACTTATTCAATGACTTCATTAAAATCAAATAATTTTCAAAATAATTTGGATAATATATCACCATAAGCTTTATGTAGTCTTAATCATTAGAGAATACTTATGTAATAATTAACATGTTTGTTCAGTAACAAATATATATCTTTTCCAAAATTTACGTAATGTATTCTAAATTTACATAATTATTATAGAACAATCTAACATAAAATTTTCACAATATGCCATCTAATAATAAAATCAAGTTATGAAAATATATCACATTTGAATAAACTATAATGCAAAAGTTAACTTACTTTATAGAATTTCGTGTAATGCACTTTATTGAGATAGTGAATATTGTATGTCATAATTAATGAATTATGGTTTATAATAAAATAATTATGTCATAAAAAGTATCACTTTTTTAACACTGGTTTGTAAAACATAATTGATTTTACATAACCTTTGTGTAATGCATAGATGAGATGGTTAACGATTAAGTTAGTAATAAAGGAATTGTCATTCAAACTTAAGTAATATGTTTGTTTGATGGATACATAATAAATTATCATCCATCCATAATTTTACGCATTTGTTTAATAATTTTGGAAGACTCACATAAAACGTTTTGTTTAATTTCTAAATAAAAAATAATTATTGCTTCCCAATGTTACGTAATATATTTATAATTTATGTAGCGGTTATAGAAAATTGTTACGTAAACCTTCTGTATGTGTGATCTAATAATAACATCCAACTATGGAAAATATCACATTTGATTAAACTATTGTGTAAAAATTGACTTACATTTCGGAACCTTTATGTAATGCCAATTGATATTGAATATTTTAGTTATAATAAATGAATTTAGGTATGGAAATTATTACATTTGATTGAACTAGTATGTACTAAATAACATAAGAAACAACTATGCATTCGTAAATTTTATGTAATATATTTTTGGTTTAAATGAATATTACAAAACCTTATAATGTAAATCTTTCGTAATATGTGATCCAATAACTATATATGTAATAGTTACAAATTTTATAATGCAAATTGACATCGAACATTGTTGATCATAATAAATGAATTATTTGTGAAAGTTATCACATTCGATTAAACTATTGTGTAAAAATTGACTTACATTTCGGAACCTTTATGTAATGCCAATTGATATTGAATATTTTAGTTATTATAAATGATTTTAGGTATGGAAATTATTACATTTGATTGAACTAGTATGTACTAAATAACATAAGAAACAACTATGCATTCGTAAATTTTATGTAATATATTTTTGGTTTAAGTGAATATTACAGAACCTTATTATATAAATTTTCTGTAATATGTGATCCAATAACTATATATGTAATAGTTACAAATTTTATAATGCAAATTGACATCGAACATTGTTGATCATAATAAATGAATTATTTGTGAAAGTTATCACATTCGATTAAACTATTGTGTATTATCTCAACTAAATTTTACACAATAGTTTTAGTGAAATGTATTTTTTAACTTGATTTTATTATTAAATCAATTAGTACAAAATATTTGTGTAACCCTATTCTATAACACTTAACGTAAATTATAAATACATTATTTAAAGCATACAAAGGATAGCTATCTCTTATATATAATTAAAAATACGTAGTCTTCCCGTAATTGTAAAGACACTATGTAATTGAGTGATACCATATCATTTAAAAATACATAAGTATATAATTAAAAATACATAGTCTTCTGTAATTATAAAGACACTATATAATGGAGTGATACTATATCATTAAAAAATATGTAAGTTTTCTATAATTATAAAGACACTATGTAATGGAGTGATAGCTATTTCATTACTGAAGTGTCTGCTACACAATTGTTATGTATAATAACCTAATATGGAAACTATTGGAGATGCAGATGCAGATTATAGGAAGGAAGCTGATCCTTCTCCTGATGCACTAAGGAGTATGATACGACAACGTTTCCCTCAAAAGCAACAGAGGAGCTGAGTAGAACGCAGTCGTATTAGTTAGTGTAAAGGGGTCTTCCGTTTTTACTGTAGATAGTACACTTGTCCTTTTCTTATTTGTAGGTAGTGCTTTGTTCGTTTGTTACCGTTACCCTGAGGTAATTTGTACAGCTGAGTCTCCTTCCTTGAGAAGTAGATAGAGTATATAAAAGGGCATTGAGCCACCAAAGATCCCTTGCGGGTTCTTTCACAATACCACCATTGTTTTGTCACATGGTATCAGAGCCTGATTCCGAGAACTAGGGTTTCACCTTCCGCCATACCCGCATTCTTTCTCTCTATCTCTTTATCTCTGTTTTTCTACCTTCTTTGATCATGGCTACTGAAGCATCTTCAAATTCCAGCTCCAGTACCATTGTGGCTACTACACCTCTCACTACAGTGACAAAACCTTTCTACATAAACTCTAATGAAGCTTTAAGCTTCCCCATCAAGCTCACAGGAACAGCAAACTACAACCTATGGAGCAGGACAGTCCGGGTTGCTCTGAAGAGCAAGAACAAGATGTGATTCATTACTGGGTCTATTCTTGTTCCAGATCCTAAGGATGCAAGTTATCAAGCCTGGGAACAAAGCAATACAGCAGTCTACTTCCTGATTCTAGGGTCTCTTGACCCAAGCTTGGTGAACATTGTCTCTTCTCAGGACAATGCCAAGCTTCTCTGGGATGATTTAAGACAACGTTATGGTCAAGCTGATAACATCAGTATCAGTGATCTCCAAACAGCTGTGTATACTCTTAAGCAAGGTAACAAGTCTGTTAATCAGTTTTACTCTGAGTTGAAGGGTTTCTTGGAAGAATTAGTTCAATTTCTGCCAATCCCTAGTTGTGAATGTGGAGGAGAACATAGGGATAGAATCATAGAAACGTTTCTTGTGTTACTGAGATTACAATGAAGAAATACCGAGAGAATGAGTTTGTTACTCGGTTTATAACTGGTATGAATGAGACATATGGAGGAGTCAAGACCAATCTGTTAATGATGGTTCCATTGCCAACTATGCAGACATCGTTTCACTATGCTATCCAGCATGAAAGGCAGGTCTCTAGGCCAGGAAGCTCAAGTTGACTTTGTGGCCCTCTTAGCCAATAATCAAGCCAAGGGTAAGGAGAATGCTAAGGGAACACAGGGCACCTTGTTCTGCAGATATTGTAAGAAGTATAACCATGTTATCTATGATTATTATAAGCTGAAAAGGAAGAACAAGGAAACAATTTCTTCATCAGGATTTGCAGGGCAGTTACAAGGTATTGAGGTGTTAGGAGGAGGTATTCTTCCAAAGCCAGAAACCAGGACCTTGCCTGAGACCACTGATGGTTTCACTAGTATCACACTCTCTAATGATGACATTGGCAGGCTTCAGAGAATCCTCAATTTGTTTGGATCCCCATGCTCTCCAACTTCACCTGGATCTCCTGGAACAGCCCTTACAGGTAGGGGTGGAAAACAATCTGGTCCGGTCAAAATCGGAACGGATTGACCCGGTTTTGTAAAACCGTTTTGATCAATACCACAACCGAAGACGGAATTGGATAACATCCGGTTTTGACCATAATCGGACTGGACTGATCCAGTTTTAACCGGAAAACCGTTTGAAACGCAAACACACTAGATTTATTATTAAAATAAAAGAGTCAATAACCTCCCAAATCCCAATCCTCACGACAATCCTTCCCTCTCATTCTTTCTCTCTCTCCTTCCAATTTCCAGAGATTTCCTTCCCTCTCATTCTCTCTCTCCCCTTCCAATTTCCATCTCTCTGTTTCTTCTGGGACAATAAGAAAGCCATCTCATCCCTTCTCTATCCTCTGTTCCTTCTTAAATCCGAACCCACAAACAAACCCGAGGGAGGCAAAAAGGGAGGAGGCGACTCTTTGCATATTTTGATATGGGAGAGATCCAGATGGAGGCGGCATGCATGTTTTGTTTTGAGAGAGAAATAGAGTGACGGTCGCTTCAGATCGGTTGTTGAGACTGAGAAGGGAGAGACAGAGTTGCGGAAGCTCCAAATCGATCGACTCGCCGCTGACGCCATGGAGTCGGATGAGGGGCAAACAGAGAGGGTGAGTGAGATTAGCGAAAAGAGTGAAAAGAGAGAGGGAGGGTTCGATTTGGGTGTTGGTGGCAGGGTGGGACTTGCGAGTTGCGAGGGTGATGATTTGTTTTTCACTTTGCCGTTGGGAAGAGATTGGAGAGAAGGGAAGAGATGGGAGAAGCACGGCTGCGCCTTCAAGGGTGAGGTTGAGGGAGACGGTTTAGGGTTGGGTTTTTGGGCTTTGGAGATTTGGGCAGGTTGGCATGGCCTTTAGTTGGGATTGGGCCTAATTTGTTGAGTGGGCTGGCTGGAGAGATGGGTTGAAGTTGGGATATTCGATGGACCGGGCTGTGACCACTGCAACAACAAACTGGATTGGGGTAATTGGGATTCGGTTTCCGGTTACAACCGGGATGGTTTAAACTGGTCAGTTTTTGGTTTAACCGGAAAAACGGAACCGAATTCCTAGCCCTACTTACAGAACCACATCAATCACATCAACCTATGATCAATTCTGTGAGTAGCCATATGTCTGTGAATCCCAATTTTGCAGGTAAATACACACTCTCTTCATGTTACCAGCAACATCCATTGAAATTAATTGATGTGTGGTTCTTAGATACTGGTGATACAGAGTACAAATCATGTTTCTTGCTCACTGTCTAGTTTCATTAGGAACAGACCTATTCAGAATGTGTCCATTACTTTACCTAATGGAACAAGAACTCCTGCCACACATTCAGGCAGTGTTTGGTTAACACCAAATCTTGTCATTCATGGTGTTTTGTTTGTCCCAACTTTCTCTTTTAATCTAATCTCAGTTAGTAAACTCACTCAATCTTTGCCTATCACACTCACTTTCAAATCAAACGTTTGTCATATCCAGGACCTTCTAACCAAGAAGATGATTGGTTTTGCCCAAGAGACTAAAGGCCTTTATCAACTCACACCTTTTACGACAGAAGACCATTCCATTCATGTTAATTCCCTCAAGACTCACAACCTTACACCACAGTCTTTCGATTTATGGCATTGACGACTTGGGCATCCCTCTGAGCATAGGACTAAGGAATTGAAGAAAGTTGTACCTAGCATAACTGTTGATTCTATTAGTCATTGTGGAGTGTGTCGTCTTTCCAAACAGAAGCGTCTTCCTTTTCCGTCAACCAGTTTGTGGCTAAGAGTGTTTTTGAACTCATTCATGTTGATATTTGGGGTCCCCTTGCTGTTTCCAGTAACAATGGCTTTCAATACTTTCTCACCATTGTTGATGACAAGTCAAGGTGTGTTTGGGCTTATTTGATGAAATTTAAAAGTGAGGCCAGAAAGTTATTGCAAGACTTTTGTGTTATGATTCAAACACAATTTGATAAGAAAGTCAAGATAATCAGGTCTGATCAGGGTGCTGAATTTCACATACCTGAATTTTATTCCCAACATGGGATCATTCACCAGATGTCTTGTGTTGAAACACCTCAACAAAACGCCCGAGTGGAGAGAAAACACCAACATATACTAAATGTAGCTAGAGCCTTAAAGTTTCAATATGGACTTCCGCTCAAGTTTTGATCAGATTTCATTCAACATGTTGTTTATTCATTAATAGGTTGCCTATAGTTTCCATTGCCAATAAGACATCCTATGAAATTTTGTATGGTCATCCACCAGATATCAAACCTAAACGTATTTGGTTGTCTATGCTATGCTAGCACTTTGGGACACAACAAAACCAAGTTCTTACCTAGGGCCAAACAGTGTGTGTTCTTGGGTTACCCTATAGGTGTGAAGGGTTATAAGTTATATGATCTACAAGACCAGAAGGTGTTCTTTTCTAGGGATGTTATTTTCCATGAATATATCATTCCTTGCCTATCTGAAGATACACCTCCTATTCCCATGATTCCTTCCCTTTCTCCTCGTTTCCCCTTTCCAAAATCAGATACTACACATGAACCTGATATTCCTCTTGCTCAACCCCAATCACCAGTCTCACCATCTCCTTCTCCTTCTTCCTCACCACCTACCAGCCCTGTCCACACAGAACCAACTGTTCCCTCTCCTTTACCTGTTTCTCCTATTCCAGTTTCACCTTCTCCATCTTCTTCTCCTCAGCCAATTGCTCTCAGGAAAGATCCTCAAGTTCCTGTCAAACCTATTTGATACAATGATTATGCAATGCACCTAGGAACCACTGATTTAAAAACTTTATATCCAATGGTTGCTTGCTTGTCATATGAACAACTGTCCAACAGTTACAGGAAATATGTTTTGGCAGTGGAGTCCACAATCATTCCTAGTTCCTTTGAAGAAGCAGTTAAAGAGGAATATTGGAGAAGAGCCATGGAATTAGAATTGGAAGCATTGGAGGCTAACCACACCTGGGATTTAGTTCCCAGACCTTCTCATCAAAAGGTTATTGGTAACATATGGGTTTACAACATCAAGTATCAAGCAGATGGTACTATTGAACGATATAAAGCCAGGTTGGTGGCTAAGGGATTTATACAAATTTATGGTGTTGACTTTTTGGATACTTATTCTCCAGTGGCTAAGTTAAACTCTGTCAAGACCCTGTTGTCAGTAGCAGCAAAGAATTGGGACACCTATCAACTTGATGTAAGTAATGCTTTCCTCAATGGTGACTTGGAGGAAGATGTCTACATGGAACTTCCTCCTGGTATCTCAAAGCCTGGCTATGTCTGTAAACTGAACAAGTCCCTCTATGGCCTAAAATAGGCATCCAGGAAATGGTTTGCCAAACTTACTTCAGTGTTGCTTGATTTTGGTTATACACAGTCCAAGAATGATTATTCACTGTTCCTTCATCATTCTTCTGCTGGTACTTCAGCTCTTCTTGTTTATGTTGACGACTTCATCATTGCTAGAGATGATGTTGTGGGTATGCAAGCCCTGAAAACACATTTAAGTAATCAGTTCAAGCTTCGGGATCTAGGCCATCTCCATTATTTCCTTGGTCTGGAAATGGCACGATCCAGGGAGGGATTACGTATATGCCAGAAGAAGTATTGTATTGACCTCCTCACTGATACTGGATTTGCTGATTCTAAGCCAGTTGTGACTCCCATTGACATGAAGACTCGTCTTTCAGCAGATGATGCCTCTTTTGGATGATCCTGGGTTGTTTAGAAGGATTGTGGGTCGTTTACACTACTTGACCATCACAAGACCTGAGATTACCTTTGCTCTTCAACAACTCTGTTAGTACCAAGCTGCACCAACCACCACTCATATGCAGTTGGCCTATAGAGTTCTTAAATACCTAAAAAAATGCACTAGGTCAGAGCCTCTTCTATCCCTCTTCCTCTGATTTGAATCTTAGAGGGTATAGTGACTCGGATTGGGCATCTTGCCCTATCACAAGAAGATCTACAACTGGGTATTGCATTACCTTTGGAACTGCACTGATTGTATGGAAATCCAAGAAGCAAGGAACCGTTTCCAGAAGTTCTTCTGTAGCTGAGTATAGGGCTCTAGCTCAGTTAACGTGTGACATTGTTTGGGTGAAAAGATTATTACAGGAGCTTAGTATTGATCATCCTCAGCTTGTCGATCTTTTCTGTGACAGTCGATCAACCATTTACATTGCAGAAAATCATGTGTTTCATGAAAGAACGAAACACATTGAGATTGACCGTCACATTGTTCGACAGTTCCTTCAATCAAAACTGATAGGTCTGAGTCACCTGGAAACTGAAAACCAAATTGCATATTTGTTTACAAAAGGTCTCAGCCGATTTAGACTCCATTATCTGATGTCCAAGCTGAACATACAAAACCTGTATGTGTCAGCTTGAGGGAGGGTATTGGAGATGCAGATGTAGATTATAGGAAGGAAGCTGATCCTTCTCCTGATGCACTAAGGAGTCTCTGATACGACAACGTTTCCCTCAGAAGCAACAGAGGAGCTGAGTACAACGCAGTCGTATTAGTTAGTGTAAAGGGGTCTTCCGTTTTTACTGTAGATTGTACACTTGTCCTTTTCTTATTTGTAGGTAGAGCTTTGTTTGTTTGTTACCGTTACCCTAAGGTAATTTGTACAGCTGACTCTCCTTCCTTGAGAAGTAGACAGAGTATATAAAAGGGCCTTGAGCCACCAAAGATCCCTTAGCTTCGGTTATCCCCCTTGCTTCGGTTATCCCAAAGATCCCTTAGCTTGCGGGGTCTTTCACAATACCACCATTATTTTCTCACATAAACATTACATAGTATGCATTGTTATTAAATAATGAGAATAATTGAAAAACAATACCTAATGGGAAACACGGTAGAGAAAGTGCCCATGAGGCTAAGACTGGTATTGTGGATGTTGTCACAGCGGAGCATGGACTCACTGTGACAGTAACCCGCAATTAGAGGTAGCTAAAATGTCATGAGGAACAGTACAATCAAGGTTGTCAACCCGCAGGTTGACTCAGACCCGATCGAGTTAATGGGTCAACCGTTTTAGCCCGGAAATATGGAAAGATTCATTATATTGTACTTATCCTCATAAATTATATCAAATCTTATCTTACATATAATATTACACCAAAATAACATATCGTACTTAGATCCAACATATAGTGAAAATTCACACACACTTATATAACATCAATATTCAAATATTCAACTTAGAATTCCAAAGATTGAGTTAGGCGAAAAGAAATTTCAGAAAATAGGCACATTTCCCAAACCAAAGAAAAAAATAGACACAATTTGACCTCCAACCCGGTACCTTGTAGCAGTCGACCCGGCGGGTGCGTGCGACCTGTTTTTCTCACCGGGCCAGGGTCAAAGTGGGTCGACCCGCGGGTTGACAACCTTGAGTACAACTAATTATGAGGTACTTACGCTATAATTATATAATAATAATAATAATAATTAATATTAATTGTTTGATCAGACTACGCCGAAACTACATTTATATAGTTGAGAAAACCTAATAAGTAACCATAACTACAGCCAAAAGGAACTTACCCTAGTCGACTCGGCAACCTAACAAAGACTCCTAACATCTTACTAACCCGACTCGGCCTATACACAAATAATCCAAACACCCTACGCACTAATCCAAATGCCCGAACATAAACATTTATTCTCATCATTAGCTCCCTCCTCCGATTACCCCTAGCTAGCTTCCACAGTAGTTAGCAGGATGGGCTCATGACTGCTTCTCAAAAGAAAGGCAACTGGATGAATGATCGATGTAGCAAATTAATACCGGTCCAAGAACATCACTCAGGCTGCAGCAGCGGCACAAACCTAAGTACGAAGTAAGTAATAAATAAAAATGTGACAGGTCCATGGATCACCACATGCAAAGGTCCAAGTTGCAGGCAGACATGCATGCTCCTCTTTCTGCGGATCTCATGAACTCAGTAACTCGATACTCGATGATGGACAGTGAGGTAATTAGTAGAGAAAGCATAATTAATTTGGTTATTACCCCACGTGTCGCTGAGAGGTGAAGGAAATAACGTTGTTTAGGGTTTGTAAATAGAGAGAGCTGAACGTACTAAGAGATCAGGTCAAGGAGCAAGCTTCAACTGAGATTTGGAGAGAGAGAGAGAGAGAGAGAGAGAGAGAGAAATCTGTGGTAGGTTTTACAAATCGCAATCTCACTTGGGTTGATCAGGAATATTCCACTGCGGTCTGCGGGTTGTTCGCACCCAGGCCAGATTTCAATAGACAACGTTTTGTTTCAAAACAGGATCGTTGGTAAGAGCAAACATCAAGGAAAAACATTTTATTTGTACGAGAAATAATATGTTAGAAAGTTATATGCATGGACATCCTATATCGACGAATAGAAGATCTAATTTACGAAAATTAAGTCTACATGAATTATATGCCTAGTTTCTACTTGTTATAAAGATACACCGCTTTTTTCCTTTCAGTTATACAAGACTCGCATCCTAAGCGTACACCATGTTATAACCAAGATTTGTAAAACCGTCTCGCCTATCACTTTAACCTCCTGGTATTTTGCTTATAACTCCCGTATCTTACTATTCGAACCCATTCGTGTAGGTTATGGACTCTCTAAACTCTCTTTGAAGTCTTTTTGTACGGATCTCATCTCATAGAGGCATTAAAAAGCACTACAGGAAAACTTGACTGTAGAGACAATGAAAATGTGTCTCTATATGATAATTATTTGTCTCTATATTAATTTAGATGCAAATTACAAATTTGTCTCCTGTAGCGCTGTCACTATAGTCATATAGAGACAAATATGGAGACAAATATGGACTGTTACTAATTAGAGATACCGCAACTAATATTTTAGCATCTAATAAATCTTTTGGTCACTAGTTTATTTGTATCCATTTCTAGTTTTAAAGTAAAAAATATCCGTCTCCAAAATTATATTTAGAGACGAATATATTGGTTTCTAAAATTATTTATTGAGACGGTTATACTTGTCTTCAAATATAAATTTGAAGACATTATTATTTGTCTCTAATGTTCTTTTCCGAGACATATCATTTTGCCTCCTAATCATGTTTTTGAGACCAATATATATGTATGTAAATAACCCTTAGGAGACTCATGTTCGTGTCTCTAATATTGTTTACAAAAGCAAATATTTTTGTTTGCGATATGGATATTGTACAACAATTATATATGTCACTCAAGACCTTTTTCTATACAGTATTATTTGTCACAAATTAATATATGTAGATGGAAAGAACTGTGGTATTCAATTGGCTTTTCACCCATGAAATCCACATACGCAGATTAATAAAAGTATAATAGAAAGACAAATATAAATGAAAATTATATAAATCATAAAAGACCATTTGTGAACCGTGTACCAACACTAAAATCCTTCAAACAAAGTAAAATAATATTCAATTCCAATAAATAAAACTAGCACTAAAAACTAAATGGTCCTATTATAACTAATCTCCAAACTTGATGAAGTAGCAGATATCTGCAATATGATTGAGCATCTTCAAAATAATTGGGTGTCCGCCAATGTGACCTGTTACAAAAACAAAATTTTAAATGAATCATATATTTGTCAAGAAAAAAAAATCAAACTAAATATAACCAATTGCATTTAACTTAATTACCAAGGATGATGGCCAAGCGATACTCCTTCCAATCACATCCCCAATTGTTCGAAAACTTCCATATAGTCGTACTAAAGGCTCGTCACTTTTAAAAGGGACGTGAATGAATACTTCATAAAATCCACGACCCAATTCTTGACCAGCCACACAACCCTTTGGATCTTTTGTCATGATATTAGCATATGCCACATTAACTTCAGGACTTAACAAGCTCTTCAATATTGCAAATTCTAATCCCTGAAAATCAAAATGTTAATAAATTAACTCCAAACAAATACCATGCTAACAAGTGCTGTATATAGATATGTGAACTATAATGCACCTGTGATTGGGTAGAGGAACCACCATTGTGAGATGAATCCAAAATAGAATCCAAAAACGAGAATGTCTTGTTTGGTGGCTGCATAATATATTAGAGAAGATAAATGCTTTGATAATGAAGAAAGGAACTCCAATAGAAAAGTTAAGGCAAACAGAACCAAACTTTCATTACAAAAGAAAAAATAGTTGCGAGGAACCAACATAGAGGTTAAAAGGAGAGAACTTTCATAAACATCCACTAAACTAATGAACAGAGGACTACAACAAATTACCATTTGGGAAGTCTTGTTTTGTATAAGAGAAGAGTTCACTTCAGATGATAAACCATGGTAATGAGGCAGATAAGTTTGGAGAATATGATTTGGTGAAACCTGACGTAATCAATAAAAAATATACATAACCAGTTATAAATTATAGAGCTAAAGATCGTCCATTAGAAAACTTAATTTAAGCTGACCTCATTTGATTGACTGTTAGTTCTTTGTGGAGTTGTGTCTTGCAACATGGAAAGCAGTGGACTCCTCCCTAAGTTCTCCTCTTCTCTCCCAAATCCAGTGGGACTCATTTCATCCTCATTACTTTCCGATTCGATCACTACATGGTCCTATAGCTCAAATGAATATAGTCATGTTAATGAAAGAAATGTAACCCATAATATTTCAAATTACTAGTTAAAGAAGAGGATGTACCTGCATTGTTGAGTCTAGCAATTCACCAATGCTCACATTTGGATGAAGTTTATGCAGCAAAGTCATGATTTTTCCTTGTTCTACTCTCACCTCATGCAGTTCTCCTTTCATCTTTTCGGCATTCTCTTCGGCATTTCTTTTCCCCTCTAATGCTTTCTTTAATATTGACACTCGAGAACTCTTTATGCCCCAACCTGACCCTAATCCAAATGTTCTCGAGTGATGATATTTGTCTTCTCCGAGTGCTTGTGATAGTATATCATGTGGTCCAGGACTATCATGATGAGTACGCTCTATTTGAGTTTTCTTCTCATTTATTTTTTCCTGAAAAAAGATACAGTTTGAAATTGATTTTATACAAAATTACAATGCTTGAATTATATCTAGTAACCATATGAATTCAGTTATGCAATACTTACAATAACCTTTGCAACTTTGTCATTCAATGGAGTCCCATTTGGACGCACATGAGCAGCAACATAAACCTCGGCTCTGGTCGGCTCGCGCTTCGTCGTTGTCTTCCTCTTGTTCTGTATCTGAAATACCCCTCCATTCAGGTACAAATATTTCAGCTGGAGCATCAACCAAGTCCTCATTTCTATCAGTCCTAGTCCAATCAACATCATCATCATTTGGAATGTGGCTAGAAAGCATATCACCATCAGTTTGCACAAAAGTATCAACATCAACGTCTTCTTCTTCACCCATATCATACAGATCTCTTGGTATGGTTCTGATGACAACTTGCCAATCTGTATCAATTGGATCTCTTACGTAAAACACTTGCTGGGCTTGAGAAGCCATAATGAATGGCTCTTTATCACTCAACCGCTGTGAAAAATTAACCAACGTGAAACCCAAATCATCATGCTTCAAACCTCTACCATCTGATACCCAATCACATTTGAACAATACCACTTTGTTACCGTAATTATAATCCAATTCCAGCATCTCTTGAATAACCCCATAATAACTTATCTCGCTATAGACTGGATTTCTGTCCCGGGCACTAGCATAACTTTGCGTGCTTGCGGTTATCATCACACGACTGTTCTGAGTTTTCCTTTTTCGCTCCAACTCGCTGGTGTGAAACCTTAAACCATTGATAACAAAACCATGAAACTTTTTGGCCACATTGTTTGGTAATCTAGCCAAACGTTTCAGTACCTTTAACTTCTGCTGAGATATGTTTAGGTTGCCTTCATATATCTGTATGTTAGTAGAGGAGTTAAACTACAATATAATCTTTTATGCATTAAAAGACCATAGCTAGATTTAAAATTGGCTATAGAAAGATACCTGATGAGCAAACCAGGATTGAAAAGTGGAATTGTGAAGTACTTGAATAGCATGAGGTGACTTGCGTGGATATTGACTTTTTAACAAAGACAGGTGCTGCCTGTCCAACATTAAAACAATTATACAAAGTTTACCTCAAGTACAGGTGAATAAGCTAAATGATAGAGGTGTCTTACTCAATAAAAGGATCTACGTCACTACAATTAGTAAGCACATAGTGATGTGCCTTGTCCAAAACATCATTGCCAAGAGAGACAACTTCCTCATGTCCAAATGAGCGACCTATCTTTGGAAAGATAGTTGGTACTTCTTCTTGTGTTTCATTCTCGGGGATAATGCTATCATCATTTCTTGAAGGTCGATTAAATCGTGTCTCGACTCCATGTAAGTATCTTGAGCAAAATGTTAAACACTCTACAGCAAGATAGCCATTTGCAATAGAACCTTCTGGATGAGCTTTATTACCAACATATGACTTTAGTGTAGATAAGAACCTACATGAGTTTAATTACAGAAAACAGAATAATATTACTTGATATAATTGAAAAAATCTAAATAATCACTAAAAATAAAACATACCTCTCAATTGGATACATCCATCGTGCTTGCACTGGCCCACCTAACTTTACCCCAGATACCAAATGAACAGTCAGGTGGACCATAATGTCAAAAAATGACGGAGGAAAGATCCTTTCCAAGTGACACAGAGTTACAACAATTTCAGATTCTATATTATTCAAATTCTCCAAACGACCGACCTTTGTACATAATTTCTTAAAGAACGAGCATAATTGCATAACTGGCTTGCTAATTGCTCTGGGCAATAATCTTCTTATCGCCAAAGGAAGAAGTTGTTGCATCAGAATATGACTATCATGACTCTTCAGACCTGAGATGTTTTTATTCTTTAAGTTCACACATCTAGATATGTTAGCAGCGTAACCATCAGGAACTTTAACACCCTTTAAAACCTTAAAGAAAGTCTTCTTTTCTTTAGTGTTGAGTGAGAAAGCAGCAATAGGTACCTTTAATTTACCAGAAACATATCTTTTTGGATGTAATCCATGCCTGATCTTCATCATTTGCATGTCCAGGCGAGATTTGACACTATCCTTTGACTTCCCACTTACATTCAATATTGTCCAAAGAATGTTGTCACAAACATTCTTCTCAATATGCATTACATCCAAGTTATGTCTCAACACGTTGTCCTTCCAATACGGCAAGTTAAAGAATATACTGCGTTTCTTCCAACCATGAGGCAATGGATCATTATTGCTGAGCTTTCCAAACTGAACTTGCTTGCCCTTGTAGCTCGAGTAAGACCTCTGATCCAGACATAGGTCGCGAGGAAGGCCTGAACTCCTGATTATTGTCAAAAGCTTTCTTATGTCTTCGAAACTCATGCCCAGCATGCAAAAATCTTCGATGACCCAAGTAGCAAAACTTATGACAATGCTTCAACCATTGTGAATGAGTGGACTTATGACAAGAAGGACATGCCAGATGACCCTTGGTGCTCCAACCTGATAACATTGCATAACCTGGGAAATCACTAATAGTCCACAACACTGATGCCTTCATCCTAAAATTTTGCTTCAATGATGCATCATAAGTCTCTATACCCTCATTCCACAAACTTTGTAGCTCTTCTATCAAAGGTTGAAGATATATATCAATGTCATTTCCTGGAGATGAAGGTCCAGGAATGAGTAATGATAGAAACATGTATGGTTGTTTCATGTATAACCAAGGGGGCAAGTTATAAGGTACTAACACAACTGGCCATGTACTATGTGAATTATTCATGGACCTGAATGGATTAAAACCATCAGCAGCTAAACCCAATCTGACATTGCGAGGATCAGAAGCAAATTCCTTATGTATAAAGTCAAAAGTTTTCCATGCAGGGGAATCCGCTGGATGCCTTAAATTTCCATCATTTGTACGACTTTCTTTGTGCCAACGCATGAAAGAAGCTGTTTCTGAGGACATAAACAACCTTTGTAGTCTTTTTCCTATAGGAAAGTACCAAAGTTTCTTATAAGGAATGTTCTTGGTTTTCTTCTTCGAAGATCCAACATCATCACTCGGCTTATTTTTCCATCTATCACATCCACACACAAGACACTTCGACTCCTTTTCATGCATCTTCCAAAATAGCATGCAATCATTACGACAAGCCTCGATAACTTCATAGCTCAGACCTAAATCTGATATAAGCTTTTGCACCTCATAGTAAGATTGCGGTAAAGTTTCTCCCTTGGGCAATACTTCTTTCAATAGCTCTAACAACAAGCTGAATGATTTGATGGACCAATTTCCAAGACATTTCAAGTGAAATAACTTGATGATAAAAGAAAGCATTGAATGACTTGTGCACCCAGGATAAAGTTCAGTTTCATTTGCTTCCACCAACTTAAAAAATTTAAGAGCATCATCATTCGGTTCTTCTGCCGCGAAGTACTCTTGTGCACCTACGTCACTCGGCTCGCGCGCAACCCCGCCCCGTTATGTTATGGAAGAATTGAACTTCTTGCTGGGCTGGTTATTCCGAGCCAGCAATCGGCTGCCGGATTTCGTCCTGCAACTAGAAGAAGATCGCTTCGGGGGTCACTATGGCGTGGCTGAATGTAGAGCAGTCCGCCCCTACAGCCTTTGGTAGATTATTTAGAACTTCGGAAGATGGTCAAGGTAGCTTGCTTCCAAGCCACTGCACTAGATGCGGATGTAGTCATAGTATAGTAGTCGGCCCAGAATGCCTCTGTTCTATACTAAAAGACTACTTCGGATGACGGGGGGGGGGGGGGGGCAAGTGTTCTTCGGAATGACTGGGCGTAAAGGGCACGTAGGCGGTGAATCGGGTTGAAAGTGAAAGTCGCCAAAAACTGGCGGAATGTAACAACAGCCATCCACTGAAAAGACGAATGGGTAGTGCTTGAGATCGGCTACTTGGAGTGGGGTAGGGAATTGGTCAACTGAAGGGGTTAGATGGCACCTAACCGATGATAATAAGCTGGGATGCATCTTTCCTATGCTCAGCAAGCTCGCGGCTGCAACCATGGTAGATAGGCGATCCCGAGAAAGAACCATGGGTAGCTTCTGCCGCTACCTTATCATTCAATAAATCATGCACACCAGTGTTTGTATCTATGTGATCTTGGTATGTAGTACTCAGTGGAGGCGAAGCATGAAAGGAACTCTCCCCATGTAAAATCCAATGAGTATAATTGGGTAGAAATCCAACGCATATCAAGTGATCATATACATCACCATGAGACTTCCAAGAACGGTTCCAACAGTTTTTGCATGGGCATAAAATTTTGCCATCTTGAGCACACGGTGAACCAAATGCAAATGCAAGAAAATTGTTCAAACCAGTTCTATATTCATCACTAGCCCTGTGCTTATTCATCCAACTTTTATCCATCGTGAAAACCTTCCAAAAGGAGAAAAAAAATATACAGATTGCAAACTTAGGTAAAATTTGTGGTAATTCAATAACAAGAGTAGATTTTATCAAATCAAGCATGAGTTCTGTTCTGCCCACAAATAAAGGCATTAAAAGTCTTGACATCAACAGAAAAGTCCGGTCAAATTCATTATGTAGAACAGATCCAGAGCGTTTTCCATTTTACCCGATTCAAAACATGAAAAAATAGTCATGTTCTAACCGTAGCAGTCAATAGTAACAGTATTTCATAATGCAATCTTTCCATGTTTTACCAGCAGCATCTAACATACAAGTGCAAAGACCCATCAATTACCTAATTCAAACAGAGCATCAACGTCGGACACCAACTGCATAATTCAATTCCATCTAGAAAACCAAACTAATTAAAAAAGTTCTCCATTCTAATTATCCAGGGCAACGCAAAAATCATCTGCTATTTTAGTAATGAATGGGTGATAACTGAGAATGCGTACCTATTGAGGCGAGCATATCGAATCAGCGCAACTCTATAATTCTCCTCTCGTCCCAACTTGTAGAATAGAAACAAGGAGAACAGCAACTTGGGTGATAGCTCAACCCCGCATCAGCTCGTGAAATTGAAGGAGCAGGAGTTAGGCGTTGGGTATGGGGCTCTTGTTCTCGAAGGGAAAGGAAAAAGAATGCTGCCCGGGAACCTTTTTTTTTTGGGTACAAAGTCGATGAGCAAAGGGATGGACTCTGTATATGTTTTTTCTTTTGGTCTTGTTTGGATCAAATTCAGAGGCAAAAGTGACTCTTGGGATCCCTTTTCCCCCAAACCCAATTAGCTAGCGTGTTAATTTATTTGGATACTTTTTATGGATTTTTTATTAGGTAAAATTTGTTGCAAGGTTGGTCACTGAGATTACTAAAAACGTTCATGTTTGGTCACTAAAAATATTTAATTCTATTCGTGGTCACTAAAATTGATTTAATGTTTCAAGTTTGGTCACTCTCCGTCCATTTCCGTTAACTTTTGCTTACGTGGCAGTCAACCCTCACAGTTGACCGTTAAATGAGTGACGTGGCAATTAAAAAATTAATTAAAAATAAATTTTAAACTTTTCAAATTTCCACCTCATTATTGCAACCATTAAAAAATAAATAAAAAATTGAAAAATAATTTTTTTTAATCCTCGCTACCAGGAAGCACCCCGCCGCCGGGGGAACGTCAATCAAAAGACTTAACATTTCCCGATCAAATCACCAGTGGAAGCACCCCGCCGCAGCTGTTCCTTGTTCCCGGTTGGCAGTAGACCTGGTAAGCTCCGATGAGGTGGATGACGATGGCGACATTGACGATGTCGAGGAGCCAGTACAAGTTGTAGAAGCCGGATCCGGTCAGGAGGTTCCCCGGGTATTGGTCGCCAAAGGTTGCGTAGCCAAAGTAGCCGCATTGCATGTAGAAGATGGTGGTTACGACGATGCCGACTAGTGATGCTTTGCTCATCGTCTTGGCTTCCGATGGCGGGGCTTTTTTTATAATGTTGACATCAATTTATTAAAAGACAGACAAGATAATAAGGTACAGACCCAGCCAGCTGCCGAAACCAGTTCAAAAACAAAGAAACAAGCCCAGCTAGCTACCGAGATCACAAAAGAAAGCAAAAGAAACGACAAAATCCCAGGAAAAGAAACCAGAGGCAAAGCAGAAAACAAAGCCTCGCTCAAACAACTAATTAAATTTAATCTCTCTCGCCAATCGTTCTTCTTTTTAGGCCTTTAAGCCACTTCTCAGCATCACCAATATCCACTGCTCAGCATCACCAATATCCGATGGCGGGGCTTTGATTGTGTCCTGAAATTGCCAAAACCATGGAGTTTTAGAAGCGGAAACAGAGGAAGTTAAAAAACAGGGGAAATGAAGAACAAGGGAAGTATAAAAAATAGGGGAAATTATTATTGGTGTTATGTAGCACCTTAATTTATGTTGATTGACGTTCCCCGGCGGCGAGGTGGTTCCAGTGGTAACGAGGATTAAATGATATTATTTTTCAATTTTTTCAAATCAATAGATGATACCTCTTGAACACTGAGGATGTTCACCTCGATCTAAGATATGTTCCTCTTCAAAACTAATCTACACAATAACAAAAAACTAGTTCAGTTAAAAAAAAGAAAAAGATATTCAGTGAGAATCTACTCATCACTAGAAAAAAAACCCTCACTGGGTAGATCTCGATGAGAATACTACAGTAGTAAACACTTGTTTAATTTTACTAGTCAGATTTGGATCCATAAAAACAGATAGTAACTAAACTATAAAACATTTTAACATATTACTAATCTACATATCCATGTTGGCCAGCTGTATTAACTGTAAATCAGTAAGAACTTCGATAAAAACAAACAGCAATATGCAGAAGCCATGCACCTTTGGCCTGGTATCTTATCTATATAAAGAGGGTTGCCCCCAAAGCTCCTAAACCCACACTACTACTACTACTACTCAGCTTAGCTTCTTGGAGTTCAATATATTTCTCCATCGTCCTTCTTTCCTTTTTGCTTGGCCCAACGACATGGCTCGTTTTCGAGGGTTTCCAACGATGTCATTTCTTCCTGTCCTCATCTCGATAACCCTACTGCTGGCTCGTGCCACGGCGCAGGATCCTCCCTTTCCCGACCCTTGCCAAGGCTATACCTACACCCCTTCGGACACCCTGCCCTACGGCCGAGCCAATTTCCCTCCTGGCTTCGTCTTTGGCACCGCCACATCTGCTTACCAGGTATAGCTAGCTAGCTAGCTAACTATTTAATCTATTCTACTTACGTGGTGTTATATATATATATGTCTCCATGGCATGGTAATGGTTTATCTTCTTTGTTTGGTGAATCAAAGGTGGAAGGTGCCGCCAATCAGAGCTGCAGAGGCCCAAGCGTATGGGACAAATTCGCCCATCAATTCCCAGGTTTCTTCCTCTTCTTGTGTAATCCTTCTCATCGTTAGGAGGCATGGACCTGACGCGATTTCGATTGATTTTCTACGTATTAATTGTGCAGAAAGGATTGCTGATCGAAGTAATGGAGATGTGGCCATTGATATGTATAACCTGTTTGTGGTACGCAATGAATGCATATATAATACGTATTTCATGTGTATTTACACTTTGCTTGGTTTCCTTATATAACACGTATGTACGAAACTAACTAATACGTACAGGAGGATATTCAAAGAATGAAGTACATGAATGTGGATGCTTACAGGCTCTCCATTTCCTGGTCTAGAGTTATCCCATGTAATTAAGTAGTTCTATATATTGCTAATTATATATTAATATTACATTATTTCCATTAATATGATTTTATTTTTTCACGTTTACCAAGCTAATTTTTCTAATTTATTTGGTATCAGACGGGAAACGGAGCACAGGGGTGAACAGAGAAGGAATCGATTTTTACCACAATGTTATTGATTTGCTCCTACAGAACGGTGAAGACTACTTGGCACCTTGCTAAAACCTAATATAATCGAATTGGTAATTAGATTAATGAAGCACTTATATAACACACTAATTTATTATTACCTAAATTGATTTTAGGTATCGAGCCTTATGTCACAATATGGCATTGGGATACCCCTCAGGCACTCGAAGCCGAGTACGGTGGCTTCTTAAGCCGTGACATTGTGTAAGCGATTAATTACATGATTTCGTAATACGTAAAATCTAAGTCCGTTACGTCCAAATTAATACTGATCAATCGTTTCGTGTTGTGTTATGTTATGTTATGTAGGAAGGACTTTGAAGATTACTGTGACTTGTTATTCGAAGAGTACGGTGGAAAGATAACGAAATGGATCACGCTGAACGAACCGGTAACTTACGTGATGAGAGGCTACGACGAAGGGCTGATGGCACCGGGGCGTTGTTCCACGTGGGTTAACCACGCATGTCTCGCCGGAAATTCCGGGACCGAGCCTTACATAGTCACCCACAATCTCCTTCTTGCTCATGCTGCTGGTTATCGATTGTACCAGCAGAAATACAAGGTATATTGATATAGCATATAAAACGTACACTATTTCAAGTAATTAATCTCTAGTCACACTAATTAATTAATCCTCGTATATTGTACTAATTACAATAGTACTTGTCTGTATTTTGAATAGGCAAGTCAAGGAGGGGAAGTAGGAATCACCATTGTTACTTTCTGGTTCGTTCCTTACACAGACACCACAGCGGATATCGATGCAGCTCAAAGATCCCTAGACTTCATGTATGGGTGGTGAGTATTTCTCTCTCGACCGACCTATCCACGGATGACAATTTCTACCTGATCCAAATTAGGAAGCTAGTCGGTAAATTAATTTGTAACGTGGTATCGTATAGGTACATGGATCCCATAACCTATGGTCACTATCCGAGGAACATGATCGACCTCGTCGGATCTCGCTTGCCCACCTTCACGTCGGAGGAGTCGAGATCGTTGAAAGGGTCGTACGATTTTCTGGGGCTTAATTACTACACAGCTTATTACTCCATGAACAACCCCAACTTCGACCCTGAACATCTCGAGTATCTTAAGGATTCCCACGCCATTACTACAGGTAATTTGTTCAGTTATACGCATGCTTCAGGTTTGGCGGCCTTGTGAGCTAGCATGACTCTACTAACTCTCGTTGGTTCCATTGTTATCAGCTACTGGAGCCAATGGAGACCTCATTGGACCAGAGGTAAAAAAAAAAAAAAAACAGTCAAGAATTTGATAAAACTACCTGGCTTTGTGAAGTATTATAATGAAAACTGTTTGATGATATGAAATTGTGCAGTTGGGTACGTCGTGGCAGTACCTGTACCCACAAGGGCTTCAATATCTGTTGAACTACACCAAAGACACATACAGAAACCCTCACATTTACATCACTGAGAATGGTAATTCTTTAATTAACTTGTAGTTTAAATAAAGCTCATGAGAAAGCGTAAATTAAGCTGATTTTTATTATTTATGTATTGTGTTTGTGATCATAATCATCAGGACTCTCTCAAGAGGACGATCCGACACAGTCGATCGAGGCAGCGACCAAAGACGACACTAGGATAAGTTTCTATGACAGCCACCTCGACAGCGTTCTCCAATCCATGATGTCAGTAATTCATCTTGCACACAACATCATTGAACTAATAATATAATTCGACCGTTGGCTTGCGGTTGTGTTCACTTGAATATAATATAATATTGTACTGGTGCAGCGGGTACAACGTGAACGTGTCGGGGTTCTTCGCGTGGTCGTTTGCGGACAACTACGAGTGGAACGACGGCTACTCGGTCCGGTTCGGGTTCTACTACATTGACTACACCGACGGTCAGCTGACCCGCTACCCGAAGAGCTCGGCCTGCTGGTACACCAATTTTCTCAACAGGAACTCTCCCAGGGGCCAGACCCTAATCCGCCAGAAGAATACTCACAGCAATAAGCTGCCGGCTCGCCGCCCTTCGGCAGCTGGCGGACGTCGTGCTCTCCCCCGCCGTCCCCGCCGATTCTCCCGCTGGTGATAATCTACCATCATTAATAAACGGCTGTCTCTAATCAAAAGAGTGATGGTCATGGTACGGATTTCCGATTTGGTGCAAGAATAAAGAGCCACGAGGATTCTGCCTGCCCGTGGACTGGCCTGCCTGCCTGGAGAGAGTTACGGGAGAGAAAGTTTGATTATATTATCTTCATCTTCTAGGGTTTGGGGGGTTTTCTGGGCTTCCTTGTTGCGTAGTGTAGTGTTAGAGTTGCGTGTTTTCACGCAGTATGTTCTTCCTTCCTGCAGTAAGCTGTACGTGTTTCTCCAGCATTGACTTGGTAATAATAAAAGTTTGATCTCTTTTTGTTTTTAATTTAGAGTTTTCTTTTTATAATGATGAATTTATTAAAGGTAATAAGAGTAGTCCTAATGCAAGAGCAAAGAAAAAAGAAAAAGGATATCAAAAGAATTGAACTTTGGCTCCTTTATTTTGCTCTTTAGAGCAATGAATCATTTTTTTGCTATAACTACTTTTGAGTTTTCACACAGATAAAAGGGAAGCGGAAGCAAGCATAATAAGGTTATATGCATGATCGATCATGCATAATATCATGTATAAATCTAAACTTACTATTTGTGGAACATAACTAATTTTTCTCCAATTAACGGGTTAATTTCTTTTATTTTAACCCATAATTTTAAGTTTTTCACAAAGAAATCAAATAAGTTGTGTTCTTCAAATTAAAATGATATCCATTTTGGAAAAAAAATTGAGATATTTATCACTAGTTCAGATCATTTGGAAATACTTGGTAGTACACAAGATTATACCACGTGATATGAAAGTGTATCTTGGTGGTATGAAGAGAACAAAGTATAGAATGACTGCGTACATGGTGCGGAGAAATAAGAAAGGAAGAAAAAGTTGGAAAATAGTGGAGCAGATTGAGAGTGAACAAGAGCAACAAAGAAAGAAGAAGCTACTTCAAAGGTGATGATTTCAAACTCTAGCCTAGTAGCAAGGAACACTTGGGAGTTGAAGAAGAAAAAGGGAGGATTGTTTTGATTTTTCTATAACCTAGTAGAATATCAAAAGATAGAAAAGAGACATTGTGACATCATTTTGAGATGTAATTTAATGTTGATCACTAGGCATCGCCGAGGCCACAATGTGATCATGATGCTTTGTGTGCTGCTTATGGCCAAGACGAGGCCTTTTCTTTTCTACCTTGCGCCTAAGCACGCTTTTTAGAACCATGTTTATACCTATGTTGGCTCGAGAGTCCATCCACCAAGCCATATAATCATCATTGACAAAATATGTTCATTAATTAGTAGAACATATTTTATGTCGATCAAATTGAAAATCAGAAGTGAAAAGTCGGCCTTTTATATCTTCATGGTTAGATCCTCACCCAACGGATGTTTCCCTCCACTCTTGATGTTTCCATGGGACAATCAGGCTTGAAGAGTCTTGATTTCGTGCATGCCCAAAAATATCGTTTACGTTTATAAAAAAAATCATGTATCGTTTAAGCTTCTTGTTTTGTCAACCCGTCAGAGATTTTTTTTATTTTTACAGGTGACCTGTGAGATTTATTGATTAGGAGCGATCGGTTACATTATCCAGACAAAGTGGTCAACAAGGAATATCGGTGGTGTATCGATCCACACTACTCTGCTCTCCCAGTGGGTCTCGCTATGAGCCATTATGTGAGCCGCATTGTTTGTTGAACGTTTGACATGGGTAATGTTATCCGAGCTCGAGCCATTAGCCTGCAACATGCTCACAATGCGACGACAAAGAATGCCCACCTCACTATGATCATCATTCAGATGCCTAAGCTTCTCGGCCAGAAAAGACAGTCCATCTCGAGAGTGGGAAGTTGAAAACCGAGTTGATGTGCTAGCTGGGCCCGAACTCAGCAGCAAGAGCTTCCCCCATCTCCACCTCATACGTACCCTGCATCTTCTTCGCCGCTGCAGCAAGGAAGTATCCTTGGTGATCCCGGAACACCGCCCCTAGTCCAATGCCTCCATCAGCGAAAAAGCCGACATCAGTATTTACTTTGATGTACCCAGCTGGCGGCTTCGTCCATGTTCCAGCGGACTGCACCTCATCGATGGTCTCATCCGGGCCTTGATTCTTCTGGTATTCTTCGAGGAGGGAGATAGCCTTTGAACGATCTCATCCTCCGGCCACTTTGCGCCGTTGAACAGTTGTGCATTCCTCTCTTTCCATAGTGCCCACATGATCATCGCCCATCGCTCAATAGTTTTCATGCTCTCCTGCTGTAGAACCTTCATAGTCTATGTCAAGCAATCCAGTTCGCCATTGAACAGGAAAGGACGCGTCCATGGTGAACCTCATCATATGCGACAGCTCCAGCTACACTCAAAGAAAAAATGGCGTTGGGTTTCAACTTGGTCGCAAAAGGGGCACTCGTCGGACCATTTCGGGTTTTTTGCCGCAACTTTCTCCCCAGTAGGCAGCGTCTCCCGGGTGAAACGCCACATAAAATGTTTAACTTTCGGCGGTACCTTCATGGTCCAAACTGCCTTCCATAGCTTCTCATTACCACAATGTCGAATCCCTTCCTCTGTCATAAAGCTTGAAAGGCACTTCCTGTACCCACTTTTGACCGTGTACTGTCCGTTCTCACTATGCCTCCAGATGAGGCGATCTTGCTCCTCAGCCCCTCGAAGTGGTAGTGATAGGATGGTCCCAGCAATGGTAGGAGGGAAACACGCATGGACTAAGTCCACGTTCCAGCTCCCACTCTCTTGATCAACTAGTTCACGTACTGTAGCATCCACCGGAAGTGTTGTTGGGGCCGATTCGACAAAAGCTGGCTCCCCGGGCAGCCACTGATCACACCAGATTTTCACCTGTGCTCCATTCCCTACTCTCCACCGCAATCCAGAGCACAAGAAGTTCTGCGCACTAAGAAGGCTCCTCCACATATAACTGGGCTTACTGCCAAGCCTAGCATCCAAAATTGAACAAATTTTGTGATATTTCGGCGCAAGTAATCTGGAAATCAATGACTCAGGGCGAAGATGAAGGGACCACAGTTGCTTGGCGAGGAGCGCTGTGTTGAAACCCCGGAGATCTCTGAACCCAAGTCCGCCATCTTCTTTAAGGGTAACAAGCTCTTCTCGACGTAACCAATGACCTTTTTTCTCTTCCTTTTTTTGACCCCACCAAAAGTTAGTGATCATGCTGTGTATCTCATCGATGAGGCCCTCCGGGATTTTGAAGACCGACATCGCATAGGTAAGTTGTGCTTGGGCAACCGACTTTATCAGTACTTCACGAGCAGCTACTGACATTGTTCTCTCTTTCCACCCTTTCAGCTTCGTGCGTACACGCTCCTTCAAGCTTGCAAACAAATCCTTCTTTGCTCGTCCCACCTCCGTGGCTAGACAAAGGTACTTCTGGTGCTTATCGACAGCCTTCATTCCCAGCGTTCCACTCGTGACCAGCCGATTATGGGGCTTTACATTTGCTGAGAATGACACCTCAGACTTCTGGAAATTCACCATTTGACCGGATTCCAGTTCATATGCATGGAAAATTTCCTTAAGCACCAAACACTCCTGCTGATTTGCCCTGCAAAAAAAGATACTGTCGTCAGCAAAAAATAAGTGGGTAATCACCGGGGCGCCCCGATTCACCTGCAACCCATGTAGCCTATTCTCTTCCACCGCCTTGGCTGTATAGGTTGACAATCCCTCCGCACAAAGCAGAAAGAGATACGGTGAAAGCGGGTCACCCTGCCGAATCCCTCTGCCCGGGATGAAAGTTTGGGACTGATGGCCATTCACCAGGACAGAGTAGGATACAGTAGTCACTCCCATCATAACCAACCGGATCCACCTCTCTGCAAACCCCAACCTCCTCATAACACCCTCCAGGAAATACCACTCCACCCGATCGTATGCCTTGGCCATGTGCCCATGTCGATTTTTGCCGCAAAGTAACCATGTTTCCAGCGTTTGCTCTTCTTCATGGTATGAAAACATTCAAACACAGCCATAATATTATCCGTAATGAAACGACCCGGGATGAAAGTACTTTGAGAAGGTGAGATTATCTTGTCCAACAGAGGCTTGAGTCGGTTGGCAAGAATCTTTGAAACGATCTTATACATTACATTGCAGAGGCTTATTGGATAATATTAATTTGTTGGCAAGTTTGATTTTTAAGTGATAAATATCAATTTGTTCATAATTTTTATATTGAAAAAAGATATTTTATTTCATAAAAAAATTGAATACCAGTTTAGTCCATTTTAAAAGACCGACACTGGATAGTTTCCTATCAGCAGGTGGAAGTTTGGAGTTCCGATCGATGATGTAAAGTTATTATTTGGCCTATTACTTTTGGGCGCGAGTGAGCCCCCATTAAATAAATAAAAATGAGTGGCGATAGTTGAAATATATGCTTGTGTTGAGGAGATCGATGATCAGTAGGATTTCTGTATCCAGGTCAGGTGACAACCAGTTTTGGAGTTGAACTTATGTGTGTTTTCCTTCTTTTTTTCTGGAGAGCCATGAAGAGAAACACTTTTTCAGCTAATTAATTAATTAATCAACCTACAGATTGGTTATGACTTCTTCTCCAAAGAAGGTTATTGGGTGATTGACCGATATTGGAGCAAATACCTGTAAAAGAACAAACTCTGCAGCGGCGGATTCAGGACATAGTAGAGCACTGGGCCGCTTTTGAAGTAAATATTATATATCATAAACAAAAATATATAATAACTATAGTTTTCATTAATTACAATCCCAATTCTTCTAAAAGGTCTTTTAATTTGGCAAATCCATCCATCCACCTCTTTGGATTGCTTCTGGCGATCCATGTACTATTTATGTTTGATTTCCTTTCCATTTCATTAATAAATCTTTTCACCCTTATCAAAAAAATTTTTGGCAAATCCATCAATAATAGAATTTCCATATATACCAATAGCATAGTTTCTCTCATATTTGACAGGGAAGGGTGGATTGTAGTTTAGAGGGATTTTTTAGGATAAATACTAATTATTACTAAAACATTTTACCCATATTTAAATATTAACCAAACCTTTAAAAATACTAGTAAATATTAACTAACTTCCAGTTAGCAGTTTTGTTAGTATTATTGACTTGATAACATTATACTGACTTGGAAGAGACACATGGAGGCAAATATTCCAAAACTTTAATATTTTAAATAAGAAAATAGTTAACAAATTATGAACGATAACAGAAAATAGCTAATATTTTGATGCGTTACAAAAAATTTGGCTAATATTTAAAAATGCAGGAATGGTTTGGCCAATAATTAGTATTTATAATTTTTATTTCAACGAAACTTTATACTTAGTCTTTTACGTTTCAGACGTTTAGATATTTTTTCTAAAATAAAACTATTCGGGCTAGAATTTCTAAACTAAATTTAGAATAGTGGTTTGGATATGTTTATCTAGACCATTTTCCTACTTACGCAAAATCCTATTATAAAATAACACTCGACCGACTTCTAAATATCACTGGGCCGAATACCCAACTTCGAGAAATTTATAAACATTGTGCAAACTCTAAATCCGGAGTAGGGTTGGGCTGGGCCAAGCCCTAGATCCGCCGCTGCAAACCCTACGTACGTAGTAGTAAACAAAAATGATAGGTCGATCGATGCGCACATGCACAGGTCCATGCACGTTGTCTCTGCATATATTTGCAGGGCAGGCAGAGATGGTCCTAGCTTCCTCTTTCTCCGGATCTCACATATATGCTCACTAATTACTCGATACTCGATGATGGATAGAGAGGTAGTTAATTAGTAGCTAGAGAAGAGTGTACGTAGCATAATTAATTGGTCATTACCCCACGTGTCGCCGAGAGGTCAAGGAAATAGTATTCAGTGATTGATTCGTTTAGGGTTTGTAAACATGAGAGAGCTGTACGTACTAATATATCAGATCAAGGAGAAAGCTTCAACTGAGATTTGGAGAGAGACAGAGAGAGATCAGAGGTAGGTAAGGTTTTACAAGAAGGAATCCAAGCCGCTGCTCGCTCGCAAATCTCATTTGTGTTTCAGGAATATTCCACTGCGGTCGGCGGGCAACTCGCATCCAACCCTATTTTCAAAGCAGAACGTTTGTCTTATTCAATTTCTTCTCTATTCAATTTCCTATTATTTTCTCTTTTTTTTTTACAAAATTTTCTATTATTTTCAATTGGTCCGTAAAGCTCATTTTTTACAGATTGATCAAATTTTATATAATCTACACATTTATATCAATTTTACTATATTCCCTCACAAGACATAATTAGTGTCATTACCTGTTAAGTTTAGGTAGACATCTTAGTTTTACTATTGTTCCTTGTCCTTTCTATTGAATCGTTCATATAGTGGTGCAAAAATCCTTCTTTGTTTTCTTAGCAAGAATACTGACATTATAGTATATCTGGGATGTAATTATACAACAATGCTATATACCATTGTTGTATATCTTTTTTATTATCTTGGTATAGTGTTGTACTACAATGACACACAATAGTTATATGAGTTTGATGACACTATCACTGTTGGTGGGTTTTTTCAAATATATTAAACTAGATATAGCTTTATAATCTTTTTGGACCCTCTCAGTGAGTAAATTGCGAAATTAGGGTAAAATCATAGCCAACATGTGAAATAGAGACATTAAAGATTTTTTTACTTTTCATGAAAGAAAAGTAATGGTTAGTAGATGTTGGTTTTTTTTCCCCACATTATTGATCGACTGCCTATTAGGTCTCTATACTCTTTCTCTTTTTTTATTGGTCTTTTCTTTCTTTGTATTGGCTCTTTCAATACTTGTAATTTTTTTTTAATTTTTGACTTCAATATTAATATATATCTTTAAAAGTTGGGTTGATGTACCACAATTTTTTTTTTCCCATGTAAAATTATTTTAAAAAATACAAATTAAAATAATTTTGATATCTTTCATTTGAACTTTAGAGAAAATATGAAATTTTAATCCGTATTTTTATTATATCTTTTAGAATTTTAAAATATAGGTTACTAAAAAGTTTAATAAAATTCCGTCCAACCGGCTATGACTAAAAGCTAGTAGAGAAGAGTAGCATAATTAAATTGTTCATTACCCCGCCCACGTTTCGCTGAGAGGTGAAGGAAATAATATTCAATGATATATTTGAGTCCAACCCAATACCAATATGAAAAATAATATTGAAACATTGATTTGCTTAGGGAATAGGAATTTTAAATTTAGAGCTGAAGTACTAAAGGATCAGATCAAGGAGCCTGCCTGACTGAGATTGGAGAGAGAGATCAGAGATCATCGGCTTTATTAGTTTTACAATAAAAAGGCATCCAATCCAAGCCGCTGTTCGCTCGCAATCTCAGTTGCGTTCATCAGGAATATTCCAACTGCGGTCTGCTGGTTGCTCGCATCCAGCCCAAATCTCAATGCAGAACGTTTGTCTTACTCAATATGCCTCACTTGTTTAAGTCAGTGCCATGGAGAAGTTAGGTTTAAGATGAAATCAGTGTGTTGGCGAATTTAATTTTTTTAAGGATGACTGGCGGTAGTTGAAATGCATCAGTAGGGTTTCTCATATTCACAGGACTATGAAGAAGAGGACAATTAAGTAGGGTTTCTGGGCACTATTCCCCTGCAGTTGGTTCACAGTAAAGCCGCAATGGCGCGCGGCACAAACCAACCTACGTAGTAATAAACAAAAAGCGACAGTTGGATCGATCGCCACATGCCAAGGTGCAAGTTGCAGGCAGGCAGACATGCATGCATGCTCCTCTTTCCGCGGATCTCATGAACTCAGTAACTCGATGATGGATGGAGATCGAGGTAACCTGCGGTAGTTAGCAGCTAGAGAAGAGTGTAACATATTAAATTGGTCATTACCCCACGTGTCGCTGAGAGCGAGGTGAAGGAAATAGTATTCAATGATTGATTCGTTTAGGGTTTGTAAACAGATCAGAGAGCTGTACGTACTAAAAGATGAGATCAAGGAGCAAGCTTCAACTGAGATTTGGAGAGAGACAGAGAGAGAGAGAGATCTGTACATTAGGTTTTACAAATCGCAATCTCACTTGGGTTCAGGAATATTCAATTGCGGTCTGCGGGATACTCGGACCTCAGCTCAATTTTCAATGCTCAAACTTTTTATTATTATGAATGAGTAGGATTTCATTACGGTGAGTTGGTGAGTCACAAATTGGTGTCAACAAAAGCGATTACATCAAATGAGATGAAGACAAGACGAATTAGATAAGGAGGAGAAAAAGGTACAGCAAAGTCACAACTATTAATCAAAACCGTAACATAATAGCATAGTAAATTTGTCCATCACCAAATAGCTAGGTTCCTCAAGTTGGCGAAAAACGAGATCTGGTGAAGATTCATATGACAATATTGAATAGAAAGTCTGTCATAAGTCTTGAGGGATGGTTTTGTGGACAAAGTTACATCCTCAAATGTCCTGTGGTAATTATTTATTTTGTACAAGGGATTGTAAAACACTTGTAGAAAAGATCACAAAGATAATTTAGGACTGGAAAGTTTCATGGAAAGTTTTAGCATTGTCTAAAGAAGAAGGGGGACTAGGATTCAAGGAGATGAAGAGTTGTAATACTACTTGTATAATCAGACATGTTTCGTCTATTTTAGCATACAGTACTAATTCCTTATGGAATGCTAGGGTTAAAGCATACATACGGAAAAATATTTCCTTATGGCATGTGAATATCCCAGGATCTTGGGCTTGGAATAAAATCCTCCAAGTCGTGGCTCTGGTCATATGCTGGTGTGCTTCAGAAATAGGAGATCATGAACAAGTACTCAGTGAGGAAAGTGTGGGAGCACCTAAGGCCGCGAAGTCATAAAGTTACAATGGTACAAATTAGTAATTGCAAGCCATAGAGTAATGGTTATTCTGTTATCATCATAGAGTAACGGCAAGAGATTCACCCCATAACACTTATACGTGACGCGTAAACTGACAATGAAACAAGAGATGAGATATTGTCTTCTCTGCCTCCCAACACATGCAACATTGGTTTGGTAGTGACCAACCTTCTTATCTTGAGGTTAGCCAAGGTAGGAATCTTATTCTGCTTAGCAAGTCCAAGTAAAAAAGCACACTTTTGAAATCGTAACGGAATTCAAGTTTCCACTAGTAATCTACACCTTTTATAAAAGCTGGTAGTCAAAAACCCAAACACCATTTCAAATTTCCGACGCTCAGAGCATTTGTAGGAATGACATTTTGGTCTTCATAATTACTTTTTTTTATTCATTAAAAAGAAACGTACTGGGATTCGAACCATGATCATTTTAAAGAAAAGCAAGAATAATAATCAATCACACTAAATACATTTGTTATATCTTTTTAAATTAAAAATATATAATAGCAGGGAGAAAAAATCTCTTCCCCCATTTCAAATTCCTTGCTCCAGGAGCGTTTGTAGGAAGGGTAAAATAGGGAGTGTCAATTTTTTTCTCTTTCCTCTGTGGAACGGGCCAACTTACTGTACACAATTTTTTTTTGTTTTTTTTGTTTTTTGATAAGGGTGATATAGGTTTCTCTTTTTGTGATTAAGGTACTACTTAAGGGATTCGAACCTGAGACCTCCAGGTTCTAGACTAGTGGTATTACCACTAGACTAAGTCCTTGTTCGTTACTGTACACAATTTTTTATCATTTCAAATATGTATTTTATAATTATTTGATATTATAATGATCAAATTATAATGTATTTTATAGGGAATCGTTTGGTATTTGTTAGTAAAAAATTAAACATAAAGATCTATTTGGTTATTTTAAACATTAAAACGATCCTAAACATTTTCAGTTCCTTTTGAATTTCTATGGTTTTATTCCCGAATAAGTGATGTGAAAATGGCGAATTGTAGTCGTCTCTTTTCTTTCACTATTTTTTATTTTCAAATAGAAAGTTTAAAAGTAAAGAATAATTAGAATTTGGCATGGGTCGGTCAAACATGCTGAATTTCAAGTTTTGGCCCGTTTGTTTTATGCATTGCAAATTTATTAGCATGTTGATGGAAATGGCTTGGAAAAAAGACATATAAGTTGTACCTTTGCATAAATGTCCTCAAATGTTTGAATGCTTTGTGAATCAGGTTCCGTGACTTTTGTGATGGTGTATGTGCTTGACGATTGCTCGATGTTGTAACTACTTAATTTGAGAGTAAATCTTTTGATTTTCCCTATGAGTTGTGATACCAGTTCTGGTGGTTGCAGCACGTTGTCGTTGTTGGCCTGTAAAAGTTGTTCCGCCGTGATGCTAAATACCTTTCTTTCCTTTTTAACAAATTGTGTAGTAGTGATATGAAACAGACCACCCATGAACGCTACGCTTATTATGGTCTGTTCTTACTTTTGGTGGTGAGAAATTGTGAATTGAGAATCATATTCGCCTACCGCACTGTGTCTGACTGGTGGCTGCTTACTGTGCTCTCTAGAGTTATGAAACAGACTACCCATGAACGTTACCCTTAAGAGTCCATAACTTTGCGAAAAACCAAATTTAGGCAATCAAAGGTGGTGGATGTGTGATGATTTTTTATGGTTTAATTGTTTGTGAATTGGATATCTGATCTTTGTATGATTAGAGGGGATGTTTGCTTAATAGATAATCCATTTTAATTCATGTTTATTTTTAACATGAACTTTAGAAACTCAAAACCTTCGAGACACATATCACCTACTGCTTTGTATCATTTTGCCTGGGTGCTTGCTGTGTTGTCAAACTTCTTTGCTGCTACTTCATTTACACTAACAGGGGAGTTAAGAACCCATGAATGTTTCCGTTTGACACAAACAGGAGGACTTGCTTCTAAATCGTGCACTAAAGATGATTGGAGGAAACATCTCTGTTGCAGTTGATATACTGGAGACCAGAACAAAAACAACGTATAACATCAAAACCAACCATCTGAACTATTAGCATTGTTGCTTTACTCTTTTTTCGTGGTTGAGTCTCCTTTATAAAATTTAGTTTGATTTTAGAAAATTTTGCTTCTGCAGTCCTGTCTTGCCACCAACACGTTCAGTAGATGGAGATGGCAGAGGCGAAGGCTATTTTTGTGTTGTTGTTGCTGGTTTTGGGATCGGTTTGTGAAGAAGAGGGAGAAGAGAGAGGGAAAGGGAAATGCAGGAGAGGGGGATAACTCTTTTCTCCGACAAAAATGGAGTGAAGAAAGGAATTATGATCAGTAAGGATATGGTTATATTACATAACGGTCTCTATTATGTTTGAATTGAGCTTGGGAGGCAGTGATAAGGACGAGCTACAACCAATTCATAGTGAGAAGAGAGCTATGAACTGTGATCATGTCTTATTTCAAGTTAAAAGGTAGTTTCAGTATAAGGATTATTTAATTTGACAAGTTGTTTCATCCATGATTCTTGGTAGTTTCAGTGCCATTCTAGCCATTGTTTAGTCTGTAATTTTTGAGAATTGATGTGCGAGTAATGACTTTCACTTAGCTTCAACTATTATGTGTGTATTTATTGGCATGTGATAGAATTCTCTTTTCCTTTTCTTTGAATTCAGTTTCATACTCTAATTGTATCATTTGTACATAGGCAAATCATGCTCGAGATGACAACTCGCTGATATGGCTGGTGCAAGGAATGAAGCCATCATTAGAATTCAGACCGACAACGGGGGGATGCCCAGGACTAATTCAATGATGATTGATGATGGTATAATAAAAACTGCAGTCTGCATCAGCACCAATTTCTAGGCCTAAGTAAAGTTATTCAACCCAGAACTCTGCTTAGCGCTAAAAATTGTGCTCATCCAACCTTGATCCTGTTTGACCCACTTCTGAAGAGTCAAGATATATGACTAATCCTCCCCGTTCGTATTTTCTTATTGACTCTTTCTGACCCTTTAGGTTGGGGCGGGTCGGGAAGAATCGGATTAGTGGGTCGGTCCTAATCAAGTGGAATCTCAATCCCTTCACTCTCACTTGCTTTCTCTCCCATTCCACAAGTGGGTAACATACAGTAATTCGGCCAACGGGCCGGGTGATAAGCTAGTTGATCATTATGCATAGTAGTAACGACTTTAATTAGAGTGTTGGACTTTAGTGATAGCAGCTACATACATTTGTGGAAAAGAATTTGCCAGGAACGTGTTTGGAAATTGTGAAATTAGGTAAAAGAGATGATTTTGGTTGAAACCCGCAAGGGATTCTGGTGCCTCAAAGGGCATATATATATATCAAGAACTAATCAAACTAAACATGCTTAATCTCTGTCTTTTAATGGTAACAACCGTTAAAATAAACTATCTACAAATAAGAAAGCGACAGTTGTACAACTACATCAAATTCGGAAAAGGGTGGTCTGCTTAGATGAGACGACGTCGTCTTGGCTCAGCTCTTCAACCGCATTCTGGTGTTGGTAAAGTTGTTGATCTCAGGATGAGTAATGGTAAGGTAGTGCAGTCTACCAATGATCCTTCTATCCAGGCTAGGATCATTAAGGAGGGGACCATCATCTGCATACAGATATGTCTTCATATCAATGGGGTAACTACTGGCTTGCAATCAGCAAAACCAGTATCCTGCAGCAGATCAATGCAATATTTGCGTTGGCAAAGATGTAAACCCTCCCTTGATCTGGCAATCTCTAAACCCAAAAAGTATTGGAGGTTTCCTAGATCACGAATCTTGAATTGAGTCTTGAGAAAAGCTTTCAATGCTATCATCCCCTCAACATCATCTCCTGCTATGATGATATCATCAACATAGACCAGTAAAATGAAGTACCATTATTCCCATGATGAATGAATAGTGAATAATCACTAGTAGATTGTGAATATCCAAAACTGAACAGAGATGATGTCAATTTTGAAAACCATTGACGAGATGCTTGTTTGAACCCATACAAGGACTTCCTAAGTCTACAAACATGTCCTGGTTGAGAGAAGCCAGGTGGTAAGTCCATGTACGTACACCTCCTCCTCAAGGTCTTCATGCAAAAAATGCATTACTAATAACTGGGACATGTTCCAATTCTTAGCAGAGGCAACGACAAGAAGAGTTTTGACTGTGTTTAGCTTAGTAACAAGAGAATAGGTATCTAGGAAGTCTATTCCATAAATTTGAGTAAAACCCTTTGCTACTAAGCGTTCCTTGTACCTTTCCACCGATCCATTAAGATTGAATTTGATGGTGAACACCAATCGATTCCCAATTGGTCTTTTCCCTTCATATATCTGTATGTTAGTAGAGGAGTTAAACTACAATATAATCTTTTATGCATTAAAAGACCATAGCTAGATTTAAAATTGGCTATAGAAAGATACCTGATGAGCAAACCAGGATTGAAAAGTGGAATTGTGAAGTACTTGAATAGCATGAGGTGACTTGCGTGGATATTGACTTTTTAACAAAGACAGGTGCTGCCTGTCCAACATTAAAACAATTATACAAAGTTTACCTCAAGTACAGGTGAATAAGCTAAATGATAGAGGTGTCTTACTCAATAAAAGGATCTACGTCACTACAATTAGTAAGCACATAGTGATGTGCCTTGTCCAAAACATCATTGCCAAGAGAGACAACTTCCTCATGTCCAAATGAGCGACCTATCTTTGGAAAGATAGTTGGTACTTCTTCTTGTGTTTCATTCTCGGGGATAATGCTATCATCATTTCTTGAAGGTCGATTAAATCGTGTCTCGACTCCATGTAAGTATCTTGAGCAAAATGTTAAACACTCTACAGCAAGATAGCCATTTGCAATAGAACCTTCTGGATGAGCTTTATTACCAACATATGACTTTAGTGTAGATAAGAACCTACATGAGTTTAATTACAGAAAACAGAATAATCTTACTTGATATAATTGAAAAAATCTAAATAATCACTAAAAATAAAACATACCTCTCAATTGGATACATCCATCGTGCTTGCACTGGCCCACCTAACTTTACCTCAGATACCAAATGAACAGTCAGGTGGACCATAATGTCAAAAAATGACGGAGGAAAGATCCTTTCCAAGTGACACAGAGTTACAACAATTTCAGATTCTATATTATTCAAATTCTCCAAACGACCGACCTTTGTACATAATTTCTTAAAGAACGAGCATAATTGCATAACTGGCTTGCTAATTGCTCTGGGCAATAATCTTCTTATCGCCAAAGGAAGAAGTTGTTGCATCAGAATATGACTATCATGACTCTTCAGACCTGAGATGTTTTTATTCTTTAAGTTCACACATCTAGATATGTTAGCAGCGTAACCATCAGGAACTTTAACACCCTTTAAAACCTTAAAGAAAGTCTTCTTTTCTTTAGTGTTGAGTGAGAAAGCAGCAATAGGTACCTTTAATTTACCAGAAACATATCTTTTTGGATGTAATCCATGCCTGATCTTCATCATTTGCATGTCCAGGCGAGATTTGACACTATCCTTTGACTTCCCACTTACATTCAATATTGTCCAAAGAATGTTGTCACAAACATTCTTCTCAATATGCATTACATCCAAGTTATGTCTCAACACGTTGTCCTTCCAATACGGCAAGTTAAAGAATATACTGCGTTTCTTCCAACCATGAGGCAATGGATCATTATTGCTGAGCTTTCCAAACTGAACTTGCTTGCCCTTGTAGCTCGAGTAAGACCTCTGATCCAGACATAGGTCGCGAGGAAGGCCTGAACTCCTGATTATTGTCAAAAGCTTTCTTATGTCTTCGAAACTCATGCCCAGCATGCAAAAATCTTCGATGACCCAAGTAGCAAAACTTATGACAATGCTTCAACCATTGTGAATGAGTGGACTTATGACAAGAAGGACATGCCAGATGACCCTTGGTGCTCCAACCTGATAACATTGCATAACCTGGGAAATCACTAATAGTCCACAACACTGATGCCTTCATCCTAAAATTTTGCTTCAATGATGCATCATAAGTCTCTATACCCTCATTCCACAAACTTTATAGCTCTTCTATCAAAGGTTGAAGATATATATCAATGTCATTTCCTGGAGATGAAGGTCCAGGAATGAGTAATGATAGAAACATGTATGGTTGTTTCATGTATAACCAAGGGGGCAAGTTATAAGGTACTAACACAACTGGCCATGTACTATGTGAATTATTCATGGACCTGAATGGATTAAAACCATCAGCAGCTAAACCCAATCTGACATTGCGAGGATCAGAAGCAAATTCCTTATGTATAAAGTCAAAAGTTTTCCATGCAGGGGAATCCGCTGGATGCCTTAAATTTCCATCATTTGTACGACTTTCTTTGTGCCAACGCATGAAAGAAGCTGTTTCTGAGGACATAAACAACCTTTGTAGTCTTTTTCCTATAGGAAAGTACCAAAGTTTCTTATAAGGAATGTTCTTGGTTTTCTTCTTCGAAGATCCAACATCATCACTCGGCTTATTTTTCCATCTATCACATCCACACACAAGACACTTCGACTCCTTTTCATGCATCTTCCAAAATAGCATGCAATCATTACGACAAGCCTCGATAACTTCATAGCTCAGACCTAAATCTGATATAAGCTTTTGCACCTCATAGTAAGATTGCGGTAAAGTTTCTCCCTTGGGCAATACTTCTTTCAATAGCTCTAACAACAAGCTGAATGATTTGATGGACCAATTTCCAAGACATTTCAAGTAAAATAACTTGATGATAAAAGAAAGCATTGAATGACTTGTGCACCCAGGATAAAGTTCAGTTTCATTTGCTTCCACCAACTTAAAAAATTTAAGAGCATCATCATTCGGTTCTTCTGCCGCGAAGTACTCTTGTGCACCTACGTCACTCGGCTCGCGCGCAACCCCGCCCCGTTATGTTATGGAAGAATTGAACTTCTTGCTGGGCTGGTTATTCCGAGCCAGCAATCGGCTGCCGGATTTCGTCCTGCAACTAGAAGAAGATCGCTTCGGGGGTCACTATGGCGTGGCTGAATGTAGAGCAGTCCGCCCCTACAGCCTTTGGTAGATTATTTAGAACTTCGGAAGATGGTCAAGGTAGCTTGCTTCCAAGCCACTGCACTAGATGCGGATGTAGTCATAGTATAGTAGTCGGCCCAGAATGCCTCTGTTCTATACTAAAAGACTACTTCGGATGACGGGGGGGGGGGGGGGGCAAGTGTTCTTCGGAATGACTGGGCGTAAAGGGCACGTAGGCGGTGAATCGGGTTGAAAGTGAAAGTCGCCAAAAACTGGCGGAATGTAACAACAGCCATCCACTGAAAAGACGAATGGGTAGTGCTTGAGATCGGCTACTTGGAGTGGGGTAGGGAATTGGTCAACTGAAGGGGTTAGATGGCACCTAACCGATGATAATAAGCTGGGATGCATCTTTCCTATGCTCAGCAAGCTCGCGGCTGCAACCATGGTAGATAGGCGATCCCGAGAAAGAACCATGGGTAGCTTCTGCCGCTACCTTATCATTCAATAAATCATGCACACCAGTGTTTGTATCTATGTGATCTTGGTATGTAGTACTCAGTGGAGGCGAAGCATGAAAGGAACTCTCCCCATGTAAAATCCAATGAGTATAATTGGGTAGAAATCCAACGCATATCAAGTGATCATATACATCACCATGAGACTTCCAAGAACGGTTCCAACAGTTTTTGCATGGGCATAAAATTTTGCCATCTTGAGCACACGGTGAACCAAATGCAAATGCAAGAAAATTGTTCAAACCAGTTCTATATTCATCACTAGCCCTGTGCTTATTCATCCAACTTTTATCCATCGTGAAAACCTTCCAAAAGGAGAAAAAAAATATACAGATTGCAAACTTAGGTAAAATTTGTGGTAATTCAATAACAAGAGTAGATTTTATCAAATCAAGCATGAGTTCTGTTCTGCCCACAAATAAAGGCATTAAAAGTCTTGACATCAACAGAAAAGTCCGGTCAAATTCATTATGTAGAACAGATCCAGAGCGTTTTCCATTTTACCCGATTCAAAACATGAAAAAATAGTCATGTTCTAACCGTAGCAGTCAATAGTAACAGTATTTCATAATGCAATCTTTCCATGTTTTACCAGCAGCATCTAACATACAAGTGCAAAGACCCATCAATTACCTAATTCAAACAGAGCATCAACGTCGGACACCAACTGCATAATTCAATTCCATCTAGAAAACCAAACTAATTAAAAAAGTTCTCCATTCTAATTATCCAGGGCAACGCAAAAATCATCTGCTATTTTAGTAATGAATGGGTGATAACTGAGAATGCGTACCTATTGAGGCGAGCATATCGAATCAGCGCAACTCTATAATTCTCCTCTCGTCCCAACTTGTAGAATAGAAACAAGGAGAACAGCAACTTGGGTGATAGCTCAACCCCGCATCAGCTCGTGAAATTGAAGGAGCAGGAGTTAGGCGTTGGGTATGGGGCTCTTGTTCTCGAAGGGAAAGGAAAAAGAATGCTGCCCGGGAACCTTTTTTTTTTGGGTACAAAGTCGATGAGCAAAGGGATGGACTCTGTATATGTTTTTTCTTTTGGTCTTGTTTGGATCAAATTCAGAGGCAAAAGTGACTCTTGGGATCCCTTTTCCCCCAAACCCAATTAGCTAGCGTGTTAATTTATTTGGATACTTTTTATGGATTTTTTATTAGGTAAAATTTGTTGCAAGGTTGGTCACTGAGATTACTAAAAACGTTCATGTTTGGTCACTAAAAATATTTAATTCTATTCGTGGTCACTAAAATTGATTTAATGTTTCAAGTTTGGTCACTCTCCGTCCATTTCCGTTAACTTTTGCTTACGTGGCAGTCAACCCTCACAGTTGACCGTTAAATGAGTGACGTGGCAATTAAAAAATTAATTAAAAATAAATTTTAAACTTTTCAAATTTCCACCTCATTATTGCAACCATTAAAAAATAAATAAAAAATTGAAAAATAATTTTTTTTAATCCTCGCTACCAGGAAGCACCCCGCCGCCGGGGGAACGTCAATCAAAAGACTTAACATTTCCCGATCAAATCACCAGTGGAAGCACCCCGCCGCAGCTGTTCCTTGTTCCCGGTTGGCAGTAGACCTGGTAAGCTCCGATGAGGTGGATGACGATGGCGACATTGACGATGTCGAGGAGCCAGTACAAGTTGTAGAAGCCGGATCCGGTCAGGAGGTTCCCCGGGTATTGGTCGCCAAAGGTTGCGTAGCCAAAGTAGCCGCATTGCATGTAGAAGATGGTGGTTACGACGATGCCGACTAGTGATGCTTTGCTCATCGTCTTGGCTTCCGATGGCGGGGCTTTTTTTATAATGTTGACATCAATTTATTAAAAGACAGACAAGATAATAAGGTACAGACCCAGCCAGCTGCCGAAACCAGTTCAAAAACAAAGAAACAAGCCCAGCTAGCTACCGAGATCACAAAAGAAAGCAAAAGAAACGACAAAATCCCAGGAAAAGAAACCAGAGGCAAAGCAGAAAACAAAGCCTCGCTCAAACAACTAATTAAATTTAATCTCTCTCGCCAATCGTTCTTCTTTTTAGGCCTTTAAGCCACTTCTCAGCATCACCAATATCCACTGCTCAGCATCACCAATATCCGATGGCGGGGCTTTGATTGTGTCCTGAAATTGCCAAAACCATGGAGTTTTAGAAGCGGAAACAGAGGAAGTTAAAAAACAGGGGAAATGAAGAACAAGGGAAGTATAAAAAATAGGGGAAATTATTATTGGTGTTATGTAGCACCTTAATTTATGTTGATTGACGTTCCCCGGCGGCGAGGTGGTTCCAGTGGTAACGAGGATTAAATGATATTATTTTTCAATTTTTTCAAATCAATAGATGATACCTCTTGAACACTGAGGATGTTCACCTCGATCTAAGATATGTTCCTCTTCAAAACTAATCTACACAATAACAAAAAACTAGTTCAGTTAAAAAAAAGAAAAAGATATTCAGTGAGAATCTACTCATCACTAGAAAAAAAACCCTCACTGGGTAGATCTCGATGAGAATACTACAGTAGTAAACACTTGTTTAATTTTACTAGTCAGATTTGGATCCATAAAAACAGATAGTAACTAAACTATAAAACATTTTAACATATTACTAATCTACATATCCATGTTGGCCAGCTGTATTAACTGTAAATCAGTAAGAACTTCGATAAAAACAAACAGCAATATGCAGAAGCCATGCACCTTTGGCCTGGTATCTTATCTATATAAAGAGGGTTGCCCCCAAAGCTCCTAAACCCACACTACTACTACTACTACTCAGCTTAGCTTCTTGGAGTTCAATATATTTCTCCATCGTCCTTCTTTCCTTTTTGCTTGGCCCAACGACATGGCTCGTTTTCGAGGGTTTCCAACGATGTCATTTCTTCCTGTCCTCATCTCGATAACCCTACTGCTGGCTCGTGCCACGGCGCAGGATCCTCCCTTTCCCGACCCTTGCCAAGGCTATACCTACACCCCTTCGGACACCCTGCCCTACGGCCGAGCCAATTTCCCTCCTGGCTTCGTCTTTGGCACCGCCACATCTGCTTACCAGGTATAGCTAGCTAGCTAGCTAACTATTTAATCTATTCTACTTACGTGGTGTTATATATATATATGTCTCCATGGCATGGTAATGGTTTATCTTCTTTGTTTGGTGAATCAAAGGTGGAAGGTGCCGCCAATCAGAGCTGCAGAGGCCCAAGCGTATGGGACAAATTCGCCCATCAATTCCCAGGTTTCTTCCTCTTCTTGTGTAATCCTTCTCATCGTTAGGAGGCATGGACCTGACGCGATTTCGATTGATTTTCTACGTATTAATTGTGCAGAAAGGATTGCTGATCGAAGTAATGGAGATGTGGCCATTGATATGTATAACCTGTTTGTGGTACGCAATGAATGCATATATAATACGTATTTCATGTGTATTTACACTTTGCTTGGTTTCCTTATATAACACGTATGTACGAAACTAACTAATACGTACAGGAGGATATTCAAAGAATGAAGTACATGAATGTGGATGCTTACAGGCTCTCCATTTCCTGGTCTAGAGTTATCCCATGTAATTAAGTAGTTCTATATATTGCTAATTATATATTAATATTACATTATTTCCATTAATATGATTTTATTTTTTCACGTTTACCAAGCTAATTTTTCTAATTTATTTGGTATCAGACGGGAAACGGAGCACAGGGGTGAACAGAGAAGGAATCGATTTTTACCACAATGTTATTGATTTGCTCCTACAGAACGGTGAAGACTACTTGGCACCTTGCTAAAACCTAATATAATCGAATTGGTAATTAGATTAATGAAGCACTTATATAACACACTAATTTATTATTACCTAAATTGATTTTAGGTATCGAGCCTTATGTCACAATATGGCATTGGGATACCCCTCAGGCACTCGAAGCCGAGTACGGTGGCTTCTTAAGCCGTGACATTGTGTAAGCGATTAATTACATGATTTCGTAATACGTAAAATCTAAGTCCGTTACGTCCAAATTAATACTGATCAATCGTTTCGTGTTGTGTTATGTTATGTTATGTAGGAAGGACTTTGAAGATTACTGTGACTTGTTATTCGAAGAGTACGGTGGAAAGATAACGAAATGGATCACGCTGAACGAACCGGTAACTTACGTGATGAGAGGCTACGACGAAGGGCTGATGGCACCGGGGCGTTGTTCCACGTGGGTTAACCACGCATGTCTCGCCGGAAATTCCGGGACCGAGCCTTACATAGTCACCCACAATCTCCTTCTTGCTCATGCTGCTGGTTATCGATTGTACCAGCAGAAATACAAGGTATATTGATATAGCATATAAAACGTACACTATTTCAAGTAATTAATCTCTAGTCACACTAATTAATTAATCCTCGTATATTGTACTAATTACAATAGTACTTGTCTGTATTTTGAATAGGCAAGTCAAGGAGGGGAAGTAGGAATCACCATTGTTACTTTCTGGTTCGTTCCTTACACAGACACCACAGCGGATATCGATGCAGCTCAAAGATCCCTAGACTTCATGTATGGGTGGTGAGTATTTCTCTCTCGACCGACCTATCCACGGATGACAATTTCTACCTGATCCAAATTAGGAAGCTAGTCGGTAAATTAATTTGTAACGTGGTATCGTATAGGTACATGGATCCCATAACCTATGGTCACTATCCGAGGAACATGATCGACCTCGTCGGATCTCGCTTGCCCACCTTCACGTCGGAGGAGTCGAGATCGTTGAAAGGGTCGTACGATTTTCTGGGGCTTAATTACTACACAGCTTATTACTCCATGAACAACCCCAACTTCGACCCTGAACATCTCGAGTATCTTAAGGATTCCCACGCCATTACTACAGGTAATTTGTTCAGTTATACGCATGCTTCAGGTTTGGCGGCCTTGTGAGCTAGCATGACTCTACTAACTCTCGTTGGTTCCATTGTTATCAGCTACTGGAGCCAATGGAGACCTCATTGGACCAGAGGTAAAAAAAAAAAAAAACAGTCAAGAATTTGATAAAACTACCTGGCTTTGTGAAGTATTATAATGAAAACTGTTTGATGATATGAAATTGTGCAGTTGGGTACGTCGTGGCAGTACCTGTACCCACAAGGGCTTCAATATCTGTTGAACTACACCAAAGACACATACAGAAACCCTCACATTTACATCACTGAGAATGGTAATTCTTTAATTAACTTGTAGTTTAAATAAAGCTCATGAGAAAGCGTAAATTAAGCTGATTTTTATTATTTATGTATTGTGTTTGTGATCATAATCATCAGGACTCTCTCAAGAGGACGATCCGACACAGTCGATCGAGGCAGCGACCAAAGACGACACTAGGATAAGTTTCTATGACAGCCACCTCGACAGCGTTCTCCAATCCATGATGTCAGTAATTCATCTTGCACACAACATCATTGAACTAATAATATAATTCGACCGTTGGCTTGCGGTTGTGTTCACTTGAATATAATATAATATTGTACTGGTGCAGCGGGTACAACGTGAACGTGTCGGGGTTCTTCGCGTGGTCGTTTGCGGACAACTACGAGTGGAACGACGGCTACTCGGTCCGGTTCGGGTTCTACTACATTGACTACACCGACGGTCAGCTGACCCGCTACCCGAAGAGCTCGGCCTGCTGGTACACCAATTTTCTCAACAGGAACTCTCCCAGGGGCCAGACCCTAATCCGCCAGAAGAATACTCACAGCAATAAGCTGCCGGCTCGCCGCCCTTCGGCAGCTGGCGGACGTCGTGCTCTCCCCCGCCGTCCCCGCCGATTCTCCCGCTGGTGATAATCTACCATCATTAATAAACGGCTGTCTCTAATCAAAAGAGTGATGGTCATGGTACGGATTTCCGATTTGGTGCAAGAATAAAGAGCCACGAGGATTCTGCCTGCCCGTGGACTGGCCTGCCTGCCTGGAGAGAGTTACGGGAGAGAAAGTTTGATTATATTATCTTCATCTTCTAGGGTTTGGGGGGTTTTCTGGGCTTCCTTGTTGCGTAGTGTAGTGTTAGAGTTGCGTGTTTTCACGCAGTATGTTCTTCCTTCCTGCAGTAAGCTGTACGTGTTTCTCCAGCATTGACTTGGTAATAATAAAAGTTTGATCTCTTTTGTTTTTAATTTAGAGTTTTCTTTTTATAATGATGAATTTATTAAAGGTAATAAGAGTAGTCCTAATGCAAGAGCAAAGAAAAAAGAAAAAGGATATCAAAAGAATTGAACTTTGGCTCCTTTATTTTGCTCTTTAGAGCAATGAATCATTTTTTTGCTATAACTACTTTTGAGTTTTCACACAGATAAAAGGGAAGCGGAAGCAAGCATAATAAGGTTATATGCATGATCGATCATGCATAATATCATGTATAAATCTAAACTTACTATTTGTGGAACATAACTAATTTTTCTCCAATTAACGGGTTAATTTCTTTTATTTTAACCCATAATTTTAAGTTTTTCACAAAGAAATCAAATAAGTTGTGTTCTTCAAATTAAAATGATATCCATTTTGGAAAAAAAATTGAGATATTTATCACTAGTTCAGATCATTTGGAAATACTTGGTAGTACACAAGATTATACCACGTGATATGAAAGTGTATCTTGGTGGTATGAAGAGAACAAAGTATAGAATGACTGCGTACATGGTGCGGAGAAATAAGAAAGGAAGAAAAAGTTGGAAAATAGTGGAGCAGATTGGGAGTGAACAAGAGCAACAAAGAAAGAAGAAGCTACTTCAAAGGTGATGATTTCAAACTCTAGCCTAGTAGCAAGGAACACTTGGGAGTTGAAGAAGAAAAAGGGAGGATTGTTTTGATTTTTCTATAACCTAGTAGAATATCAAAAGATAGAAAAGAGACATTGTGACATCATTTTGAGATGTAATTTAATGTTGATCACTAGGCATCGCCGAGGCCACAATGTGATCATGATGCTTTGTGTGCTGCTTATGGCCAAGACGAGGCCTTTTCTTTCTACCATGCGCCTAAGCACGCTTTTTAGAACCATGTTTATACCTATGTTGGCTCGAGAGTCCATCCACCAAGCCATATAATCATCATTGACAAAATATGTTCATTAATTAGTAGAACATATTTTATGTCGATCAAATTGAAAATCAGAAGTGAAAAGTCGGCCTTTTATATCTTCATGGTTAGATCCTCACCCAACGGATGTTTCCCTCCACTCTTGATGTTTCCATGGGACAATCAGGCTTGAAGAGTCTTGATTTCGTGCATGCCCAAAAATATCGTTTACGTTTATAAAAAAAATCATGTATCGTTTAAGCTTCTTGTTTTGTCAACCCGTCAGAGATTTTTTTTATTTTTACAGGTGACCTGTGAGATTTATTGATTAGGAGCGATCGGTTACATTATCCAGACAAAGTGGTCAACAAGGAATATCGGTGGTGTATCGATCCACACTACTCTGCTCTCCCAGTGGGTCTCGCTATGAGCCATTATGTGAGCCGCATTGTTTGTTGAACGTTTGACATGGGTAATGTTATCCGAGCTCGAGCCATTAGCCTGCAACATGCTCACAATGCGACGACAAAGAATGCCCACCTCACTATGATCATCATTCAGATGCCTAAGCTTCTCGGCCAGAAAAGACAGTCCATCTCGAGAGTGGGAAGTTGAAAACCGAGTTGATGTGCTAGCTGGGCCCGAACTCAGCAGCAAGAGCTTCCCCCATCTCCACCTCATACGTACCCTGCATCTTCTTCGCCGCTGCAGCAAGGAAGTATCCTTGGTGATCCCGGAACACCGCCCCTAGTCCAATGCCTCCATCAGCGAAAAAGCCGACATCAGTATTTACTTTGATGTACCCAGCTGGCGGCTTCGTCCATGTTCCAGCGGACTGCACCTCATCGATGGTCTCATCCGGGCCTTGATTCTTCTGGTATTCTTCGAGGAGGGAGATAGCCTTTGAACGATCTCATCCTCCGGCCACTTTGCGCCGTTTTGAACAGTTGTGCATTCCTCTCTTTCCATAGTGCCCACATGATCATCGCCCATCGCTCAACAGTTTTCATGCTCTCCTGCTGTAGAACCTTCATAGTCTATGTCAAGCAATCCAGTTCGCCATTGAACAGGAAAGGACGCGTCCATGGTGAACCTCATCATATGCGACAGCTCCAGCTACACTCAAAGAAAAAATGGCGTTGGGTTTTCAACCTTGGTCGCAAAAGGGGCACTCGTCGGACCATTTCGGGTTTTTTGCCGCAACTTTCTCCCCAGTAGGCAGCGTCTCCCGGGTGAAACGCCACATAAAATGTTTAACTTTCGGCGGTACCTTCATGGTCCAAACTGCCTTCCATAGCTTCTCATTACCACAATGTCGAATCCCTTCCTCTGTCATAAAGCTTGAAAGGCACTTCCTGTACCCACTTTTGACCGTGTACTGTCCGTTCTCACTATGCCTCCAGATGAGGCGATCTTGCTCCTCAGCCCCTCGAAGTGGTAGTGATAGGATGGTCCCAGCAATGGTAGGAGGGAAACACGCATGGACTAAGTCCACGTTCCAGCTCCCACTCTCTTGATTCAACTAGTTCACGTACTGTAGCATCCACCGGAAGTGTTGTTGGGGCCGATTCGACAAAAGCTGGCTCCCCGGGCAGCCACTGATCACACCAGATTTTCACCTGTGCTCCATTTCCCTACTCTCCACCGCAATCCAGAGCACAAGAAGTTCTGCGCACTAAGAAGGCTCCTCCACATATAACTGGGCTTACTGCCAAGCCTAGCATCCAAAATTGAACAAATTTTGTGATATTTCGGCGCAAGTAATCTGGAAATCAATGACTCAGGGCGAAGATGAAGGGACCACAGTTGCTTGGCGAGGAGCGCTGTGTTGAAACCCCGGAGATCTTTGAACCCAAGTCCGCCATCTTCTTTAAGGGTAACAAGCTCCTTCTCGACGTAACCAATGACCTTTTTTCTCTTCCTTTTTTTGACCCCACCAAAAGTTAGTGATCATGCTGTGTATCTCATCGATGAGGCCCTCCGGGATTTTGAAGACCGACATCGCATAGGTAAGTTGTGCTTGGGCAACCGACTTTATCAGTACTTCACGAGCAGCTACTGACATTGTTCTCTCTTTCCACCCTTTCAGCTTCGTGCGTACACGCTCCTTCAAGCTTGCAAACAAATCCTTCTTTGCTCGTCCCACCTCCGTGGCTAGACAAAGGTACTTCTGGTGCTTATCGACAGCCTTCATTCCCAGCGTTCCACTCGTGACCAGCCGATTATGGGGCTTTACATTTGCTGAGAATGACACCTCAGACTTCTGGAAATTCACCATTTGACCGGATTCCAGTTCATATGCATGGAAAATTTCCTTAAGCACCAAACACTCCTGCTGATTTGCCCTGCAAAAAAAGATACTGTCGTCAGCAAAAAATAAGTGGGTAATCACCGGGGCGCCCCGATTCACCTGCAACCCATGTAGCCTATTCTCTTCCACCGCCTTGGCTGTATAGGTTGACAATCCCTCCGCACAAAGCAGAAAGAGATACGGTGAAAGCGGGTCACCCTGCCGAATCCCTCTGCCCGGGATGAAAGTTTGGGACTGATGGCCATTCACCAGGACAGAGTAGGATACAGTAGTCACTCCCATCATAACCAACCGATCCACCTCTCTGCAAACCCCAACCTCCTCATAACACCCTCCAGGAAATACCACTCCACCCGATCGTATGCCTTGGCCATGTGCCCATGTCGATTTTTGCCGCAAAGTAACCATGTTTCCAGCGTTTGCTCTTCTTCATGGTATGAAAACATTCAAACACAGCCATAATATTATCCGTAATGAAACGACCCGGGATGAAAGTACTTTGAGAAGGTGAGATTATCTTGTCCAACAGAGGCTTGAGTCGGTTGGCAAGAATCTTTGAAACGATCTTATACATTACATTGCAGAGGCTTATTGGATAATATTAATTTGTTGGCAAGTTTGATTTTTAAGTGATAAATATCAATTTGTTCATAATTTTTATATTGAAAAAAGATATTTTATTTCATAAAAAAATTGAATACCAGTTTAGTCCATTTTAAAAGACCGACACTGGATAGTTTCCTATCAGCAGGTGGAAGTTTGGAGTTCCGATCGATGATGTAAAGTTATTATTTGGCCTATTACTTTTGGGCGCGAGTGAGCCCCATTAAATAAATAAAAATGAGTGGCGATAGTTGAAATATATGCTTGTGTTGAGGAGATCGATGATCAGTAGGATTTCTGTATCCAGGTCAGGTGACAACCAGTTTTGGAGTTGAACTTATGTGTGTTTTCCTTCTTTTTTTCTGGAGAGCCATGAAGAGAAACACTTTTTCAGCTAATTAATTAATTAATCAACCTACAGATTGGTTATGACTTCTTCTCCCAAAGAAGGTTATTGGGTGATTGACCGATATTGGAGCAAATACCTGTAAAAGAACAAACTCTGCAGCGGCGGATTCAGGACATAGTAGAGCACTGGGCCGCTTTTGAAGTAAATATTATATATCATAAACAAAAATATATAATAACTATAGTTTTCATTAATTACAATCCCAATTCTTCTAAAAGGTCTTTTAATTTGGCAAATCCATCCATCCACCTCTTTGGATTGCTTCTGGCGATCCATGTACTATTTATGTTTGATTTCCTTTCCATTTCATTAATAAATCTTTTCACCCTTATCAAAAAAATTTTTGGCAAATCCATCAATAATAGAATTTCCATATATACCAATAGCATAGTTTCTCTCATATTTGACAGGGAAGGGTGGATTGTAGTTTAGAGGGATTTTTTAGGATAAATACTAATTATTACTAAAACATTTTACCCATATTTAAATATTAACCAAACCTTTAAAAATACTAGTAAATATTAACTAACTTCCAGTTAGCAGTTTTGTTAGTATTATTGACTTGATAACATTATACTGACTTGGAAGAGACACATGGAGGCAAATATTCCAAAACTTTAATATTTTAAATAAGAAAATAGTTAACAAATTATGAACGATAACAGAAAATAGCTAATATTTTGATGCGTTACAAAAAATTTGGCTAATATTTAAAAATGCAGGAATGGTTTGGCCAATAATTAGTATTTATAATTTTTATTTCAACGAAACTTTATACTTAGTCTTTTACGTTTCAGACGTTTAGATATTTTTTCTAAAATAAAACTATTCGGGCTAGAATTTCTAAACTAAATTTAGAATAGTGGTTTGGATATGTTTATCTAGACCATTTTCCTACTTACGCAAAATCCTATTATAAAATAACACTCGACCGACTTCTAAATATCACTGGGCCGAATACCCAACTTCGAGAAATTTATAAACATTGTGCAAACTCTAAATCCGGAGTAGGGTTGGGCTGGGCCAAGCCCTAGATCCGCCGCTGCAAACCCTACGTACGTAGTAGTAAACAAAAATGATAGGTCGATCGATGCGCACATGCACAGGTCCATGCACGTTGTCTCTGCATATATTTGCAGGGCAGGCAGAGATGGTCCTAGCTTCCTCTTTCTCCGGATCTCACATATATGCTCACTAATTACTCGATACTCGATGATGGATAGAGAGGTAGTTAATTAGTAGCTAGAGAAGAGTGTACGTAGCATAATTAATTGGTCATTACCCCACGTGTCGCCGAGAGGTCAAGGAAATAGTATTCAGTGATTGATTCGTTTAGGGTTTGTAAACATGAGAGAGCTGTACGTACTAATATATCAGATCAAGGAGAAAGCTTCAACTGAGATTTGGAGGAGACAGAGAGAGATCAGAGGTAGGTAAGGTTTTACAAGAAGGAATCCAAGCCGCTGCTCGCTCGCAAATCTCATTTGTGTTTCAGGAATATTCCACTGCGGTCGGCGGGCAACTCGCATCCAACCCTATTTTCAAAGCAGAACGTTTGTCTTATTCAATTCTTCTCTATTCAATTCCTATTATTTCTCTTTTTTTTTACAAAATTTTCTATTATTTTCAATTGGTCCGTAAAGCTCATTTTTACAGATTGATCAAATTTTATATAATCTACACATTTATATCAATTTTACTATATTCCCTCACAAGACATAATTAGTGTCATTACCTGTTAAGTTTAGGTAGACATCTTAGTTTTACTATTGTTCCTTGTCCTTTCTATTGAATCGTTCATATAGTGGTGCAAAAATCCTTCTTTGTTTTCTTAGCAAGAATACTGACATTATAGTATATCTGGGATGTAATTATACAACAATGCTATATACCATTGTTGTATATCTTTTTTATTATCTTGGTATAGTGTTGTACTACAATGACACACAATAGTTATATGAGTTTGATGACACTATCACTGTTGGTGGGTTTTTTCAAATATATTAAACTAGATATAGCTTTATAATCTTTTTGGACCCTCTCAGTGAGTAAATTGCGAAATTAGGGTAAAATCATAGCCAACATGTGAAATAGAGACATTAAAGATTTTTTACTTTTCATGAAAGAAAAGTAATGGTTAGTAGATGTTGGTTTTTTTTTCCCCACATTATTGATCGACTGCCTATTAGGTCTCTATACTCTTTCTCTTTTTTATTGGTCTTTTCTTTCTTTGTATTGGCTCTTTCAATACTTGTAATTTTTTTTTAATTTTTGACTTCAATATTAATATATATCTTTAAAAGTTGGGTTGATGTACCACAATTTTTTTTTTCCCATGTAAAATTATTTTAAAAAATACAAATTAAAATAATTTTGATATCTTTCATTTGAACTTTAGAGAAAATATGAATTTTAATCCGTATTTTATTATATCTTTAGAATTTTAAAATATAGGTTACTAAAAAGTTTAATAAAATTCCGTCCAACCGGCTATGACTAAAAGCTAGTAGAGAAGAGTAGCATAATTAAATTGTTCATTACCCCGCCCACGTTTCGCTGAGAGGTGAAGGAAATAATATTCAATGATATTTGAGTCCAACCCAATACCAATATGAAAAATAATATTGAAACATTGATTTGCTTAGGGAATAGGAATTTTAAATTAGAGCTGAAGTACTAAAGGATCAGATCAAGGAGCCTGCCTGACTGAGATTGGAGAGAGAGATCAGAGATCATCGGCTTTATTAGTTTTACAATAAAAAGGCATCCAATCCAAGCCGCTGTTCGCTCGCAATCTCAGTTGCGTTCATCAGGAATATTCCAACTGCGGTCTGCTGGTTGCTCGCATCCAGCCCAAATCTCAATGCAGAACGTTTGTCTTACTCAATATGCCTCACTTGTTTAAGTCAGTGCCATGGAGAAGTTAGGTTTAAGATGAAATCAGTGTGTTGGCGAATTTAATTTTTTTAAGGATGACTGGCGGTAGTTGAAATGCATCAGTAGGGTTTTCTCATATTCACAGGACTATGAAGAAGAGGACAATTAAAGTAGGGTTTCTGGGCACTATTCCCCTGCAGTTGGTTCACAGTAAAGCCGCAATGGCGCGCGGCACAAACCAACCTACGTAGTAATAAACAAAAAGCGACAGTTGGATCGATCGCCACATGCCAAGGTGCAAGTTGCAGGCAGGCAGACATGCATGCATGCTCCTCTTTCCGCGGATCTCATGAACTCAGTAACTCGATGATGGATGGAGATCGAGGTAACCTGCGGTAGTTAGCAGCTAGAGAAGAGTGTAACATATTAAATTGGTCATTACCCCACGTGTCGCTGAGAGCGAGGTGAAGGAAATAGTATTCAATGATTGATTCGTTAGAAGAGGGTTTGTAAACAGATCAGAGAGCTGTACGTACTAAAAGATGAGATCAAGGAGCAAGCTTCAACTGAGATTTGGAGAGAGACAGAGAGAGAGAGAGATCTGTACATTAGGTTTTACAAATCGCAATCTCACTTGGGTTCAGGAATATTCAATTGCGGTCTGCGGGATACTCGGACCTCAGCTCAATTTTCAATGCTCAAACTTTTTATTATTATGAATGAGTAGGATTTCATTACGGTGAGTTGGTGAGTCACAAATTGGTGTCAACAAAAGCGATTACATCAAATGAGATGAAGACAAGACGAATTAGATAAGGAGGAGAAAAAGGTACAGCAAAGTCACAACTATTAATCAAAACCGTAACATAATAGCATAGTAAATTTGTCCATCACCAAATAGCTAGGTTCCTCAAGTTGGCGAAAAACGAGATCTGGTGAAGATTCATATGACAATATTGAATAGAAAGTCTGTCATAAGTCTTGAGGGATGGTTTTGTGGACAAAGTTACATCCTCAAATGTCCTGTGGTAATTATTTATTTTGTACAAGGGATTGTAAAACACTTGTAGAAAAGATCACAAAGATAATTTAGGACTGGAAAGTTTCATGGAAAGTTTTAGCATTGTCTAAAGAAGAAGGGGGACTAGGATTCAAGGAGATGAAGAGTTGTAATACTACTTGTATAATCAGACATGTTTCGTCTATTTTAGCATACAGTACTAATTCCTTATGGAATGCTAGGGTTAAAGAATACATACGGAAAAATATTTCCTTATGGCATGTGAATATCCCAGGATCTTGGGCTTGGAATAAAATCCTCCAAGTCGGGGCTCTGGTCATATGCTGGTGTTCTTCAGAAATAGGAGATCATGAACAAGTACTCAGTGAGGAAAGTGTGGGAGCACCTAAGGCCGCGAAGTCATAAAGTTACAATGGTACAAATTAGTAATTGCAAGCCATAGAGTAATGGTTATTCTGTTATCATCATAGAGTAACGGCAAGAGATTCACCCCATAACACTTATACGTGACGCGTAAACTGACAATGAAACAAGAGATGAGATATTGTCTTCTCTGCCTCCCAACACATGCAACATTGGTTTGGTAGTGACCAACCTTCTTATCTTGAGGTTAGCCAAGGTAGGAATCTTATTCTGCTTAGCAAGTCCAAGTAAAAAAGCACACTTTTGAAATCGTAACGGAATTCAAGTTTCCACTAGTAATCTACACCTTTTATAAAAGCTGGTAGTCAAAAACCCAAACACCATTTCAAATTTCCGACGCTCAGAGCATTTGTAGGAATGACATTTTGGTCTTCATAATTACTTTTTTTTATTCATTAAAAAGAAACGTACTGGGATTCGAACCATGATCATTTTAAAGAAAAGCAAGAATAATAATCAATCACACTAAATACATTTGTTATATCTTTTTAAATTAAAAATATATAATAGCAGGGAGAAAAAATCTCTTCCCCCATTTCAAATTCCTTGCTCCAGGAGCGTTTGTAGGAAGGGTAAAATAGGGAGTGTCAATTTTTTTCTCTTTCCTCTGTGGAACGGGCCAACTTACTGTACACAATTTTTTTTGTTTTTTTTGTTTTTTGATAAGGGTGATATAGGTTTCTCTTTTTGTGATTAAGGTACTACTTAAGGGATTCGAACCTGAGACCTCCAGGTTCTAGACTAGTGGTATTACCACTAGACTAAGAGTCCTTGTTCGTTACTGTACACAATTTTTTATCATTTCAAATATGTATTTTATAATTATTTTGATATTATAATGATCAAATTATAATGTATTTTATAGGGAATCGTTTGGTATTTGTTAGTAAAAAATTAAACATAAAGATCTATTTGGTTATTTTAAACATTAAAACGATCCTAAACATTTTCAGTTCCTTTTGAATTTCTATGGTTTTATTCCCGAATAAGTGATGTGAAAATGGCGAATTGTAGTCGTCTCTTTTCTTCACTATTTTTTATTTTCAAATAGAAAGTTTAAAAGTAAAGAATAATTAGAATTTGGCATGGGTCGGTCAAACATGCTGAATTTCAAGTTTTGGCCCGTTTGTTTTATGCATTGCAAATTTATTAGCATGTTGATGGAAATGGCTTGGAAAAAAGACATATAAGTTGTACCTTTGCATAAATGTCCTCAAATGTTTGAATGCTTTGTGAATCAGGTTCCGTGACTTTTGTGATGGTGTATGTGCTTGACGATTGCTCGATGTTGTAACTACTTAATTTGAGAGTAAATCTTTTGATTTTCCCTATGAGTTGTGATACCAGTTCTGGTGGTTGCAGCACGTTGTCGTTGTTGGCCTGTAAAAGTTGTTCCGCCGTGATGCTAAATACCTTTCTTTCCTTTTTAACAAATTGTGTAGTAGTGATATGAACAGACCACCCATGAACGCTACGCTTATTATGGTCTGTTCTTACTTTGGTGGTGAGAAATTGTGAATTGAGAATCATATTCGCCTACCGCACTGTGTCTGACTGGTGGCTGCTTACTGTGCTCTCTAGAGTTATGAAACAGACTACCCATGAACGTTACCCTTAAGAGTCCATAACTTTGCGAAAAACCAAATTTAGGCAATCAAAGGTGGTGGATGTGTGATGATTTTTTATGGTTTAATTGTTGTGAATTGGATATCTGATCTTTGTATGATTAGAGGGGATGTTTGCTTAATAGATAATCCATTTTAATTCATGTTTATTTTTAACATGAACTTTAGAAACTCAAAACCTTCGAGACACATATCACCTACTGCTTTGTATCATTTTGCCTGGGTGCTTGCTGTGTTGTCAAACTTCTTTGCTGCTACTTCATTTACACTAACAGGGGAGTTAAGAACCCATGAATGTTTCCGTTTGACACAAACAGGAGGACTTGCTTCTAAATCGTGCACTAAAGATGATTGGAGGAAACATCTCTGTTGCAGTTGATATACTGGAGACCAGAACAAAAACAACGTATAACATCAAAACCAACCATCGGAACTATTAGCATTGTTGCTTTACTCTTTTTTCGTGGTTGAGTCTCCTTTATAAAATTTAGTTTGATTTTAGAAAATTTTGCTTCTGCAGTCCTGTCTTGCCACCAACACGTTCAGTAGATGGAGATGGCAGAGGCGAAGGCTATTTTTGTGTTGTTGTTGCTGGTTTTGGGATCGGTTTGTGAAGAAGAGGGAGAAGAGAGAGGGAAAGGGAAATGCAGGAGAGGGGGATAACTCTTTTCTCCGACAAAAATGGAGTGAAGAAAGGAATTATGATCAGTAAGGATATGGTTATATTACATAACGGTCTCTATTATGTTTGAATTGAGCTTGGGAGGCAGTGATAAGGACGAGCTACAACCAATTCATAGTGAGAAGAGAGCTATGAACTGTGATCATGTCTTATTTCAAGTTAAAAGGTAGTTTTCAGTATAAGGATTATTTAATTTGACAAGTTGTTTCATCCATGATTCTTGGTAGTTTCAGTGCCATTCTAGCCATTGTTTAGTCTGTAATTTTTGAGAATTGATGTGCGAGTAATGACTTTCACTTAGCTTCAACTATTATGTGTGTATTTATTGGCATGTGATAGAATTCTCTTTTCCTTTTCTTTGAATTCAGTTTCATACTCTAATTGTATCATTTGTACATAGGCAAATCATGCTCGAGATGACAACTCGCTGATATGGCTGGTGCAAGGAATGAAGCCATCATTAGAATTCAGACCGACAACGGGGGGATGCCCAGGACTAATTCAATGATGATTGATGATGGTATAATAAAAACTGCAGTCTGCATCAGCACCAATTTCTAGGCCTAAGTAAAGTTATTCAACCCAGAACTCTGCTTAGCGCTAAAAATTGTGCTCATCCAACCTTGATCCTGTTTGACCCACTTCTGAAGAGTCAAGATATATGACTAATCCTCCCCGTTCGTATTTTCTTATTGACTCTTTCTGACCCTTTAGGTTGGGGCGGGTCGGGAAGAATCGGATTAGTGGGTCGGTCCTAATCAAGTGGAATCTCAATCCCTTCACTCTCACTTGCTTTCTCTCCCATTCCACAAGTGGGTAACATACAGTAATTCGGCCAACGGGCCGGGTGATAAGCTAGTTGATCATTATGCATAGTAGTAACGACTTTAATTAGAGTGTTGGACTTTAGTGATAGCAGCTACATACATTTGTGGAAAAGAATTTGCCAGGAACGTGTTTGGAAATTGTGAAATTAGGTAAAAGAGATGATTTTGGTTGAAACCCGCAAGGGATTCTGGTGCCTCAAAGGGCATATATATATATCAAGAACTAATCAAACTAAACATGCTTAATCTCTGTCTTTTAATGGTAACAACCGTTAAAATAAACTATCTACAAATAAGAAAGCGACAGTTGTACAACTACATCAAATTCGGAAAAGGGTGGTCTGCTTAGATGAGACGACGTCGTCTTGGCTCAGCTCTTCAACCGCATTCTGGTGTTGGTAAAGTTGTTGATCTCAGGATGAGTAATGGTAAGGTAGTGCAGTCTACCAATGATCCTTCTATCCAGGCTAGGATCATTAAGGAGGGGACCATCATCTGCATACAGATATGTCTTCATATCAATGGGGTAACTACTGGCTTGCAATCAGCAAAACCAGTATCCTGCAGCAGATCAATGCAATATTTGCGTTGGCAAAGATGTAAACCCTCCCTTGATCTGGCAATCTCTAAACCCAAAAAGTATTGGAGGTTTCCTAGATCACGAATCTTGAATTGAGTCTTGAGAAAAGCTTTCAATGCTATCATCCCCTCAACATCATCTCCTGCTATGATGATATCATCAACATAGACCAGTAAAATGAAGTACCATTATTCCCATGATGAATGAATAGTGAATAATCACTAGTAGATTGTGAATATCCAAAACTGAACAGAGATGATGTCAATTTTGAAAACCATTGACGAGATGCTTGTTTGAACCCATACAAGGACTTCCTAAGTCTACAAACATGTCCTGGTTGAGAGAAGCCAGGTGGTAAGTCCATGTACGTACACCTCCTCCTCAAGGTCTTCATGCAAAAAATGCATTACTAATAACTGGGACATGTTCCAATTCTTAGCAGAGGCAACGACAAGAAGAGTTTTGACTGTGTTTAGCTTAGTAACAAGAGAATAGGTATCTAGGAAGTCTATTCCATAAATTTGAGTAAAACCCTTTGCTACTAAGCGTTCCTTGTACCTTTCCACCGATCCATTAAGATTGAATTTGATGGTGAACACCAATCGATTCCCAATTGGTCTTTTCCCTTCATATATCTGTATGTTAGTAGAGGAGTTAAACTACAATATAATCTTTTATGCATTAAAAGACCATAGCTAGATTTAAAATTGGCTATAGAAAGATACCTGATGAGCAAACCAGGATTGAAAAGTGGAATTGTGAAGTACTTGAATAGCATGAGGTGACTTGCGTGGATATTGACTTTTTAACAAAGACAGGTGCTGCCTGTCCAACATTAAAACAATTATACAAAGTTTACCTCAAGTACAGGTGAATAAGCTAAATGATAGAGGTGTCTTACTCAATAAAAGGATCTACGTCACTACAATTAGTAAGCACATAGTGATGTGCCTTGTCCAAAACATCATTGCCAAGAGAGACAACTTCCTCATGTCCAAATGAGCGACCTATCTTTGGAAAGATAGTTGGTACTTCTTCTTGTGTTTCATTCTCGGGGATAATGCTATCATCATTTCTTGAAGGTCGATTAAATCGTGTCTCGACTCCATGTAAGTATCTTGAGCAAAATGTTAAACACTCTACAGCAAGATAGCCATTTGCAATAGAACCTTCTGGATGAGCTTTATTACCAACATATGACTTTAGTGTAGATAAGAACCTACATGAGTTTAATTACAGAAAACAGAATAATCTTACTTGATATAATTGAAAAAATCTAAATAATCACTAAAAATAAAACATACCTCTCAATTGGATACATCCATCGTGCTTGCACTGGCCCACCTAACTTTACCTCAGATACCAAATGAACAGTCAGGTGGACCATAATGTCAAAAAATGACGGAGGAAAGATCCTTTCCAAGTGACACAGAGTTACAACAATTTCAGATTCTATATTATTCAAATTCTCCAAACGACCGACCTTTGTACATAATTTCTTAAAGAACGAGCATAATTGCATAACTGGCTTGCTAATTGCTCTGGGCAATAATCTTCTTATCGCCAAAGGAAGAAGTTGTTGCATCAGAATATGACTATCATGACTCTTCAGACCTGAGATGTTTTTATTCTTTAAGTTCACACATCTAGATATGTTAGCAGCGTAACCATCAGGAACTTTAACACCCTTTAAAACCTTAAAGAAAGTCTTCTTTTCTTTAGTGTTGAGTGAGAAAGCAGCAATAGGTACCTTTAATTTACCAGAAACATATCTTTTTGGATGTAATCCATGCCTGATCTTCATCATTTGCATGTCCAGGCGAGATTTGACACTATCCTTTGACTTCCCACTTACATTCAATATTGTCCAAAGAATGTTGTCACAAACATTCTTCTCAATATGCATTACATCCAAGTTATGTCTCAACACGTTGTCCTTCCAATACGGCAAGTTAAAGAATATACTGCGTTTCTTCCAACCATGAGGCAATGGATCATTATTGCTGAGCTTTCCAAACTGAACTTGCTTGCCCTTGTAGCTCGAGTAAGACCTCTGATCCAGACATAGGTCGCGAGGAAGGCCTGAACTCCTGATTATTGTCAAAAGCTTTCTTATGTCTTCGAAACTCATGCCCAGCATGCAAAAATCTTCGATGACCCAAGTAGCAAAACTTATGACAATGCTTCAACCATTGTGAATGAGTGGACTTATGACAAGAAGGACATGCCAGATGACCCTTGGTGCTCCAACCTGATAACATTGCATAACCTGGGAAATCACTAATAGTCCACAACACTGATGCCTTCATCCTAAAATTTTGCTTCAATGATGCATCATAAGTCTCTATACCCTCATTCCACAAACTTTATAGCTCTTCTATCAAAGGTTGAAGATATATATCAATGTCATTTCCTGGAGATGAAGGTCCAGGAATGAGTAATGATAGAAACATGTATGGTTGTTTCATGTATAACCAAGGGGGCAAGTTATAAGGTACTAACACAACTGGCCATGTACTATGTGAATTATTCATGGACCTGAATGGATTAAAACCATCAGCAGCTAAACCCAATCTGACATTGCGAGGATCAGAAGCAAATTCCTTATGTATAAAGTCAAAAGTTTTCCATGCAGGGGAATCCGCTGGATGCCTTAAATTTCCATCATTTGTACGACTTTCTTTGTGCCAACGCATGAAAGAAGCTGTTTCTGAGGACATAAACAACCTTTGTAGTCTTTTTCCTATAGGAAAGTACCAAAGTTTCTTATAAGGAATGTTCTTGGTTTTCTTCTTCGAAGATCCAACATCATCACTCGGCTTATTTTTCCATCTATCACATCCACACACAAGACACTTCGACTCCTTTTCATGCATCTTCCAAAATAGCATGCAATCATTACGACAAGCCTCGATAACTTCATAGCTCAGACCTAAATCTGATATAAGCTTTTGCACCTCATAGTAAGATTGCGGTAAAGTTTCTCCCTTGGGCAATACTTCTTTCAATAGCTCTAACAACAAGCTGAATGATTTGATGGACCAATTTCCAAGACATTTCAAGTAAAATAACTTGATGATAAAAGAAAGCATTGAATGACTTGTGCACCCAGGATAAAGTTCAGTTTCATTTGCTTCCACCAACTTAAAAAATTTAAGAGCATCATCATTCGGTTCTTCTGCCGCGAAGTACTCTTGTGCACCTACGTCACTCGGCTCGCGCGCAACCCCGCCCCGTTATGTTATGGAAGAATTGAACTTCTTGCTGGGCTGGTTATTCCGAGCCAGCAATCGGCTGCCGGATTTCGTCCTGCAACTAGAAGAAGATCGCTTCGGGGGTCACTATGGCGTGGCTGAATGTAGAGCAGTCCGCCCCTACAGCCTTTGGTAGATTATTTAGAACTTCGGAAGATGGTCAAGGTAGCTTGCTTCCAAGCCACTGCACTAGATGCGGATGTAGTCATAGTATAGTAGTCGGCCCAGAATGCCTCTGTTCTATACTAAAAGACTACTTCGGATGACGGGGGGGGGGGGGGGGCAAGTGTTCTTCGGAATGACTGGGCGTAAAGGGCACGTAGGCGGTGAATCGGGTTGAAAGTGAAAGTCGCCAAAAACTGGCGGAATGTAACAACAGCCATCCACTGAAAAGACGAATGGGTAGTGCTTGAGATCGGCTACTTGGAGTGGGGTAGGGAATTGGTCAACTGAAGGGGTTAGATGGCACCTAACCGATGATAATAAGCTGGGATGCATCTTTCCTATGCTCAGCAAGCTCGCGGCTGCAACCATGGTAGATAGGCGATCCCGAGAAAGAACCATGGGTAGCTTCTGCCGCTACCTTATCATTCAATAAATCATGCACACCAGTGTTTGTATCTATGTGATCTTGGTATGTAGTACTCAGTGGAGGCGAAGCATGAAAGGAACTCTCCCATGTAAAATCCAATGAGTATAATTGGGTAGAAATCCAACGCATATCAAGTGATCATATACATCACCATGAGACTTCCAAGAACGGTTCCAACAGTTTTTGCATGGGCATAAAATTTTGCCATCTTGAGCACACGGTGAACCAAATGCAAATGCAAGAAAATTGTTCAAACCAGTTCTATATTCATCACTAGCCCTGTGCTTATTCATCCAACTTTTATCCATCGTGAAAACCTTCCAAAAGGAGAAAAAAAATATACAGATTGCAAACTTAGGTAAAATTTGTGGTAATTCAATAACAAGAGTAGATTTTATCAAATCAAGCATGAGTTCTGTTCTGCCCACAAATAAAGGCATTAAAAGTCTTGACATCAACAGAAAAGTCCGGTCAAATTCATTATGTAGAACAGATCCAGAGCGTTTTCCATTTTACCCGATTCAAAACATGAAAAAATAGTCATGTTCTAACCGTAGCAGTCAATAGTAACAGTATTTCATAATGCAATCTTTCCATGTTTTACCAGCAGCATCTAACATACAAGTGCAAAGACCCATCAATTACCTAATTCAAACAGAGCATCAACGTCGGACACCAACTGCATAATTCAATTCCATCTAGAAAACCAAACTAATTAAAAAAGTTCTCCATTCTAATTATCCAGGGCAACGCAAAAATCATCTGCTATTTTAGTAATGAATGGGTGATAACTGAGAATGCGTACCTATTGAGGCGAGCATATCGAATCAGCGCAACTCTATAATTCTCCTCTCGTCCCAACTTGTAGAATAGAAACAAGGAGAACAGCAACTTGGGTGATAGCTCAACCCCGCATCAGCTCGTGAAATTGAAGGAGCAGGAGTTAGGCGTTGGGTATGGGGCTCTTGTTCTCGAAGGGAAAGGAAAAAGAATGCTGCCCGGGAACCTTTTTTTTTGGGTACAAAGTCGATGAGCAAAGGGATGGACTCTGTATATGTTTTTTCTTTTGGTCTTGTTTGGATCAAATTCAGAGGCAAAAGTGACTCTTGGGATCCCTTTTCCCCCAAACCCAATTAGCTAGCGTGTTAATTTATTTGGATACTTTTTATGGATTTTTTATTAGGTAAAATTTGTTGCAAGGTTGGTCACTGAGATTACTAAAAACGTTCATGTTTGGTCACTAAAAATATTTAATTCTATTCGTGGTCACTAAAATTGATTTAATGTTTCAAGTTTGGTCACTCTCCGTCCATTTCCGTTAACTTTTGCTTACGTGGCAGTCAACCCTCACAGTTGACCGTTAAATGAGTGACGTGGCAATTAAAAAATTAATTAAAAATAAATTTTAAACTTTTCAAATTTCCACCTCATTATTGCAACCATTAAAAAATAAATAAAAAATTGAAAAATAATTTTTTTTAATCCTCGCTACCAGGAAGCACCCCGCCGCCGGGGGAACGTCAATCAAAAGACTTAACATTTCCCGATCAAATCACCAGTGGAAGCACCCCGCCGCAGCTGTTCCTTGTTCCCGGTTGGCAGTAGACCTGGTAAGCTCCGATGAGGTGGATGACGATGGCGACATTGACGATGTCGAGGAGCCAGTACAAGTTGTAGAAGCCGGATCCGGTCAGGAGGTTCCCCGGGTATTGGTCGCCAAAGGTTGCGTAGCCAAAGTAGCCGCATTGCATGTAGAAGATGGTGGTTACGACGATGCCGACTAGTGATGCTTTGCTCATCGTCTTGGCTTCCGATGGCGGGGCTTTTTTTATAATGTTGACATCAATTTATTAAAAGACAGACAAGATAATAAGGTACAGACCCAGCCAGCTGCCGAAACCAGTTCAAAAACAAAGAAACAAGCCCAGCTAGCTACCGAGATCACAAAAGAAAGCAAAAGAAACGACAAAATCCCAGGAAAAGAAACCAGAGGCAAAGCAGAAAACAAAGCCTCGCTCAAACAACTAATTAAATTTAATCTCTCTCGCCAATCGTTCTTCTTTTTAGGCCTTTAAGCCACTTCTCAGCATCACCAATATCCACTGCTCAGCATCACCAATATCCGATGGCGGGGCTTTGATTGTGTCCTGAAATTGCCAAAACCATGGAGTTTTAGAAGCGGAAACAGAGGAAGTTAAAAAACAGGGGAAATGAAGAACAAGGGAAGTATAAAAAATAGGGGAAATTATTATTGGTGTTATGTAGCACCTTAATTTATGTTGATTGACGTTCCCCGGCGGCGAGGTGGTTCCAGTGGTAACGAGGATTAAATGATATTATTTTTCAATTTTTTCAAATCAATAGATGATACCTCTTGAACACTGAGGATGTTCACCTCGATCTAAGATATGTTCCTCTTCAAAACTAATCTACACAATAACAAAAAACTAGTTCAGTTAAAAAAAAGAAAAAGATATTCAGTGAGAATCTACTCATCACTAGAAAAAAAACCCTCACTGGGTAGATCTCGATGAGAATACTACAGTAGTAAACACTTGTTTAATTTTACTAGTCAGATTTGGATCCATAAAAACAGATAGTAACTAAACTATAAAACATTTTAACATATTACTAATCTACATATCCATGTTGGCCAGCTGTATTAACTGTAAATCAGTAAGAACTTCGATAAAAACAAACAGCAATATGCAGAAGCCATGCACCTTTGGCCTGGTATCTTATCTATATAAAGAGGGTTGCCCCCAAAGCTCCTAAACCCACACTACTACTACTACTACTCAGCTTAGCTTCTTGGAGTTCAATATATTTCTCCATCGTCCTTCTTTCCTTTTTGCTTGGCCCAACGACATGGCTCGTTTTCGAGGGTTTCCAACGATGTCATTTCTTCCTGTCCTCATCTCGATAACCCTACTGCTGGCTCGTGCCACGGCGCAGGATCCTCCCTTTCCCGACCCTTGCCAAGGCTATACCTACACCCCTTCGGACACCCTGCCCTACGGCCGAGCCAATTTCCCTCCTGGCTTCGTCTTTGGCACCGCCACATCTGCTTACCAGGTATAGCTAGCTAGCTAGCTAACTATTTAATCTATTCTACTTACGTGGTGTTATATATATATATGTCTCCATGGCATGGTAATGGTTTATCTTCTTTGTTTGGTGAATCAAAGGTGGAAGGTGCCGCCAATCAGAGCTGCAGAGGCCCAAGCGTATGGGACAAATTCGCCCATCAATTCCCAGGTTTCTTCCTCTTCTTGTGTAATCCTTCTCATCGTTAGGAGGCATGGACCTGACGCGATTTCGATTGATTTTCTACGTATTAATTGTGCAGAAAGGATTGCTGATCGAAGTAATGGAGATGTGGCCATTGATATGTATAACCTGTTTGTGGTACGCAATGAATGCATATATAATACGTATTTCATGTGTATTTACACTTTGCTTGGTTTCCTTATATAACACGTATGTACGAAACTAACTAATACGTACAGGAGGATATTCAAAGAATGAAGTACATGAATGTGGATGCTTACAGGCTCTCCATTTCCTGGTCTAGAGTTATCCCATGTAATTAAGTAGTTCTATATATTGCTAATTATATATTAATATTACATTATTTCCATTAATATGATTTTATTTTTTCACGTTTACCAAGCTAATTTTTCTAATTTATTTGGTATCAGACGGGAAACGGAGCACAGGGGTGAACAGAGAAGGAATCGATTTTTACCACAATGTTATTGATTTGCTCCTACAGAACGGTGAAGACTACTTGGCACCTTGCTAAAACCTAATATAATCGAATTGGTAATTAGATTAATGAAGCACTTATATAACACACTAATTTATTATTACCTAAATTGATTTTAGGTATCGAGCCTTATGTCACAATATGGCATTGGGATACCCCTCAGGCACTCGAAGCCGAGTACGGTGGCTTCTTAAGCCGTGACATTGTGTAAGCGATTAATTACATGATTTCGTAATACGTAAAATCTAAGTCCGTTACGTCCAAATTAATACTGATCAATCGTTTCGTGTTGTGTTATGTTATGTTATGTAGGAAGGACTTTGAAGATTACTGTGACTTGTTATTCGAAGAGTACGGTGGAAAGATAACGAAATGGATCACGCTGAACGAACCGGTAACTTACGTGATGAGAGGCTACGACGAAGGGCTGATGGCACCGGGGCGTTGTTCCACGTGGGTTAACCACGCATGTCTCGCCGGAAATTCCGGGACCGAGCCTTACATAGTCACCCACAATCTCCTTCTTGCTCATGCTGCTGGTTATCGATTGTACCAGCAGAAATACAAGGTATATTGATATAGCATATAAAACGTACACTATTTCAAGTAATTAATCTCTAGTCACACTAATTAATTAATCCTCGTATATTGTACTAATTACAATAGTACTTGTCTGTATTTTGAATAGGCAAGTCAAGGAGGGGAAGTAGGAATCACCATTGTTACTTTCTGGTTCGTTCCTTACACAGACACCACAGCGGATATCGATGCAGCTCAAAGATCCCTAGACTTCATGTATGGGTGGTGAGTATTTCTCTCTCGACCGACCTATCCACGGATGACAATTTCTACCTGATCCAAATTAGGAAGCTAGTCGGTAAATTAATTTGTAACGTGGTATCGTATAGGTACATGGATCCCATAACCTATGGTCACTATCCGAGGAACATGATCGACCTCGTCGGATCTCGCTTGCCCACCTTCACGTCGGAGGAGTCGAGATCGTTGAAAGGGTCGTACGATTTTCTGGGGCTTAATTACTACACAGCTTATTACTCCATGAACAACCCCAACTTCGACCCTGAACATCTCGAGTATCTTAAGGATTCCCACGCCATTACTACAGGTAATTTGTTCAGTTATACGCATGCTTCAGGTTTGGCGGCCTTGTGAGCTAGCATGACTCTACTAACTCTCGTTGGTTCCATTGTTATCAGCTACTGGAGCCAATGGAGACCTCATTGGACCAGAGGTAAAAAAAAAAAAAAAACAGTCAAGAATTTGATAAAACTACCTGGCTTTGTGAAGTATTATAATGAAAACTGTTTGATGATATGAAATTGTGCAGTTGGGTACGTCGTGGCAGTACCTGTACCCACAAGGGCTTCAATATCTGTTGAACTACACCAAAGACACATACAGAAACCCTCACATTTACATCACTGAGAATGGTAATTCTTTAATTAACTTGTAGTTTAAATAAAGCTCATGAGAAAGCGTAAATTAAGCTGATTTTTATTATTTATGTATTGTGTTTGTGATCATAATCATCAGGACTCTCTCAAGAGGACGATCCGACACAGTCGATCGAGGCAGCGACCAAAGACGACACTAGGATAAGTTTCTATGACAGCCACCTCGACAGCGTTCTCCAATCCATGATGTCAGTAATTCATCTTGCACACAACATCATTGAACTAATAATATAATTCGACCGTTGGCTTGCGGTTGTGTTCACTTGAATATAATATAATATTGTACTGGTGCAGCGGGTACAACGTGAACGTGTCGGGGTTCTTCGCGTGGTCGTTTGCGGACAACTACGAGTGGAACGACGGCTACTCGGTCCGGTTCGGGTTCTACTACATTGACTACACCGACGGTCAGCTGACCCGCTACCCGAAGAGCTCGGCCTGCTGGTACACCAATTTTCTCAACAGGAACTCTCCCAGGGGCCAGACCCTAATCCGCCAGAAGAATACTCACAGCAATAAGCTGCCGGCTCGCCGCCCTTCGGCAGCTGGCGGACGTCGTGCTCTCCCCCGCCGTCCCCGCCGATTCTCCCGCTGGTGATAATCTACCATCATTAATAAACGGCTGTCTCTAATCAAAAGAGTGATGGTCATGGTACGGATTTCCGATTTGGTGCAAGAATAAAGAGCCACGAGGATTCTGCCTGCCCGTGGACTGGCCTGCCTGCCTGGAGAGAGTTACGGGAGAGAAAGTTTGATTATATTATCTTCATCTTCTAGGGTTTGGGGGGTTTTCTGGGCTTCCTTGTTGCGTAGTGTAGTGTTAGAGTTGCGTGTTTTCACGCAGTATGTTCTTCCTTCCTGCAGTAAGCTGTACGTGTTTCTCCAGCATTGACTTGGTAATAATAAAAGTTTGATCTCTTTTTGTTTTTAATTTAGAGTTTTCTTTTTATAATGATGAATTTATTAAAGGTAATAAGAGTAGTCCTAATGCAAGAGCAAAGAAAAAAGAAAAAGGATATCAAAAGAATTGAACTTTGGCTCCTTTATTTTGCTCTTTAGAGCAATGAATCATTTTTTTGCTATAACTACTTTTGAGTTTTCACACAGATAAAAGGGAAGCGGAAGCAAGCATAATAAGGTTATATGCATGATCGATCATGCATAATATCATGTATAAATCTAAACTTACTATTTGTGGAACATAACTAATTTTTCTCCAATTAACGGGTTAATTTCTTTTATTTTAACCCATAATTTTAAGTTTTTCACAAAGAAATCAAATAAGTTGTGTTCTTCAAATTAAAATGATATCCATTTTGGAAAAAAAATTGAGATATTTATCACTAGTTCAGATCATTTGGAAATACTTGGTAGTACACAAGATTATACCACGTGATATGAAAGTGTATCTTGGTGGTATGAAGAGAACAAAGTATAGAATGACTGCGTACATGGTGCGGAGAAATAAGAAAGGAAGAAAAAGTTGGAAAATAGTGGAGCAGATTGGGAGTGAACAAGAGCAACAAAGAAAGAAGAAGCTACTTCAAAGGTGATGATTTCAAACTCTAGCCTAGTAGCAAGGAACACTTGGGAGTTGAAGAAGAAAAAGGGAGGATTGTTTTGATTTTTCTATAACCTAGTAGAATATCAAAAGATAGAAAAGAGACATTGTGACATCATTTTGAGATGTAATTTAATGTTGATCACTAGGCATCGCCGAGGCCACAATGTGATCATGATGCTTTGTGTGCTGCTTATGGCCAAGACGAGGCCTTTTCTTTTCTACCATGCGCCTAAGCACGCTTTTTAGAACCATGTTTATACCTATGTTGGCTCGAGAGTCCATCCACCAAGCCATATAATCATCATTGACAAAATATGTTCATTAATTAGTAGAACATATTTTATGTCGATCAAATTGAAAATCAGAAGTGAAAAGTCGGCCTTTTATATCTTCATGGTTAGATCCTCACCCAACGGATGTTTCCCTCCACTCTTGATGTTTCCATGGGACAATCAGGCTTGAAGAGTCTTGATTTCGTGCATGCCCAAAAATATCGTTTACGTTTATAAAAAAAATCATGTATCGTTTAAGCTTCTTGTTTTGTCAACCCGTCAGAGATTTTTTTTATTTTTACAGGTGACCTGTGAGATTTATTGATTAGGAGCGATCGGTTACATTATCCAGACAAAGTGGTCAACAAGGAATATCGGTGGTGTATCGATCCACACTACTCTGCTCTCCCAGTGGGTCTCGCTATGAGCCATTATGTGAGCCGCATTGTTTGTTGAACGTTTGACATGGGTAATGTTATCCGAGCTCGAGCCATTAGCCTGCAACATGCTCACAATGCGACGACAAAGAATGCCCACCTCACTATGATCATCATTCAGATGCCTAAGCTTCTCGGCCAGAAAAGACAGTCCATCTCGAGAGTGGGAAGTTGAAAACCGAGTTGATGTGCTAGCTGGGCCCGAACTCAGCAGCAAGAGCTTCCCCCATCTCCACCTCATACGTACCCTGCATCTTCTTCGCCGCTGCAGCAAGGAAGTATCCTTGGTGATCCCGGAACACCGCCCCTAGTCCAATGCCTCCATCAGCGAAAAAGCCGACATCAGTATTTACTTTGATGTACCCAGCTGGCGGCTTCGTCCATGTTCCAGCGGACTGCACCTCATCGATGGTCTCATCCGGGCCTTGATTCTTCTGGTATTCTTCGAGGAGGGAGATAGCCTTTGAACGATCTCATCCTCCGGCCACTTTGCGCCGTTGAACAGTTGTGCATTCCTCTCTTTCCATAGTGCCCACATGATCATCGCCCATCGCTCAACAGTTTTCATGCTCTCCTGCTGTAGAACCTTCATAGTCTATGTCAAGCAATCCAGTTCGCCATTGAACAGGAAAGGACGCGTCCATGGTGAACCTCATCATATGCGACAGCTCCAGCTACACTCAAAGAAAAAATGGCGTTGGGTTTCAACTTGGTCGCAAAAGGGGCACTCGTCGGACCATTTCGGGTTTTTTGCCGCAACTTTCTCCCCAGTAGGCAGCGTCTCCCGGGTGAAACGCCACATAAAATGTTTAACTTTCGGCGGTACCTTCATGGTCCAAACTGCCTTCCATAGCTTCTCATTACCACAATGTCGAATCCCTTCCTCTGTCATAAAGCTTGAAAGGCACTTCCTGTACCCACTTTTGACCGTGTACTGTCCGTTCTCACTATGCCTCCAGATGAGGCGATCTTGCTCCTCAGCCCCTCGAAGTGGTAGTGATAGGATGGTCCCAGCAATGGTAGGAGGGAAACACGCATGGACTAAGTCCACGTTCCAGCTCCCACTCTCTTGATCAACTAGTTCACGTACTGTAGCATCCACCGGAAGTGTTGTTGGGGCCGATTCGACAAAAGCTGGCTCCCCGGGCAGCCACTGATCACACCAGATTTTCACCTGTGCTCCATTCCCTACTCTCCACCGCAATCCAGAGCACAAGAAGTTCTGCGCACTAAGAAGGCTCCTCCACATATAACTGGGCTTACTGCCAAGCCTAGCATCCAAAATTGAACAAATTTTGTGATATTTCGGCGCAAGTAATCTGGAAATCAATGACTCAGGGCGAAGATGAAGGGACCACAGTTGCTTGGCGAGGAGCGCTGTGTTGAAACCCCGGAGATCTTTGAACCCAAGTCCGCCATCTTCTTTAAGGGTAACAAGCTCTTCTCGACGTAACCAATGACCTTTTTTCTCTTCCTTTTTTTGACCCCACCAAAAGTTAGTGATCATGCTGTGTATCTCATCGATGAGGCCCTCCGGGATTTTGAAGACCGACATCGCATAGGTAAGTTGTGCTTGGGCAACCGACTTTATCAGTACTTCACGAGCAGCTACTGACATTGTTCTCTCTTTCCACCCTTTCAGCTTCGTGCGTACACGCTCCTTCAAGCTTGCAAACAAATCCTTCTTTGCTCGTCCCACCTCCGTGGCTAGACAAAGGTACTTCTGGTGCTTATCGACAGCCTTCATTCCCAGCGTTCCACTCGTGACCAGCCGATTATGGGGCTTTACATTTGCTGAGAATGACACCTCAGACTTCTGGAAATTCACCATTTGACCGGATTCCAGTTCATATGCATGGAAAATTTCCTTAAGCACCAAACACTCCTGCTGATTTGCCCTGCAAAAAAAGATACTGTCGTCAGCAAAAAATAAGTGGGTAATCACCGGGGCGCCCCGATTCACCTGCAACCCATGTAGCCTATTCTCTTCCACCGCCTTGGCTGTATAGGTTGACAATCCCTCCGCACAAAGCAGAAAGAGATACGGTGAAAGCGGGTCACCCTGCCGAATCCCTCTGCCCGGGATGAAAGTTTGGGACTGATGGCCATTCACCAGGACAGAGTAGGATACAGTAGTCACTCCCATCATAACCAACCGGATCCACCTCTCTGCAAACCCCAACCTCCTCATAACACCCTCCAGGAAATACCACTCCACCCGATCGTATGCCTTGGCCATGTGCCCATGTCGATTTTTGCCGCAAAGTAACCATGTTTCCAGCGTTTGCTCTTCTTCATGGTATGAAAACATTCAAACACAGCCATAATATTATCCGTAATGAAACGACCCGGGATGAAAGTACTTTGAGAAGGTGAGATTATCTTGTCCAACAGAGGCTTGAGTCGGTTGGCAAGAATCTTTGAAACGATCTTATACATTACATTGCAGAGGCTTATTGGATAATATTAATTTGTTGGCAAGTTTGATTTTTAAGTGATAAATATCAATTTGTTCATAATTTTTATATTGAAAAAAGATATTTTATTTCATAAAAAAATTGAATACCAGTTTAGTCCATTTTAAAAGACCGACACTGGATAGTTTCCTATCAGCAGGTGGAAGTTTGGAGTTCCGATCGATGATGTAAAGTTATTATTTGGCCTATTACTTTTGGGCGCGAGTGAGCCCCCATTAAATAAATAAAAATGAGTGGCGATAGTTGAAATATATGCTTGTGTTGAGGAGATCGATGATCAGTAGGATTTCTGTATCCAGGTCAGGTGACAACCAGTTTTGGAGTTGAACTTATGTGTGTTTTCCTTCTTTTTTTCTGGAGAGCCATGAAGAGAAACACTTTTTCAGCTAATTAATTAATTAATCAACCTACAGATTGGTTATGACTTCTTCTCCAAAGAAGGTTATTGGGTGATTGACCGATATTGGAGCAAATACCTGTAAAAGAACAAACTCTGCAGCGGCGGATTCAGGACATAGTAGAGCACTGGGCCGCTTTTGAAGTAAATATTATATATCATAAACAAAAATATATAATAACTATAGTTTTCATTAATTACAATCCCAATTCTTCTAAAAGGTCTTTTAATTTGGCAAATCCATCCATCCACCTCTTTGGATTGCTTCTGGCGATCCATGTACTATTTATGTTTGATTTCCTTTCCATTTCATTAATAAATCTTTTCACCCTTATCAAAAAAATTTTTGGCAAATCCATCAATAATAGAATTTCCATATATACCAATAGCATAGTTTCTCTCATATTTGACAGGGAAGGGTGGATTGTAGTTTAGAGGGATTTTTTAGGATAAATACTAATTATTACTAAAACATTTTACCCATATTTAAATATTAACCAAACCTTTAAAAATACTAGTAAATATTAACTAACTTCCAGTTAGCAGTTTTGTTAGTATTATTGACTTGATAACATTATACTGACTTGGAAGAGACACATGGAGGCAAATATTCCAAAACTTTAATATTTTAAATAAGAAAATAGTTAACAAATTATGAACGATAACAGAAAATAGCTAATATTTTGATGCGTTACAAAAAATTTGGCTAATATTTAAAAATGCAGGAATGGTTTGGCCAATAATTAGTATTTATAATTTTTATTTCAACGAAACTTTATACTTAGTCTTTTACGTTTCAGACGTTTAGATATTTTTTCTAAAATAAAACTATTCGGGCTAGAATTTCTAAACTAAATTTAGAATAGTGGTTTGGATATGTTTATCTAGACCATTTTCCTACTTACGCAAAATCCTATTATAAAATAACACTCGACCGACTTCTAAATATCACTGGGCCGAATACCCAACTTCGAGAAATTTATAAACATTGTGCAAACTCTAAATCCGGAGTAGGGTTGGGCTGGGCCAAGCCCTAGATCCGCCGCTGCAAACCCTACGTACGTAGTAGTAAACAAAAATGATAGGTCGATCGATGCGCACATGCACAGGTCCATGCACGTTGTCTCTGCATATATTTGCAGGGCAGGCAGAGATGGTCCTAGCTTCCTCTTTCTCCGGATCTCACATATATGCTCACTAATTACTCGATACTCGATGATGGATAGAGAGGTAGTTAATTAGTAGCTAGAGAAGAGTGTACGTAGCATAATTAATTGGTCATTACCCCACGTGTCGCCGAGAGGTCAAGGAAATAGTATTCAGTGATTGATTCGTTTAGGGTTTGTAAACATGAGAGAGCTGTACGTACTAATATATCAGATCAAGGAGAAAGCTTCAACTGAGATTTGGAGAGAGACAGAGAGAGATCAGAGGTAGGTAAGGTTTTACAAGAAGGAATCCAAGCCGCTGCTCGCTCGCAAATCTCATTTGTGTTTCAGGAATATTCCACTGCGGTCGGCGGGCAACTCGCATCCAACCCTATTTTCAAAGCAGAACGTTTGTCTTATTCAATTTCTTCTCTATTCAATTTCCTATTATTTTCTCTTTTTTTTTTACAAAATTTTCTATTATTTTCAATTGGTCCGTAAAGCTCATTTTTTACAGATTGATCAAATTTTATATAATCTACACATTTATATCAATTTTACTATATTCCCTCACAAGACATAATTAGTGTCATTACCTGTTAAGTTTAGGTAGACATCTTAGTTTTACTATTGTTCCTTGTCCTTTCTATTGAATCGTTCATATAGTGGTGCAAAAATCCTTCTTTGTTTTCTTAGCAAGAATACTGACATTATAGTATATCTGGGATGTAATTATACAACAATGCTATATACCATTGTTGTATATCTTTTTTATTATCTTGGTATAGTGTTGTACTACAATGACACACAATAGTTATATGAGTTTGATGACACTATCACTGTTGGTGGGTTTTTTCAAATATATTAAACTAGATATAGCTTTATAATCTTTTTGGACCCTCTCAGTGAGTAAATTGCGAAATTAGGGTAAAATCATAGCCAACATGTGAAATAGAGACATTAAAGATTTTTTTACTTTTCATGAAAGAAAAGTAATGGTTAGTAGATGTTGGTTTTTTTTCCCCACATTATTGATCGACTGCCTATTAGGTCTCTATACTCTTTCTCTTTTTTTATTGGTCTTTTCTTTCTTTGTATTGGCTCTTTCAATACTTGTAATTTTTTTTTAATTTTTGACTTCAATATTAATATATATCTTTAAAAGTTGGGTTGATGTACCACAATTTTTTTTTTCCCATGTAAAATTATTTTAAAAAATACAAATTAAAATAATTTTGATATCTTTCATTTGAACTTTAGAGAAAATATGAAATTTTAATCCGTATTTTTATTATATCTTTTAGAATTTTAAAATATAGGTTACTAAAAAGTTTAATAAAATTCCGTCCAACCGGCTATGACTAAAAGCTAGTAGAGAAGAGTAGCATAATTAAATTGTTCATTACCCCGCCCACGTTTCGCTGAGAGGTGAAGGAAATAATATTCAATGATATATTTGAGTCCAACCCAATACCAATATGAAAAATAATATTGAAACATTGATTTGCTTAGGGAATAGGAATTTTAAATTTAGAGCTGAAGTACTAAAGGATCAGATCAAGGAGCCTGCCTGACTGAGATTGGAGAGAGAGATCAGAGATCATCGGCTTTATTAGTTTTACAATAAAAAGGCATCCAATCCAAGCCGCTGTTCGCTCGCAATCTCAGTTGCGTTCATCAGGAATATTCCAACTGCGGTCTGCTGGTTGCTCGCATCCAGCCCAAATCTCAATGCAGAACGTTTGTCTTACTCAATATGCCTCACTTGTTTAAGTCAGTGCCATGGAGAAGTTAGGTTTAAGATGAAATCAGTGTGTTGGCGAATTTAATTTTTTTAAGGATGACTGGCGGTAGTTGAAATGCATCAGTAGGGTTTCTCATATTCACAGGACTATGAAGAAGAGGACAATTAAGTAGGGTTTCTGGGCACTATTCCCCTGCAGTTGGTTCACAGTAAAGCCGCAATGGCGCGCGGCACAAACCAACCTACGTAGTAATAAACAAAAAGCGACAGTTGGATCGATCGCCACATGCCAAGGTGCAAGTTGCAGGCAGGCAGACATGCATGCATGCTCCTCTTTCCGCGGATCTCATGAACTCAGTAACTCGATGATGGATGGAGATCGAGGTAACCTGCGGTAGTTAGCAGCTAGAGAAGAGTGTAACATATTAAATTGGTCATTACCCCACGTGTCGCTGAGAGCGAGGTGAAGGAAATAGTATTCAATGATTGATTCGTTTAGGGTTTGTAAACAGATCAGAGAGCTGTACGTACTAAAAGATGAGATCAAGGAGCAAGCTTCAACTGAGATTTGGAGAGAGACAGAGAGAGAGAGAGATCTGTACATTAGGTTTTACAAATCGCAATCTCACTTGGGTTCAGGAATATTCAATTGCGGTCTACGGGATACTCGGACCTCAGCTCAATTTTCAATGCTTAACTTTTTTTTTATTATGAATGAGTAGGATTTCATTACGGTGAGTTGGTGAGTCACAAATTGGTGTCAACAAAAACGATTACATCAAATGAGATGAAGACAAGACGAATTAGATAAGGAGGAGAAAAAGGTACAGCAAAGTCACAACTATTAATCAAAACCGTAACATAATAGCATAGTAAATTTGTCCATCACCAAATAGCTAGGTTCCTCAAGTTGGCGAAAAACGAGATCTGGTGAAGATTCATATGACAATATTGAATAGAAAGTCTGTCATAAGTCTTGAGGGATGGTTTTGTGGACAAAGTTACATCCTCAAATGTCCTGTGGTAATTATTTATTTTGTACAAGGGATTGTAAAACACTTGTAGAAAAGATCACAAATATAATTTAGGACTGGAAAGTTTTAGCATTGTCTAAAGAAGAAGGAGAGATGAAGAGTTGTAATACTACTTGTATAATCAGACATGTTTCGTCTATTTTAGCATACAGTACTAATTCCTTATGGAATGCTAGTGTTAAAGAATACATCCTGAAAAATGTTTCCTTATGGCATGTGAGTATCACAGGATCTTGGGCTTGGAATAAAATCCTCCAAGCCGGGGCTCTGTTGAGGGTCATATGCTAGTGTTCTTCAGAAATGGGAGATCATGAACAAGTACTCAGTGAGGAAAGTGTGAGAGCACCTAAGGCCGCAAAGTCATAAAGTTACAATGGTACAAATTAGTAATTGGAAGCCATAGAGTAATGGTTATTCTATTATCACCATAGAGTAACGTCAAGAGATTCACCCCATAACACTTATATGTGAACGCGTAAACCGACAATGAAACAAGAGATGAGATATTGTCTTCTCTGCCTCCCAACACATGCAACATTGATTTGGTAGTGACCAACCTTCTTATCTTGAGGTTAGCCAAGGTAGGAATCTTATTCTGGTTAGCAAGCCAAGTAAAAAAACACACTTTTGAAATCGTAAGGAATTCAGGTTTACACTCTAAATGATCATTATGCAGAGTAGTAACGACTTTAATTAGAGTGTTGGACTTGAGTGATATCAGCTACATACATTTGTGGAAAAGAATTTGCCAGGAAAGTGTTTGGAAACTGTGAAATTAGGTAAAAGAGATGATTTTGGTTGAAACCCGCAAAGGATTCTGGTGCCTCAAAGGTCATATATATATATATATATATATATATATATATATATATATATATATATATATATATATATATATATATATATATATGGTGGCGTCTTCGGTGCACTCACTTTTTTGGGTGCATTCAGTGCACTCACTTCATAACCGTCATTTTAAACATGCGATTTATGTCAAAATGATGTCAATCATCACTTATGATGTGATGAACAATAACACACATGAATTTGCACAAAAACCATTGAAGATTTACTCTAATTTGAAGGATTTAGAGTTTAGATATTTAGGGTTAGGGTTAGAGTTTATAATGTGGGCTTTAGGGATAGAACACAAAATTCGAGGTCTAGGGCTTAGGGTAATCCGCTAATTAGTTGTTATCACATGTTATATCATCATATTACACTAATTCTACAAATTAAAATTCAAAATCCGACATCTTAAGACTAGTTTTTGAGTTGGGTGCATTGAACGCACTTATTTTTGTGAGTGCACCGAAGTAGTCACCAAGTAGTCACCTAGGTTAGCGTACGCCCTATATACACCTGACATATAGTACCTGACGTATAGTATACACCTGACGTATGCACCGAAGTAGTCACTAGTAGTACCTGACGTATAGTATACACCTGACGTACGCCAGTCTGACCCATATATATATATATATAGGGCGTACGCTAGGTCCCATTGAGTTTTGCTATATAGATCATGAATTAACCGGAGTTTTGGGCATGATACTATACCCTAAACTCTAATGGATAAACCCCAATCCCTAGTTTTTTAAACCAAATCATGAGATTCGTTTAATCTTAAAATGAAAACCAATGAAAATTTCGACGAATCAGAACCGTTGATTTTCATTTTAAGATTAAATGAATATTATGCTTTGGGTTAGTGAATTGGGGCCTGGGATTCACCCATTAGGGGTTAGGGTATAGTATCATGTCCCAAACTCCGATTAATTCTTTGTCTAAATAGCAAAACTCAATGGGCGTACGGTAGACTAGGGTACGTCCGGGCGTACGCTAGCCTTTGCCATATATATATATATATATGGCAAAGGCTAGCGTACGCCCGGACGTACCCTAGTCTACCGTATATATGGCAAAGGCTAGCGTACGCCCGGACGTACCCTAGTCTACCGTACGCCCATTGAGTTTTGCTATTTAGACAAAGAATTAATCGGAGTTTGGGACATGATACTATACCCTAACCCCTAATGGGTGAATCCCAGGCCCCAATTCACTAACCCAAAGCATAATATTCATTTAATCTTAAAATGAAAATCAACGGTTCTGATTCGTCGAAATTTTCATTGGTTTTCATTTTAAGATTAAACGAATCTCATGATTTGGTTTAAAAAACTAGGGATTGGGGTTTATCCATTAGTGGTTAGGGTATAGTATCATGCCCAAAACTCCGGTTAATTCTTGATCTAAATAGCAAAACTCAAACGGGCGTACGTTAGTCTAACGTACGCCCCGGGCGTACGCTAGCCTGAACCATATATATATATGGTAATGACTGGTGTACGTCAGGCGTATACTATACGTCAGGTGATCTAGCCGTTAGATGTACTTAGATGAGCTCCGACCGATCTCAACGGTCAATTTTTATTTTTCATTAAATCAAACTTCGGGTTGGGGTTTATAAAATCGGTGCCTGGGGTTTATCCATTAGAGGTTAGGGTATAGTATCATACCCCAAACTCGATTTAATTCATGGTCTAGATAGAGATATCTCAATAGTAGTACCTGACGTATAGTATACGCCTGACGTACGCCAGTCTGACCTATATATATATATCAAGAACTAATCAAACTGCACATGCTTAATCTCTATCTTTTAATGGTAACAACCGTTAAAACAAACTATCTACAATTAAGAAAGCGACAGTTGTACAACTACAACAAATTCGGAAAAGGGTGGTCTGCTTAGATGAGACGACGTCGTCTTGGCTCAGCTCTTCAACCGCATTTTGGTGTTGGCAAAGTTGTTGATCTCAGGACGAGTAATGGTAAGGTAGTGCAGTCTACCAATGATCCTTCTATACAGGCTAGGATCCTCAAGGAGGGGACCATCATATGCATACAGATATGTCTTCATATCAATGGGGGCAACTACTGGCTTGCAATCAGCAAAACCAGTATCCTGCAGCAGATCAATACAATATTTGTGTTGGCAAAGATGTAAATCCTCCCTTGATCTGGCAATCTCTAAACCCAAAAAGAATTGGAGGTTTCCTAGATCACGAATCTTGAATTGAGTCTTAAGAAAAGCTTTCAATGCTGTCATCCCCTCAACATCATCTCCTGTTATGATGATATCATCAACATAGACCAGTAAGACTGAAGTACCATTATTCCCATGATGAATGAATAGTGAATAATCACTAGAAGATTGTGAATATCCAAAACTGAATAGAGATGATGTCAAGGTAAGATTTGTGTGAATAAGCCTCTTGGTCAGGTGGTAATTGGAAAGGGATAGGAGTAACTGTAGGATTTGTTGGTGGAAAGAAGGATGAATCTGAGGTTGATGGTGGAAGGTTGCCCTCAGATTTAGTAGGAACAGGTGCTGAAACTGTTTGATTTTGTAGGCAAGGGATAATGTGTTCATGGAACACCACATGTCTTGAAAATATGACCTTCTGATCGGTAAGGTTATACAATTTATAACTCTTAATGCCTGGTGGAAAACCAAGAAAGACACAAGGTTTGGATCTAGGTGGAAATTTTGTTCTGTTATGCATCAAAGTACTAGCATAGCCAAGGCACCCAAACACTCTAAGGTTGGACAAATTAGGTGGTGAACCATATAGTAACTCATAGGGGGTTTTGTTATCAAGAGCAACAGTGGGTAACCTGTTTATGAGAAAGACAACAAGGAGGACAAAATCAGACCAAAACTTAAGGCCTTGTTCACTTCCATTTTCGTTTCTTGTTTTCTGTTTTCATGTCATAAATTTGGCAACCGAAACGAGAAAACTTCTTTTTTTTTTATGAATTTGAGAAGTTAAATTAAAGAGGAGAGAAGATAGTACAAAGGAAACAAAGTTCAGCAGGGCTGAACCTGAAAAACAACTAGAAAAAGAAGAAAAAACTGAGAACCCAGAAGGCGACTGAGAAACGATCGCCAGATGTCAAAAGACTCAAAGAGCAAGGCGACCCCCTGAAAAGGCAAGAACATCGAAACAGAAAGCCTTTCAATCAACACTCAAGAAAGACATGATCCATAACAAAACTCTATACAAAATTCCCTTCCATCCAGGAGATGCAGTCTCGCTTGTCCGCTTTGCCGTGAACAATGACCAATCAATGATCAAACGGGAGATCCTGCGAGCAATAACAATGCTGGAAGCAGCTATATCCTGAAAGATCCTTCGATTCCGTTCCAACCAAAGATTCCAGCACACAGCGTGAAGACTGCAGTAGACAAACCATCCTATAAGTTCCGTCGGATTGCTCTGAGGCCAATTTCTAATGGTTTCAATGATTCCCTGCCTTGGACGCTGGATTCTGGGACATCGCCTCTTGATGAGATTCCAAACAACTTGGGAGAATAAGCATACGACAAAAAAGTGGTCAATGGATTCCTCTTGTTGCTTGTAGAGTTCACATCGATTGGCAATAATCTAACCCCGCTTCTTCAAGTTGTCAGCTGTCAATATCTTTTGGTGGAAAAGAGTCCATGCAAAGAAGCATATCTTGGAGGGGATAATGCTTCTCCAAACAGATGAACGCGGAAAGGAGGAAACTCCTGGAAAAAGCTCATCAACAAAGCACCTGTAAAGAGAATTAACAGAAAAACGAGCCTTCAAATCCGGCTCCCATCTCGGTCTGGAGGGACTGAACATATTGTTAAAGTTTCCAAGCGAGTTAAGATAAACCAATAAATTGTTCTTTTCTCTCAAAGCCCCACCTCTAAGATCGTAGTTAAGGTCAATAACCCAATTGAGGGACTCACCAGGAAAGGAAGTCATGTCGGCGATGGACGCTTCAGGGGCAGAAGCAGCAGCAGCTACGCGCGGGAAGTTGTTGCTGAGAATGACTCCAGGAGCTCAGCAGTCGTACCAGAATGAGATGTCGTGCCCGCTTCCTGGTTCGATGTAAGCTAATTTCCAAAAGGAATTATATTCCTTTGAGATGCCCGCCCAAGGTGAACGACCATAGCTGTCTTTGACAGTAATAGTTGCCCATTTGGACTGTTTATGCTTGTATTTCAAGCTAATAAGGGAATGCCACCAACTGCTCGTCTCAGTAGCGTAACGCCAAAGCCATTTGGACATGAGGGCCTTGTTGAACGACTGTAGGTCAAAGAGTCCCAAACCCCCATTGTTGACATCAGCCTTACACATATCCCATTTGACAAGGGATGTTTTGCTCTCATCCCCAGCACCGGACCACAAAAATCTCCTCATAACTCTTTCCATGTGATCTGTAACCGAGCGAGGGGCTTTGAAAAGAGTGAAATAGTGGACGGGAAGGCTGCATAACACAGCTTTATTGAGAGTGAGTCTGGCTCCAAAGGAGAGATGCTTAGCCTTCCATCCTTCGAGCCATTTCTGATACCGTTCAGTAACAGGATTCCAGAAAGCAGTGTTAGAGCAATTCCTTCCAAGGGGGTAGCCCAAGTATAAGAGCGGCTCATTGCTCCACTTACATCCGAAGAGATCAGCAAAAAAACCAAGTTCAGCCACATCACCAACAGTGATCATAATAGATTTGTCGAGGTTGATCTTCAATCCGGTAACTGCTTGGAAGCAAACAATGGTGGCCAGCAGATGGATAACTTGGTTGTGAGAGGCATCACAAAACAGCAGAGTATCATCTGCGAATAAAAGGTGAGTCATTCACCTATTCTGTTCTCTTCATTCATAAAGAAGCCATCAATTAACCCAGCTGATTTCAACTTAGAGATCATATGCGAAAGCACGTCCATAATAAGAGAAAAGAGTCATGAGGAGAGAGGATCTCCCTGATGTAAACCCTTTTCGGCTGGGAAGAGACCTTTGCCTTCACTGTTGACCAAAATGGAAAAATACGGCGTGCACATCGTTCCTTTGATCCAGTTAGTCCATTATGGTGGAAAACCCAGACTTGTCAATACCTTGAAGAGACATCCCCAATTAACGTTATCGAAGGCCTTTTCTATGTCTAATTTGAAGATAAGACCGAGCTTTCTGATGCGTTTTCTGCTATCAATGATTTCATTGGCGATGAGGCCTGCATCAGATAATTGCCTTCCCTGAACAGCAGCATGTTGTTCTTTCGAGACGATTTGGGGGAGAACAGGCGCAACTCTACGAGCAAGGACTTTGATGATAAGTTTATTGAAGCTGCTTAAGAGACATATGGGCCTTAAATCCTTGATGTCTTCAACCGAATCTTTCTTAGGTGTGAGGCACATAAAGGAGTGTGTTACCATTCTGGGTAGGGATCCGCTGGCGTGGAATTCATTGAAAGCCAGCATGATATCCCTCTTGATCGAGCCCCAGCATCGTTTATAGAATTCGAACGTGAAACCATCTGGCCCTTGAGCCTTGATCCCATCACTGTCAACAAGTGCCTCCCAAATCTCTTGTTCTGAAAAGGAAGAGAAGAGGGAAGCAACTTCGTGATTTAGGAGATGGAGCGAACCGTAATTGCGGGGAAAAGGTCGACAGGTGATACTTTCCTTGTATAGATCCTGGTAGTGATTGACGATAGCTTGCGCAAGCTCATCACAACCCTCATAAGTTTCTCCTTTAATGCTTATTTTGTAGATCGAGTTTACTTTCCTTCTGTAATTAGCAACCTTGTGAAAGAAGCCAATATTCTTGTCTCCAAACTTGAGCCATATTTCTCTAGATTTCTGCCTCCAGCAGATTTCTTGTAGATTTAGCGCATTAATTAGCTCAACCTCTAAGTTGGTTCTTTTTCCTCTTGAAACGAGAAAACTTGTTTACTTTTCATTCTGTTTTCTACTCGTTTCCAACTATGAAAACAGAAAGTGGGAAATTCCTGTTGTTTTCGGAAACGAAAAAAATGTTGTTTTCACCTGTTTTCAACATATGTTTTCTCAAAAACAGGAAACAGAAATGAAAGTAAACAGGCTCTTAAGGGGTAAGCCAGATTGGAATTTCAAAGCCCTAGCTACATTCAAGATGTGTTGGTGCTTTCTCTTAACTCTGGCATTTTGTTGTGGTGTTTCAACACATGACATCTGGTGTGTGATGCCATGTTGGGAGTAAAAATGAGGAATATGGAACTCTGCCCCTTGGCCTGATCTAACAATTTGAATTTGTTTTCCATATTGTGCCTTAATCATGATACAGTAATCCTTCAGTAAATTTCTAGCTTCACTCTTATGTTTCATGAGGTAAACCCAAACACACCTAGATTTGTCATCAACAATGGTAAGGAAATACTGAAATCCATTGTAACTGGAAATGGGCAAACGCCCCCAAATGTCAACATGAATGAGCCCAAAAATGCTCTTTGCCACAGACTGGCTTGAAGAAAAAGGTAAATGCTTTTGTTTGGAAAGATAAAAAATTTCACAATGTGAAATGGATTCTATAACTATGTTTGAACAAGTCTTCTGTAACTCTTTAACTCGAAAATTTTAAGGATGACCAAGCCTCCAGTGCCATAAATCAAAAGGTTGTGGTGTAAGATTCTGTGTTCTGATGGAATTAACATGGGTGGTATGATCACCTGCAGGTATGGAAAGTTGGTATAATCCTCTAGTATCTCGGGCAAAACCAATACTCCTCATGGATTGAAGGTCCTGGATATGACAAAGGTTGGATTCAACGGTAAGTGAAATTAGTATAGACTTAGTTAGCTTGCTAACAGATATAAGGTTGAAAGAGAAGGTAGGAACAAACCGCACCTCATGGATGACTAAACCGGAATCAAACCTAACACTACCAGAATGAGTTGCTGGTGTTTTAGAACCATTAGGTAAGGTAATGGAGATATTCTGAATGGGGACGTGTTTTATGTAATTGGACAGGCAACAAGTCACATGATCTGTTGCCCCTGTATCTAAAAACCAAACACTGGAAAACTCCATTGGGTGCTTTAGAAAGTATGTTGATAGAGTGTATTTACCTGAGGAATTTGGATTAACAGATAGGTGCCTGCTAACTGAGTTCACCATCGATGAATGTTGTTGATTGATGGAGTTAGGTGTTGGTGCTGGTGAAACAGGTGATGTGGGAGAGGCTGGAGGGCTGAACTGATTAAGGAGCTTCTGCAAGCGATTGAGATCATCATTGGACAGCCTGATATTGGTAAAGTTGTCACCACTCTCTAATGCATTTCTTGTTTCAGGCTTAGATAAAATCTCAGATCCAGAACTGTCAACCCCTTGAACCTGTCCAGCAAACCCAGATATCCCTCCTTGTTCCTTGTTCTTTCTCTTAAGTTTATAACAATCAGCTATTACATGATTATCCGTCTTGCAATATCTACAGAAAAGGCATACTTTGGCATTCTCCTTTTACTTTAGATTGGTTTGCAGCAAGTAATGCAACTAAATCTACTTGTGCCCCAAGGTTAGGCTTAGCAACCTGCCTCTCATGCTGCATAACATAGTGGAATGCAGTCTCCATTGAGGGAAGAGGTAGCATCATAAGTAAATTTGTTTTAACTCCAATGTAAGCGTCATTCAGACCAGTAATGAAACGAGTAACAAACTCATTTTCTCTATATTTCTTCACTATGGTTTCAGTAATACAAGGCATAGTTTGGTTTGTATTCTCTCCACCACAAGCACATTCAAAAATAGGTAAAACTTGGACCAGCTCTTCCCAAAACCCTTTCAGATTTGAATAAAATTGATTAAGAAATATGTTACCTTGTTTGACGGTATAGAGAGATGTTTGCATATCTGTAATCCTGATGTTGTCTGCCTACCCAAATCGCTGTCTAAGGTCTTCCAAAAGTAACCTTGCATTGTCCTGAGAAGACACACTATGAACAAGGCTTGGATCTAAATATCCCAAAATCATGAAATACACAGTTGTGTTGCTTTGTTCCCACGCTGCATAGCCTTCATCAGTGGGAGCTGGGGATGGAATAGTCCTAGTGATAAACCCAAGTTTGTTCGTACTCTTGAGAGCAACTCGAACAGTCCTTCTCCAAAAGTTGTAATTAGTTGTCCTAGAAAGCTTGATGGGGAAGACCAACGATTCATTAGGGTTGATGTAGAATGGTTTGTGACTGTGCTAGATTTCACAAATTCCACTTAAAGGCTTTCACAAATTCAGATTGGGCGGCCTGTGTTGACACACGCCGCTCCATTACAGGTTATTGTGTTTACCTGGGCAACTCCCTGATTTCCTGGAAAAGCAAGAAGAAGCAGACAGTCTCCAGATCTTCACGCGAAGCAGAGTACCGCGCTCTAACATACACAGCTTGTGAAATTCAATGGCTGCTCTTTCTCCTACGTGATTTTCAGATCCAGCATTCCCAGCCAGCAGCTTTGTATTGTGATAATCAGAGTGCCATCTATATCGCGCACAATCCCACATTCCATGAGCGCACCAAGCACATAAAGCTGGATTGCCATCTGGTGCGCGAAAAGATTCAAGCTGGTACTCTCAAGCTTCTTCATGTCTCCTCATCTCATCAATTGGCTGATTTGTTCACCAAACCATTATCCCCAGCCCCTTTTCAGCAACTTTTTGCCAAGCTCGGTGTGCACAATCTGTGCCCACCAGCCTGCGGGGGGTAATAGCAGACGCAGAATAAAATTTTCAAATGCAACGGTCACCCCCCTTTTTCGTGAAGAAGGTTGAAGAAGACGACTAGTACGATGTCATTCTGATACTTGAAGCTCACCTCGCCAATGCGCACCGTTTCTCCTCTACGTTGCGTTCTGATATTGTTTGTTTTCTGTTTTCTTTTCTTTCAAGCAAACCTCTGTTTTCTTTTCAAGCAAAAGAACAAACAATCTATGGCAGCAGTTCACCTCACTGTCCTGTAGTGAATCTGCTGCCTATATATGTAATGATCCAAATGCAATGAAGACAAGTTCTAGGGTTTTCACTTCTCAAATCCTTTGTTAGTACTAACATAAGAAGAAAGCAATAAAACAGTACTAACAGATTAAATAACAAGACTATCTAACTACAGTAACTGACCAATAGAAACGAAACACGTTGTAACGTGAAACGAAAACAAATGATACTAACGATTAAGTGGGGTGACGTCGTGCGAGAACTAGGGGTGTCAGTTCGGGTCGGGTTCGATTACCCAAACAGAAACTCGAAAAAACCCAAAATCCCGAAACCGAAAATCACTAAAACCGAATCCGAACCTGATAAGGATTTGCGGATTCCGGTTATGTGAAACCCGAAAATTCCTTATCGGATTCGGTTAAAGCAAAACCGAAACCCGAAAACCCGAACGCCTAAAAATACGGGCTAAGTTCTATTCATTGGAGGTTTTTAGCCGGAACCCGAAAAACTGATAAGCAAAATCTAACCCGAACCCGAAAAACCGAAAATGTATATAATCGGGTCGGTTTCGCGTAAACCCAAAAAACCAAACCCGAATGGACACCCCTAGCGAGAACAACGATGTCGTATAGGGCTTGTTCAAGTTAGACCTGTGAACCAAAAGAACCTCAGCTGTGATGACATGATACTTCATGCCACCAGTCTGCAGACTAGCCGTATGAGGTAGCTTACGAAATGCAAGAACCGAAAACAAAAGGTCTGCAATGAAACATTAATATATATAAAGGAGAAGTGAGGTTACTGTTGCCTAATTAATTACAACTTAGTACTTCACTTCTCCTTTATATATATTAAACCTCACTTTTTCATACATTTTACATTTTGATACTCCAAATTTAATTAAATTATAACTTAGTTACTATAATGTATATTTTATATTTTGATACCCAAAATTAATTTTAATGTAAAATCATTGAACAATTATGTTTTGGTATCTAAATTTTATGAGATTTTTTAAATTTACATATTGGTCCAACGCTTACATATTGGTCCAATGTTTAGATTTCACTTGAATTCATGAATCCAATCCACCAATTATTTTGAACCAATCCATGAGTCCAATTCACCATAACATAAAAGTATAAATTTAGTTTGTACCATACAATATATTGTATCACTCAACAGTAGGAGAAGATTCGACCATTTTATATGTGTTCATTATACGAAACATAAAATAAATTATAAAAGAGAGACGACTCTAAAATATTGCAAAAGCGAATTTATAAACTCATTTAGTACAATTACGGGGGCACTAAACAAACTTCTACTAACTACATGTAACAAAAAATGTGACATCTACATAAGCAAGTGTCAATAAATTGCTATGGCAAAAAGGGTTGACTGTAGTATTGACGGCCAACTAAAAGAATTGGTCAAAACCTTTCCATCATCTACTTCCTCTTCGTTTTATTTTTCACTCGCCTTCCATAGCACTTTCTTTATTTCTTTCTTTGCCTTCTTCGTCCAACCCTAATTAGTATACTATTATTTTTATGCATTCTAATCACAAGTATGAACGAGTCCATGCACGACTGATCAACAGTTTAGAGAATTAATAATTGAACCATGAACCACTAACTTTTTCAGTTCAATGTCGAGTCCAATTAAAAGCATATATATATGGTTATTACTTATTAAAAAATTGTCATTTTCCACTACGGGATTTGAATGCGTGAAATTTTAAGCGAGTTCCAATTTGTATTACTTTAACTTCTCTCTAGAGTTTTTCTTTTTCACCCGGGCTAGAATTTTCAACAATTATACATGAAATGTTTGGCTAGGTATCTACACATATTAGATAAATAGTTTTCATTTTCTATAAAAAAAAGTAAATAATTATCATATTAAATATATCACTATAAAAGGAATTAAGCCTCAACTATGAAATTATAGTTCAGTACTTAAACATATTAGATCTTTAGATTTATAACCTAAATTTTTTTTTTTTACATATAGTCCTCAAAATATTGATAGGACATTACCTTTTAGTACCTATAATTTTTTGTGTATTGCATTTTGATACCTAAACTTTTGAAGTTCTATAAATAGGTCTAATTTTTGTATGTGTAAATAAAATACTCTCGAATAAATGAGTATTCCTACTCAATTCATACACATTTAGATTATGGAAGTAAATATCTATACCCTACGCAAACCCATCTACAAACTCTTAAACTCATATATACGTCACTTATACCCTACCCAAAATCAATTGGTCTAGTTGGGTTTAGGTAAATATCATTTATTAGCCAAAATTTTCAAAAATGGAAAAATAGATTGGATGTTGACCGCCATATTTCTCAGTCAATATTACTAACAAAAATGCTAACTAAAAATTAATTGTAGACTAATAATACTAACAAAACACTATAACGGGCTACATAATACATGTCCATATGTCATGTATACCTCGCGACAAGTCGCGGCATCGCCACCTAGTATTAGTTAAAACTTTAAAGTAGTTTTGACACAAATTCAGTTTTAAAAAACCCTCACTGGGTAGATCTGGATGAGAATATTACACTAGTAAATATTTGTTTACTAGTCAGATTTGGATCCGTAAAAACCGAGAGTACGTACTAGACACTGTAAAACATTAATCTATGTATCCATCATGTTGGCTGTATTACCAGGAAATCAGTAAGAAAAACAAACTTGATTAAAACAAACAGTAATATTATGCAGAAGCCACCCACCTTTGGCCTGGTATCTTTTCTATATAAAGAGGGTTGCCCCAAAGGTCTTAAACCCACACTACTACTACTACTACTCAGCTTAGCTTCTTGGAGTTCAATATATTTCTCCATCTCTTCTTTCCTTTTTGCTTGGCCCAACGACATGGCTCGTTTTCGAGGGTTTCCAACGATGTCATTTCTTCCTGTCCTCATCTCAATAACCCTACTGCTGGCTCGTGCCACGGCGCAGATTCCTGTCATCCCTGACCCTTGCGCGGGCTACGACCACCCTCCTACAGGCACCGGCCTCCTCAATGGCCGCAACGATTTCCCTCCTGGCTTCGTCTTTGGCACTGCCACTTCTGCTTATCAGGTAAAGCTAAGCTACCTAGCTAACTATTAATTAATCTGTTCCGAGTTACTTAATTTCCTTGGCAATTAACAAATCGTGTAATTCGTTTGGTGAATCAAAGGTCGAAGGTGCCGCCAACACGAGTTGCAGGGGGCCAAGCGTATGGGACAAATTCGCCCATGAATTCCCAGGTCGATCTCTATAGCCAGCTACTCTTGTTTCCTCTTTTCCTGTATATCATATCGTGGTATATCGTTAACGATTTCGTTTCGTGCAGAGAGAATTGCTGATGGAAGTAATGGAGATGAGGCCATTGATATGTATAACCTGTTTCGGGTATTAAGTCTACTTATTTATGCAATGCAATGCAGCGGAGCGCAGTGCAAATACGTACGTACGTATTTGATGTGTATTTATACTCGGTACTTACGAAACGAACTAATACGTACAGGAGGATATACAAAGAATGAAGTATATGAATGTGGATGCTTACAGGCTCTCCATCTCCTGGTCTCGAGTTATCCCATGTCAGTAGCTGTCTCCATATATATATCTCTACTAATCTGATTTTTTTTCTTCAAGCTAATTTATCTAATTTATGTGGTGACAATTTTTAAAATTTTGATATCAGACGGGAAACGGAGCACAGGGGTGAACCGCAAAGGAATCCAATTTTATCACACGATTATTGATTTGCTCCTAGAAAATGGTGAAGATTTTTGGCTTGCTAAAAAAAACTAATATATATAAATCAAATTGGAAACTGATTTAATGAAATTCTAATATAATGCGTATTTGTGTGTGTATGTTACAATAATTGAATCTAGGTATCGAGCCTTATGTCACAATATGGCATTGGGATACCCCTCAGGCACTCGAAGCCGAGTACGGTGGCTTCTTAAGCCGTGACATTGTGTAAGTGACGAGGGGATAATATATATATATATATAGTTACGTACGATGAATCGATCACGTGATTTCGAGTACGTAAAATCTAGTGCATGTTATGTTATGCAGGAAGGATTTTGAAGATTATTGTGACCTGTTATTCGAAGAATACGGTAAAAAGGTAACGAAATGGATCACGCTGAACGAACCGGTGACTTACGTGATGAGAGGCTACGACGAAGGGCTGATGGCACCGGGGCGCTGCTCGGTGTGGGTTAACCGAGCATGTCTCGCTGGAAACTCCGGGACCGAGCCTTACATCGTCACCCACAATCTCCTTCTCGCTCATGCCGCTGGTTATCGGTTGTACGAGCAGAAATACAAGGTTATTAATTGGCAGCTTAGAACCTACATTCATTCAAGTAATTAATCTCTAGTCACTAATTAAGTAGTTAATTAGTCGCCGTTTGTATTTTTTCCGGTTGCTTGTTTTGATCAATAGGCAAGTCAAGGCGGGGAAGTAGGAATCACCATTGTTACTTTCTGGTTCGTTCCTTACACCGATACCCCAGCGGATAGAGATGCAGCTAAGAGATCCATAGACTTTATGTTTGGGTGGTGAGTATAATTTTTCTACCTCATCCAAATTAGTAAAGCTCTAATGAACTAGAATATTGACTCGTTTTAAATGAATCGCGTATACAGGTACATGGATCCCATAACCTATGGTCGCTATCCGCAGAACATGGTTGACCTCGTCGGAACTCGCCTGCCCACCTTCAACGATGAGGAATCCGCATCGTTGAGAGGGTCGTACGATTTTCTGGGGCTTAACTATTACACAGCGTATTACTCCATGAACAACCCCAACTTCGACCCTGAACATCTTGAGTATCTCAAGGATTCCCACGCCATAACTACAGGTAAAAATGAGTTATATTATATATATGCTTCAGGTGTGGTGGCCTTGTGAGTTGGCATATTGTTTTGCAGTGAAAACTTTTGCGGTGTTGTTGGATGGATTGATTGCGGCTACCAACACATATATACAACTCTACTAATTAACTCGTTGATGATTTCATTGTTTTATGAACAGCGACTGGGGCCGATGGAAAACTCATTGGACCACAGGTAAATAAGCAAAAACATCAATTGGTAAAACTACGTGGCTTTAATTTGTGAACTTGTATATTGAAAATTGTTTGATGATGATGATCAAATTTGTGCAGTTGGGTTCGTCCTGGCAGTACCTGTACCCACAAGGGCTTCAATATCTTTTGAACTACACCAAAGATGAATACAGAAACCCTCACATATACATCACCGAAAATGGTAATCTGCCGGTTAATTAACTCTTAGTTTACATATAAACAGTTTCTGAGAAGGGTAATTAAGCTGATTTGATTTTTTATTGTGTTTCTGATCATTCGATTCATCAGGACTTTCTCAAGAGGACGATCCTACACAAACAATCGAGGAAGCGACACAAGACGACACCAGGATACAGTTCTATGACAGCCACCTCGACAGTGTCCTCCAGTCCATGACGTCAGTTTTAATCTTTAGCACATAATTTTCCTGATAATTATTATTAATAATGATTGGGAACTAATTCGATCATGGCTTGTGTTTACTTGAATATAATAATATGTGCAGCGGTTACAACGTGAACGTGTCGGGTTTCTTCGCGTGGTCGTTTGCGGACAACTACGAGTGGAACGATGGGTACTCGGTCCGGTTCGGGTTCTACTACATCGACTACACGGACGGTCAGCTGACCCGTTACCCGAAGAGCTCGGCCTGCTGGTACACCAACTTCCTCAACAGGAACGCTCCCACGGGCCAGACCCTGATCCGCCAGAAGGTTCATAGCAGTAAGCTGCAGGCCCGGCCCACCGCTCGCCGCTCTGCTGCAGCACTTGGCGGACGCCGTGCCCTCCCGGCCCGCCGATTCTCCCGTTGGTGATCTGCCGTCATTGATAAACGGCCATCTCTTATTCAGATGACGTGGTGGTAGGGGTTTACGATTTGATGCAAGAATAAAGAGCGATGAGGATTCTGTCCATGGACTGGGCCTGCCTGCCTGCCTGCCTTGAGAGAAGATTAGCGTAGAAGCGTTTAATTAATTAATCTCCATGCTGTAGGATTTGGGGCTTTCTCTGGGCTTACTTGTCGCCTAGTGTAGTGTTAGAGTTGCGTGTTTTCACGCTGTGCGCGCGTTCTTTCTTCCTGCAGTAGTAAGCTGTGTTTCACTGTTTCTCCAGCATCGAATTAATAAAAACTAGCATTGCGCCCGGCCCGTTGGCCGGTGTCGTATAAAACCTATCCATGAATTTTATTTTATACTATTTGAAGAACATATAAAAGATTAAATAGTAGAATATGTAGAAAAACATTATGCTTAACCAAATCTTTCTCTTATGTTTATTACAAAAATCGGTAGTTTGTGAGATTTTATTCCATGAAAAACAACACAAATAACACCTATATAAGAGCATTATCTTTTGACAAAAACATCCATTCTACTTATCAATTCGAATCCTTCAAATTTATAAGCAAATAGCTAACGCCTCAACAAGCAAGAAAGAAAGAAAACACCAGCAATCAGATCATATAAAAAATACAGCAAAACCTTGCAAGTGGATTTCATTCATAAAAAACAGAGCTACATTCAGACTTGACTAACCTTGAGATTGATTTAGCAGTTATGAACCAAACTTGAGAAACAAAAAAGACAATACATAAGGGTAAAGCTATCCAACGTATGAGAAAATAATTAAAGGAAAAATCCCGCATTGTATTCCACAAATGAAACTGAGCAAAAGAAGACAATCCATAAGGAAAGACCTAAAACAAACTTTCAATATCAACCTCAATGAAACATAACAGGATAATGACAATTTATTAGCCAAACCTTTTTCGAATTCTTTTTTATTAGCCAAACCTATCGAAATACTAAGAATTAGCCAAATGTTAACTTTCAGTTAGCAATTTTGTTAGTAATATTGACTTGGCAACATGATACTGACTTGGAAAAGACACATGAAGGTCAACATCTCAAAATTTTAGTATTTTAACTAAGAAAAAGAGTTACAAAATTATTAACAATAACGTAAAATTGGCTAATATTTTGATGCATTATGAAAGATTTGGCTAATTAATAACATTTTAATAAGTTTGAATAATATAAAAAAAATCTGAAGAAGGTTTGAATAAAAAAAATAGACATTTCCTAACATAATACTAAACTTCACATAGATGAAAACATAATATTAAATTGAAGCTTCACATAGTGGTCCTTAACTACATAGTTTTTGGCAATACTACTTCCCCTCCTCAGGGTCACAGTCGACAACACGTGTTTCCTTTTCAACTCTGTTAAGATTGTCCCACCAAGGTTCTCAAGACTTGGTGTCTCAATCAATTGTTGCTACAATCAAAGCATGTTAGATTGATTTATAGATTCTGCAACAACTTTTAGCACGGTGGTATGTTGCTGGTGGCTTGGGGAGCTTCTCATATTTTGTTATCGCCTCATCTGAATTCCCCTCATTTAGATGTTAGAAACTGACATGATGCATTTTTTAAACATGTAACTTAAGTGGGATCTGTAGAGGAGATAGTAACATGGAGTAAGATAAATGTAGTCCACAACATATTGGTTTCAGACAATTATTATATGAGAGCACATAAGCTAAGTACTTGAGCTATGAATGTTTCAGTTTTTTTTGTAATGGTGGTGTGATTTTATTAAATAAATAAACAGTTATAAAAGACACTAAACACAACAAAGACAGACTTCTAATGTCCCATCTCTATTTAGAAAGACTACTACCCTACACATCTTCTAAAGGAACAGAAGGGGCCGGTGTGTACACTCCATTCCAATCGAATATGAAGACTCCATATCAAAACTAAATGAAGCAACAAAGGACCAATACCAAACCTCATCACATCCATTTCTAGCACTCTCATTCTCATTCTGGTCATCGTAAGACCTAGTTTTGGTGTTAGGGCCATTCCCATCAATGATCATGTCTGGAGGGGTGATAAAGCTCAGGCTCACCTAACTAAGACAAATAAAAAGCTTAAACTCGTCCCAATTAAAAATGGAAATGATGTCATGTTAAAACGAAATAGATTTGAGTACGAAAGAGTTTGTTGGGAATTAATCGATAACTATTACTTTACACCGAGCGAAATATATTCAATTTGACTAAGATGGTTTAAATGCAAGTGCTATGGCTTCAGATAGTATGATGTTCTATGTAATCTTTGAGCAATTGTGGAATGTACAAATATGGAATTCGTTCATCTAAAAGTTGGCATACCTGAAACCCAGCAACAAAATCTTCGGAATCATTAGATTCTGGGAAACATGAGGTAGTCCAAATGCTGATAGGGATAGTGGTTTCATGGCTTACTGTTGTCAGAGCTTTTTTGAATCGGTGTAGGCTCAAATTGGGATGCTCAAGATTACATAGCCGATGCAAGAGAGAGATGCTCGACCATAAAAAAAAAATAATGCACCCTTTGCAGTCGCCAGTTGTTGCATAGCCACGAATGGAAGCACAATTACATTATAATCCAGGGAAGTGAAGTAGCATCACATTATTATCACAATTAAATAATGAACACATTACTGAATAAATTTTCAAGCATTCCCCAGCCACTTTCTGGTCGTGTATTACATCACATGTGGTGCCGAATCCACCCCTACTCTCAGAGACATCAAGTTGAATTGATGTAACTCCAAGGGCTGTAACAACTACCGAAACCCATAGCAATTCGGCGCCGGAAATAGAATCGAAGATTGGATAGAAAAGGGAACCGAACAATTCCAGCAAAATCCATCAATAATCTGGGGTACAGCTGCTGTCGAGATAACAAAGTCAGCAAGACACAGTAGCAGCAAGGGATGGAACAGAGAGACGGCGAGGGAGAGAGCCTCCCGAACAACCAAGCCAGCATAATCAAATATTTTAATCCTCAGAATTGTTACCTTGGGGAGCACAAATGCTGTTGGGGTTTTAGACTCGGCGAGAAACAACATCGGACACGGATAGGGATAGGAGAGGAAGAGTCGAAGAGAGATAGAGAGCCACCTCTCTTACTGAAATTGTAATAGTTTTTCAAGAAACGGACTGAAATCTGCAGGCAGCAAAGAGAAATATGAAGTTATGAAGATTGAAAATGCTATTCCATTCTCATTTTCCCAGTCGGAAAGAAAAGGTGAAGTGGGCGGTGGGTTTAGAAGGGGAACTCCGGAGGCGTTTCGGGAGGCAGAGAGCGAGTGGAAAAATAGCAAACAAATTGACTGATTTGTCCCTCCGAAGTCTGCGGCAAATCAAGGAGGGGCTGACGTGGAGAATGCAATATATTGACATTCCTTTATAGTAATCTGTAGATGAGGGTAAATTGCAAGTTTGATCACTAGAATTACTTAAAAAGTTTATGTTTGTCACTAAAATTAATTTATTTTATTCGTAATCACTTTCATTAGTTCAACAGTTCAAGTATGGTCACTCTCCGTTAATTTTTTCTAATGTGGCAGTCAACTCGAACAGTTGACCATTAAATTAGTGACGTGGCAGATAAAAAATAATTTTAAAAATAATATAATTTCCTTAATTTCCACCTGAGTTTAACAATAAAAATATAAAATAATTATAATCACCAGCCACCGGCCCGAAAAATCCAAAAAATTTCGTTCACCACTCCTCCGTTGCCGTCAAACCCTCGAGCCCTGGAGGAAATTCAGATCATTCCCCTTCGACTCTCTATTTCTTGCTCTGTCTTCCCATTGATTCCAGTAAGGAGCAGACCTACTCTTTCTTAAGGGTTGTCAATTGACAAACTTTAATTTAAGGGTTGGGTCAAGTCAAATAATATAAAAATTAAGACAGGTTTATGCTAGGATTTGAAACCTCCCCAATTTGACAATCCTTGCAAATTGCAATGTGAAATTTCCATTAAGCCATACCCAATTGTTGTTATTGTAATACAAAGCAAATATATAAGTACCAAATTAATTCCTGAGCATATTAAATCATGTGGATTCCAAGTATATAGACTATAAATTATTAATTAAGTTTTTTTTGTCCTCTTTTGAGAATAATTATTATTTTTGGTATACCTGTTGAATTTACGCTTCTACTTGCTCGAGAACTAGTGGCGGTCGCTATTCTTCTTCCCCATCTTTGCTCGAGGGTTTGACGGCAGCAGAGGAGGGGCGACGAGAATCTTTGGATTTTCCGGTCCGGTGGCTGGTGATTATAATTAAAAGGATTATAATTAATTTTTATTGTTAAACTGAGATGGAAATTAAAAATATTATTTTTATTTTTAATTATTTTTTATCTGACACATCACTAATTTAATGGTCAACTATCAGAGTTGACTGCCACATCAGAAAAATTTAACAGAGACTAACGAAGAGTAACCAAACATGAACTGTTGAAATAATTTTAGTAACTACGGATTAAATAAATTAATTTTAGTGGCAAATATAAACTTTGTAAGTAATTCCAGTGACCAAACTTGCAATTAACCCAAAAAAATAAAGTTTGGTCCTTTTTTAAGGATTTTAGGTAGTTCGCAGTTGTCTAAAAAATTACATTGTATATATTTTAATTTTTGAAAAAAGTTAATTTCTGGCAGCCTGTTGAGGAGAAATTGAACACCCGGCATCTACTTATTCTGAAATTTCTAAATTACCTCTCTCATTAATTAAATCTAAAATGTTGCTGATGGAAACCCTAAGCTAATCCTAGGGGCATTGTTAAGAAAAATCTCAAGAGCATAGCCGCCGTGGGAGAAGATAGGGTGCTAACTTCATAGTAGGTTAGCACCATCCTAACTACCATCTAAACCATTTACTTATATTTTAATAAAGGGTATAATCGGAAACTAAGAAAAAAATGAGAAAATGAAATTAATGTTGATTTACGGGAAAGTGCACTCGTGGATTTTGCGGGATTTCCGTCGGAAGCAATTGCGATCCCAAAAAAACAAAAAATCAATACTAACTACACATTCACAAAATAAAAATCACTACTAATCTGTCAGGATCCCACAATAGATAAACACTACTACACTATTTTGAAAGGATGTCAAACATTCATACACACTACCAATTCTTCCAAATCAATTAAAAAACACTACTGGTATGGGAATTACTAACAGGAAACTACTACTAACACTAATAAACACTACTACAATATTTTCAAAGGATCTCAAACATTCAAAAATACTACTAATCTTCAGGTTATTCAAAATCAATAACAAAGAAACACTACTAATTAATATGAGTATAAGTAAGAAGAAAAACACTACTAAAATTAAAAATTATTAACAAAGTAAACGCCTAAAACATTACTAACAATTAAAACACTATTATATCTGAAGTAACACTACTGCCTACGCCGACAATCATGAATCACTACTAATGTTCAAGAAACAATAAAATCATTGTTGCAATCCCAAAAAGTTAGACAAGAGATGGTTGCATGCAATTGCACCGGTGAGGGAATCAAGAGTCGGATGCTCTCAAAAGAATACAATATACGACGACGGCCGCACAAGCGAAGGTGAGGGCGGGCGAATGCGAAACGGTGGAGCAGACGTGAAACCGACGACACAGGGTAAGCCAAGGGCAGACGAATGCGAGAGCAGTGGAGGGGGCGACATAGAGGAGGTTGGCGAAGCCGAGGGCGGTGCCGACGTGTCGGCGACACGTCGGCGAGTAGGGACGGAGCTAGCTCATTTCGTTATCTTATCTTATCAAACGTAAACATCCATTTGAGACAAACATCAAGCAAATTTATATATTTATAATCAGATGTGTTAATTATTGGCTCATACAATAAGTAGTTTCCTTGAGTTTAGGTGTTCTAATGAGTTTAGGTTGTTTTCGAAAGAATTTGAGCAATACAAGTACACTCGTAAGACTCTTAGGAGAGGTATACATATCCTTACAAACACAGCCTTTTTTACAGAAAAAGGGGGATCTGTGGATCGCTTAGAACCCGATTTTCCCAGGAAATGGTAGGATCATGATGATCGCTTAAGACCACATTTTCTTAGGCATGCATTTCTTTATAAAGAGTCTAAATAAGTGTTGTATTGATTTAGTATCGTTTTTCCAGTGAACAAAATTATTAGACCAATGAAATAGAACTCTTACCGGTCCACCATAGACTATCAGCAAGCTTTTTTTGCTTGAAATGATGGTTCCAATTGCTCTTGAAGTGTTGTATGTATCATCTCTGTGACCACTTCCAGGCTGGATCCAAGCCTAAAATGGCAGCCCTTATCCCAGCATGGCGATCAGTGACAATGGTTAGGTTCGTCCGCCTGGTGACGTGGACTTAGGGATGGCAACAAAACCCGAACCCACGGGTACCCACCCGACCCAACCTGGTCAACGTGGGTAAAACCAATGTTGACGGGTTTTAGGCCGGGTTCGGGTTTAAACCCGCTACACTATTCACCGGGTCGGGTTGGGTTTAGGTAAACTCGCCCCATGGGTACCCGCCCACACACATATAATTACTTTCCCGGTATATTTAATATTCTAAATAAAATATCTTTCTTAAACAACTAATATTCTATATGTTTGTGGAGACATGTATAATTTGTTCTTTCTAATTGTTTAGAATGAAGTTGATATTATGAAGTGGAGAGTGAAGAAACTTAGTTGATGAGGAAGAAGCTTTCAATTAATCTTATTGTTTATATATGTTTATCTTTAATTTTGAATAATTTGTATTGATCATTTGCGGTTTGCTTGCATGCTCTAGATTGGTGTTTTTTGTATGATTAATTTGCATGAGAAAATTGATGTTAAACTTTTATTTTGAAAGAAACTTGTTATTGTAAATTTTTACCAAAAAAACCCAAGGGTACCCATGAACCCGCGGATACCCAGCGGGTTGAGTTGGGTTTGAGTTTCTCAAACCCAACGGGTTTTACCCCGGGTTTTTTTGGCGGATAAACCCACGGGTTTGGGTTTGACAAAACCCGCCCCAACCCGACCCATTGCATCCCTACGTGGAGTTGAATTTGTCTGAAGAACCATCCATAGCTGTCGGTATTCTCTCCCTCGACAATGGCAAAGGATAATGGAAATATTGCTCTATTTGCATCTGCTCCTCTGGCGATCAATAGAGTACCCTTGTACTTGCCAGTAAGGAATGTTCCATCAACTTGAATCACAGGAACACAGAATGGAAAATCATCAATAGATGGTTTGAATGACCAGAAAAGACGCTTTAAATGGCGCTTGTTACCGGGCTCTGGCGTCTGAATTTCTTCATCTTAGTAGCGGGGAGAGAAAACGGTGTCAGGGTTAGACCCCTCCAATGCCAAAATCAATATGGGAAGGAATGCATATTATTCTTCCCAGTCACCAAACACGGCGGCCATTGCTTTCTGCCATGGTTGTCACGCCGGCCGGCGTGCCACCGATTGTACCTGATTCAACCGGTACCGGTCATAAAACCGGCGTGACACCACCGGTATGACCGGCATGATCGATATACGAATATCTAAATAAAATGTCCTTATTTTAGTGAATTTAATTGTTAAAAATTATTTTATTATTTATTTTATGAGTATAAAAGTTAAATATTGATGTTATTTGTTGGTTTCAAGTATAAATGTTTAGGTATCGACGTTAAGTGTCATGTTTAAATATGAGTATTTATAATTTTATTTGTAATATTGACCGGCATGAACCGGCACAAACCGGTATGTGCCACCAGTCAAACCATTTCACTTGCTAAACCGGCACACTGGCATAAACCGGTTTGACAACCTTGCTTTCTGCTTTCCATTCCACGCCTTCTTGTAGTTAATGATATATCCATAACGACTAGAAATGTCGGTGATGATGGTCTTAACCTTCAGGTCGGGCTGCTCCTCAATTAGATGTTTGATAGCAACGGAAACCACCCTGGATTTCAACTATCGATGGCATTGGGATGTTATGGATGACACACATGTGTGAGTTTTCACCGCACGTGATATGACCCAATGGCCGACTCTCTTACTCTTGATGGCCCAGACCCTAGCCTTGCATCCCTCGTGTTGATTTTGGCATCTAATCATCAGCCTCTTCGTGTCGGAATGGGTTGTGTGTCATTCAAAACTCCGAGTCATTGCTTTAGTGGCAATAGCGTGTCGCACCTCATTCTTCGTTGCAAATTGTTGGCCCTTCGTAAAGCCAGTGGGTGGACCCCATACTGGCACCTCTGACGGCTCCATGTCGGTATCAACATACAAATCTTCATTTGGAATGTGAATGTAGTACGGGATAGGTACACGACCGCGAGGCACCTCATCACCGTCTGCGTCTGAATCTGGACCGGAATCATCAGCACCTTCAAGAGGATCAAAGCTATCTGCACTGAGATCGTCTTCCTCTTCTTCAACCTCAGGGTCACTAACTAGACTTGGAAAGACATCTTCCATCCGATCAAGATCATGAAAGGCACCTTCATCAGCTCCATAATAGCAGTTGTGGTAACAACCGCCGCCTTGGTAGAAGTTGTACTCGGGTAGGTACTGGTAGCCTTCTTGTTGGTTCCCATCCGCCTGTTGAGCTTCTTCTTCATATGCTAGGAAGGATTGATGATGACCTCCAGTTCCATCATGATACTCCTGGCACCAGCTTAGTTCTTGGTACTCCTGGTCTGGATGATCTTCGTATAACCCACCCCCATCGTGGATACCAGATGTTTGGCCATCTCCAGAATGACCTACACCGCCTTCTACCGCCTCAGTGTAAACGAACATCTCCGCTTGTTTAATGTTATTGGTGGTCAAAAATTGGACCATGACATCAACGTCCTCCTGAGTGGTAATGAGAAATTCCTCATTCCACAACGACCCGCCATGTGTGTTTGGATATCGATACACCATACGGATAACTCTTCTAGTGCCATTGACTCGCTATGACACAACACCTAACAAAGGCCAAGTGTAACCAATGAAAGGGACTGCAGTATAGTGGCTCAAGTGATAAATATCGAATCCACGGGTCTCTAGAGTTACTATTACTCAGCTTCAGTTCATTATCTAGCAAACCAGATTAAGATAAAAGAACTAAAACTACTCTAGCAAACTACAGTTAAAGTTAATCTAATTACAGGTTGGGAACTCACTTAGGTATGATTCCCCCTAGCCACTAGCCAGATTAATGATTGATGATCTCTTACCTGCTTCACTTTCATTCACAATGCGGAGAATCCTTAACTAGACCTTGAGTCTCGACTAAAGGAACAAGGCCCTCTTGAGTCAATTGCCTAGAGGGACGTATCCTTCTCTAGAACAACTGTTCAAGGCGTTCTGAACTAGACTCCCTCTATCGAATGAGGTTCTCAATCGATACAAAGCAGTGAATCAACCCTCGACTAAAGCAATTGATCCACTACTATCAATCTATGGTGCTCTATTGACCTAATCAGGTATTCGCTCTCATAGGATCAAAGCAGAATCAATAATCTCGACTAAAGCAGAATTGAATCATGAAAACATGCATAGATTGAATATGAACTCAAGATTATCAAGTCAAAGTACTCATACAATCATCCAATCAAACAGACATAGCTAGGGTTCCTCAAAACCTAAGTGAAGGGAAGTTACTCCATAGAGAAGAGAGAGACTGCAGTAAGAATCTTCAGATGATCAGTCTTCAAGTCCGGGCTTGTTCCTCGAGCTTCCAAGGCGAAGAAATCCTCCAATTCCACTCCAAGAATGCCCTCAAATCGTTCTCTCTCTCTTTGGTTCGTCCCTTGGGTGTTTGGGATCCAAAACCCAGCTCTCACCCTCTGTTTCGGCTGAAATCTGCTTAAAAAGGGCATCAGTGGCCAAAGCACGGTCGAGGGCACGGCCGTGCTTTGCCTCAGCCCGCCCGTGTTTTCAGCTCGAGTTGGCCAAACTCAAATCAGCTCTCGGCAGTAAAAACACGGTCACAGAACACGGCCGTGTTCTGAAGGCCTACTGCCCGTGTTTTCACTGCCGAGCCTGTTCAATGCTTCGTTTCTCCCTCGTCCGGACTCCGAATCAGTCGCCGTTTGATCCCAGACGCTCGTAGTCTCGTCCTCTTTCATTTCATAACAAGCTTGCATGATTCTTTGTTCATGAAGTGAGGTAGAAATCCATTCTTCTTCAGGTCATACCCGAGTTTCTTCTCCCGAATCGTCAATTGATCTCTGATTGACTTGAACTTTGCGCCTATGCTTCACTTTATGTGCTAGGACCTGAAATATGACAAAGGAACACGACCTAGCATAAAATAGGCCAAAGAAGCAATAATGCAAGCTTAAACGATCAAGAAACAAAGGGGAAAACATGTGCAAATATCGAGTCATCAAATCCCCCCACACTTAACCGTTTGCTTGTCCCCAAGCAAACCTAACTCAAACCAATGCAACTCTCCAGAGCTCTATAGAAACATACAACCCCGATCGTCGGTAGAGGATTTCCTAGATCATATAGCAGCTTACGAGGTCAACTGGTCTTCTAAGACGTTCCCTATCTCTCTCAATGCGAGTACTAGACTCAAGCCAGGATCATGAGAAAAAGTAGAAGTAAGACAGTCAGTTCATGGATAAAGGGACTCACACCATTCACAACCAAGGACTCGTTGTATCGGGGTGCTCTTTCACTTCATTTCACCGTTAGAACCCCTTTTTCTCACTTTCATTTACATTTTTTCTTTTTATTCACTTAGCGGGGGTTCCAACTGCAGTCTTTTGCACGGTCGACCCTTATTAGTCGAGCAAGAGCAATTTCTGTACATCTGGCGCTCGCCAGAGTACTTCTTTTAACTCCTTTTCCTCAACTCGTGTGGAGGGTCAATGAAATTAAGGGGGGTCGGAAGCTCTATCCGTGCCCTTAAAAACACATCCTCGAGTAGGCAAACCGTTCAACGGGTGAAAATTTTACTTGTACTAGAGACAGCTTAGCTTCACCTTGTAGGAGTACCCCACTAAGGATCACTAAAATCTCTTCCAAAACCCGATTTTGTGCAATGAACGGTGCCACACACGTTGGGCTTACCCCATGTTTAAGATTTCAATGATTTCGACATGGAGGACCAACTGCTTCCCATTTTCTATATGAGCACCCTGTTCGATACACGAGTCCAAAACACAATCCACATAGAGTCACCATTACCACATGAATTCAACGGTCCTAGCTCCACTAATTCACAAAATCAACTGGCACAGCAAAGAGCTAGATAGGAAAAATCTTATACTTCAACATCCTCCATAGTGCTACACTACCTCCCTAGGTTGCACATTACTATAGAGTCTGTCAATTCAAAGCATACTGAGTAGGCAATTTGCAAGGAAACACGTACTTGGAGCCCTCAAATTTAAAATTTGGACAGTGGACTAGGCTCCAAGCACACAAACAGCCAAACATTCACCCGCATACATAATCGAACACCCCCCCACACTTAAGCACGACATTGTCCTCAATGGAGGAAAGATAAGGAGGGTAGAACGAAGTTACCAGATCAAGGGTGAATAATGATGGACGGGGCAGGCGGTGCATTCCAGGAGGAGAGAGTAATCAGAACACAAACACCACACAAAATCTCACAAAGGTTGAGCTATTGACTCTAAAACCAAATAACAAAACTGACTCAACCGAGGAGAAATAGAGAAAGAAATGCAAACCGACTGGTTGGGTTGCCTCCCAACAAGCGCTTCTTTCACGTCGTGAGCCGGACGATGGCTCCTAAGTTTCGGTCCATGCTAGAACCTCCTTGAAGTTGAGGTTCTCATCTATGAGGTGGAGTCTCAAGTCACAAGCAGGTGATGTGGCAGGTGATGAAGGCTCGTGCACTTGATGCAGATGAAGTCTCCACCCTCGAGACCTCTTCTTCTCTTCTCTCGTCTCATTGCCCCAGACCAGATAAGACAGCATCGATTGGCCACCACCGCGTCCACCAAGGGGAACCGATGTCGATGTGGCCTTGGTCTGGCACAGAGACACTGCAAATGGGTCCTTGCCAAGCAGCTCCTCGAAGTTTGGTGGGGATATTACCTGCAACTCATGGCCGGTGCAAGCCTCTTCCACCTTAACTCCGTCATCAGCCTGGACGCCAATTGCTCCTTCAACCTCCCTTACTTCTTCATGTGGTATCACCCCTGGGAAATGATCAAGAACTCCTTCTGCTTCACTTTCGTCATCCTCCACAACTTCTTTTTGCACCCTTTCTCTCTCTTCTTCTTCTAGCACGGATTGGAGAGCAAGTTGCCAAGCAATTTCTCTCATGAGATCTTCTTGCATCTCCTCACTCATGCCCACCTCTTCAAAGCTCAGTGTGGGGTGCGGGAAAGGGTGGTCGGCTACGACAGGACATTCCTGATCATGATCATCTCGGGAGCTCTCCGTGACAACTTCTGTGTGCTCCACGATGTCCTTGTAGCCTTCTTCTTTCTCGTCCTCTTCTAGTACGGTAGCAGACGGGTGATCTTGAGCAAGTTGTGAGCAAACTTGCAACACCCACTCTGTTTGCTTCGCTGAGCGTTGAACAGCCTCCTCCATATCATGGAGATATGAGGGATCGGAAGAGGAAAGGGCTTGGATGTGAAGATCCATTCTGCGATTGCGTCTCTCGGAGTCCCGAACAAACTGCTCCAGGAGAAGCTTCAGTTCATAGTTTGGATCTGGCTGTGGAGTGTAGCATGGCTCTGCAGAATGGCCCGTGAAGGCCGCCATGGGTAACTCCAGCGCTGATGGCCCTTCTGGTTGTGGGAGAAAGTCTTCTTGGTAATGAGATTGTTCTTGATATGCCCAGGGGTCAGATTGTTCTCCATAGTAAGGGGGTTGGTACTGGAACCCGGATCCATAGTCTTCTCCTCCTTGATTGCTCCAGGGTGTCTCGGGGTAATACCACTCGGATGGTGGTGGATACCCCCAATGGTTGGAGAAGCCATGAGGATCCATGATTCAGATCTGCACCAACAAAAACTAAAACACCCAAGTGAAAAGCAAGGGTGGAAAACAAAAGAAAACGCTAAAGTAACACACTTCTGCCTTTCCTAATAATCTAGAAAGTCCCCGGCAACGGCGCCAAAAACTTGACTCGCTATGACACAACACCTAACAAAGGCCAAGTGTAACCAATGAAAGGGACTGCAGTATAGTGGCTCAAGTGATAAATATCGAATCCACGGGTCTCTAGAGTTACTATTACTCAGCTTCAGTTCGTTATCTAGCAAACCAGATTAAGTTGAAAGAACTAAAACTACTCTAGCAAACTACAGTTAAAGTTAATCTAATTACAGGTTGGGAACTCACTTAGGTATGATTCCCCCTAGCCACTAGCCAGATTAATGATTGATGATCTCTTACCTGCTTCACTTTCATTCACAATGCGGAGAATCCTTAACTAGACCTTGAGTCTCGACTAAAGGAACAAGGCCCTCTTGAGTCAATTGCCTAGAGGGACGTATCCTTCTCTAGAACAACTGTTCAAGGCGTTCTGAACTAGACTCCCTCTATCGAATGAGGTTCTCAATCGATACAAAGCAGTGAATCAACCCTCGACTAAAGCAATTGATCCACTACTATCAATCTATGGTGCTCTATTGACCTAATCAGGTATTCGCTCTCATAGGATCAAAGCAGAATCAATAATCTCGACTAAAGCAGAATTGAATCATGAAAACATGCATAGATTGAATATGAACTCAAGATTATCAAGTCAAAGTACTCATACAATCATCCAATCAAACAGACATAGCTAGGGTTCCTCAAAACCTAAGTGAAGGGAAGTTACTCCATAGAGAAGAGAGAGACTGCAGTAAGAATCTTCAGATGATCAGTCTTCAAGTCCGGGCTTGTTCCTCGAGCTTCCAAGGCGAAGAAATCCTCCAATTCCACTCCAAGAATGCCCTCAAATCGTTCTCTCTCTCTTTGGTTCGTCCCTTGGGTGTTTGGGATCCAAAACCCAGCTCTCACCCTCTGTTTCGGCTGAAATCTGCTTAAAAAGGGCATCAGTGGCCAAAGCACGGTCGAGGGCACGGCCGTGCTTTGCCTCAGCCCGCCCGTGTTTTCAGCTCGAGTTGGCCAAACTCAAATCAGCTCTCGGCAGTAAAAACACGGTCACAGAACACGGCCGTGTTCTGAAGGCCTACTGCCCGTGTTTTCACTGCCGAGCCTGTTCAATGCTTCGTTTCTCCCTCGTCCGGACTCCGAATCAGTCGCCGTTTGATCCCAGACGCTCGTAGTCTCGTCCTCTTTCATTTCATAACAAGCTTGCATGATTCTTTGTTCATGAAGTGAGGTAGAAATCCATTCTTCTTCAGGACATACCCGAGTTTCTTCTCCCGAATCGTCAATTGATCTCTGATTGACTTGAACTTTGCGCCTATGCTTCACTTTATGTGCTAGGACCTGAAATATGACAAAGGAACACGACCTAGCATAAAATAGGCCAAAGAAGCAATAATGCAAGCTTAAACGATCAAGAAACAAAGGGGAAAACATGTGCAAATATCGAGTCATCAGCCATCCATGCAGGTAATCTCAATACACATTTGATGGAGCTCTTCAAGCATCAGTCTCGTAGCGACCTTCATTTTATAAAATTTGTCACCGACGTAACGTACCCCATTTCTGGTCTCTTCCGTATAACCATTCCACCGTAACCCAAGCGTGAACTTTTGGAATGTCATCTCCAATAAAACCGTAATTAAGTTACTACCATAAAAATCACAAATGACAATGAAAAGTAATACAAAACAAACTTACGAATTAACGTTAATCGCAAAAACTAAAAAAAATTAAAGGTGCACAACTGAAATTTGAAGAAGAAGAAGAAGGAGAGGAGTGAATATTTTGGGGTCGTTTGGATTAGGAATTTTAATACTAGAGATTTATGAGAGATTTAGGTCGAAATTCCTCACCTAAAAACCCAGGAATTTTAAACGAGCTATTTAGCCAAATTAACTTGTTTGTTAAAACATGTAGGATTTAAGCCTCATTCGCATATAGACATATTTGCCCATCTTCTTCCTCCTCACTCTGATATGTTCTTTCTCCAGCAACACTCTGATATGTTCTTTCTCTAGCAACAAAGGCAAATGCTAACAAAACACACAGCCGCCACTCACGCGAGCCTCCAGCGTCGTCGCCAAGTTTAGGCTTCTTGCCAAGCAGCGGCTGCCTTACCCACACAAGGCGGTCTCACTAATCTCCTCTGCCTCGCCAGTTTGCGGCAACATCGTAGAACTCATCTACAAGAAACCCAGAATTCATAATCGTTATCGGTCTCTTCAATCCATTGCATGATTCGTCTCCAATCGCGAAACAGAGAAAATTGTCGATTAGTATCTCTAGATTCGTCTAGCAAGCAGCAACCTTCATGGAGTAGATGCAGCTCGGTGACGACAAGGATCTTCGACGAGATTGTGGCTGGAGAGGTGAGGATTCAGATCCTCCATCACACGATTCAGAGTTAGCGACCGGCAGCGTACCTGCCCGTGCTCGAGAGCCTCCGACATCATCGCGAAGCTGCGGCTCTGACTCCCCTGTCCTTGCCAATCCGGCCTTGCAAAGCTCCGACAGCCTCACGATCTCCAACGTTTTGTGCGATTTCTGCATTGGGTTTGAAAGGGAAGGAGAGATTGGTGTTTTGAAAGGGAGAGAAAGATTGGTCATTGGTGAGATTCGTGTGTAAGAGAACTGATTCTGAAATTGTATTTGTTGGAGGAACAGGGAAGAAGAAACTATGGAGGGCAGTGGCTGGAAGAAAAAAAGAATTAATGAGTGATTTTGAAATAGCTGGTAGCCATCAGCTATTTTGAAATCTCTCATTCGCAGGTTTTCAAAATCTCTAACGATTAAAATCTCTCATCATTTGTGCTTTTTCCAAACGAGTGATTTTATTAAAACCCCTATTGTGAGGGGATGTGTTAAAATCCCTCATAGAAAACCCTCATCCAAACGGGGCCTTTGAGTTTTCTGGCGCTGCCTTTTATAGGCAAATTTTACACTGAAAACCGCAGGGGGAGCGATTTTAGTCTGGACTGGCATGCAGCCCCCAACCCTGCAACCTCCTGCATGCCGACATGTCGGATGTCGGGGGAATGAGGCTGAGGCACAAACCGCTGGCCGGGGTGTGTGCATCAACATAATAGGGCGGTTTATGTTGCCGACGCAGAACTGCACCCAGAACACGCGGTTTGTGCTAGGGAAGCCATGGGAACTGCTCCTTCGAAGAGCGGTTTTGCCAAAAAAAACACAAACCGCTCATCTAGTGTGCGGTTCCATGGTAAACCGCCACCTTGCAATGCATTTTTATTGTAACCGCCCCTTCGTGGTGCGATTTTCAATTAAGGATGGTAGATTTGAAATTTTTTCGGTATGAGTGGTAATTTTATAAGGGGTCGTTTGGATGGGTTAATTTTTTGTGTGGTATTTATAAAGTGAAATAACTCACAACTCATGAATGTGATATTTGTGTGTTATTTGAGGAAATTAAAAGTTAAATTGTGTTGTTTGGATGGTCCAAATAATAGGTTGTTTTTTCTGTGGTATTTGTGAACACAAATTGCAAAAGTACTACAATGCCCTCCTTATATTTATTTAATAGATCCCCAATCCCCACCAACTCTATCTGCTCACGAACAGAAGGTGGGGAGCTCTTTGCTGTCGACTCCTCTGCCTCCCCGTGATTCTCATCGGCGATTCTTACCTGGCAGCGCCTTCTGTGCCCAGCTCCGACCATCTTCTCCCTCCTCCATTGCTGCTCCATAGCCAGGATATAGAAACAATGCAAGCTTCTCAATCTGGCCTCGCGAATGGAGTTGTTTTGTGCAAATGTGGAAGTGCAGCCATAATGCGAACTTCCACTACTCCTCAAAATCCAAATCGTCAATTTTGGTCATGCCCGAGTTATAAATCGAAGGTATGTTTTTGATTTATTGTATGTATATATAAGACCCAAAGTTTAACGGCTGGATTTAATGGCTCTTCATCAATAGATATTTGATTATGGTAACAAGGAGGTTGCAAGTGCTTTCCGATTAAGTCAAAGCTCATGGAAAGGAGTTTTTTGCTGTTTGGTTTTCAGGTTGGTCGTTACTGTGACTTTTTTGATTGGTGCGATCTTCGCACCATGCGAGATAGAGAGCAGATGCACCTGAAAAGGATAGCTGAGTTAGAGCTTCAACTAGCCGAACTGAAGGAGGAGAACACTAGGCTGTTTAAACAGCAGTGTTCTTGTGAGTCGAGACACGAGTCTGATTGTGCTAGTGGGGAATGCAAACTTGTCGTGGAGGTTGAAGTGCTTAAAAGAAAATTGATAGACCGTTATTTACACATGTTTTTACCCCTGTTCTTACACCGTTTGAGATATTGATTCTCGTGTTTTAGGCCGATTTCACGCTAGGTTGTGCTTGTTTGTGATATTTCAGGTCCTAGTACGTGAATGGAGGCTTGGGAGCGAGTTTGGGGTCGATTGGATGAAGATCGGACGCATGGCGAGGTTCTAAGGAAGCCACACGGGCAGTCCTGGGTATCACACGGCCGTGCAAGTTGCAATTGTGGTCGTGTGACTTTCGCCGAGAGCAAACACGGGCATCCCAGGAAATCCACACGGTCGTGCGACCCTGGCCGTGTGGGATGGCTGAAGGCCAACTTAATGGTACGGTGCGTTTCGACTCGCACGGCCAAATGGGTGAGCCACACGGCCGTGTGGCCAAACCCAAACCCAAACCCATGGGTTTATCTTTGAAAAAAACCGGGGTAAAACCCACCGGGTTTGAAAAACTCAAACCCAACCCAACCCGTTGGGTATCCGCGGGTTCATGGGTACCCACGGGTTTTGTCGTAAAAAATTTACAATTACAAGTTCTTATCAAAATTAAAGTCAAATATCAATCTCTCAATATAAATTATCCATATATAAAACACCATTCTAGAAAATTCAAGCAAATCACAAATTAATTATACAAATTGTTCAACACCAATCTAGAAAACTCATGAAAATTGAAGCAAATCACAAATTATCCATAAATAACATGTTTAATTGAAAGCTTCTTTCTTTCAATTAAGTTTCTTTAGTCTCCACTCCATAACATCAACTTCATTCTACACAATTAAAAAGAAAAATTTAGACATGTCTCCACAAACATAAATAAGAATAGTTGTTTAGAATATTAAATATACCGAAAAAATTAATTATATGAGTGGGCGGGTACCCACGGGCCGGGTTTACCTAAACCCAAACCCAACCCAACCCGGTGAATAGTGAACGGGTTTAAACCCAAACCCGGCCCAAAATCCGTCAACACGGATTTTACCCGCGTTGACCGGGTTGGGTCGGGTGGGTACCCATGGGTTCGGGTTTTGTTGCCATCCCTACCTGCCCGTGTGAGTCGGGAAATTCTGGTTTTTCAGCCAATTTCGAGCCAAAAGAGGAAGAATCGGATTTTGAGAGCAAAAACAGAGCCCTAGAGAGAGAAAGTACGAAGAACACATCCTAGAAGCTATCTTGGAGCTGGGTTTCGTCAAATCGAGCTTGGAGATCGTCATAGGAGTGGAAATCATCATCCCAGAGCAGATTTTCCTCATCATTATGAGTATGACTACTCCGATTACTGTTTTCTCTTCTCTCTCTATGGAGTAGAACCCTTCTCTCACTTGGGTATGAAGAACCCTAGTTCCTTGTGTTAGGGATTTGATTGTAATGACTTGGGATGATTATACTGTTTGGTTTTAATCGAATGATGCATGTTTATTGAATTGATTGAAGTCTGATCAGCTTTTCTCGATTTCTGCTGCAACCTGAGATAGATAGAATCTGAATAGGTTGTTAGAGCCTCTTCATTCGATAGTAGGAGATTGGCTATACGAGAGTTAGCCAGTTTACTGCTTTGTACTAGAATTCAATTCTAGTAGTGGAGTTCTGTGCTTATTGCTTCAGCTTTCTATCCCGGTGAAGGCTAGTCGTCTGCAGGGTAGTTAGACTGAGAGGGCTTGGTCAGCTTAAGAGATTCCAAGCTACTGTCGGATCTTCCGTAGTCTAATCAACAGTGAATCAACCCAGGGGAATTACAATTGAACCTAACTAAGGGGCTAGGGGGACTCATTCCCGAGTGACTCTTTCCTGCTTTAGAAAACTGAACCATTTCCTGCTTTCTTACTGCTTTTGCTTTAAACAACAATCAATCGAATTAGTTGGCTAGATAATAGACAATCACGGAGTAATCAGTAGATCTAGACCCCGGGTTGATAATAGAACTTGCCTGTTACTGCATTCCCAGACTGCGATTACACTTGGTCGCAATTTGGTGTTGTGTTTTGGCGTGTCAAGTTTTTGGCGCCGTTGCCGGGGACCCTCCAGGTTATTGGGGAAACGTGAGAATTTGTTACTCTAGCTTTTTCTTTATTGCATTTTTCTCTTCCACCTGTGTGCCTTCACAGGTTGCTTCTGCTGATTGTGTGCAGGTAGTGCATGACCCGTAGCCAGTCGGGAGATCTACTACCATTAGACCAGGAGCTTGAACGAACCTGCAGGAACTTCGAGCGGGCTCTAAAGGCCCGACTGGCTGCGGAGGAGGCGCTATCACAGCTGAAGATCGAAGAAGAAGAAGAAGAAGAAGAAGAAGAAGAAGAAGAAGGAGAGGAGAGATGGCTGATCCACAGAACCATGATGTGATCAACCCGGATGAGCAGACAATGGGATCCTACTGGACCGCTAGAGCTGCGGACATGAGGTCACCCATTCAACACCCTCAGGTCCCAGCCAACAATTTTGAGGTGAGCACCTCAGTAATCACCATGCTGCGCGGTTCAGTGGTGTTCCGTGGTAAGGAGGGAGAGTGCCCCCGATCACATCTCAGGCGATTCCACGAGCTCATCGATGGAATCAAGATCAATGGGGTACGAGCAGATGCCATCCAGCTGATGTACTTCCCATTTACTCTGGAGGGGCAAGCCAAGGAGTGGCTAGACACTCGACCTCCGGGCTCCATCACCACGTTCGCCAACCTGGCGGACAAGTTCCTCACCCGCTACCATCCTCCATCCAAGACAGCTGACCTGCAGAAGCAAATTACACATTTTGCTCAGGATGAGGATGAGACCATCAGGGATGCTTGGGAGAGATACACCAGTCTCTTTCTCAGGTGTCCCAATCATGGTTTCAATGATGCTTTCAAGGTGGGCACCTTCTATCACGCCCTCTTCCCGGAGGACAAGCAGCTGATTGATTCGGTTTGTGGCGGGAACATGCTGACCAAAACCCCGCTACAGCTGAATCAACTCTTTGAGGAGATGGCGGAGAATGGGTACGATTGGGGCAGTGCCAGGAGATCGAGACGAGCACCAGGACGGGGTGTGCATGCTGTGGGCACCCAGTCATCTGATTTGGTGCAGGTGGTATCGAAGCTGGTTTCAGCTATCGATCGTTCTGGTTTGATTGCAGGTTCAGGACAGCCGCAGGCGATGCACTGCCAGTGGTGTGAGAGCTCCCATCACACCGTGGAGGACTGCCAGGCGATGAAGGAATCAACCACACCCCAGGAGCAGGTGAACTTCATCAATAACGTCAGGCGCAATGACCCCTACAGTAACACTTAAAACGAGGGGTGGCGCCAGTATCCTAACTTCTCCTGGGGTGGGGCAAATTCCAGACCACCAGTCCCACAGGGACCACCGGATTTCAAGAGGCCACCATATCAGCCCAGACAGGGACAATTCCAGCAGCAACAACAGTCTCTCTACCAGCCCATGCCGGGGCATGCAGCTTAGTCACAGCCGCGACCTTTCCAACAGCCAAGTGTAGCCCCTGCTACCCTAGTGCAGAATGATCAGATGGCTGAACTGCGGGACTTGGTAGGTTCTCTTGCCAGTTCTAGTGCTCAGAAATTCAACACTATTGAGCAGTTCATGGAAAAGGCCTCGGATAAATTCCTGGCTCTTGAAGCTGGTTAGAGGAACACACAGGCTGTCTTGCAGGATATCCAGACCCAGCTGGGGAGCGTGGCTCAGGCAGTGGCTCAAAGGGCTCCTGGTACTCTACCCGGGCAGACCATCCCTCATCGCAGACCCCGAATGAGCACTGCAATGCCATCATGACCAGGAGTGGCAAGATGACTGTTGATCCCCCTGCTCGGGAACAAGAGAGAGAGAGCCCTGTGTTAGCGTCTCCAGCGGTTGAAGAAGAGGCAGAAAAGGAGGTTGAGGTGCCTGCACCTAAACCGCAACCGGTAGTGAAGGAGTATATCCCGAAACTACCCTTCCCTACTCGGTTGCACAGAGACAGGCTGGAGGCAGAGTTCGAAACACTTCATGGCCATGCTTAAGAAGCTGAATGTCCAAGTGCCCTTCATGGAGGCACTATCGCAAATGCCTAAGTATGCGAAGTTTCTGAAAGAGCTTCTCTCAAAGAAGCAGAAGCTGAGTGAGCTGGCCACTGTGGAGCTCAGCGAGGAGTGCTCGGCTATTCTGCAGAACAAGCTTCTGCAGAAGCAGAAGGACCCAGGTAGTTTTACTATCCCGTGCTCTATTGATAAATTGCATGTAGAGAGGTCCTTGGCGGATTTAGGTGCTAGTATCAATGTTATGCCATATAAATTGTTCAAGAAACTAGGCCTAGGTGAACCCCGTGCTACTAGGATGACCCTTCAATTAGCTGACAGATCTGTAGTGCATCCTAGGGGCATAGTGGAAGACCTTCTGGTTAAGGTTGGCAAATTCAAATATCCTGTGGATTTTGTTGTCCTGAACATCAATGAGGACACAGAAGTGCCCCTTATACTGGGAAGGCCTCTACTGGCCACCGCCAAGGCTCTCATAGATGTGCATGATGGGACCTTAGTTTTGAGGGATGGCGAGGAGCGAATAACGTTTTCAATTGCTAATACTCTACCTGCTTCGTTACCTCTGCATGCTGTATCTCACCAGGAGCACGAGTCTGTCGTGTATCCTTCTGTGTTTCCTATTTTGCAGGATCCGCCTCCCATACCTTCGCCGCCACGCCAGTCCACACCGCCCCCAAAAGAACATATCAAGGAGGAGTGGCGGCCGAAACTGCAGGCAGCTAAGCCTGCTCGAAAGAAAGCCGGAGACCACTATGAGCTGGTCCCGCCCCCACCTTGGCCATCCGAGTATTCACTCGCTTGCATCTTGCCGGATGGCCAAGTCGAGCTGGCGAATGCTGGTGGCCACATTCGTCGCGAGCATGGCCACCATTTGAAGATGTACCTCAAGAGCGATGTGGATCCGCTCTTGAAGGCACCTGATCCTACACTTCCCTGAGCATCCATACTGGCGTCCAGTTAAAAGACGGTAAAGAAGCGCTTGTGGGGAGGCAACCCCACCGAGGTTTGCATTTTCTTACTTTTTTCTTTTGTTTTTTGTGTTTTTTGAGTCTTGAGATGTTGATCCAGAGTCAAATGTCGTGTTTGAGTGAAAACAGGTTGAATTCGGGGCTCCAGCACCTCGCACGGCCAGGCCATAAACTTGCACGGCCGTGTGGATTTTATCCTCTAGCCGTGCAAGCTCTCGGCAATTTTCGCACGGCCAAAAGTGCAAATTTGCACGGCCGTGTGGCTTGGCCTGGCCTGGCCGTGTGGCCGACACGGGCAACACAAATTCTCGCACGGCCGTGTGGATTTTTTCCCCTGGCCGTGCGAGCTCTCGGCAAATTCCACACGGCCAAATGTGCAATTTGCACGGCCGTGTGGAATTCCTCGGCCTGGCCGTGTCGGCCAACACGGACAAAAGTGCACCTTGCACGACCGTGCGAGCCTGCCCGTGCGGCCGAGCACGGCCTATATATTCGGCCAGCACGGCCGAGTGGTCAGAATTTTTCACAACCCTCGCCGGAATCCTCTGAATCTGGCCGGAAAACCGCGACAAACCACCCTATTTTGATTTTTCCGGCCATTTTTTGTCATTTTTTCACCTAACCAACAATAAACCCATCCTTCCCACATCAAACGCGGCCTATCCCTCCATTTTGAAGAGATTTGGCCGACGTTTTTGTCACCGGAGGCGATTTCCGGTGAGGCTCCGACGAGCACTTCCGGCCACTTTTTCGGCGTTTCGTCACTTCCATCGCCTTCCCCTCATCATCCCCTACACCTCTACTTGAGTCTCCAGGTTTGATTTTGCCCTTAACTATGTTAATTATGGAGAATTGGGTGTTAGGGTGCATGTTTAGAGAACCTCATTGAATCTTGTGATTTTTGTGCAATTGATTGAGGGGAATGCATGGAGTGTGTTTGAATTATGTTGGGCAATGTCCCCCTTGATTGTTTGAGCCCTTGTGTGCAAGAATTTTGCCAATTTCATGCTTAACTTAATAGTGCACACAAGGTGTTCGATGAAATGCCTGTTTTTCATGCCATGTTGTGGCCACCGGTTGGGGCCCTTAACGATATACTTTGAGGGTGTGTTTGCTATGGATGTGAACCTTAAGTTGCCTACTTTCTCGTGAATGTGCACCCCCACTCAGATTATGCTTGATTTATCGAGTTTTTGACCCCCGAACTATGGATGAAACCATGGTTAGGCTGTTTTCTGTTCTTAAGTGTGGGGGTGTGATTGACCTTTTCTTTGGCTCTTTTGGTTCCACTTTGGGTTGTTCTTTTGCAGGACAATGTCGAAACCTGACCTCAAGCACCCGTTCATCCGGGATCTGAAGAGGGGCCCCCACAAGGATCGCTTCAAGCAGGTCCTGGCATGCCCGTTTGGGCAGCACCATTGCTGGTCCAAACGGGAGTTTCGGAGATTGAACTGCTACGAGCAACTCTCCGCCGCCGTCGCCAACCCCACATGGCGCCGTCTGCTCTCCATCTGCGAGAAGGTCTACTACGAGCCCGTGCTGGAGTTCTACACGACCTTCGGGCACACATCCACGACCGATTGGAAGGACGGTACAGCCGTCCAATTCAGGCTAGGCGGTGCCCCCCGGTCCATGAGCTACCATGAGCTGGCCGAGGCTCTCGACCTCGACCTGGATGACGGTGCAGACTACATCACCGAGGTTAACGACCCGCCGGAGGTGGACTTCATGAGGCTGTACACCCGCCTGGCTCAGCCAGGCCAGAGACCTCCCTTCTCGGCTGGGAGGACGAAGGCCACTACCCTGCTACTCGACAACCGCCTTCTCCACCACCTGCTGGCGAAGTCTTACACCCCAGCGTCAGATAGTGCCAGCGCCATCACCAAGAGGGCCATGTACTTCATCGCTTCGATTCGCCAGTACGACCATCCTCTCCACTTGGGTTCGGTGGTGGCCAAGACCTTCGAGAAGACTGCTTCGGAACTGAAGAGCCTCCACTGCGCCCCTCTCATCACCCGCCTGGCCACCTACTTCGGGCTTTCATTGTAGGGGTGCACCAGCAGGGGGACACCCTCGTCTTTGGCAGGAAGACGATCAGTCACATGCACCTGCTGCGAGAGAACCGCGGCATTCTATGGATCGAGGGGTTTCCAGAACCTCAGATCCCCGCGGAGACCCAGCCAGAGGTCCAGCCAGAGGGCCAGGAGGAGGAGGCTGCTGATTATGTGGAGCCCGAGGAGGTGGATGCTACTGCTGCCCCCCGCACCACCACTTACGAGTACGGCGGTGGCAGCTCCGCTTTCCCGGGCCAGGATTACTTCTCCTACCAGTTCGAGCAGCTGCGGATCCAGAACCAGCAGATCCTCGACCAGCAGATGCAGTTCCAGCAGCAGTACGCGGAATGCCAGGCCGTGTACCAGAACAGGATGGCTGCTTATGATGAGCGCCTGGACATACTCCAGACCCAGCAGGGAGTGACTCTCGCACACATCGAGCGGGAGAAGCGCCGTTCACGGCGCATGCAGGAGGTCCAGCAGCACCTGCTCCAGCTGCTCCCGGGCGAGCAGCCCGTCTGGAGGACTTCCTGGGAGGACTCTCCACTTCCACATGCCCCAGCTGACGGTGATGATGGTGCTGATGGAGCTGCTGGTGATGACGCCTTCATGGCCGACATCGACTTGGATGATCTTGGCGACGAGTAGGCTGTACTCGTTGCCCATCTCAGTGTGTTTTGTGTTTCGTTTTAGACTTTTGTGTGTTTGCTCCATGTGTGAGGAGCTTGAACTTAGTGTCGTTTGTTTTTGTTTTTGTTTTTCTTTTGTGGTTTGTTTATGTTGTAGCCGTCTGGGCTAACACTTATCCCTAACGCACAGTGTGCTAGTGTGTTCTTGGTGTTCGATTTGTACAGAACTGTCCATCTTCCCGTCTGTTTCTCGCTGACTGGTCCACTTCCAGTCCCCCAGCAGTGTTTCAATCCGGTAACATCGTTCCCCTTATCTCTCCCTCTACTCCATTGAGGGCAATGTCGTGCTTAAGTGTGGGGGAGTTTGGTGCTTTGTATCGGTTGGAATATATATCTGTGTGCTTGGAGCCTAGTCCGCTGTCCGAATCTTACGATTTGAGGGCTCCAAGTACTGTTGTTTGATCATATTGGCACTGTGTTTTGATTGATGAATTGAATGGTGTTTGGATTGATGCATGACAGCTTGATTGTGACTAGGACAACCTATGATGAGCCACTACCAAAAATCTGAATAATGTCCAGTAAGTAGTGTTTCTTAGCAGTCTGGCTTGGAAATGCTGACATTTGTACCTCCTTCGCTTTTGTGCTCTTGAGATATTGAGTAATGCAGAATAGCAGAAAGGAAATACCGGTTTGTTTGACTGTGATTGTGTGGGTTTGGAAATGTGGAACCTTGTGCTATGAATACTTCCACCACTTAAAAGGCCTTTTTTCCCATGTCCAAGACCCTAGCCCGTCATTTGAACCTGTGTCTAAGACCTCCTGATTAGTTAGTGGTGACACCCCATATGTGAACTCTAGCATTTAGAGGCTGTCATCATGGTGAAGAGATGTTAGGGATTGAGAGAAATAGCATGCGCATTTTTCGCATCAAATTGTCCTGACCCCACTAGTCGAGAGTGAGTGATTCATTTTCATATTCTATATACTCTTGTACCCCGGTGAGGACCTAGATTGCTTGGTCTCGATTCTGATGTCGTGAGTTGGATGCATGAATTGACTGTTTTGAGTAAGTGGTTGAGTCAAGTCTAGGTTGGCTGGTGAACAGAAGGGAGACTCTTCCTTTACTCGATTTTGCTGCACTCGAATGTCCTTTGTGGTGGTTGTCCAGGTTGCTATTGAGGTTGTTCATGTGTTGATGCTTGAAAACCAGTACGATTCACGTGTTCTGTGCCTTTATGACTTGTCCCCAATGTTGGTTGATTGAAATTTGTAAGCTTACCTTGTGTCTGACTTGGTTTGCTTGGGGACAAGCAAACGGTTAAGTGTGGGGGAGTTTGATAGACTGTTATTTACACATGTTTTTACCCCTGTTCTTACACCGTTTGAGGTATTGATTCTCGTGTTTTAGGCCGATTTCACGCTAGGTTGTGCTTGTTTGTGATATTTCAGGTCCTAGTACGTGAATGGAGGCTTGGGAGCGAGTTTGGGGTCGATTGGATGAAGATCGGACGCATGGCGAGGTTCTAAGGAAGCCACACGGGCAGTCCTGGGTATCACACGGCCGTGCAAGTTGCAATTGTGGCCGTGTGACTTTTGCCGAGCGCAAACACGGGCATCCCATGAAATCCACACGGCCGTGCAACCCTGGCTGTGTGGGATGGCTGAAGGCCAACTTAATGGTACGCTGCGTTTCGACTCGCACGGCCAAATGGGTGAGCCGCACGGCCAAATGGGTGAGCCACACGGCCGTGTGGCCTGCCCGTGTGAGTCGGGAAATTCTGGTTTTTCGGCCAATTTCGAGCCAAAAGAATAAGAATCGGATTTTGAGAGCAAAAACAGAGCCCTAGAGAGAGAAAGTACGAAGAACACATCCTAGAAGCTATCTTGGAGCTGGGTTTCGTCAAATCGAGCTTGGAGATCGTCATAGGAGTGGAAATCATCATCCCGGAGCAGATTTTCCTCATCATTATGAGTATGACTACTCCGATTATTGTTTTCTCTTCTCTCTCTATGGAGTAGAACCCTTCTCTCACTTGGGTATGAAGAACCAAAGTTCCTTGTGTTAGGGATTTGATTGTAATGACTTGGGATGATTATATTGTTTGGTTTTAATCGAATGATGCATGTTTATTGAATTGATTGAAGTCTGATCAGTTTTTCTCGATTTCTGCTGCAACCTGAGATAGATAGAATCTGATTAGATTGTTAGAGCCTCTTCATTCGATAGTAGGAGATTGGCTATACGAGAGTTAGCCAGTTTACTGCTTTGTACTGGAATTCAATTCTAGTAGTGGAGTTCTGTGCTTATTGCTTCAGCTTTCTATCCCGGTGAAGGCTAGTCGTCTGCCGGGTAGTTAGACTGAGAGGGTTTGGTCAGCTTAAGAGATTCCAAGCTACTGTCGGATCTTCCGTAGTCTAATCAACAGTGAATCAACCCAGGGGAATTACAATTGAACCTAACTAAGGGGCTAGGGGGACTCATTCCCGAGTGACTCTTTCCTGCTTTAGAAAACCGAACCATTTCCTGCTTTCTTACTGCTTTTGCTTTAAAAAACAATCAATCGAATTAGTTGGCTAGATAATAGACAATCACGGAGTAAGCAGTAGATCTAGACCCCGGGTTGATAATAGAACTTGCCTGTTACTGCATTCCCAGACAGCGATTACACTTGGTCGCAATTTGGTGTTGTGTTTTGGCGTGTCAAAAATCGACATCAACAACTAAGGCCCCGTTTAGTATTGTTTGCTGTTTTTGTTTCCTGTTGTGTTTTTAAAGATTGGAGAAACCAAGAAAAAAAAACATGTTTAGTTGGGTTTCTATTTTTTTGTTGTGAATCAGATTTGCACAACAGGGCCCAAATTAGAGAAACAACAATTTATTGCTTTGGATCTGATTCTTGTAGTTGTTTTACACGGGTTTCCTACTGGTTGAGGGTCTGTTTTCATTAAACCAACCCACAGTTCGAATCCCACCTCAACCAAAATTTCATCTTTTTTTTTTTTAACCCCAAACCCTCTACCCTCTCATTTTCTCCCAAACCCTACGCCCAGCAGCTCCCCCCCCCAAACCCTCTACCCCCCAGCCGCCTCGTCGCCAACCTGTCACCCACCCTCCCGCCGCCTCCCTTTCCCCACCTCGCGCACCGGCCGCCGCCGCCAGCAGAAGCCCTCGGGCGACCAACCTCCCGCCGGCACCCTTTCCCCTCCCGCCGCGACCACCCTCCCTCCGCTCCAGCAGACGTCCCGAGCGACCAGGCGCCGCCGCCTCCCTTTCCGGTCCCCGCGCGACCACCCTCTTGCTGGCTCCCTTTCCCCTCCCGCCGCGACCGCCCTCCCGTCGCACCAACAGACGCCCCGCTCGACCAGGCGTCGCCGCCTCCCTTTCCCCTCCCCGCCGCCGCGGCATCATTCGCAGTGCCTAATGTTGAGGACATATCTCTGTTTCTGGGTTTTAGTTCTTATAGTAGTAACTAAACACGTTTTAGTTTCTTGTTGCCAGCTTTCATGATTTTTCAGATTTATCAACTAAACAGGTTTGTGTTTTCTGTATTTTTCCTGTTGTGGTTGTACATCTGTTTACAAAACACCACTGCAACCACAACAGCAACAAAATGATACTAAACGGGGCCTAAATTGATGAATCGATTAACCATTAACTAGTGATGATTGTGTGTTGTGTTTGGTACTAGTGTAGCTTGAAGTTGTTTTTATCTGTAATCATGCTTGTTAAGAACACTGAGATTGATGTATGTTTGTAAGCTTATTCTGTAACTTTTGTGTAATACTAGTGTTCTATTGTCAGTGAAGTTTGTTGTGTTAACTGAGCTCACGAGTTATGTCAAATGTTGTTGAATGTTGAAGAACAACCAGCAATATACTTGCTGCCAAATTGTGCAGAACAATAGGAACATCATATCTGTTGAAAACCCATAAATACTAGCTCCATAGATGCTGTCAAATGTTGAAAACAACCATCAGTGATTTACAATAATTCCTAATATACTAGACAGGACCAGTAGTGTTGTACAAAAGTTGCATCCTATGCTAGAGCTCCTAACCAGTAGTGTTGTACAAAAGTTCCTACATATGCACAGATCACTTCACCAAAGTACTTTACAAAAGTTGTCTTCCATTTGCAAAGACTGTCATCAAGAGTGCATCTGAATGACAGATAGACAAAAACCATGGGTCTCTTTGCAAAATAGACAACACATGACCTGTTATAAACCTATACAGCTACATATCCTGACTTTCTTCAATTTGACAGCAGATCAAGAACAAGGGTCAGCCTGTTTACTTCATCCAGTTCATAGAAACTCTTCAAATCTGACGGTGTGGCATTGAGTCTCCTAAATCCCTGCACCTTCTGTAGTTGGGTGAGGCCCTCGAGCTTGTCCAAATTTGTCATCAACTCCTTTCGCATTTTATCATGCTCCTCACTCTCTCCTAGAGCTCTAGCAATTGTGTCAAATGACTCCTTGATCAGCGGCCTCATTAGTACCATTTCATTAGACATTTCAGATCCATTATCATCAGATGGTGCTGCTGGACCTTTCTTCTTCTTTGATGATCCACCATGGGTAGTCTTGGCTGGTCTCTTCTTCTGGTTCTGATTCTTCTCTGCCACCCCCTCATTTATGATATTGAACATGTCTTCGTCCGTTGTAGGAGGGACCAAACCATCCATAAAGAGCGGAGGGTCTTCATCATCCTCCGAGCCACTATCAGAGTCATCAACATTAATATCCGGGTCATTTCCTGTATAGTTAACTACGTTAGTATGAACACAGCAATAAACATAAATATGAAACAACCATATTAATTCCAAATGACAATTCTGGACCTGATATTCCTCCACTTCCGATGGCACGTCCATTGGCGAACACCGGTGCAAGGTCATCGAATTGTGGGAATGGAAGTCCCTCATAGCTTTTACAGGTTGGGTTTTGCTTCAAAGTATAAAAAGAAGACATCAATAAATAAAAGTACACCTACCAACCAAACATCAAATGTTTGTCATTAAAATCAAAACATAAATGACAGGACATACCGCAATGAATACGTCCCAAACTGCCTTGTCTGCATTTATACATTCTTGCACCGGATCCCAACCAAATCCGCTTAGCCCACGCATCATGACGGTCGAATGAAACCAGTGTTTCAGCTTCTTGTACCTATTCTGAATCGTAGGCTTTGCTTTTAGACCACATTCGGGCACTTTCTTCTCCATCATCTTTTGTATCTGCTTAAACACACCGTTCTTGCAAGTTCCATTGGTGATGAATCCTCTCTCTGTCAGCTCCAGCAAACATTCCAGGAAGGGACCATCATGAGCTGTATCCCAGAAGTTGTATTCTGCTTTGGAGGCATCTCCCGTCTCCCCAACAACTTTATTTCTCCTCCCCGTACCTGAAAACATTCATACATGACATGGCATTTCTCAATGGCAGAATATAAACATGATACTCATTTGCACTAGTAATAGCACACAAAAGTGAGATAAACATGGCATAAGATAAACAGTTTGGCAATTTAAACAACATTACAAACCATGTTCTCGAGACATCTGTCCTACATTACATATTAATAAACTGACAAAAGGGACAACTTGGTAGCATTCAATGTTTCTTCTACCATATCTACCAAACAAACCATAAAGTTCAGCACCCTATTGCTCTGCCAGCAAGTGTTCTTACACTAGAAAAAACATGGAAAATTACAAAAGGGACCAAAACAAATCATAACATGTCTATCTATTTGCCCACATAGTAGTGGCCTTTTCATTGCGAAGCTGGGTCCATTGTGCGCACGGTTGCATGCTAGTACCATCAATGGTCTCCATATCAATTGAAGGAATCTGTTCGGGCTCTTCGTCCTGGTAATTTCTTTCAATCTCATCAACTCCATATTCCTTCTTGATAAAATTATGTATTATACAGCAAGCTATAACTATTCGGGACACTTGCTCTGGAGTGAACCATGTTGCATTTCTCAAAATGGCAAATCTCATCTTCAGAACACCGAAAATGCACTCTATTACATTCCTAGCAGATGAATGTTTCATGTTGTAATACTCTTCAGCTGTTTCAGGTTGTCTGTTACCCCAATCTTTGAGATGGTATCTTTGACCCCTATATGGGGTCAAAAATCCAGGGCTGTTCGCATACCCGGCATCACACAGATAGTAATTTCCTTCATTCAAAAGTATATACAGATTCAGTTATGCTATTCATTGAACAATATCAAATGTAAGTTCCATTGAATTATATTCAAAATGTTGTACCTTCATGCACAACAAGGCCATTTGGTCTAGTGAGAGCATCCCGAAGCACCCTACTGTCATGAGCACTACCCTCCCAACCAGCAAGACAGTATATGAATTCCAAGTTGGGAGTGCAAACACCTAGGACGTTCATAGAGATGTCACCCTTCCTATCTCGGTATCTAGGTTTGTCCTCAGTCAATGGACGAACATCAATATGGGTTCCATCGAGGGCTCCTAGGCACTTCTATTAACAGAAACAATTAGGTGTTAAAATATAGTGTTGTTAAATATAGCAAAGTTGAATAAAAAGATTGAAAAGGCATAAAAATTGACCTTAAAATGCTTCCACCTACTGTTGGTACAGTTGTTAGGAATAGGAACCGGTTTCTTCATCAGCAGATTGTTCAATCTAATAACAGCCTTCAGCACACGATGAATTGATCGAGATATAGTCTCACCAGATCGTCGCAAATTCAATTGCAAAGTCCTATTCTTCTCGTTATGTGAAATGGTACGAAGAAAGGTATAAACCATCTCATCAATGTCTACGTTCCTAGTTTTCTTCAACCCTCCTTCTACAATAAGAACCTCACAAAACCTTCTAAATAATGTACGATTCATCCTGACATGGTCAAAGGTATAGGTGTCACTTAGTCTGGTTGTGTTTCTAAGGTGCCTTTGCCTATCATAGTGCCTAACCAAGTAGCTATCCAATGGTTGCCTAGCAAGTCGAGGTATAGATTGACGTTTCTCTAAGATTTTAGCCAATTCCATCCCTAGACTCACATATATCACAATCAGATTCATGAAAGCGCTAATTGCAGCAACCACTTGTCGCCTACGCGTCGGATTCAATGCGGACAAACGCGACATCCCTTACAAGACAGGAAATTTTGAATTAGTGATTTACATGATAACGCTCTCTTTTATGGAACATCTTACTAAGCTTCCCAATGGTTTGCATTAAACAATATATAGTGTTCCCAAAAACCAGATTGAGAAGACTGAGCCATTTCATGAACATTGTAGAAAAGCATCCAAAACCAAATTGAAAGGGACCGTTGTGATGAACAAAGTAAGTGCCCCAAGAAACAACAACAGACCAATAAATCGACATCACAAATGGTTCCATAACAGCAGACCAAGCGAGTTGCCAAGAAAAACCCTCGACCGAAGCCGAGAAGGAGAGCGCATCACAACACATAAAATGAACCGAACAGAATAATCAGGAGAACAACACCCTTTTATTTTGATTCAGATTGTGAAATACGCAAACTCCGTAGATATAGGATATCAGATGAACCCTTGTATTTATAACCCTTCTCTAACCCTAAATCGGAAAATACTAATGTGGAACATGGCAAGAGAGGTAGAGGAACACGATACGAGAAATAGAGAAGAAGATTCACTCACCGACCCTAGCAGACGATCCGCTAACTCCGACAGCTTCCTTTTGCTAGCAGGTCGATGCCGCCGGCGATTGTTCTGTTCACTCGTGAGCTGTTCGCCAGGAGAGAGAGAAGGGAGCAAGCAGAATGAGAAGAAGGAAGAAGCAAATGGTTAGTCTGTCTCGATATGATGCAAGAAGGACAAAGTGGGGTTTACAAAAAAATAAGCAGGGACAGGATTGGAATAAAAAAGCCCTCAAAACCCATTATTTGTGAATAACTCCTCCCCATGTGGTATTCTAAATAAATACCTCATTTATGAGTTATTTATAAATAACTCATGATCAAATAACGTATTTCATTATTTTCCATCCAAATGAGTTATTTCGGCCTCGTTTGAATACCCCATCCAAACGACTCCTAATTTTTTTTTTAAACAATGATAGTTTTGACTTTTTTCCATGTCTGACGACTCTCTGCTTCATTTTTCTCTTGTAGTTTTATACTCACGTATTTAATAGGACTTCCCAATAATTCGACCATTGATCGCCTATCTCTTATTGCATTGTCTATCTAAACTTTTGGTTGTTGCATGATCGGCTTGATCCTTCCAAATGTTCTATGTACGATGGTTTATATATGTAGATTGGTAGCTCCAGGTAGATGGCGGCAGCGGCGATTCATCTGCCTCTCAAACCCTAACCTCTGTGTTGTTCGTCCCTCACCGACGGATATTTGTGCGCTCCAGTGATCGATCGGCAGCTGCGTTTCATAAGATTGCTTTCCCACCGTCTCTATACCCCGGGATCACGCCGTCGTTGATCTTTTGATATGACGACAAAAGTCCTCCATTACTCCAGTCTCCAAAGTTTCAAGGTGATTTCTTGGAAGAGCTTCCCCGGCTCGTCAATTTAACTGTTGTTCTCGAGCTCACCGAGAGGAAGAAGAAGAGCGAGGTGAAATAGCTGAAGAAACTGACCTGTAAATTCAAGAGAAGAGTGGTTGGCAGTGCAGTCTGGCTTCACCTGAAACTGAGCACTGCAGCTGCTACTGAGAAGACGCCGTAGACAAGCTGCTGGAGGATTTAGACGGTAGAGATGGAATCGAAACCAAGATCTCCCTCAAGAGGAAGCTTACCATTCGTGTTCCAGGAAGGAAGGGATCTCAAAGTTGTGGCAGGAATGGCAGGAGTTCCATTGGTTTAAGGATTCCAAGGTGGGTCTTGAGATGCAGGAGTGATGCTCTGTTCATGGAGAGTCCACCGATTGCTGCAGATGTACTTGCTCTGAGCAGGAGGTAAGATCATTCATCAACTTGAATGATTGAATTTTGATCAACGCACTGTTTTACGCATCATGTAGATCTTGATTCCAGACTTGGGAACCTTTTGCTTCTTCCTTCCCCTGAAGGGAGAGAGCGACTCAAGAAAGCTAACGTAGATGTGACTTTTTTTGTAATATGACCCCAACCCTTCGAGGAGGAGGATTAGGGAGGCTAATTTAGGCGTTGATGGCCTAATTTTGCAGCAGTTTCTGGGCAGATGAACTAGTTTAACAGATTATTGAGGTCCTTACATCAAACAGCATGTGGTTTTGTATAAATGTTAACCATTAACTAGCATCAGAACCGCCCTACTGAACGAGTTTCTTGTACTTGGTTCACAACAAAAGCTGCATTTTGCTTTACACAGACACAAAAAAGAAGGAAAAAATCTCAGCTTCTCTCCTAACCAACCGTAGGCAGCAGTAGTGTACTAACCATCTATCCTATATGATAATGGTGTGAAAGGCCGAGTTTCGAGCTATTGAAGTCTTCAGAATCGGGCACCATGAGAGTCATCTATATCCACAAAAATCAAGAATTTAGAGTTCATTGTCAACAACGAATGAGATCATATATGCATCAAAAACTATCTGTTTCTTCCTTTGATGCCAAACATATAGTGACTTAGAATGTCCCTTGCTACTAATTTGAAACGTTCGTATTTAGGCGAAAATGTCTGCAGTTCAGATCTACACAACACTTTGGATGAAAGTTATCTCATTACAAGCTCAAAGCCAAACCAAAGAGCTGTAGCCATACCTTGATTTACTTTTTGCATGCTCTCTTTTGAAGGGTCCTTGAACCACAACATTAGCAGACTCTTCAGTTTGCCCCATTCGCTACGTTACCTCCCTGTCCCTTTGATACAAAGAGAATCCCACATAATTTGGTTAACGACTAATAAGCTAATGCTTTGAAACTAGCAGTGATGATGTTCATCATGCAGCACAGACCCTAACACTACTACAAGAATAATTATAAAAAAAAAAATGTAAGAACCTGGTTAGTCGGATCTTTCCCATTAGTTCTTCGAGGGCTGGAATTAAGGTCAAACAAATTATTTTCCATTGTTCCATTCCTGCCAACCGAATTGTTGTTCTCTGCCACCGGAGCCGGAGAAACCCTACGATCTTGCTGAGTTACTGGCTTCATAAATTTAGGTGGCGGCATTTGATCCCTCATAACATCATCCTCCACATGGCCAGGTTTGTCACCTGGAAACTAAAACAACACGAAAATCAAACAGCACCAAGCCATGTTAATTTTCTCAGCAAAACTTCTCTTACTTCTGCTGCAAGCTTCAATACAGGGGAGAGACACAAACCTCCACCCTCTGCCTCAGTAAGAGATATCTCCCGTGCGTCCTCTTGCCACCAACGTGCACAGACATGTCGCATTGCAGGCAGAGCGAAGTACCATCAACCTCGCAATAAAAGAACGCTACAATGAATGTTTGTACAGGTTAAGTTTGAAAGTGAATCAACCACAGCACAGCACCATGGCGTTGCAAGAATAAGCATCTCATTACTCACGCAATACGTCACATACCAGGTTCATTCTCACAAATGTCGCAACGAGGAACCGCGTTCGGAACAGCTAGCCCAACACGCACATGCCGACTAGCTAGCTTGTTACACAAATGAACCTGCAAGCAAACGGACCACAAAAGACCCGTCGCCATCACAACTAACTCTAAGCTAGAAACTCGCACAAGCAAATCGCATACAAATCTCTGTTGCCGCTACGCCACAGAACATGCTTATATACTATTAATAGAGCTTTATCGCCTTCATCTAAAATTAATAATTGAATTTCCAATTACACAAATCTTCGGCCGGCCTGAAAAGTTGAAAGACAAATTCAACTACGAATACGATTCCCGTGATTCGACCGAGATCGGAACTTCTGCGTATTATTATTGTTATTATTAACATCATCATCTGAGCTCCTTAACCGTACGAGTGAAATCAAACCTTATCATCGCAGGCGCGGCAGAGAGCAGCCTCGTCGGCGGCGCAGAAGAGGATGGCGGCGGCGTTTTCGCAAACGTCACAGAGCGTCCGCATTTTTTTTTCGCCCTCTGCTGAGTGTGTACTATTTCGGCTTCTTCCTCTTCCCTTTGCTAGTGCCTTCTATCTTGAAAATCTCTTCCTCTACAAATCTTCTTCTGTTCTCCGCTCCGTCAACGCCATTAAAAGCACAGAGTTGAACCGAGCTTCAGATCTCCGCTGCAAGAAGAGAAGGAAAATCGGCGGGGAAGTTTGATTTGCGCGGCCGCGGCGGGAGAAGGCGGAGGGTTTATTGGCAGCTGGTAGATGGAACGATTTTTTGGATGAAACTGAAGCCGCTTTCGACTTTCCAAGCGAGAAAATTTTCTGGAAGGGAAGGGAAGAGGAAGGAAAAGGAAAGGTGAGAGTGCGGGCCATGGCTGTTGGGGGAGCTCTTGACGACGGCCACACGAATTTTGATTTCTTTATTTCTGGACTAACCACGGCCACACGATTTTGGTTAGTGGAATCAATACGTCTCTGCTGTCTCTCTCTCTACTTCTTCTTTCTGGAAAATTTGCAAATTAAAATCCCAAAAAAAACAGAAATACTTCCCCAGTTTGGCAAGCGGCCCCCATCAGCCACAGAGCCACTCTTGGTGAAAAACCAGTCGGCGATTTAAAACAAAAGGGAAAATGTTCGGGAAAAGCGTGGGTGAATAAACAGTAACCCACAAAAGGAAATTGATCATTTTCTATTGCTCAATATTTTTGCTGAAAGTGGAAATGGAGTGGAGTGGTTGTCCACCATTATCTTCTTCTTCCCCTGAGATCTTGAGTTTTAACTTTTAGGTTTAACATGTTGTGCCACTTGGTTTCCTTTTTAGTATTCAGTTGAATTATAAAAGCGATGCCATCAAATAATAATATTGTAAATAACGCTGGAAGAAACAAAATGTCAAGGGAGGCAAAGCTTTGTCTTTTTCATCAGCGTGATCTGAAATTTGAGGGGAAAATAATGGGCTTGATCGTTTCGATGATGTGGTGAGATGAAGTTTCGGAGATGCAGTAGTTTTTCTTTATGTTTCGGCTTGAATGTGATTTTGGAATTGAAGGTGGAGGTGCCTCATTCAGAGATTGTTGCATGTGTTTTCTTCTGATTTTGTCAAATTGTTGGTGGTCGTCTCCTTGGAGTAGGTGTTGTTTCGGCTTCATCCATTGATCGAAGTTTCTTTGTGACTTCAGGATCTCCTTTCCTGGCCGGCAGTTTCAATGATCTTTTGGTAGATTTTGGTTAATGAACGTCGGCAAGCGGCAACAACAGTCTTTTTGTGGTTGTTCAATATATATAGGGTTTAGGAGTATGCCTATGAGTGAGCAGAAAAATATGAGGAAAAAGGCTCTGGCAAACTGTCATAATTAATGTACAAGTGTGAACTTCGTTTGCCCAACACTAGGGAGTACTGACCAAATCGAGGGTCAAGTCCTAAAGGATGTTATACGCTAAAACATCAACAATATTCTACTACACAATCTAAATACGATTCGTGCGTCGAGATTAAGGGATCGTTCAGAAGTTGTGATTGTTAAATAGATGTATTGTTATGAATACGTGTATAATAATACACATGTATTATCGAATTTGATACATTGTAAAATGTGACGTTTTGCATGCGTGATTGTGTATGTCACAAAATGTGTTATTTGACCCAAATAATACGCCTAAATACTCAATCCAAACAACCTCGTACAAGTATAGTAACAAATCCTACCTCCTAAATGACCCCTAAGTTCCATGTTATGTTGAATATTCTTTAGCCCTCACACCATATTCATTGACGGAGCCAAATGTTGAAAGTAGGTTTGTCCTTTTTTCAAAATATAAATGATTTCAATGGAGATTTCATTTAAAGTGTAATAAATTAAATTTATAACAACTAAATAATAAAATAAGTTTAGTTTAGTCGCAAAATACTCTTATGTTATCTTAATGTGATGAGATCTATCTCTTTCATAAGCATATATACGAGTTTATTGTTTTTCTATAAAATTTACATGTATCTCGTGACAAAACCAAAACCCTCTGGCTCAGCCATCGACCATATTATCAAAGTGTTAAATCCATTGTCTCGTCTTATGTTTAAGTAAGATAAATAAATATACTCTATCACGTAATGTTATTTCCCCCTAGATATCATGTTCAAAATAGATAGTCACAACGAGTTGTATAACTAAATGCAGCCGTTGACAAATATTTTCGATAAAATAATATTTTGTGTGACTATATGGATAATCTTATTAAACCTATTCGAAGTATAAGTACATTAAAATGAAATAAATGACAAAGAAAGACAATGAATTACATCCAATAAAACTCCTACGAGTCCATCAACATTGTCCCGCTCCAAAAACATGTTGAATAAGAGATTGCGCATCACCACATAAATTCACCACAAAAAACTATGCATTAGAAACCAATTCACTACGTAAAATAACAAAAAAATCCCATTAAAAAAGTCATATCTAGATAATATTGTTGAGACAGTCATAGTATATGGGGAAAATATTCCTTAACACTTTGTCATCCCAAACAAAACAAAGTACTCTAATCTTTAACCTCATTACAATGGCGGAGGGAAGGGTTGAGGGTAGGGTTAAGAAAGCGTAATTCTATGAACGCCTAAGTCCTAAGTACTAGATAGTGACAAAATGTATTGTCTAGGTGCTAGGCAGATAATTAGGCTTTTATAATTACTAACATAAAAATAGGTACGATTAATTGGTGTGAGGTGTGATCGAACGAAGTGCGGCACGCTTAATTGCACTAGCAGATCAAGGATTAAAAGAATTGTAGCTAATCTTTTCAAATGACATTATCTCTAATTGTCATTTATTCAATCACATCCTTCACTGATTCCTTTATCTGAAATTGCAAAACAAAAATTGATAGACTGAAATTGCAATTTTAAATCATGACCTATTAAAGAAAGAAAAACCTCCAACTTCCCCTTTTACTGTGCATCTAGACTGCTTTTACTGCACATATAGACTCATGAATACTGTAGCAAACTGGAAGGTGGTTGGGAGTGGTCGTCCATTGCCTATGGACTCATTGGAGATCAATAGGTTGTTGCCTGTTTCGTTGGGCCCTAACTGATGGATAACTCATATTTAGTTTTGCCCTTTGTTGATTTGTTGTCCTGGAATGTGTTGGCCGTCAGAGATCCAGGAGTTATGGGTTCCCGTGTGATGACGTGGGTTGGATGGCCGGTGGGTTGGTTGAGTTCTCCGCGAGGGGTTTTTCGGGATGGGGGGAGGGATTGGGTCAGTTGTTCGAGTTGATGGTTGGGCTTGTCACTTCTGTTGTCAGCTGCTGCAGACGCTGAGTGGAGGAGCTGCGACGGTAGTGGGGTGGTTCCTCAGGGGGGAATTGGCAATAAATGCTTGCCGCCTTCTTTAGACTCTCAAATTATTTACGAAATGATTAGGAGAATATTTGTCACATCTCACGAAATTTGGATTGCGCAGGGGATTTAGTGGGAACTCTTCTTTGTTTCTCTACCTGGGTCTTGCCACTTTCAGAACTGGTTTCTCTCTCTATTTTGTGAACTTCTTTCGACTCTCTCTCTCCCCGCTTTTCTCCGCCTGTTTCTTTAGTTGGATTTGCGTTTTTCGTGCGTTCTGCTTGTGATGGATGCTACGTTGCTTTGCAATCTGAAAGGGGCAATCAGAGAAGTGTTTCTCCGTTTGCGTTTGCTGCACGTTTGGTACGCGAAGAATCCTGCTGGAACCAGGGTCTTCAGCTACTGTTGCCTTAGGGTGGATCAAACGGTATTTAAAGAGTCCCTTTTTATTCTCTTCTAGCATCTGCGCGATGCTCTTCTTCTCTAAACTGTGGAAATTTATGCCTTTTCGCTTCCATGCAGGGGATGTTGATTCAGAGTCTTGTTGATCCTAAGATGGGACTTGATTTTGAAAGGTTGATGCGCTTTGGAACGATATACATAATCAGGGGTTTTGGTCTCAGCGCTGCCATGAATCTATATCGGGCTTGCTCGATGGATCTCACAATGGATCTGTCGAGAAACAACAACTTCCAGCCGTGCAGTCTTCTAGCCGCTGATTTCCCTGCTGACTCTTTCGAGATTGTTCCATACGCAGGGCTGCCTATACGCGCTGGGAATAATAATATCCTGTCAGGTCAGGCCCCAAATCCATTTTTTATTGATGTTTATTTTGTGTCCTTCGCTTTTCTTATGATTCTTTAATCGAACTTATTGTGCAGATGTAATTGGTCGTCTTCATTCTATAGGAGGTGTTGATCATCAGATAACAACTCATGGTTCCAATCCTAAACAAGTTTTGGTAATTGAAAATGACCACTGAGCTCCTTTTTATTTGGGGTCTTTTCCAGTGCTGGGTTTCTCATGTTTGTTGTTTCTGTACGCTGATGGGTTTTTTTTCTTGTATAGGAGGCAGAGGTTTTTCATTACCCTGTGGAATGAGCTCACTGCAGTTCTAGATCGCGTTGCTCTTATTCAGGCAGACAACATTGAACCTGTTATTATTGAATTTGGAGGTCTTATGGTTGGTCGGGTGCTAGGTGAGCTTCCCATCTTTCTTTTAATCTTTTGACAATTCTGCATTGGCTAATTTGGTTTGTCTTTTGTTACTCAGATGGTGTTTACACTTGTTCGAGTTCTTCAGGAACCCGTGTGGCTATCAACCCTCCCATTTCATAGGCATATGGACTGGCCACCCTGTACGTTATTCGCACTTTTTGTTCCTTCCTTTTATTTGAAGTGTTTGGTTTGAATGTGTCCTCCTTTATAAGCTTTGCTGGATCAAGGGCTCCGGTGGCTGAGCTTGCTGTTCAATTTGCAACTCATAAGGCAGCTGCGACTGATGTTGAGCGTCGCACTAGGACAATTTCTTAGCTGAGTTCTCTTCATCGTGGTGGTGCTTTACTGGTGCGATCTTTTATTTATTGGTGTTGTAAGTTTTCCATTGTTTGCCTATCCTTTGGTTTTCATGTTCTATTTTTATATATATTTAGGATGAGAAGCATCATTGTAGTGGAGTTGTCAAGTTCGTTGAGTCTCAGATCCCATGGTACTATGTGTGTCATGCAATCACTGTCGTAAAAAGTGTTCTACATGGAGGAACAATAGTTATTGGTGTCCTGAACACTGGGAGGTTGCTGATCATCAAGTCACAATCGGGTAACTCTATGCATGCATTTAGGGCCTTCTGTTTGGGGTTTGTTCGTTTACTTATGATTCCATACTCGACTGCAGGTATAAAATCCAGCTTATCTTGCGTGATCCGACCGAGAAGCTCCCTTTATTGTCTTTGGTCCTTGTGGGAACAGTTTGGTCTTCACATTTGCTCAGAGCCTTGCCCAAAGATATCCTCACAGGCCTGGCCCGCTTCCACCTGAACTTGAGGCGCTCTATGGCCGGTTCGTTAGGTTGGAAGTGAAGCTACCGATGGCAGGTGCTAATGGAGTTTCAACCAGTGAATTTAGGGTCTTTCATGTGCTTCCACAAGATGATCAGGGAATTCAGCCTGTTATTGAAGCTGTGGTGTTGCCTCCTCCACTCAGCCTTAACTCTGTCCCTCCATCTCAGACTGTGCCTCAGCAGGTCCGTCCACTTATGTTGACTGGTCGTGGAGATTCATCAGCCAACCAACTCTCTTCTTTGGTTACTTCAAGGTTTGTTCCCTACATGTGCTTCTTTGGTCAGGGACTCAGGGTTTTAGATACGTTCTCATTCATTGTTTCGTTACTTTATCACCTTCAAATCTTATTCAGTGCTTTTCGTTTTATAGTTCTGCGAAGGAAAAGAATAAAGTTTCTGGACCATTGTTGTACGAGAACACCAATCCAATTTTACACCTTGGTGATTGTCCAGAACATTTCTATGGGTAAATTTTAACTTTGCTCTATTTTTTTTTTAAGTTTTTTTAGTAGTTGATCAAGGCCCTATTGCAGTAGTCTTCAACTCACAATCTGCGCTTGCGGATATTTGGAATTAGAAGCAGAAATCGACAGTATAATCTTCCAACCGGCAGTGACATTGCTGCCTTAATTCCAGGAGATTTCATACCAGATAGAGAAGATAGGGACATAATTATAGATCATCGAGATGAAGGTTTGAAACGAATAACTACTCTGAATCCAAAATTTGAAGCTTTACACTTCCCACTACTGTTTCCCTATGGCGAAGATGGTTTTCATCCACTCATTCACTACAAACAGTGCACATTGCCCACCATCGATGCAGAGGAAATTTGTTGCACGGAGGGATACTATGCTTTCAGGTTTCAATACAGATTGAATGAAGGGCACACATTAATTAAAAGTGGACGGGTGCTGCAGCATTACTGTGTTGATGCATTTTCAACAATCGAACTTAATCGTTTGGCCTTTTTGTGGACGCATCAGAAGGATCTGCGGGCTGAAGTGTACCAGGGTTTAGAAGATGCATTTGCTAGGGGTGACATGGATGGTGAAAAACTTGGTCGGATTATAATACCCTCTTCTTTTATTGGAGGACCTCGCTATATGCAACAACTGTACCACGATGCAATGGCAATAGTTCAGTACTATAGAAACCCAGATTTATTTGTCACATTCACATGTAATGCTCTATGGGAAGAAATTGTTGAAGCTTTTTCAGACATAGTAGGACCAAACAGTGAGTTGAAACCTATGGTTGTATGCCGAATATTTCACATGAAACTTAGCATGTTGATCGAGGAGTTCAAGCGTCAATCCTACTTCGGAAAGACAATAGTGATTCGTATAAATTATTTTCATGCTCATATATTTCATGTGCTTATGTCATTTTATAATGTGTTGCTCTCTTCTATGAACAATCATTTACACTATGGATTTCCAGAAGAGAGGACTACCACATGTACACATGCTGATATGGTTGGCAACAGAGGATAAGTTAAAAACAACCAGCGACATAGATGAGATGATTTTTGCAGAAATTCAAGATCCTCATCTTGATCCAGAAGGACATGCGGCAGTTGTTAAGTTTATGATGCATGGACCTTGCGGTGTGGATAACCCTTTTGCACCATGCATGAAAGATGGTAAATGTTCCAAGTTCTTCCCTAAACCGTTTGTTTCGGAGACTTCCTTTGATAAGTTTGGCAATGTGGTCTATCGACGTCGAGATTCTAGAATTAAGGTTCAGAAGGGAAAAAACACTATTGGACAACAGATTCGTTATTCCATATAACAGGAACCTATTAATTAGAGCTCAGGCTCACATAAATGTGGAGATATGCCATAAAGGAGGATTGATTAAGTATTTGTTCAAGTACATTACCAAAGGTTCATACAGGTCTATGGTAATTGCAGAAGATTCAAGAACATTAGAGTAGGTGCCCTCAACAAGTTCAAAGAAAACAAAAGATGAGATTCAAGAATTTATTGATTGTAGATCACTTTTCTCTTACGAGGCTGTTTGGAGGATAAATGAATACCCAATTCACCATAGAGAACCAACAGTTGTTCGTCTTGGTGTACATCTTCCAGGACAATAGAATGTTCCCTACAAGAGACAATCCATAGTCGATAATGTGCTGAGAAACCCAAAGGCTGGAAAAACACATCTCACTTCATGGTTCTTACTTAATCAACAAGACTGTGAAGCAAGGAAGCTTACATATGCACAAATTCCAGGTTCATATACATGGAATGAAGAATACAATGAGTGGACTGTAAGAAAAAGAGGATTTTTGATAGCGTCGTATTTGCACATGTTTTCATTGTTGTTCCCTGACCATTTTAGCTCGAATTGATTGTTCATTGGCCTATTTTACGCTAGGTTGTGTTGTTTTGTCGTATTTCAGGTCCTAGCAAGTAAAGAGGTGCATAGGAGCAAGTTTCGGGTCATTTGGAGGCCAGGTGGCGATTCAAAGAGCAAATTAAGGGCATCCCCTGCCAAATTACGGGCGTAATTGGCCCATGCATGGCCGTAAATGAAATGTCGAGCCTAATTCCCCAGAATTCCTCTCGGCAGTGGAATTACGGGCAAGTGTCACAATAATTACGACTGTAATTCAGTAATTACTGGCATTAATATGGAAATTACGGTCGTAATTCCCCCCCCCCCCATCAGAGTAAAGTGAAACGCGCGTTTTGGGCGATTTACGGGCAGACCATGATTACGACCGTAATTTTGCCCGTATTTCGCCCAGAATCGGGTTTTTAGGCAGATTTGAGCCAAAAGAGAGAGGGGTTCCGAGTTTGAGAGAGACAGAGCGATTCCTAGAGAGAGAAAGCGACGAACCAGAGTTCCCAAGTGCCCTAGCTTGATCTTCATCACCATTGGAGCCCGGCTTGAGCTTGGAGAAGTGCCGATTGACGACCAGGAGCAGAAACTCATCCTTCACAGTATGATTTCCGCATCTGAATCTGCTTTTTCTTCTCTCTCCATGGAGTAGTTTTCCCATTCATCTGGGTATGGAGAACCCTAGATTTGTATGTTAGGTCTGATTGTATGAACCCAAGTACAGATTTTATGATTTGATTATATTCAATTGAGGCTTGAATGATTGAATGACTTGAATCCTGATCAAATTCCTGTTATTTATGCTTTAGCCTAGAAAGAGAATATATGCCTAGGTTAATAGAGCACCCTTAATTGAAGGTAGCGAATTGGCGACTTTAGTCGAGGAGCCAATTCACTATTCTGTACCGAATTCACTTCGGTAGTGGAGGTTTTGTTCATTAGGGCCTCAATCTGTTTACTCCGGTGGAGGTTAGACGCCCGCTAGAGACTCAGATTGAGAGGGTCTGGAGACCTTTAGTCGAGACTTCAGACTGTTTAAGAACCTCCCGCAGTATAACTATCATTAAAACTGAACTTGGTAAATTGCAATCCGGCTTAACTGCATTCTAGGGGGAACCATATCCGGGTGATCTCTCTCGACTTGAAAACAACCATTTAACTGCTTGTTTGTTAGTTTAGACCTGCACTAAAGTTTTACCGCTAGATAATAAGAATTCACTGAGTAGTGGTTACACTTGGCTATTTTCTAAAGTGACAGTAGGAGTGAGTCAATTTGCCATTGGCAGGATTGCTTATATTCTCCCGGGCAGCAGCGACGTATTCTTTTTTCGTTTGTTATTGACAAAAAAATATGGAGCTTTGAGCTATCAAGATTTGAGAATAGTCAGAGGAGAAATCGGTCCCACCTTCGAAATGGCATGTGAAAAATTAGGACTCCTTTCTGATTCTTCTGAATGGGTTAAGGTTCTTCAAGAGATCTCAGCTACAAGCATGCCACACCTAATACGAAGCACATTTGTGTCGATGTTGATGTTCTGCGAAGTGCCAAATCCTCGAGCTTTATACGAATCATCATGGAGGCAGATGGGTGAAGATTATACATACTCTCTGCGAAAACAACTGCACTCTTCTACATTCCAACCTACAAACGACATGTTACAAAACTGGGTATTACATCAGCTTGATGATTTATAGGGGACTTATGGTTCTTCTCTAACACATTTTAAGCTCCTGAAACCAACAGATCTAGATCCAGATGATGGCTCGAATCCACTTATTAACCAGCACCTTAACTTCGATGTAGATGAAGAGCAACAGATGGCAGCCAAAATGCTTAACTGTCTCAATGAGAAACAGTTCGAAACTTTCTCAACTATTTTATTGGCAGTCAACAACAATCTTGGAAATTGCTTTTTCTTATATGGACATGGATGAATAGGTAAGACCTTTCTGTACAATATCATTATTACAAAGCTTAAAAGTCAATCAAAGATAGCAATTGTCGTGGCTTCATCTGGAATTGCTGCAACTCTGCTACCAAATGGTACAACATCTCATTCAAGATTCAAGATACCACTACATGTGGATAGCACATCAACTTGCTCAATAAAAAAAGGAACTCACTTGGCTGAAATGATCTGAAGGGCTTCATTAGTTGTTTGGGACGAAGCTCCCATGACTCATCGCCATGCATTTGAGGCAATCAGTAGAACCTTATGTGATTTAATGAACATTCCTTTGTCAGAAACATGACATAAGCTCTTTGGTGGCAAAACAGTAGTCTTTGGTGGAGAAATTAGGCAGACTCTTCCTGTCATTGCAGAATCCGGTAGAGAGCAGACAATCGATGGTTCAATAAGTAGATCATCTATGTTGGACTCCTTTAGGTTACTCAAACTCTCAAAGAATATGAGGCTAAACGAATCATCAAGCAACAAAAAAATTATTGCTTGCGGATTCACATTCGGTGAATGGGTACTCGCTCTTGGAGATGGAAAGTTGCTAACAACATCTTTCACTATGAACACTCCTTTCAGATTAGATTGAAATCCCAAAACAATTCCTGGTGGATCCGGGAACATATCCCATTGAGTCAATCACAACATATATATATGATTCGTTTGAGGATCATTATAGAGAAACTTCATACTTGAGAGGAACTGCAATAGTTGCCCAACAAATTCCACAGTAAACGAAATTAACGAATTCATTATGCAGAAGGTCCCAAAACTCAGTCGTTCATATTTCAGTTTAGATTCCATGCAACTGGATTCAAAGGTACAAGATTCATTCAGCGAAACTTACCCAACAGAGTTTCTGAATACACTATCATTTAATGGCGTACCTGATCATGAAATAAAGCTCAAAGTGCACACTCCAATTATGCTGCTCAGGAATCTTAGCCCTCCAAATGGTCTTTGAAATGACACCATAATAATGATAACATCATTGGGAGAAAATATCATCATAGGCAACATCATGGGAGGAACTTTTGATGAAAAGACAGTTGTCATTCCAAGAATAGTACTTAACATTGAAGACAAGAAGTGGCCATTCATTCTGAAAAGAAGACAATTACCAATCCGTCTGTGTTACGCAATGACGATTAACAAGAGTTAAGGTAAGACATTAGACATATTTGATAGTATCAAGAGTGAGATCATCAGACGACCTCAGGTTTCTCATAACAAATACAGAGGATGTCCAGCGAACTTTACAAGAAACATAGTGCACTCCGAAGCCTTCACAAATATTAACATGAGCTTAGTGCACAACTCAAAATGCACAAACGTTAACAAAAGGTACTTTGAAAAGCAAAGTACGACTTCAACAATTATTATGAAGTGAATATATTTAGATGCTTAGGTTCTTGAAAGGTTTTTTAGTTCTTTGATGTTGCATTCCCTGACAAACACCAAAACGTTTCTCTATGCAGAATGCAAATTGGAAATCCTCACAAGGAAAGAGAAGTCATCTTTTGGCAGGAAATATGGGAGCTACTTGGATCGCGTATATGCATGCATCCATCGATGGAATGTGCTCCATAGATAAAGAAGACAATTAACATAAAAACTTAGATGCTCTTCTTATTTTTCTGGACTCTAGAACGAATACTGAATTATTATTATTAACCAAGCTAAAATGTTTTTATTGTTCAAGCTGTTATTATAAAGGCAAACTAAGTCTGTGAAAAAAACTTCATTTGATCGATATGATCCATAAAGTTTTAAAAACATATGTTTATGTTAGCCAACCTGATGGGCTTATTAGCCCCTTACAAAGAAATCCCAGCATAGCCAAAATAAAATCTCTACGAAAGAAAAAATGCAGCCAGTGTCATTCAACAATGCAGCCACGAAAGAAAAAATAGGATACCTGCGTCTCACTCCACCAATGAAAACCCTGGGTGAAATCAAGACTGAAATTGGTTCTCAAACAAATGGCCCAGAGGTATGTGCAATACTGACTCTTTTACACATTAATATATGAAAGCGATGAATTTGGTTCCAGATATTGTATCATTGCAAATTTGCGATCTCACAAATCGTGTACCGGAGGAGCATCTATAGGTCCACCAAAGAAAAGCCAAAATAAGTTCAAACAGAACATTACACACCTTTACTTACCCTCATGAACACATGTCAACATAACTAACAACCAAATATATCTTTCATTGCAAGTCTCCATTATGAAATTCAAGCAAAATGCGGTAACGGGCCAGACGAAGTGGATGTCTTACTTGACCATGAAGCAGCTTTGTCCGTGATTTTTCTGTCACCCACCGAATACCGCAAGCTGCTCAAGGACGAAGCCAAAGCACTGATTGTCAAGAACTGTGCATAGGCATTTGCAAGAGAATTGTATGTTGCATGGCCAAAATAAGACATCCCAAATTCAGCACCATCTATACAAACTAGAGTGGCCACACTCTGGAACAGCTCAACATTTGACAAATGATCATTTGCATTCCTACCAAAGCATTATAGAGGCTGACTAAAACATCTGAATGTGAACTCTGCTGAACTCCTTTCCCATCTACCTGATCTTCCTATCTCCAAAACAATATAAAACAGTTTAGACTTAGTGCTCTTCAGGAAGTAAGTTGTTTTGATTTTGGAGCAAATTTATTTCGTAATCCCTGGATTATTTTGGCAAGCTCGGAATGGTAAACAATGTTTCATCCATGCATGGATGTTAAATAACATATTCTGTAAACAGTGCCGAAGCAACATGAACTCACAACATGCATACCTGTATTCGCTTGATTATTTGTGTGTCTTATTATGATAGAGACCCGCGAGGCGGGTAGGGTGGGTTGGGGCCGGCCATGCGGGCCCGGGTTGAGTGGCAGTTAGGATATTTTGTTAGTTTTCTGAAACTCATAAAAGAGGGTTTAGTATGTTTATTTGAGATTAAGCAATAATAATATCAAAATCCCTAAATCCCTCTTCTCTTTGTTCTTCCCCAATTCTTCTTGAAATCCATAATTCTTCTTCTCCATTCTCAACCCAATTCTTCTCTATCATTTGGTATCAGAGCCTCCAATGAGCTCGATGCGGCTCTCTGCTCAGGAATAGACCTGTGTGAAGCAACGTTTCACGCCATCCGGGCTGCCCAAGCTCAAACCGCAGGTGAACAAGGGCGTGAACTGATGACTGCCACGATGATGGGGAGGCGCGCGGCGCCGCAGGTGGTGGAGGATGGTCGGCCGAGGTGGCCCATGCTGACGCATGACCATGGCATCACGGCGGGCGAGGCGAAGAGGCTGGAGGGGGCGGCGGAGCCCTAGGCGGCTGGTGGCGGGTCGCGGCGCTCGCGGGACGAGGACGCTGCTGGCGGCGCGATCGAGGCAGTGGCGCGACAGGGGGGAGCACCGCGGGCAGGGGCACCGGAGGGGCGGCGCAGCTCGCCGCGCAGGGAGGAGGAGGACACTGCGGCGGCGGAGTCGACGGGAGGAGGGGCGGCTCCCGCTCTGTCTCTCCATGCAATGACGGGGCTGCCGACACCGGGGACTCTCCATTTCCAGGTTCAGGTTGTCGGTACCACGGCGCTAACCTTGGTGGACAGTGGCGCCACCCTGAACTTCATTAGCGAGGAGCTAGCCAAGCTCCTTCCGCAGGCGCCAAGCTCAATGGATACGATGGTGGTCCGAGTAGCGAATGGGGCACCCATGCAATGCAAGGCCGTCTATAGGGAGCTTCCATTCGAGATCAGGGGCTGCCAGTCACCGCGGATGTGTTTGTGCTGCCCATTCGCGGGTTTGACATGATTTTGGGTGTTCCATGGTTGCAGGGATTGGGACCGGTCACCACCGATTGGCGTCGTTTGACCATGCGATTCAAATAGAGAGATAAGGAGTGGTGTTTGCAAGGGCTTACCACGGCCCTAGGTCTAGTCTCTCTCCACGAGTGCGCCATCGAGGAGGAGGCGGAGTTGGCGGTCCTGTGGTGGCCTGTGGTGACGACTGAGGACCAGGAGCTGGCCCCCGACCTCCGAGGGGTACTGTCTGGGTTTTCGGAGCTCTTCCAGACACCGACCACATTGCCTCCCCATTGCCAGGTTGACTATCGCATTCAGCTCAAGGAGGGGGTGGAGGCTGTGAATGTCCGTCCCTACCGATACGGCCATTCACAGAAGGTGGATATCGAGCGCCAGGTTGAGGAGATGCTAGCGACCGGCTTGATCCGGCCCAACACCAGCCCCTTCTCCTCGCCGGTGCTGTTGGTTAAGAAGAAGGATGGGACTTGGCGATTTTGCATCGATTACCGGGCGCTCAATGCCGCTATGGTGAAGGATCGATTTCCGATTCCAACGGTGGATGATATGCTCGATGAGCTCCACGGATCAGCATACTTTACTAAGCTCGATCTGCGAACAGGGTACCACCAGATTCGGATGCAGGAGGAGGATGCGCACAAGACCGCTTTCCGGACTCATAATGGCCATTATGAGTACTTGGTCATGCCCTTCGGATTGTGAAATGCTCCCTCGATCTTTTAGGCGGAGATGAATGACATTTTCCGACCTCTGCTGAGACGGTATGTGCTGGTATTCTTTGATGATATTCTCGTCTACAGCTCATCTTGGGAGATGCATTTGCAGCATTTGCATGTTGTGTTTGAGATACTGTGGCGCCACCAGTACTATCTCAAAGCTTCGAAGTGTGCGTTTGGGGTGCAGAAGGTTGAGTACCTGGGCCACATTGTCACACCCCAAGGAGTTCAGGTGAATCAGAAGAAGATTCAGGCTATGGTCGAGTGGCCAACTTTGACCACTGTCTCAGAGTTGAGAGGATTCCTCGGCTTGACCGGGTACTACCGGAAGTTTGTGCAGGGTTACATATGATCGCCCGGCCCCTGACTAATCTGTTGAAGAAGGGCGGGTTCGCATGGACCTCCGACGCCGACGGGGCATTCCAGCAGTTGAAGCAGGCCATGACCACCACTCCGACGCTAGCCATGCCGGACTTTTCCCAAACCTTCGTGATGGAGGCGGATGCTTCTGGCCGAGGTATTGGGGCAGTGCTATCTCAGGATCGGCACCTGGTGGCCTATATGAGTAAGACCTTGGCTCCATCCAAGGAGGCTTGGTCTACTTACCAGAATGAGATGCATGCTATCATCACAACGGTGCAGATGTGGCGGCCGTATCTTCTGGGACAGAAGTTCTACATTTATACCGACCATCAGAGCTTGAGGAACCTCTTGGAGCAGCGAGTTTCCACTCCCGATCAGCACAAGTGGGTCTCGAAGCTCCTTGGGTATGATTATGAGATTCATTATCGGTCGGGTCCCTCCAACGTCGTGGCAGATGGGCTCTCGCGGCGTTCCGGGGGTGAGATATTGGCGGTAGTGACGGGGCCGGTTCCCCAGTTCTGGGACGCGCTCCGGGCTTTGGTGGAGACCGATACTTATCTGCAGAGATGTCGGGACACAACAGTCAGTGAAGCACCGGGCCATTATTCCTTCCGTCAAGGGTTGGTCTTCTTCCGCGGGCGCCTTGTTCTTCCGCGGGGATCTTCACTGGTGACAACCGTGCTACAGGAGTATCATGACCCCCCCTTTGGAGGGCATTCGGGAGTCGAACGGACACTGAGGAGGATCAGGGCCCATTTTTATTGGCCCCAGATGGGCCAGGATGTGAAGGACTATGTCGCGTCGTGCGACACTTGCCAGAGGGTCAAGACATCTCATCTGCGACCGGCATGCCTCTTGCAGCCCTTGCCGGTACCCGAGAGGGTGTGGGAGGACATCAGTATGGACTTCATCGTCAGCCTTCCCCCCTCCGGAGGAAAGACGGTCTTGTTCGTCATCGTTGATTGGCTGAAGTATGCCCATTTTATGGCCCTGGCACATCCATACACAGCCCGGTCGGTAGCAGAGCAGTTTGTGATGGGGGTCGTGCGACATCACGGGTTTCCGAGGTTTATTGTCAGTGACCGGGACTCCGTTTTCTTGAGTCGCTTCTGGCAAGAGGTGTTCACTATGGCCTAGACCACACTGCGGATAAGTTTCGCCTATCATCCACAGACAGATGGCCAGACGGAGGTGGTTAACCGTTACCTGGAGCAGTACCTGCGCTGTTTTGCCCACCAGCATCCAAGGCGGTGGTTGGCTCTGTTCCCCTAGGCCGAACTATGCTATAACTCTACTTACCATAGAACGATTCAGACTACGCCGTTTGAGGCCCTTTATGGGAGGCCGCCACTTGCCTTGGTCCGCTACCAGAACAGCACCAGCCGGGTAGATGCGGTGGACCGCTGGCTGGAGACACGAGATAAGGCCCTGAAGCAGCTCAAGGCCAACCTGGCGGCGGCCAATAACAAGATGAAGCAGTTGGCTGATGCAGGTCGGCGCGAGGAGGAATTCGAGGTCGGAGACTGGGTTCTGCTTCGTCTCCACCCGTACAGGCAGGCTTCCGTCTTCCGCCGTGCTTACTAGAAGTTGGCAGCTCGTTACTTTGGGCCCTACGAGGCACTGTCAAGTCTGATTAGGAAATTCGTATTCATATTTTACTTCATTGTTCATTTTTTTGGCTCCGTTAAATTCATATTCATGTTGAATCGCTCTCATTCATCGAAATCATAGTACCTCAAATACGTCAACCATTGAAAATGGAAATGTAATAACTTAATTGTCACACCCATCCCGGCGCGGGCAACAAAAACCTGGATTTGATTATTGGTTAGCCAAATTATTACCATTTAAAATCAATTAAAGTAAAAATGTGCTATAAAAATTATTAATTTTATTAAAATTTACTATTTTTGCTAAAACACCTGAGGTTACAATGATATATAGCATTGGTGCTATATGTTTTTACGGGAGCGGTTACTATGACAACACTCCTTGTGTTGTTATAGTAACAACACTAGTCTCCAACCAATAGGAAGCTAGGGTTGTGATGACTTTTTATTAGATGAGTTGACCTAGTGTAAAATCAAAGCAGGGGTATAAGTGTCATTATGAAAATATGTTTAAATAATAATAAAAAAAATAAAAAATAAAAATAAAAAAATATTTTTTTATTTTTCGGCCCAAAATTTTGGTCGCCGGAATCTGGTCGCCGGTCACCGGAATATGCTTTTTTGTCGCCGGAATATGCTTTTTGTCGCCGGAATATGCCACAGTCGCCGGAATATGCTCACCGTGGTCGGAATATGCTTACCGGCGACGGAATCTAGTCATCGGGGCCGGAATATGCCTATCGGTGCCGGAATCTACTCACTGACGGTCATCGGAGTTTGGTCAACGGTTTTCGTTGACCGGTCAATGGTCTTCGTTGACCGGTCAACGGCCAACGACCAACGGATGTTATGGTCTGCATTGTGAGATTTATGGTTTGGTTTGTCATATTTTTGTATGCCTTTTGTGGTTTGCTTTATCGTGTTTGTGGTTTGCATTAATAAGTTTCTGGTTTGCTTTATCGTGTTTGTGATTTGCATTGAGAAGTTTCTGGTTTGTTTTCAAAAACTTTTTGGTTTGCATTGAGGGGTTTCTGGTTTGTTTTAATATATTTGTGGTTTGCATTGGGACGTTTATGGTTTGCTTTTTTGTGGTTTGATTTACTGTGTTTGTGGTTTGCATTAGGAGGTTTCTGGTGTGATTTCGCAAATGTTGTGGTTTGCTTTGTGAGGTTTGTGGTATGTTTTAGTGGATTTGTGGTATGCATTATGGTGTTTCTGGTGTGCTTTCGCAAATGTTGTGGTTTGCTTTGTGAGGTTTGTGGTTTGTTTTAGGAGATTTGTGGTATGTATTAGGAGGTTTCTGGTTTGCTTTATTGTGTTTCTGGTTTGCATTAAGAAGTTTATGGTTGACTTTCAAAAAATTTATGGTTTGATTTGTGGGATTTCTGGTTTATTTTAATGGATTTGTGATTTGCACTAGGAAGTTTTTGGTTTGTTTTTTTTGTGATTTGCTTTACAGAGTTTTTGGTTTGCATTAATTTTTTTTTATCCCACCATAATATTGAACTGAATTCCAAAGTTTCCTTTCCCTATACTTCAAAACGACCCTTCTTCTTTGATCCCACCAGGAAGCAACAACACATTACATTGAAATGGCAAAGAATATTTGTCAAAAAAAAAAAAAAAAAGGCAAAGAAGCATGGTTTAACTCAAACAAAACATTGATGCTTTTATCACCACGGAGAGGCCTTTATTGCCAGAAATTGTAAATATAAAACGGGCCAAAGAACTAATTTTATAATGTTCAATGCACTAACTTAAATTATATCGTGGAAAGGATTATGGGTGATGATCGGGCAATTATGTGGTGCCGTGACGGCACCGGTGCTGGCATTAATCCTGGCCGGTTCAAACAAAATGGGTTTGGTTTGAAATATTTAAACAATATTAGTTGGGTCTGATTTAAACCATTCCTCTTTTCCCCTTTATTTCTTTTCTTCTCCATCGTCTTTGAAGGAAGCTGACTCCTCCGTCGATTCAAGTTACTGGCCAACTGACTACCATCATCATCGTCGTTATATCATCATCACGCTAATATCGAATCCCTGCTCAGTCGGAATCACCACCGTCATCATCGTTCTTGCCACCGCCCGATCATAACTAGCATCGTCCCTGCTGCCGCCACCACACGCTCGGCCATCGCGCACTCCCAATTTGCTTGTCAGTCGGAATCACGACCGGCCGCTACCAACGCTCTTGCTTCCGTCCAACATCAAAAGTATCGTCTATGTTGCCGATGCCATGCACAAAGTCATTGGGCTCTCAGATCCGAGCTATGACGGAGGGACGACGGGGTTGAAACGCGGTGAGAGTTTTGATTTTACAGGGAAGCCGACAGGGCCACAGGGGAGAAGAAGAATCGAGATCCAGCGGGAGTGTGAAGGACACGAGAGATGGTGGGTGGGCTAATATTTTAATTTTATTAAATTATAGGTAAATTTACCCTTATACCCTTAATGAATCTTGTTGTTAGTATAACAACACTACTATCTGAGCCCTGTTTTTACCTTTATGGTACAACTTGAAATTGTACTTTTAATGTTATGGTACAACTTCAGATTGTACATATACTTTTTGTACAAATTCTTTTATGGTACAACTTAAACTTGTACCTTATGTGATGGTACAACTTCAAGTTGTAAAGTTGTACTATAACATAATGATACAAATTCGTTTATGGTACAATCTAAACTTGTACATTTAATATTATGGTACAATTTCAAGTTGTACGTTAAAGCACCAATACTATATAGCACAGTAGAAGTGCTAAAAACACTTTTGGGTCACTTAGACATGCTAGGATTTGGCCCAACGCCTTCTTGACCAAACATCATAGGAGGAAAATCAACAGCAACCTCAGAAAAGAATCCCACCAAAGATAATCGACCGGGATTCGGGTCCCTCCTACTGCATAAACTTCCAGCGTGCTTCTGCGTGTCGAAAATCGAAACCTCTATCGTACCCGGTGGCGGTCCGCGCGCGAAGGCTAAGGTCCCCCGGATAAAGATAGTTATTGCTGCCGCAATCCAACGGCGGAGTCGCCGACTACGAATAACGAGGAAGGAGAAGATAACGGACTTCTCACTTCAGTACGGCGACGGAGAGACTAATCGGTGGGAAGAAAACGAAGGGGAGGCGATAGGACACATTCCCGTCTTCTTCTGGAAATGATTCCAATCATTCGTTAATTGTCGGAACCGAAGCCCTCGCAAGGTGCCGCCTTTTCGCTTGCAATTTTCCGTGTTCGTTTTATAATTGGAGCTTCCTGTGGAATTGAAATAGGAGAGAATCGAGCACTTCCAAATCTGCTGGAAGGGCTGAAGAATCCCTTTCCTTCACTAGAATTTTTCTTTGTTTGTAACGGAAAGCGGGGAAAAGGTGCCATTGGTGGTTGTTTGTTTTCATTCTCTTGTGTTCGTTCTGTGTGCATTACCAATCGCCAATGGCGGATCTCAAAGAGCGGTTGCTTCCACCAAAAACAGCATCAGCAGTAAACCTTAGGGATGGGTCATATAGGCCGTCAGCTTCTGGTCGTCAGCCATTTCAAGGGGTGGATGTTATGGGTTTGAAGAAACGTGGGCAGGGACTTAGGTCTTGGATACGGGTTGATTCATCTGGCAACTCCCAGATTATCGAGGTTGACAAGTTTACTATGATGAGGCGCTGTGATTTACCTGCCCGCGATCTTCGCCTGCTCGACCCTCTGTTTGTCTACCCTTCGACGATTCTTGGACGAGAGAAGGCTATAGTTGTGAACTTAGAGCAGATTAGGTGCATAATTACAGCTGATGAGGTTCTACTTCTGAATTCGCTTGACAACTATGTGCTGCAGTATGTGGTAGAGCTGCAACGTAGACTGACTACAGCTGGAGTAGGTGAGGTTTGGCAATCGGAAGGTCCGGAATTGAATAGAAGGAGGAGTAGTAGGATTTACGATAGTGTTTTTGGCACTCCATCCCCGGATTATTTGCCCTTTGAGTTTAAGGCACTCGAGGTTGCTCTGGAGGCTGCCTGCACTTTCCTTGATTCTCAGGTGTGTGATTGAAAAGAATTTCAACTTGGTTTGCTCCATCAATCTGATATCTACTTGCCCAAACACATACATATGTTACATATGAAGTGCTTTAATATTTCATAGTGACTGTTTCTTTGCACTCTCTGGCTATTTGGTTGATATGTAGTGCAACTCTTGGAAATAACCGAGTCAAGTCGTTCATTGTATTAGATGGAACATACCTGCTACTGCTTTGTAACCCAAGTAAAAAAGTGAGGTTATTGTTAAGAATTTTGCATGCCCTTTACCTAGCATCTTCATAAACGCTCACGTAGATTGATTTTATTCATGGTTCAGGGATAATTTGTAAGTCTCAATGGGAGAATCGAAGTTGAACATTGGGCTCTTTTGTTCTTGTTGACTGCTTGTATAGACCATTTGCTTTGCTAGTCTGTCTTGAGGTTAAACCCAGCATTTAGCTGTCTAATTGTAGTTCCTCATTAGTTGTTCATACTGATAAAACGGATAAGGTTATAAGTATTTGCTAGCAGTTCTTCAATAATATGCTCAGGTATTTAGGTTCTTGCATGGATATCCTCATTGGATGTAAGGGGCATTCTAGTATCTTGACCAGTTGTACATATTATAAGAACCTCCTTTATAAAGTTGGGTTCTGGGTTTGGTTCAATGTATAGATTATATGTCTTAAGGCTTCATGCATATGACTTAGTTTGCATATGCTATGTAAGAAGTAATGCTCAAAAGTTTTAAATGTCCCTGTTTGTCCCATTATATGCCGGAGTTAAATTTTTATGAATTTTGCGCTGTAAAGCTTAATGCTCCCAGCTAGGGGCTGTAAAGAACTTGTAATCCATTGTCTCTCAAAATTCTTCCTTGAGAAGATTCAGGGTTGATTATCGTAGGAAGAGTTGGGGTGAAAAGATCGTCGGTCATAATGTCTCCTCAATTCGTTGTCTTCTTGGAACTTTTTCACTCAGTTGTTCCTTTCATCACAAAATAACGATTGTATTCATACTGGAACTGGAACTGGAACACCAGCATTCAACGAAAAATAAAATAAAATGGAACACCAGCATGGCGTCCTCATTATTAATATGTTCTGTATATGTTGCTCCTGTCCATATACATTTGAGATATTATCTGCCTAATTGGAGTAATAAGAGCCTTTTGCTCAGGTAGGTTTCGCTTGTCCACGTACATGTAACAAATTGATCATCTGCCAAATTGTTTCCAGTTAGTTTTTTCTTAGTCATATATATGTAGGAAATTGAAAATCTGCCTACTAGGAGTAACGAGAGAGCATTGTGCTCTATTAGGTCTTGTTTGGTCTGCTATCTTTCATTCTTAAAATTCTGCTGCGATTTAAGTCGGTGATTTTATTTCATATAATCAAAGGCAGCAGAGTTAGAGATTGAAGCCTACCCATTGCTAGATGAACTGACATCCAAGATCAGCACACTCAATTTGGAACGAGTGCGTCGATTAAAAAGCAGACTTGTAGCTTTAACCAGAAGAGTCCAGAAGGTAAAAGGCATCCCAATTTTTCCTCCAAAACTCTGGATGTGAACATTCGTTAAAATATGGTTGTGTTCTCTTGCATCTCTCTTGGGCCATACAATCCAGGTTAGGGATGAGATAGAGCAGCTGATGGATGATGATGGAGATATGGCTGAAATGTACCTCACTGAAAAGAAAAGCCGAATGGAGTCATCGTTTTATGAACAGGGCTCTATAGGATTCAAGTCAAATGATGGAGGGGTATCCGCTTCAGCTCCAGTTTCCCCTGTTTCTTCACCACCTGATTCCAGGCGGCTGGAGAAGTGCTTGAGTATTGCTAGGAGTCGACATGAAAGCATGAGGAGCTCAGAAAGCGGTACTGAGAGTATAGAGGAGTTGGAAATGTTGCTGGAAGCATATTTTGTGGTCATTGATAGTACCTTAAACAAGTTGACATCGGTAAGAGCAGCTCACTTTTTTTTTTCCTTCTCTCATTCCTTTCGCTTGTTGGCTCGCTGCAATATTTGTTTTCTGATGATCCACTTTGTGTTCAGTTGAAGGAGTACATTGATGACACTGAAGATTTCATCAATATCCAGCTGGTACCTCTCTTTGTCCCTGTTCCAGCTTCTTATCTCGTCAAATAGAAGCACACAATAGAAGTAAAGCTATAGTTGGATCAAATAGAGGCGCAAGATTCTAAGTGATCTGGAACTTGAACCCTGGAAACATTAAGCGAGAGTTTACATTCTGAGTGGGTGACGAAATTAATAGCAGCTGTCCAAGTCGTTTGATTTTGTACTAAGTTGAGATTCGTGGTTTTGCAGGATAACGTCAGAAATCAGCTGATCCAATTCGAGCTGATACTCACTACTGCTACATTCGTCGTGGCGATTTTTGGGGTAGTAGCAGGTGTCTTCGGCATGAACTTTGCGATACCTCTGTTTGATTACCCAGGTGCTTTTAAGTGGGTGCTTATGATCACAGCAGTGTGCGGGATTACCATATTCTGTGCATTTGTATGGTTCTTCAAGTACAGAAGACTCATGCCGCTATAGAAACAGCATTATAGAAATATAGATGTTGCTATTCGCACTGCCGAACAGTGTCTTAAAGACTTCCTATATTATAGTTGCAAATGTCTCTGTAATAGGGATTTGTCGATGGATCGAGGACCGTGGCAAGGTGCCTCTCCATCTCCCTCTCTTTTGTTTGAGCATTATTTGGAAAGATCAATGAGAACAGTACATAGAGCTTAGCTTAATGTGATCAATTGGCAGGGTGTATGATATCATGTTTGGATCCCTTTTGGAAAGGGATAATGAAACTTCAAGTCCATGAACAACTTATAGCAAACATCACTCCTGCTCTCATTTCTTACAACCCTAAATATCCATTTCAAAGCCAAATGTCTAGGAAGGAAGTGGAGCAGCGAAATTGTCGGGTCTTCATCGGCGAGTCTCGTCGGCAACACAAAATCGACTGTGAAAGAGGCAAGCTGTTAGAAACAAGGTTTCTAACGGAATTGGGATTTGGGAATTTAGCTAGATCAATTAGGGATTGATCTAACTAGAGATTGGAATTGGGAATTTTAGAACAAGGAGAGGGAAAGAATGAGGGCTGTTGCCGCAGCTTTGGAGAAGAAAGGGAGAGGGAGGGCTCGCAGGAGAGAGGGAAGAGAGAGAGTTAGGATTTAGGTTTTTGGTTCTGTAATTGCTTAATCCCAAAATAAGACCCTATTACAGATTATATAACCTGTCTAATTCCTATCTGCTACCCAAATAATAAAACGTAACAATTGACTCCCTGTTTATTCCCCCAAATACCCAAATAATCCCCCAATCATTAAAAACCGACACTAATACGAAATAACCAAAAACTGCAAATAATTGTGTTTCCCACATCCTCGCTTCCTTCGAAAAACAACCTTGCCCTCAAGGTTGTTCCTCCAGCTTACTAGGTCTCTTCCTCACCATTCCCAGCGTCCTCGGCTTCCTCCTCTGCTTCATCTTCCCAGCGCCCAACTAACATCATCAAATCCGGCTTCGGACACTGATGACCAATGGTGAACCGGCCATCACAGTTGAAGTACTTGCCCTCCCGCCGCTTCTGCTCAATCTCTGCTGGCGTCAGTCGCATGAACCCCTTCGGTATGGCCCGCGGCCCCATCCTGGCCACCGGAGCAGGGCCTCCACTGCCCGCGTTGGCTCCAGTCGAGCCTCCCCCGGTTGCCCCTCCTGTGCCGCCACTAGTACCGCTGCTTCCTCCTCCTCCGCTTGGCTTTGAGAAGCGGCCATTGGTGCTTCTCCAGCTAGCCAGTTCTTTCTCCTTATGACCTGCAAGACGAAAAGCAGTTTTCACAGAATCGGGCTCAAATACTCTGACTGCCGCTGCTATTTCGGGCTTGAGACCCGCCATGCACAGCCCCACCAAGGTGTCCTCCGAGACTCCTTTACACTGGTTCCCCAACTTGAAGAACTCCGCACGGTACTCAGCCACGGTGCCAGTCTTCTTCAGCTTCGCCAACTGTTCAGGAGCCCACCCATCTGACTTCCCAAACTGATAGCGGAGCTCTTCCTGAAACATGGGCCAGGTGATCAAGGTTGCTGCTGCTGCATAGGATCTCTCCATCCACTCCCACCATTGGAGCGCATCGCCCTCCAGATAGAACGATGCCAGATAGGCTTTCCTCTCCTCCGGAATTGGGTGATTCTTAAACCACCTCTCAACTGCATACAACCAAAGACCTGCATCCTCCTGCCCATTGAATTTGGGAAACTCAATGGTAGGAGGCTTAGCTCGAAAAACTACCCCATCCATTCCTTCATAGTTCGGATACTGGGACCCATACCTGTCATTTCCTGGCGTCCTCCATGGCTGCCCCCAAGGAGAGCACTGCATCTGGTTTGGGTTCCCGTGCCCATAATCACCCGGGTAGTCGTCCTGCTGATTCGGGTACCTTCCTGGAACATGAGGCGCCTCGTACGGTCCCTCCCAGCCTACTGGCCCCCTGCTGTCCACCTGCCGGTTCGGCTGAGCAGTAGGACTCGGTCGATGCCCGGTTCGACCCACCTCTGGTTGACCCATCCCGGCCCGACCCGGTCCGGTTCGACTCAGTTCAGTTCGGTCCGGTCAGCTTCGGTCCGCCCGACCTCGGTTCGACTGGGCTCGACCCGACCCGCCCCTGGTCCATCCACCGCGGTCCGCCCAATAGGAGCCGACCTGCCCGGCCCCATCGGTTCGGCGGCCCTGCTCGGCCCGCCAGGTCCCCTCCGGTCCATCTCCTGTTCAGCCCACTGGGCCTGCTAACCCGCCATGCTCAGTTTGTCATACTCGGGCCCACCTTCCAGATCCAGCCATCCCAGCCCGTTATGGACCTTCGTGTAGTGACCCAACTGTCCCGGCCCACCGTTCATAGGAGGCCCATCGGTGTCATACCCAGCCATCTTAGCCTTTCCCTTTCGGGCTGCAATTTCTTGGGCCGTGGGTGTCGGTAACAGGCCTGAGCCCAGCCCGGCCCGGTGTCCGCCACCCTGCTCCCCTCGGCCGCCTCACTCGGCGCGACCGCCGGAGCCACCGCCGCCCTCGCCGGACCCGCCCCGCCGCCGGCCCCGGCCGCCGCCGCGGTTCCCCCACCTCCAACCGCCTCTTCCGCCGCACCAGGGTCGCCGCCTCCGTCGATCGCCTGCTCAGCCGGGGTCGGCGCTCTCCCAGGTTCGCTTCCCTTTGCCTGCAACGAGGTAATTGCCCTCATCAGGTCCTCCAGCCTCTGACGCAGATCGTCAGCATCCTCCTTCGCATCAGCCTGCACTCTTGCCAGGCCTTCTTCAAGCCTAGCCAGCGCATCAGAGTGCTCGTGCACTACCATCTTCACCGCCTCCAGCTCGGTGAGGTCCTCCATCACCACCTCTTCGTTAGGAACCTCGCCCGTCTCAGAACTCCTCCCGGCTGCCTGCGCTGCCTTTTCCGCGGCCTTCATTGATTTGGTCGATACCATCGTTGCCTTCCCTGGTTCAAGAGTTCAGAGGAACTCACTCTCGAGCCAGGCTCTGATACCAGATGTTAGAAACAAGGTTTCTAACGAAATTGGGATTTGGGAATTTAGCTAGATCAATTAGGGATTGATCTAACTAGGGATTGGAATTGGGAATTTTAGAACAAGGAGAGGGAAAGAATGAGGGCTGCTGCCGCAGCTTTGGAGAAGAAAGGGAGAGGGAGGGCTCGCAGGAGAGAGGGAAGAGAGAGAGTTAGGATTTAGGTTTTTGGTTCTGTAATTGCTTAATCCCAAAATAAGACCCTATTACAGATTATATAACCTGTCTAATTCCTATCTGCTACCCAAATAATAAAACGTAACAATTGACTCCCTGTTTATTCCCCCAAATACCCAAATAATCCCCCAATCATTAAAAACCGACACTAATACGAAATAACCAAAAACTGCAAATAATTGTGTTTCCCACACAAGCGGCTGTAGGCTAGGTGTATGATAGTAGTGATGCCATTGTTGAGTGATGTTTGTGCCTTAAATGTTCCAGGCGGTTTGTGAAGAACGAGCAAGGCGTCTATTCCAGATGGTGGGCGTACTCCAAGCTCCTGCAAAACAAGGGTCTGTGGGCGGTCACCTAGGACACCCTCCGATGCTAAAGTTAGAGATAGAATAAGAGTTTTTGTTTATGTTTAGAGAGAGAGTAGTTGAGTTATCATTAATGCCGGCACCAGTGTATTTATAGTCGGCCAGCTTGAGTATAAGGCATTAAATGCCATGTCAGGCGGCCTAGGTGCGCCTTGCTTTATCCGGACCGCCTGCGGCGGGCATTTAATGCTTAGTCCTGCAGTATCCGAGGTAAGTATCCTAAGAAAATCTCCTCTTCCTGACACCAACGGTCCCTTGTGTCGGGCGGCCTATTCCTGTCCTGTCATAGGGTGGCCGCCTGCCTTTCTCCTTTCCCTACGTCGCTTCTTGGGCCTCTCGCTGTGGCTCGGGCCCTTCTTTAGGCTCCGCCCGGTTATCTTCCTATGGGCCTTAAGCCCAACACTGCTCAACTATGGGCCCAACAATTGCCCTTTAGTCGGGAAAAGTTGCGGGTTTTGGCGGCTACTAACTTTGCCAATGATAGTTGAGCGGTCCTCTGTATAACCGCTATCTACACCTTGCCCCTGGCCGCCCAAGAGACGGGGATTTTCCATGATGCGCCCTGCTCTGCCCTTACTGTGGCCTTTCCCTGGTACTATCCATCACCTCAATCCGCGAGCTTATGTTTTCATAGCCGCCCAGTGGTCTTGAGTGCTTGCATTTTCCACCCCCTTTTAGTCACGAGGAACACTAGACTGTGAGCTAGCATAATCCGTGAGTTGCACTGATGGTATAATTTGAGTGCTTGCACTGTCCACCCCCTTTAGCTCGCGGGGAATATTCTACGGTTAGCTCCCTCAACTCGCGTGTTGCTTGCATTGTCCACCCCCTTTAATTCACGAGGGATGAATTATGCGGTTCGTTACCTCACTTCGTGGGTTTTGCCTGGCTGTACAATTTGATTGTTTGCACTGTCCACCCCCTTTTAGTCGCGAGAAACACTAGGCGCTGAGCTACCATAATCCGTGAGTTGCCTCAATGGTGCAACAATTCGAGTGCTTGCACTGTCCGCCCCCTTTAGCTCGCGGGGAATGCTCGACGGTTCGCTCCCCCAACTCGCGTGAAGCGTCTCGACCGTTTGGTGTTTTGAGCTCCTGCACTGACCATTCCTTTAAGTAAATAACATTAGGCAGTTCGCACCTCTCCGATTACCGCGACTCATCATAGTGCTTGCATGTCGTACCACGTGTCGGTTCTCGAGAGTCGAGATCTGACAACGGGCAACTCTCTTGTCCAATCACTTGCCCGCGTTTTGAATTTTCTAGACTAGGGTTCTTCTCGGTCACTCAACCGTCGCGCCGTTCCCCCCTCCTGCTCCTATTTATACTCGGTTTTTCTTCCACTGTCTCCATCTATCAACACTGCTTCCTTTTGTTCTTTCTCGCTCTTCAACAAGATTGCTCGTTGCTCCCGTTTTGCCCTCTCCTCTTATCTCCGAGATAATTCTTCTTTGTCTCCAGCCCGAGCAGACTTCCTTGCATGACTCAGGCGAAATCAGAAGCGAGCGAAGAGGAAACAGAAACAACAAATGGCGATTGAATCTCAAAGCACCACGCACTCCGATAGTCAGAATCGGAACTTGTCCAGCGACGCCGCCGCTGTCACGACCTCCAGTGGCGCTGCCACCGCTACGCCCTCCGGTGATGCTCGGACCTCCAGCGCTGGCGTCGGCGTTCCCTGCTCCTCCTTGAAGTCCAGCGGCGGCTCTGGTGGACCGCCGTCCGGGAACAAGCAGGCTGGGCAAGGTACTGGGGGTTTTCTCCCCTTTTTCCATTTGATGCGTTCCTTTTCCGTAAATTTCTAGGGTTGATTTGAGGTAAACTTCGACTTGCGCGGCCTATTTAGCGAACACTTAGGCGGTCTTTATTATGACCTAATAGGAGTAGCCCTTGATCCTGAACGCGTTGCGGGTATGTCTGCTGGTTGGCGCAGAGCGTCCTCAACGGTCGGCGACAATCTGGGGGATTACAGTTATTCGGAGGCGGAAAGCGAACCGCCGAATGCCGCACCGCTTGTCGCCCTTTCCTCAGATAGCGGGTCTGGTGATCGCCCGGCGGAGGATGAGAGGGAGCTGTCCCCCTCCCTAGTAGTATCTGACACGCTGCCCGTGGAGGCGTATCAAGTTGTCCATGACACAACCTATCGCGTTAGGCTACATGCAGATATGTGGGAGGGAGAAGCGGTTCCCTCGAGTGCCTATGAACAGGGACCGCCTAATGAGGCAGCTTACAAACCCCACCAGGTTCTTCGCCAACTGAAAACTCATGGCCTCCCCGTTGACTGGGACTATGCAGCTCCTTCTCCCGTTGGGCGGTCTGGGTCGTGTCTAGGAGGCTGGATTCCCATTCATGTGGAACACATTCGGATGGGGCTGACTTTTCCCCTCGACCGCATCCTTACCCGAACCCTTCTCTTCTTAAATTGTACCCGGGCCGCCTATCGCCTGGTATCATCTTTCATTCCATTGCTTTCAGGGCCGCCTGCGAAAAGATTGGGGAAACGCCTTCCTTTGATGCGTTTCGCCAGCTGTATAAGATGCGGGGTTCTGATAACTGTTGGTCATGCTACCGCCGGGAGATGCGAGTGGGCTTCGTGAGCGGGGCGCCGAAGTTAGACTCCCCTTGGTTCAAGGAGTATTTCTTCGCCCGTCCAAAGGGTAAATGGTACTCTGGAGAGGTTGAGTCGCCGACGGGTTTCGCGATCGGAGACAAGAGGGACTGGAACACTGATGTTGATGGTCTCGCGCCTTTCAAATCGCTCTTAAAGCGGATCATGAGCGCTTATCAGATTCGCCTCCCTCCGAAGGGCGATGATAATGCCCTGGAGATTATTCGGCGCTTTAACGGTTAGTTGGTTTCCCTTTGCGTTGAATGCATGTCTCATTTTCTCTAATTATGTATTCACTTTGCAGGGACTCGCCGTGACACGCCAAAACACAACACCAAACTGCGACCAAGTGTAATCGCAGTCCGGGAATGCAGTAAGAGGCAAGTTCTATTATCAACCCGGGGTCTAGATCTACTGCCTACTCCGTGATTATCTATTATCTAGCCAACTAAGTCGATTGATTGTTGTTAAAACTAAAAGCAGTAAGAAAGCAGGAAATGGTTCGGTTTTCTCAAGCAGGGAAGAGTCACTCGGGAAATGAGTCCCCCTAGCTCCTTAGTTAGGTTCAATAGTAATTACCTAGGGTTGATTCACTGTTGATTAGACTGCGGAAGATCCGACAGTAGCTTGGAATCTCTTAAGCTGACCAAGCCCTCTCAGTCTAACTACCCGGCAGACGACTAGTCTTCATCGGGATAGAAAGCTGAAGCAATGAGCACAGAACTCCACTACTGGAATTGGATTCCAGTACAAAGCAGTAAACTGCTAACTCTCGTATAACCAATCTCCTACTATCGAATGAAGAAGCTCTAACAACCTAATCAGATTCTATCTATCTCAGGTTGCAGCAGAAATCAAGAAAAGCTGATCAGACTTCAATCAATTCAATAAAACATGCATCATTCGATTAAAACCAACCAGTATAATCATCCCAAGTCATTACAATCAAATCCCTAACACATGGAACTAGGGTTCTTCATACCCAAGAGAGAGAAGGGTTCTACTCCATAGAGAGAGAGAGGAAAACAGAAATCAGAGTAGTCATACTCATAAAGATGAGGAAAATCTGTTCTGGGATGTCAATCTTCACTCCTGGGGACGCAATCTGGGCTTCAATGGTGAGAAATCCACTCCAAATAGCTCCTAGGGTTTGTTCTTCGCTCTTTCTCTCTCTAAAACTCTGTTTTTCTCCAAAAAGTCGACTCCCTCTTCCTTGGCTCGAATCTGCCTCAAAAAACCCGATTCTGGGTGAAATACAGGCAAAATTATGGTCGTAATCACGGTCTGCCCGTAAATTGCCCAAAACGCGCGTTTCACTTTACTCTGATGGTGGAGGAATTACGCCCGTAGTTTCACAATTACCGCTAGTAGTTACTTAATTACGGTCGTACTTTGGTGGATGCTTGCCCGTAATTTTACTGCCGAGAGGAATTCTGGGGAAATAGGCTCGGCATTGTTTTTACGAGCATGCCTGGACCAATTACGCCCGTAATTTGGCAGGGGCTGCCCGTAATTTGCTCTGTGAATCGCCACCCGACCTCCAAATGACCCGAAACTTGCGCCTATGCACCTCTTTACTTGCTAGGACCTGAAATATGACAAAACAACACAACCTAGCGTAAAATAGGCCAAGGAACAATCAATTCGAGCTAAAATGGACAGGAAACAAGAGTGGAAACATGTGCAAATACGATGCTATCAAATTCCCCCACACTTAACCGTTTGCTTGTCCCCAAGCCAACCAAGTCAGACACAAGGTAAGCTCACATATTTCAATCAACCAACATTGGGGACAAGTCATAAAGACATAGAACACGTGAATCGTACTGGTTTTCAAACATCAACACATGAACAACTTCAATAGCAACCTGGACAACCACCACAAAGGACATTCGAGTGCAGCAAAATCGAGTAAAGGAAGAGTCTCCCTTATGTTCACCAACCAACCTAGACTTGACTCAACCACTTACTCAAAACAGTCACCTCATGCATCCAACTCAAGACATCAGAATAGAGACCGAGCAATCTAGGTCCTCACCGGGGTACAAGAGTATATAGAATATGAAAATGAATCACTCACTCTCGACCAGTGGGGTCAGGACAATTTGATGCGAAAAATGCGCATGCTATTTCTCTCAATCCCTAACATCTCTTCACCATGATGGCAGCCTCTAAATGCTAGAGTTCACATCTGGAGTGTCACCACTAACTAATCCGGAGGTCTTAGACACAGGTTCAAATGACTGGCTAGGGTCTTGGGCATGGGGAAAAGGCCTTTTAGGTGGTGGAAGTATTCATAGCACAAGGTTCCACATTTCCAAACCCACACAATCACAATCAAACAAACCAGTATTTCCTTTCTGCCATTCTGCATTACTCAATATCTCAAGAGCACAAGAGCGAAGGAGGTATAAATGTCAGCATTTCCAAGCCAGACTGCTAAGAAACACTACTTAATGGGCATTATTCAGATTTTTGGTAGTGGCTCTCTTTTGCTTTCAGTTTTTCTTTGTTTTTCTTTCATTTTCTTTTCATTTCTTAAGAGAACCACCACTTCTGCACATATTTCAAACACATGCCCAACTTTTAAGCACTACCTCCAACACTCACATTAATTTGAGCAGAAACAGCAGAGAACATGTAAAAACCACTCTGTGGAACCTTCTAAAAGATGCAAAAGGGTGATTTTTTTTCATTTCAGACCAAAAGAAGGGATAACACACGACTCAAAGGGGCTGACTAGGGGATATGACACATCAGGACAGTCAATTTGGTCGTGGGCTACTCCTATGCCCCCATCATCTTAGCTAGTGACAACGTGAATGCTACACATCATGGAAGAGGGATCTATCGCACAAGAAAGAAACGAGCAGGCTCAAATCTCACATGGCTACCTATATGCTCTATCTCACATTCTGATACCCTGAACTAGATGCATAAACGACTGTCAAGAACAAGTGATCAATCCAAGTCACAGTTGGTTAGCAAACAGTTGAAAAACTGAACCCCTACACAATTCTACTGCACGTCTCAGTCATCATTATAGGTTGTCCTAGTCGCAATCCAGTTGTCATGCATTCATTCGAAAGCCGTTTGATTCACCAATTAAACCACAGTGCCAATATGATCATGCAACATCAGTGCTTGGAGCCCTCAAATCTCGAGATTTGGACAGCGGACTAGGCTCCAAGCACACATATATACGTTCCAATAAATACAAAGCCCCCCCCCCCCACACACACACTTAAATGCGACAGTGTCCTTAATGGAGCAGAGGGAAGGGGAACGATGTTACCGTGAAACAGTGGTCAGGAACGTTGACTGGATGGCGGACTAGTCAATAGCAGAGGACTAGACAAGGACCAGTCCAACGGGCACAGAGCTAGAGGCAACAAAACACACACACATTGGGTGAAAGAAATCATAGTTCCAAGTCTACAATCCACACAACTAGGACAAGAAAAAGAAACAAACACAATACGGAGTCTAAGTCTGGAAAGAAAGACAAAAGCAGAGCCCAACTCGATGGGCTAGCAGAGCCAGCTCAGTGCTCATCGCCTCCGTCGCCAGCTGGAGGCGGGTAGTAATCCTCATGCCCCGGGGACGCCTCCCAAGGGTAGCTAACAGCAGCAGGATCCATGTCCCAGTTGCTCATCATGTAATGCTGAGCCGAAATGATGCGGCGGCGACCTTCGCACTCACGGTCGAGTCGGGCGTTGAGGTGCTCCTGGCCAGCAAGGATCTGCTCATTCTGGCGGGAAATGGCCGCCAGCTGCTCGGCTATGTAAGTGGTGGGCGCTGCAGCAGACGGGCCGGCAGCGAAGGTGGAGGTGCCAGGCGCAGAGGAGTGGTCCGACGATTCGTCCGACGAGTGGTCCGACAGGCTGCAGCATCACTCGCCTCGGGGAGGTCCTCACCCTCTGGTGCACGAGGAACAGGGCGAGGCGTCGCGGGCAGTATGATAGTGAACCCGGAGAGGTCGATGTTGAAGTGCTGTGCCAGGGCAGTGACCACCGGCCCACACGCCAGGGCTCGACCACACCGAGAAGCCTTGACGACAGTCCTGGAGATGAGAGAGGACAGATGGAGGTTGTCTACCTCCTGGCTGATGGAGTGCAGGCAATGCAAGGTGTGGAGCTGAAGATGACTGGTGGAGCCCTCGCTAGGGGTGTAAGATTTCCCCAACAGCTGGTTGAGGATGCGCCACTCTGGGCGCAACTGAGTAGCCATGGTGTAGCCCGGTGTGAATACAGCGCCTGCGAACTCCGGGAGGCAGATCCTCTCGAAGAATTGCTGGTCCCGAAAGATGGGACTGTCGGGCTCTTCGATGGCCAGGTGACAGGCGAATGGTGGAAGGAGCCCCAGTGCCCGACCGAAGTCATCATAGCTAAGGTAGTGAAACTCTCCGCTGAGTCGGAACTGGATGGCGTTGCTGTGCGCGCCCGCGTGGGTCCGGAAATTCTCAAAGGAGGAGTAGAACTCCTAGAGGAGCTCCTGATAGATCGGCTCAGCGAGGTAGAGGAGGCGGCGCCAAGAATAAGCTCGGATGGCAGCCTCCATCGCCTCGCGAGCACCCAGCTCCTCGAAAACCCTCCAATCGAGGTAATGGTGCTGAACGACTTTGCGGCGTCGGATGTCCCGCAAAGTCTTCCTCTGGTCGGCGTCGAGCATGTTCAGGTAAGTGTTCATGGTCCTGCAGCCAAAAAGCAGCAAAAGCACAACAACATACATGGAAATTTGTCAATGGTGAGTTCACAGGCAACCACACCCGGGGCCCTCGATTCAGAAAATCGCACAGTGGACTAGGCCCCAGGGGAGGAAAGACAATCAAGACCAATCACCAACCATCAAAGATTAAACGCACTTGGAGCCCTCGGATAATAAACCCGGACATCAAATGAGGCTCCAAGCGGGACAATCACACACACATTCTGCACGGTAGGCTACCAAAATAGTAACATCAAAGCATGTAATGCCGGAGGCCTACCGAATTCATTCAAACACGACCTAACCCCCGAATTCCCTCACTAAAAACCCATAATACCAATCCTCCATAAATCACAATGAAAAAGAGAGAAGCACACCTGGAGGCACAAGAGGGTATCACAGAGAAGGTGAGGGAAGAGGGTGACTCCACGACAGTCGCCGGAAAACTCGCCGGTAGGCTCGCCGGATTTTCGTCGCCGGCGACTTCACCGCCGCCAAAATGACCCAAAACTTTGGGGAATGAGGGCCCGGATGCCAGGAACGCGATGGTGTTCGCGGTTTCTCGATTGGAGGTCGGAGGAGAGAGATCGGGCCGGAAGAACACCGAAGGGTCGCGGTTTTCCGGCGATCCAAACCACCGCCAAACTCGACCCCACTGGTATAGACTTGTGAGCACCGACGAGAGGAGCACGGGGGTGGTCTCGGATTTCAATTGGAGCTCCGATGAATGAGTTATGGCCGGAAAACCACCGGAGAAGAAGGTGGGGCGATTTTCCGGTGAGAAAAGAGAGAGAGTTTGACCAGAAAAATGAGGAGAGAGAGGGAGATTCTCGGCATAGCGGTTTTAAAAAAAAATTCGGGGGTAATTACGGGCACAATTACAGCCGTAATTACCCCCTGGCAGCCCGTAATTCGACTGCCGAGAGCAGATTGCCCCTCTGATATAATTACGGGCAGGATTAAGACCGTAATCGGTCAGATCCTGCCCGTAATTTTATTGCCGAGCCTTTTCCTTCTTCTGGCTTAATTACGGGCAGGGGGCATGAGAATTACGACCGTAATTTGGCCTCCCATGCCCGTAATTTCACTGCCGAAGGCTCTTTTCTCCAGTTGTTAAGCTGCAATTTCGAACAACCAAACCAAGCGTGCCCCAGCTCGAAAAAGGACACCACCATAGACAAAAATAGACCATCCGGGGCACGAGAAACATTCCAGAAAGACTCCAGACAGACTCAATGACTCGAAAACGACAAAAATTGAAAAGGAAAAAGAATAGAAATGCAAACCGTGGTGGGGTTGCCTCCCCACAAGCACTTCTTTATCGTCTTTTAGCTGGACGCCAGTAGAGGAACTAAGGGTCCTCGAGCTTTATCAGCAGCTCTGCGCACTCGACAGCACCTCCCAAATACAACTTTAGGAGGTGGCCATTCACCTTGAATGGCTTGGTTTGAGCATTGCTGATCTCCACCGCACCGTGCGGGAAAACTTGGGTGACCGTGAAGGGTCCCGACCACCTCGAACGGAGCTTGCCCGGAAAGAGTTTCAGGCGTGCATTGAAGAGCAGAACACGATCACCTACCTGAAACTCCTTCGGGCCCCCTCAACCGCGCGTCGTGGAGACGCTTGGTGCGCTCTTTGTAGAGCAGGGTGCTCTCATAGGCATGGTAACGCCACTCCTCCAACTCCAGCAGCTGCAACTTACGTTCTGTACCTGCAACACTCAAATCCAGGTTTAGCAGCTTAATGGCCTAGAAGGCCTTGTGCTCTAACTCTACCGGCAAATGGCACGCCTTCCCATAGACAAGCCTATAGGGAGAAGTGCCAATCAGATTTTTATAGGCAGTCCTATACGCCCAGAGAGCATCATCGATCTTGGTGGACCAATCCTTGCGGGACTGATCCACCGTCTTTTCAATTATTCTTTTTAGCTCCCGGTTCGTCAGCTCGGCCTGCCCATTTGACTGGGGATTGTAGGCCACCGACACCTGATGCTTAACGCCATAGCGAGAGAGGAGTTTAGTGAATTGCCCTTGAAAATGGGTTCCTCTATCACTAATAATGGCGCGAGATGTCCCGAACCGGGAGAACAGCTGCTTCAGAAAAGAGCAGACCCGTCTTGCATCATTGGTGGGCATGGCTTGAGCTTCTCCCCACCTCGAGACGTAGTCCACTGCAACCAATATGTACAGATTGCCAAAAGAGGGAATGGGCTCATGAAATCGATACCCCAAACATCAAAAATTTCACAAATAACAGAGATATGTTGGGGCATCTCATCCCAGGAAGAAATGTTACCTGACCTTTGGCAGCGGTCGCACTGTCGTGCGAAGGTGTCTGCATCCTTGAAGAGCGAGGGCCAATAGAAGCCCGACTGTAGCACCTTCCGCGTCGTGCGGTTTCCTCCATGATGACCTCCAGTAGGTCCCTCGTGGCATTGAGACAGGATGTCTCCCATCTCGTGCTCCATGACACAGCGCCGGATCACGCCATCTGCTCCGATTCTGAAGAGGTAAGGATCCTCCCAGAAGTAGTGCTTCAGATTGGAGAAGAACTTGCGCTTTGCATGAGTAGCCATCCCCTTGGGTAACTGCTTGCCCACCAGATAATTGGCAAAGTCAGAATACCAAGGGGCCACGCTGTCCACCAGTGTCATCGCCAGCAATCGCTCACCCGGGAAGGAGTCGTCGATCTCTTCCACGAAGTTGTCCACCGGAGGGGCTTCCAACCGTGAGAGATGATCTGCAGCAACATTCTCGGCTCCTTTCTTGTCCCGGATCTCTATGTCGAATTCTTGCAGAAGCAGGATCCAGCAGATGAGCCGAGGCTTTGCATCAGCCTTGCTCATCAAGTAGCGAATCGCCGAGTGATCTGTGTAGAGCACCAGATATGGCCGGAACTTGTCAAATGCATACACCACAGCGAGGAGCTCCTTCTCTGTGGTGGTGTAATTCTCCTGTGCATCGTTCAAGGTCTTCGACGCGTAGTAGATGGGCTGGAAGTGCTTCTCGCGTCTCTGACCCAGAACTGCTCCTACTGCATAGTCACTCGCATCGCACATCAGCTCAAAAGGAAGAGACCAGTCAGGAGTCACCATGATAGGTGCATGGGTAAGCTTCTCCTTCAGAGTCTCAAATGCAGCTGTGCACTCGGAAGTGAACTGGAATGGTGCATCCTTCTCCAGCAGCTTGGTCAAAGGCAGGGAAATCTTCGAGAAATCTTTGATGAAGCGCCGGTAGAAGCCTGCATGACCCAGAAAGCTGCGAATCCCCTTCACAGAAACAGGAGGAGGTAGCTGACTGATCGTCTCAATCTTCGCGCGATCCACCTCAATCCCCTGCTTGGAGATCTTGTGCCCGAGCACAATACCCTCACGAACCATAAAATGGCACTTCTCCCAGCTGAGTGCCAGATTAGTCTCCTCGCACCTCTTCAGAATGAGTTCCAGGCTATGGAGACAGTGAGTGAAGGAGTCTCCATATACCGAGAAATCATCCATGAAGACTTCCATGATCTCTCCAACCAGTCGGTCGAAGATCGCCAGCATGCATCTCTGGAAGGTCGCCGGTGCATTACACAGCCCAAATGGAATCCTCCGGTAAGCAAAGGTACCGAAGGGGCAAGTGAATGTGGTCTTCGCCTGTCCTCCGGTGCAATAGGAATCTGGACCAGACATGCCATCCAGGAAGCAATAAAACTCATGGCCAGCCAACCTCTCCAGCATCTGATCAATGAAAGGTAGGGGAAAATGATCTTTCCTGGTGGCGTCGTTCATGCGCCGGTAATCGATGAAGACTCTCCAGCCAGTCACGGTCCGCATCGGGATCAACTCTTTCTTCTCATTCGGGACCACAGTCATCCCGCCTTTCTTCGGGACCACCTGAGTGGGGCTGACCCACTTGCTATCAGATATAGCAAAGATGATCCCTGCATCCATGAGCTTCACAATCTCTGCCCGGACCACTGCCTCCAAGTTAGGAGACAATCTCCGCTGTGGCTGCCTGACTGGCTTAACCTCATCCTCCATCAGAATTTTGTGGGAGTAGAAGGATGGGCTAATGCCTCTGATGTCTGTGATCTTCCATGCCATGGCCCGGGCATACTTCTGCAGCAGAGCCACCAGCCTGCTCTTCTGCTCGGGTGTCAGATCCGAGCTGATAATGACCGGGAGCTTATTCCCCTCCCGGAGAAATGCATACTCCAGGTGAGATGGGAGGGGCTTAAGCTCCAACTCCGGTGGCTCCTCCAATGATGTAGCGATCTGGGGCGAGATAGGGATCGGCTTGAATGGTATCTCTCGCCCCTTGATCGCAGCCTCGTCCAGCTCCGCAAGCTGCTCCTCCAACTGCACATCCTGTGATACCTGTTCCCCTAGCAAAAGACAGCGCTCAAGGAAATCATCAGTACCCGCACTCGTGATGGCGAGTGCGGTTTCAAAATCAGCAACAACATCACAGTAGTCTAAATCATCATGGAGCTGGGGGTGTTTCATATTATCAGAAACAGAAAAGGTGATTTGTTCACCCCCAGCTCGTAAAATCAGTTTTCCATCATTCACATCAATGAGCGCCTTGGCGGTGGCGAGAAAAGGTCTACCCAGTATCAATGGCACATCAACATTCTCATTTATGTCCAAAATCACAAAATCAACAGGATATGAAAATGGCCCTACTGCGACTATCAAGTCCTCTGCTATACCCCTAGGATGCACAATGGATCTATCAGCAAGTTGAATGCTCATCCTAGTATCACTGGGTTCACCTAGGCCTAGCTTTTTAAACAGTTTATATGGCATGACATTTATGCTAGCGCCTAAATCCGCCAAGGACTTCCCTACATGCAAACTACCAATCATGCAAGGGATAGTGAAACTCCCTGGGTCTTTTCGCTTCTCTGGTAGTTTGTTCTGCAGGATGGCAGAACACTCCTCGTTGAGCATCACCGTTGACAGCTCCCCAAGCTTCCTCTTGTTGGTGAGGTGATCCTTCATGAACTTGGCATACTTGGGCATCTTCGCTAATGCCTCCACGAAGGGCATGCTTATGTTTACCTGCTTCAGTATTGCCATGAATTTGGCAAACTCAGTCTCCAGTCGGTCCTTGTGCAACCGAGTAGGAAAGGGAAGCTGTGGTACATACTCCTTCACCACTGGTTGCGGTTTAGGAGCAGGCACCTCAACCTCCTTCTCCATTTCTTCCTGATTAGCTGGAAGTGCCGAAGCAGGGGTCTCTCTCTCCTCTGCCCGAACAGGTGGATCGGCAGTCACCTTGCCACTTCTGGTTGTGATGGCACTGCAGTTGGCATTCGGGTCCTGCGGGTGAGGGATGGTCTGACCAGGCAAGGTACCAGGAGTCCTCTAAGCTACAGCCTGGGCAACACTCCCAAGCTGGGTCTGTATATCCCGCAGCACAGCCTGCGTGTTTCTCTGACCAGCTTCTAGCTCCAAGGATTTACCTGAAGCTTTCTCCATGAATTGCTCGATGTTATTGAACTTGTTTGCACTGTAGGTGGCCAGAGAACCCACCAAATCTCTCAATTCCGCAATCGGGTCACTCTGTACTGGGGCTGCAGGTGCTGCCCCTGTCTGCTGAAATGGTCGCACCTGTGACTGAGGTGGAACTGGCCCCTGTCTGGGCGGGTAGAGTGGCTGCTGTGGTTGCTGAAATTGCCCTTGTCTGGGCTGGTACGGAGGCCTCTGGAAACCAGGTGGTCCCTGGGGAGCTGGTGGTATGGGATTTGCCCCAGCCCAAGAAAAGTTAGGATGCTGGTGCCACCCCTCGTTATAAGTGTTGCTGTAGGGGTCGAAGCGCCTGGCATTACTGATGAAGTCCACCTGCTCTTGGGGGGTAGACGATTCCCTCATCGCCTGACAGTCCTCTACGGTGTGATGGGAGCTCTCACACCACTGGCAGTGCATCGCCTGCGGCTGTCCTGTACCTGCAATCAATCCAGAGCAATCGATAGCTGAAACCAGCTTCGATACCACCTGCACCAAATCAGATGACTGGGTGCCCACAGCATGCACACCCCGTCCTGGTGCTCGTCTCGATCTCCTGGTAGTTCCCCAATCGTACACGTTCTCCGCCATCTCCTCAAAGAGTTGATTCAGCTGTGGCGGTGTTTTGGTCAGCATGTTCCCGCCACAAACCGAGTCAATCAGCTGCTTGTCCTCCGGGAAGAGGGCGTGATAGAAGGTGCCCACCTTGAAAGCATCATTGAAACCATGATTGGGACACCTGAGGAAGAGACTGGTGTATCTCTCCCAAGCATCCCTGATGGTCTCATCCTCATCCTAAGCAAAATGGGTAATTTGCTTCTGCAGGTCAGCCGTCTTGGATGGGGGATGGTAGCGGGTGAGGAACTTGTCCGCCAGGTTGGCGAACGTGGTGATAGAGCCCGGAGGTCGAGTGTCTAGCCACTCCTTGGCCTGCCCCTCCAGGGTGAATGGGAAGTACCTCAGCTGGATGGCATCTGCTGGGACCCCATTGATCTTGATTCCATCGATGAGCTCGTGGAATCTCCTCAGATGCGATCGGGGGCACTCACCCTCCTTGCCACGGAACACCACTGAACCGCGCGACATGGTGATTACTGAGGTGCTCACCTCAAAATTGTTGGCTGGGGCATGAAGGTGTTGAATGGGTGACCTCATGTCCGCGTCTCTGGCGGTCCAGTAGGATCCCATGGTCTGCTCCTCTGGATTGATCATATCCTGGTTCTCTAGATCAGCCATCTCCTCTTCGTCAGTGATCTGCAGCTGTGCTAGCGCCTCCTCCGCAACCAGTCGCGCCTTTAGAGCCCGCTTGAAGTTCCTACAGGTCCTTTCAAGCTCCTGGTCTAATGGTAGTAGTTCTCCTGACTGGCTACGGGTCATGCACTACCTGCACACGACCAGCAAAATCAACCCGTGAAGGCACACAGGTGGAAGAGAAAACAATGCAGTAAAGAAAAAGCTAGAGTAACAAATTCTCACATTTCCCCAATAACCTAGAGGGTCCCCGGCAACGGCGCCAAAAACTTGACACGCCAAAACACAACACCAAACTGCGATCAAGTGTAATCGCAGTCCGGGAATGCAGTAACGGGCAAGTTCTATTATCAACCCGGGGTCTAGATCTACTGCCTACTCCGTGATTATCTATTATCTAGCCAACTAAGTCGATTGATTGTTGTTAAAACTAAAAGCAGTAAGAAAGCAGGAAATGGTTCGGTTTTCTCAAGCAGGGAAGAGTCACTCGGGAAATGAGTCCCCCTAGCTCCTTAGTTAGGTTCAATTGTAATTACCCAGGGTTGATTCACTGTTGATTAGACTGCGGAAGATCCGACAGTAGCTTGGAATCTCTTAAGCTGACCAAGCCCTCTCAGTCTAACTACCCGGCAGACGACTAGTCTTCACCGGGATAGAAAGCTGAAGCAATGAGCACAGAACTCCACTACTGGAATTGGATTCCAGTACAAAGCAGTAAACTGGCTAACTCTCGTATAACCAATCTCCTACTATCGAATGAAGAAGCTCTAACAACCTAATCAGATTCTATCTATCTCAGGTTGCAGCAGAAATCAAGAAAAGCTGATCAGACTTCAATCAATTCAATAAAACATGCATCATTCGATTAAAACCAACCAGTATAATCATCCCAAGTCATTACAATCAAATCCCTAACACATGGAACTAGGGTTCTTCATACCCAAGTGAGAGAAGGGTTCTACTCCATAGAGAGAGAGAGGAAAACAGAAATCAGAGTAGTCATACTCATAAAGATGAGGAAAATCTGCTCTGGATGTCAATCTTCACTCCTGGGGACGCAATCTGGGCTTCAATGGTGAGAAATCCACTCCAAATAGCTCCTAGGGTTTGTTCTTCGCTCTTTCTCTCTCTAAAACTCTGTTTTTGCTCCAAAAAGTCGACTCCCTCTTCCTTGGCTCGAATCTGCCTAAAAAAATCCGATTCTGGGTGAAATACGGGCAGAATTATGGTCGTAATCACGGTCTGCCCGTAAATTGCCCAAAACGCGCGTTTCACTTTACTCTGATGGGGGAGGAATTACGCCCGTAGTTTCACAATTACCGCCAGTAGTTACTTAATTACGGTCGTAATTTGGTGGATGCTTGCCCGTAATTTTACTGCCGAGAGGAATTCTGGGGAAATAGGCTCGACATTGTTTTTACGGGCATGCCTGGACCAATTACGCCCGTAATTTGGCAGGGGCTGCCCGTAATTTGCTCTGTGAATCGCCACCTGACCTCCAAATGACCCGAAACTTGCGCCTATGCACCTCTTTACTTGCCAGGACCTGAAATACGACAAAACAACACAACCTAGCGTAAAATAGGCCAAAGAACAATCAATTCGAGCTAAAATGGACAGGAAACAAGAGTGAAAACATGTGCAAATTCGATGCTATCACGCCGCTACGCTTCTTTCGCCCGACCGCCCAAACCAGGCAGTAGTGCTCCTGCCTCGCCACTTCTCGCCGATGCTGTCTCTCCAGCGGCTCTTGCCCCCCAGTCGGGTCTTCTTCCCAAAAGCAGCTGGTAGCCAGCCGCACCGGAGTACTGAAGTTGTCGGAGCCGGCTTTGACGAGGAGCTCCTCGAAGCGGTCCCTGGACTTGACGACCTCGAAAGATCTAGGGTCTACCGCTAGTTAGGCCCGGCTGAAGGGCGTCCTTGTCGATACTCCTGCTACACCTATTGATCCATACATCCCGTCCAAGAAGCAAAAGAGGACCGCCATCGACACTTCAGTCTCCTTCTCTTCGCAGGCATCCTTGTACCCTGCAGCCGCCAAGCGTGCCATGAACATTATTGATGAGGGACTGGCAGTTCCCAACGACTACACTCATGTAGCGGGCACTCCTGTCCTGATGTCAGACACTCGGCACTTGGCTAGTGCCACCTCACGGTTGTTCTTTGCGGTACGCGCTTGTATTCCCCATCTTGCTGCCTTTTTAATCTTCTGTTTCACTAACTCTTTTGTCTTCCTTTGCAGACCCAATTTGGGTTGAACCAAATGATGTTGCATAACGACCGCCTACAGAGTGATCTAGAAGATAGCAACACACAGGTTCTGAAGTTGGAGGACCAACTGAAGGAGGGCCGTGAAGGCTTGAAAGAGGAGGTGCGGGAGGAGATCGAGAAGGAGCAGGAGTCCATTTTGAAAGACAAGGATGCTCAGTTGGAGTCTAGCAGGGAGTTGCTGAGGAAATCTGAAGAGGACGCCGAGCGCTTGCGAACTGACCATTGTGACTCGATGGCCCTGGAGAGCGCTTTGCACGCTGAGCTGGTCAAGATCCGGACTGAGAAGTCTGAGTTGCAGGAAGCCCGGGAGGCGGATATGCTCAAGGCCGCTGAGGAGACTCGGGCAGCTTTTTGGACTTCGGACGAGTATAGGACCGCTGACGACAAGAAGTACCAAAAGTTGTTGCGTGATACTGTGGCTACCATCTGCCACTGGTTTCGTCGTGAGCATCCTGCGGTCGTATGAGATACTGACGCTATTTGGGACGCGGTGGAGTTTTGGGGTGACGATGATGTCAACTCCAAGCATGCTGCTACCCCCGAGGTGCCCATTGAGATAGCTATCAATATTCCCGATGCGATCGCTGAGGCTGAAAGAGATGACCGCCAGTGCTAACTTGAGATGTCCATTAACTTATTGTTTTAAGTTGTTTTCCCTTGCTTCTTCTTTTCTTTGCTTGCAAACTAAGTCTGATTCGGCAGCGGATATTTTTGGTTTCCGCGGTGGACGCCCTTTATGGCCTGATTATTAAGTACCCTTTATTTCCTTGCAAATTCTGAGATTTGGCTGACCGTTCGAAAACAGTTGACCGCTCTGCATTGGGCGCACATTCTGAATGTTCGCTCAGTGCCGTGCGTTGCTTTGGAGCGTTAGGCTCTGGGGCATTTTACCTGCGACGGTTGCATTTTATATCCAACTCTTAGAAGCGGTTTACGTTTTGCGTTACGTTTTGCTTGGAAGCATTATGCTCGGAGGCATATCCAACACTTAGAAGCATTTTACGGCTTTACGTTTTGCTTGGAAGCATTGTGCTCGGAGGCATATCCCACACTTAGAAGCGGTTTACGGCTTTACGTTTTGCTTGGAAGCATTGTGCTCGGAGGCATATCCAACACTTAGAAGCGGTTTACGGCTTTACGTTTTGCTTGGAAGCGTTGTGCTCGGGGGCGGTTCATTTACGAATTATCGCTCTGCGTCGGTTTTTATGTTGGTTGAATACTTTTGATACCCATCCTTAAACGAATTGAGAAGATGAACGCTCGGCGGCGCTTTTTCATAACTTTGAAATTTAAGGCCACCACGCCTGAAAGTGATGGCTCTACATGGGATCTCTCCCCAAAAGTAGACGCTTACTACCAATACACGTCTATCGCAGAAGACTCAGCGGTCACCAACGTCCTTCCTCGGATCATTCTTCAAAATATTTCTTCAAGTGAATGGCATTCCAGGTTTTCGCTACTGGCTTCCCTTCCATCGTAGCTAGTATGTACGTTGCTGCTCCGAGCTTTTCCCCAACGAGGTACGGGCCTTCCCACGCGGCTGCCAACTTGTCGTGCCCTTCCTTCTGCTCAAAGTTTCTCTTCAGGACCATGTCACCCTCCTCCAGCGGTCTTGGCCTCACCTTGGCACTGTACGCCTTTGCTACCTTCAGCTTCTCCTCAAGAGTCCTGGCTAGAGCTGCGTCCTTCCTTGTTTCTATCATGTCCAGTTGGTGTAGCAGCTTCTTGTAATTATCTTCTGGGTCGTAGGCCTGGACGCGGAGTGACGGCAGGGCTAACTCTGTTGGTGCGACCGCTTCTGAACCATATGTCAGAGCAAATGGTGTCTCCCCGGTGGCCTGCTTAAAGTTTGTTTGGTGCCCATAGGACGTTGGGGAGTTTGGCGGTCCATCCTCCTTTGGCCTCCTTAAGCCTCCTTTTCAGACCGCGCAAGATTAGCTTATTGGACGACTCCACTTGCCCGTTGGCTTGAGGAAACGCCACAGATGCCATTTTGCAAGTGATGCGGTTCCGGGCGCAGAAGTTCTCAAATAGTCTGCAATCAAACTGTGTGCCGTGATCAGTTATAATAATGTGAGGCGTTCCAAACCTGATCATTATGTTGTTGAATATGAACTTCTGGATTTTGGCATGATTGTGTCCAGCGGTTTCGCCTCAATCCACTTTGTAAAGTAGTCAACCGCGACCACTAAGTACTTTTTTCCCAAAGGAGCTGTGGGGAACGGTCCAAGGAGATCCAGACCCCATTGTGCAAACGGCCATGGCCCTGTGATGCTCTTCATCTGTTCGCTTGGCAAGTGTTGCTTGCTAGCATGAATCTGACACTCGTGACACTTCTAGACCGCCTCCATTGCGTCCTTCTTAACCGTTGGCCAATAGTATCCCTGAAGCAGCACTGTCCTCTCGAGGCTTCTTGTTCCAGAGTGCGTTGCACACGTGCCTTGATGGATTTCCTTCACCACCCACTTCGCTTCTTCCGGACTAAGGCATTTCAGATATGCCCCCGAGAAGGACCTTTTACACAGCTGTTCCTCTACCAGGGTGTAGTGGGCCGCCTTCCTTCTCAATGCCTTGGTCAAAATTGCATCTTCTAGGACGACATCATTTTGTAAGTATTCGACCAACGGAGACCGCCAGTCGCGGTTTTCATCCTCCAAAGCCATTACTTCGTATGCTTGGGCCGCTTCCTTTGTCATCGTTACTCGGCGTTCTCCTTCAAAATCCATGGCGGTTGCTAGTTTGGATAGGGCATCCGCATGGTGATTGTCCTCTCTTTTCACATGCTCCAGTTTCCAGAAATCTAATTGCGACAAAGCTTCTTTCACCTGTCCCACTAACTTTGCGAGAGCTTCCTCCTTTACCTCATAGCTTTCCATAACTTGGTTAACTACCAGCAATGAGTCAGAGTAGATGTGTAAGCAAGATGCTCCCATGTTGACTGCAATCTTCAACCCAGTGAGGAGCGCTTCATACTCTGCTACGTTGTTGGTTTTCAATTCCACGAATCTGTGAGAGATCTCGTGCACAATCCCTGTGGGCGTTTCAATGACGATTCCAGATCCTGCTCCCCCCTTTCCGGCTGCCCCATCGACGAAGAGACGCCACACTTCTGCCTCTTCTTTCTCTTTCGTGTTGCCCAGGCTAAACCCTTCGGCAATGAAGTCCGCCAACACCTGCTCTTTTAAGGAGGGGCGAGGAGCGTATGCGATGTCATACTCGCTGAGCTCGACCGTCCACTTGGTCATGCGGCCAGACACGTCCATCCCCTTCAGTATTTTCCTTAGTGGGAGGTTCGAGAGAATGATCACCTGATGTTCTTGAAAATAGGGACGGAGCTTCCTCGCGGCTGACACAACTGCCAGGACCGCTTTCTCGATGGGCATGTAACGCTTTTCTGTTGGGAGGAGTGTCTTGCTTACGTAGTAGACGGGATGATCTGAGACATCTCCCTCTCTTCGTACCAAGACCGAGCTGACTGCTTGGTCAGAGATCGCCAAGTAAAGATACAAGGGTTCGCCCTGTCATGGGGCGCTCAACACGGGAGGTGAAGTTAGTTGTTCTGACAATTGGAAGAAAGCTTTGTCACACTCTGCGCTCCACTGAGAACGGGATGCTGACTTCTTCAACATCTGGAAGAAGGGGGAGCATTTGTCTGCTGCCCTTGGAATGAAACGGCTCAGGGCGGCCATTTTTCCGTTGAACGCTTGAATTTCCTTGACAGTTTGAGGCGGTCTTAGGCTTGTGATTGCTTCTATCTACTTAGGGTTTGCCTCTATTCCCCTGCTGGTCCCTGCTGGTGATCATGAATCCCAGGAATTTCCCCGCCTTAGCGCCAAACACGCATTTGAGTGGGTTTAGCCGCAGGCGCTCCTTCCTTAAGCTCTCGAACGTCTCCCTTAGGTCCTTCAAGTGATCTCTTTTCTTTTTGCTTTTGACCAAGACATCATCAACGTATGCTTCTACGTTTCTCCCCAACTGGCTCTTGAAGAACGCATCTATCATTCTTTGATATGTTGCTCTCGTATTCTTTAGGCCAAAAGGCATGATTGTGTAGCAGAAGTTTCCCATGTGGGTCATGAATGCGGTCTTCTCCTGATCTTCCTCAGATAGTCGGATCTGATGGTATCCCGAGAACATGTCTAGGAAACTTAGACTCTCATGGTTGGCGGTTGCATCTATGAGCTGATCGATTCTTGGCAGAGGGTATGCGTCATTTGGACAGGCCGCGTTGAGATTTGTGAAATCTATGCACATTCGCCATAGTCCGGAGGCATTGCGGACGAAGACTGGATTTGATAGCTAAGTGGGATACTTGACTTCCCTTATGAAGCCGGCTTTGAGCAACCGACTTACCTCTTCTTCTAATGCCATTTGCTTCTCGAGGGACGCGTTCCTCCTCCTCTGCTGGATGGGCTTCGATTTGCTCTTCACCGACAAGTGATGTTCGGCGAGTTCCCTCGAGACGCCCGACATGTCTTCTGAAGTCCACGCGAACAAGTCTTTGTACTCTTTGAGGAGCGCCACGAGCTCTCTCGCTTTCTCCTCTGTGAGGTGGGAGGAGATTCTCACCTTCTTTTCCGGCTCCTTGTCATCGAGTACTACCTTCGCGTCTTCTTCGACCGCCTCTGGACGGGGGTGCCCCCGCGGGTATCTACCAAGTCAACCTCCAAGCTTTCTATTATCGCCTTGTAAAATTCCTTTGCTTGCTCGGTGTTTCCTCTGGCCCGTCCCACTCTTCCGCCTACTGGAAATTTGAGCATCTGGTGACAAGTGGAGGGAACCGCGGAGAACAACGATAAAAAACCGCGTCCCAAGATTGCATTGTACGCCGATGGACAGTCTGACACGTGAAAGTCCATGGAACGGGTCTTCGTTATGTCTCCTTCTCCAATTTTCACCTGCGGGGTGATTAAGCCCAGCACCCTGATCTTCGATCCTGAGAACCCTACTAGGCTTGTCACGGAGGGCTTGAGATCTTGCATGCTCATCTTCATACTTTTGAGGGTGGAGTAGAACAGTATATCTGCTGAGCTGCCGTTGTCGACTAGCGCTCGAGTAACTTTAAACTTCCTTGTTCTCAAAGAGATGACCAATGGATCCTCTCCACTCTCATCGGGGGCCAGTTCGGAAGGCGAAAAGCTGATGTCAACTTGCTCGCTTTTATGAACGTTCAAGCATTGAACTAGGCGGTCTCCCTCACTTATAGGCCTCTTGCGTCCGCCTGCAATGGTTATGACTTCCACATCGTCGTCATTGACGCGCAGTTTTCGCTGGGGAGGCGATCTTCTAGGCGGTGGTGGCAAGCGGTCGCGCCTAGGGGAAGTATCCCTTCTCTGCGACCTCGACCTTCTGTGCTTGGGGGTATGTGATCTCCTTCTCGGGCTCGACGACCTTTCCCTGTGGTGCCTCTGCTCCTGACGATGCGGTCTCGTGTCCAGACGGCTCTTGAGGTCTCCGGGCGCTAGGTATTTCAAGCTGCCTTTGAATTCCCGACACTCTACGGTGTCATGGGTGGGCATCTGGTGCCAGTCGCACCATTTTCGATCATCCTCCCTCCTATGCGTCTGGTGCGCATTGCTGTCATTCCTCCTACCTCTGCCTTCTTCCTGACTAGCGGTGAAAACTTCCTTTCGGCTATCTCGGTGGGTAAACCGTGGCTTATAGCTTCGCCTTTCAGGAGAGCGTCCCTTTCTTTTAGGCGATCCTCCCTTCTTCTTGTCCGACCGCTCCCTCGAGTTGATGTGTTTGGCTGCGTCTTCAACGAGCATAGCTTCTTCCAACAGGATCGCCTTTCTTACTAGGCGGTCCAGGTCGGGCCATTCTTTTAGGGCGTGCTCCTTTTTAATGAGCGCTCTTCTAAGTTCGTGACTATGCGTCGACATGCGCAGGTTCCCCACCGCCACACTTGGCGAGATTCCATGTACCTAACAAGCTATGGTGTTCCACCTATCGTAGAAGTCTGTCAGCGACTCCTCACCCCCTTGCTTGCAATTAATGAGAGCTGACACGGTCAACTTCCTCCTTCGCTGGGACGCAAACTTTAAGGAGAAGAGCGTGGCAAACTGCACGAAGTTCTCGATTATCCCCTCGGGCAGGGAGGTGTACCAAGTTCGGCAATGACCGCCGAACGTGACTGGGAACGCCTTACACAGATCCGCGTCTGTGGCGTTGATGAGCTGCATCTTCAGCATGAAGGCGCTCAAATGGTCGGCAGGATCGGAGCTTCCATTGTACGTTGGCAGCCCGAGCGACGAGAAGTTTGGGGGAACCTGGGTTTTGAACAAACTCTTGGCTAGTGGGTTCTGGAGGATGTTGTGACACTTTTCCCTTCCATATGAGGGCTTAAGGTGTTCCTCCAAGAACCCTAAGCTGATATCTTCTGTTCCTTCTTCTTTGTCAGACTCCCCGCTGACTCGCTCCTACCGTCACTCTAGAAAATGGCCAAGTGCAACCACATCCTAAAGCGTAGTATAGCGGGTTTGGGTTTTAATGTCAACCCGGGTCCTAAGTGTGATGACTACTCCGTAAGTTCTTATTATTTAGCGGTGAAACTTTAGTGAAGGTCCAAACAAGCAAACAAGCAAAGCAGGTAAAAAGGTTGTTTTCAAGTCGAGAGAGGTCACCCGGATATGGTTCCCCCTAGACTGCAGTTAAGCCGGGTTGTAATTTACCAAGTTCAATTTCAATGATAGTTATACTGTGGGAGGTTCTTAAACATTCTGAAGTCTCGACTAAAGGACTCCAGACCCTCTCAATCTGAGTCCCCAGTGGGCGACTAACCTCCACCGGAGTAAACAGATCGAGGCCCTAACGAACCAAACCTCCACTACCGAAATAAATCCGGTACAGAATAGTAAATTGACTCCTCGACTAAAGTCGTCAATTCACTACCTTCAATCAAAGATGCTCTATCAACCTAGGCAGATATTCTCATTCTAGGTCAAAGCAGAAATAACAGGAATTTGATCAGGATTCATGCCATTCAACAATTCAAACGTCAATTGAATATAATCAAATCATAGAATTTGTACTTGGTTCATACAATCAGACATAACATACAAATCTAGGGTTCTTCATACCCAGGTGAATAGGAAAGTTACTCCATAGAGAGAGATGGGAAATCTAGCTCAAATGCGGAAACCATACTCTGAAGGATGATAATCTGCTTCGGGAACTCAATCGGATCTTCTCCAAGCTCAAGCCGGGCTCCAATGGTGATGGAGATTGATCTAGGACACTTGCAGAATCAGATTCGTCACTTTCTCTCTCCAGGTCGCATTTTTCTCTCTAAAACTCGGAACCCTTCTTCTTTGGCTGGAAATTGGGTTAAAACCAGAAATTCCCGATCACACGGCCAGGCCACACGGCCGTATGACTTTCCCAGCTGCCCGTGTGAGTGTTCAAACGCGGCATTTCGATTAGTGGGCTTCCAGGCATGCTGCACGGCCAGGGCCACACGGCCGTGTGGATTCCCAGGCTACCCGTGTGGGATATACCGAGCCTTCACACGGCCACAACGAGTTCCCTACACGGCCAGTGTGGCTTGTCCGGGTAAAATGGTGCCACACGACCATGTCACACGGCCGTGTGGGATTTTAGGCGTGCCCGTGTGGCTTCCTCAGATTCTCGCCAAACGTCCAATCTTCATCCAATCGACCCCGAACTCGTTCCCAAGCCTTCATCCACGTGCTAGGACCTGAAATATCACAAATAAGAACAACCTAGCGTGCAATTGGTCTAAAACGCGGGAATCGACATCTCAAACGGCTCAAGAATAGGGGTAAAAACATGTGCAATCGATGGTCTATCAAATTCCCCCGCACCGTTTGCTTGTCCCCAAGCAAACCTAACTCAAACCAATGCAACTCTCCAGACCTCTATAGCAACAAACAACTCCAATCGTCGGGAGAGGATTTTCTAGATCATAAAGCAGTTTACGAGGTCAACTGGTCTTCTAAGACGTCCCCTATCTCTCTCAATGCGAGTACTAGACTCAAGCCAGGATCATGAGAAGAAGTAGAAGTAAGACAGTCAGTTCATGGATAAAGGGACTCACACCATTCACAACCAAGGACTCGTGGTACCGAGGTGCTCTTTCACTTCATTTCACGTTGGAACCCCTTTTTGCACTTTCATTTACATTTCTCTTGTTTTTTTTCTTTCACTTAGCAGGGGTTCCAACTGCAGTCTTTTTCACGGTCGACCCTTATTAGTCGAGCAAGAGCAATTTCTGTACATTCGGCGCTCGCCAGAGTACTTCTTTTAACTCCTTTTCCTCAACTCGTGTGGAGGGTCAATGAAATTAAGGGGGGTCGGAAGCTCTATCCGTGACCTTAAAAACACATCATGGAGTAGGCAAACCGTTCAACGGGTGGAAGTTTTACTTGTACTAGAGACAACTTAGCTTCACCTTGTAGGAGTACCCCACTAAGGATCACTAAAATCTCCTCCAAAACCCGATTATGTGCAATGAACGGTGCCACACACGTTGGGCTTACCCCACGTTTAAGATTTTGATGATTTAGACATGGAGGACCAACTGCTTTTCATTTCTCACATGAGCACCCTGTTCGATACACGAGTCCATAACACAATCCAAACAGAGTCCACATTACCACATGAATTCAACGGTCTTAGCTCCACTAATTCACAAAATCAACTGGCACAACAGAGAACTATATAGGAAAAACCTTATACTTCAACATCCTCCATAGTGCTACACTACCTCCCTAGGTTGCACATTACTGTAGAGACTGTCAATTCAAAGCATACTGAGCAGGCAATTTGCATGGAAACACGTACTTGGAGCCCTCAAATTTAAAAATTTGGACAGTGGACTAGGCTCAAAGCACACAAACAGATCTAATGCAGGCAAAAGAGAAACATCCCCCCACACTTAAGTTCGACATTGCCCTCAATGGAGAAGAGGGAAAGATAAGGGAAACGATGTTACCGGTGTGCACGGACTGCAGGAGACTGGAAGGCGACCAGTCTGAGTGAAAAGGACTGGAGAGGGGACCAGTCAGGGACACATGCACAGCTAAAGGAAACAGAAGAACTCAAACACAATACGTTAGGTCCAATGGTCAGCCCAATATTACTTTATCCAAAACAAAAGAAAACAAACCAAAACCAAACCAGTTTGCAATCCGACCCAAAACAAAAGAAATAAATGCAAACCGTGGTGGGGTTGCCTCCACACCAACGCTTCTTTACCGTCTTTTAGTTGGACGCCCATGGTGGATACTCAGAGGGGTGCAGGAACAAGTGCATCCAAGAGCGGATCCACATCGCTCTTGAGATACGACTTCAGATGGTGGCCATGCACCCGACGGGTGCGACCACCAGCATTGGTCAGCTCGACCATGCCATCCGGCAGGATGCAAGCGAGCGAGTACTCGGATGGCCAGGGTTGTCGTGGTGCGGGAGGTGGGACCAGCTCATAGTGGTCGCCACCTTTCTTCCGAGCAGGCTTAGCCACCTGCGGCTTCGGCCGCCACTCCTCCTTGATCTTTTTATTTGGCGGTGAGGTTGGAGGAAGTGGCGGCGAAGGAGTGAGAGGGGGATCCTGCAAAACGAGAGGCACAGAAGGATGCACGACAGGCTCGTGTACCTGGTCAGAAGTAGCATGCATAGGTGTGACAGCAACCACATCACAGTGATCCAATTCAGACACAGAAAAAGTAGCATTTTCATTCCCAGCACGCAAGATCAGTTTACCACTATGCACATCAATAAGTGCCCTAGCGGTGACGAGAAATGGTCTACCCAAAATCAAAGGCACATCTACATCCTCATTTATATCCAGAATAACAAAATCAACAGGATATGTGAATATGCCTACTTTAACAAGAAGATCCTCGATGATACCCCTAGGATGCACAATGTAACGATCAGCTAGCTGAATGCTCATCCTAGTAGGGCTAAGTTCACCTAAGTCTAGCTTTTTAAACAACTTATATGGCATGACATTTATGCTAGAGCCTAGGTCCTCCAAGGACTTGCCTACATGCATGCTGCCAATAGTAAGAGGGATAGTAAAACTCCCTGCGTCCTTGCGCTTTTCGGGCAGCTTGTTGTGCAGGATAACAGAACACTCCTCGCTCAGCAGCACTGTCGAAAGATCCCCAAGTTTCTTCTTGTTTGTGAGGATGTCTTTCATGAACTTGGCGTACTTGGGCATCTTCGACAGTGCCTCCACGAACGCCATGCTGATGTTGACCTGCTTCAACATTGCCATGAATTTGGCAAACTCAGTCTCCAGCCTGTCTTTGTGTAGGCGAGTGGGGAAGGGAAGCTGGGGTACATGCTCTTTAACCACTGGTTGTGGCTTGGGAGCAGGGGATTCCTTCTCCACCCGCACTTTTGCATCGTCGGCTGGAAGTGTTGAAGCAGGTAGTGGTGCCTCCTGCCTGGGGTGGGCAGGAGCAGAGATGTGGTCTTACCACTCCTGGTAAAAATGGAATCCAGCTGCTGGTGAGACTCGCGAGGATTAGGGATGGTGGTGGCAGGTAGAGTTCCCGGTGCCATGGTGTTGTTCTGGCGGGCTATTCCTCCAATCTGATGCTGGAAGTCCTGCAATATGGCACTTTGGTTCCTCTGACCCGCCTCCAGCGAGGCGATGCTTTGGTCTATTCTGGTAAAATTCTCCTGGCTGGTAGTCATGAATGCCACCAAAATGTTTTTCAGCTTCGTCATCTGATTATCTGGAGCTGGAGCTGCTGCTGGCTCGACATAATGGCGTTGCGGCTGCTGGAACAGCTGCCCCTGCCTGGGCTGGTAAGGATGCTGCTGTGGAGCTATCCCTTGTCTGGCCTGGAAATGCTGCCTCTGCTGAAAACCACCTGCTGGTGCTGGGAAACCAGGTGGTTTAGTGGTGTTGCTGTTCCAAGCAAAGTTGGGATGCTGGCGCCATCCCTCATTATATGTATTGCTGTATGGATCAAGGCGCCGCGCATTGGCGATGAAGTCCAACTGCTCTTGGGGAGTAGAAGACTCCCGCATGGCTTGGCAGTCTTCCACCAGATGGTTGGAGCTCTCACACCACTGACATTGAGCTACTGGAGGTACAGCCAAACCTATGCCCGGAATAAGACTGTTGGGCTACTTCAATGTCTGCACCAACTCGGCCACCTCCCGCTCTAGCCCGGACCTGGCCTCCATGGCGTGCACACCAAGATCTCGGGAATTCCTGCCTCTGGTGCTCTGCCCCCAGGAATGATCTCTGGCAGCCAAGGTACTGATCATTTGGTTTAGTTCGGGTGGAGTCTTAGTAAGAATATCCCCTCCTGGGCATAGAGACTCAATCACCCTCTGGCTTTCCGGAGAGAGAGCACTGTAGAAGTTCCCCACGGTGAATGCATCACTGAAGCCATGATGGAGACACTGCCAGAAAAATCCCATGTACCGCTCCCATGCATCACGAAGTGACTCATCTGGCTCCTGGCGGAAGTGAGTGATCTCTCGCTGAATTTCTGTAGTCTTCGATGCTGGATAGTACCTGTGCACGAACTTGTTGGCCAGATCGTCCCAAGAAGTGATGGACAATGGGGCTGGGTCTCCAACCACCTCTTAGCATGCCCCGCCAGAGAATGGGGGAAGAGGTGAAGGCGGATTGCATCATCCGGGACACCGTTCATCTTGAACCCGTTCATCAGCTGCAGAAAACAGGAAAGATGCACCCTTGCCTCCTCATCCTTCAAACCATGAAACTGGATAGAGGATGTAATGAGTTGAATCTAGCATGGCTTGATGTCGAAGTTATTCGCTGGAATGGGAGGATAGAGGATGACAGGGCGGATATCGGCGACCTGTGGAGTGTAGTAGTACTCCAAGGTGGGACCCGGCGGCGGTGGTGGATGCTGAACCCCATCTGCCTGGGGTATGGGGTTGTTCCCCAAGATCCGATTCACCGGGGGAACCTGGAGAGGTATCCCCTGGGGTGGGTTGTGTTCACCTTCCATCTCGAACTCCTCCTCAGAATCGCTGCTCAAGTGGTCGTCTATGCGCTCCTCCGTAGCCAGTCTAGCTCGTTGTTGTCTCCTAAGTTGGCGACATGTGCGTTCAAGCTCCGGATCCAACGGCAGTAAACCTCCTGACTAGCTACGGGTCATGCACTATCTGCATACAGTCAAGCAAGCAAACCCGTGAAGGCACAAGTGGGAAAGAACGAACAGTCAATGCGAAAATGAAAATGCTAAAGTAACAGAAATCACGTTTCTTCAACAACCTAGTCGTCCCCGGCAACGGTGCCAAAAACTTGACTCGCTCCTACCGTCACTCTAGAAAATGGCCAAGTGCAACCACCTCCTAAAGCGTAGTATAGCGGAATTGAGTTTTAATGTCAACCCGGGTCCTAAGTGTGATGACTACTCCGTGAGTTCTTATTATTTAGCGGTGAAACTTTAGTGAAGGTCCAAACAAGCAAAGCAGATAAAAAGGTTGTTTTCAAGTCGAGAGAGGTCACCCGGATATGGTTCCCCCTAGACTGCAGTTAAGCCGAGTTGTAATTTACCAAGTTCAATTTCAATGATAGTTATACTGCGGGAGGTTCTTAAACAGTCTGAAGTCTCGACTAAAGGTCTCCAGACCTCTCAATCTGAGTCTCCAGCGGGCGACTAACCTCCATCGGAGTAAACAGATCGAGGCCCTAACGAACCAAACCTCCACTACCGAAATAAATCCGGTACAGAATAGTGAATTGACTCCTCGAGTAAAGTCGTCAATTCACTACCTTCAATCAAAGATGCTCTATCAACCTAGGCAGATATTCTCATTCTAGGTCAAAGCAGAAATAACATGAATTTGATCAGGATTCATGCCATTCAACAATTCAAACCTCAATTGAATATAATCAAATCGTAGAATTTGTACTTGGGTTCATACAATCAGACATAACATACAAATCTAGGGTTCTTCATACACAGGTGAATAGGAAAGTTACTCCATAGAGAGAGATGGGAAATCTAGCTCAGATGCGGAAACCATATTGTGAAGGATGATAATCTGCTTCGGGCACTCAATCGGATCTTCTCCAAGCTCAAGCCGGGCTCCAATCGGATCTGCTTAGGCGTGCCCGTGTGGCTTCCTCAGATTCTCGCCAAACGTCCAATCTTCGTCCAATCGACCTCGAACTCGTTCCCAAGCCTTCATCCACGTGCTAGGACTTGAAATATCACAAACAAGAACAACCTAGCGTGAAATCGACCTAAAACGCGGGAATCGACATCTCAAACGGCTCAAGAATAGGGGTAAAAACATGTGCAATCGATGGTCTATCACCCGCCTTCTGTCTGAGCAGGGCTGTCGGGGTTTTCTTCTCTTCCTTTTCCTTTGGCTGCCCATTTTCCTGAGCTCTCTGGCGCTTCGCCTCCCTTTTCTTTGAGCATGGCCAAGATTTGGCTCAAACTCTCTTGCATGCTTGATATTTGCTCCCCTTGACTTTTGACGCGGTCTTCCATTTCCATTTCTTCCTCTACTGTTGGCATTTCCATTCCACGGATGTCGCACATCTGCGCTTCTTGGCCGCTGAAGTTACTCCTTTCTACTACGCCTTTGACGGGGGTGTTGGAGCTCCCATCCATCCTTTCTTCAGTGCTATGCTCGCCCCACGGTGGGCACCAAATGGTTTGTGCCTGGAATGTTCCAGGCGGTTTGTGAAGAGCGAGCAAGGCGTCTGTTCCAGATGGTGGGCGTACTCCAAGCTCCTGCAAAACAAGTGTCCGTGGGCGGTCACCCAGGACACCCTCTGATGCTAAAGTTAGAGATAGAATAAGAGTTTTTGTTTATATTTAGAGAGAGAGAGAGAGAGAGAGAGAGAGAGAGAGTAGTTGAGTTACCATTAATGCAGGTACCAGTGTATTTATAGTTGGCCAGCTTGAGTATAAGGCATTAAATGCCATGTCAGGCGGCCTAGGTGCGCTTTGCTTTATCCGGACAGCCTGCGGCGGGCATTTAATGTTTAGTCCTGCAGTATCTGAGGTAAGTATCCTAAGAAGATCTCCTCTTCCTGACACCAACGGTCCCTTGTGTCGGGCGGCCTATTTCTGTCCCGTCAAAGGGTGGCCGCCTGCCTTTCTCCTTTCCCTACGTCGCTTCTTGGGCCTCTCGCTGTGGCTCAGGCCCTTCTTTAGGTCCCGCCCGATTATCTTCCTATGGGCCTTAAGTCCAACACTGCTCAACTATGGGCCCAACAAGTGAACAATTACCTCATTTTTGTGGCTCAATTTTAATGAGTCAGATTAGTGTAAGCATTCTGCAAGTAAAGAAAACTCAATAAAGGACTTGATTGTTAGGATATAAATAGTTCAACGATGTGTTGTGGAAAAGCCCCAAGTTAAGGGACAGATTTGTTAGATGTATCAAGTAGAGGCGTTACATTGGTAATAAGCCTTTTCTTTGTTCGCCGTTCACTACTATTCCGGGCTCTGCCGGGGTTTGAACTTTGATCTTCTCATTCCTCGCTCGCGTTCCCGCTTTCTTGGTCGCCGACTCGCCGTCGCACCTCTTGTCGGTCTCCTCAATCGCCATTGTTTGCACTGTTCTCCGGTTGGCGAAACGAAGCAATTTCGTCTTCTGTAGGTATTTCATTGCCGGGAAGTCGAGGGCTTCCTCGCATCCTGATCTGCTGTCTTTCACTTTCTTCTACTAAAGCCACCAAACGATCACCTCCGCTAGAAGTACGTTTTCCCTCTCTCTGGTCTCTCTTCCTTAGATTCCAAAACTGGAGAGTAAAAGGAAATGCGAGCTTCCTGAATCCGAAAGCTAACAGTGGTATCATTAGCAGTAGATTTGATTCAGGTAGACGATAGATCTCCCTGATTGTGTTCCGAGATTCCCCGCCTTTGAATTGTTCGAACTCTCTCTCCTAGAACTAGAAATTAAGTAATTAACTATCTGAAAGTTTGAGTTCATTCATTTTGGTTGGTTGAACTTTGAAGGGATATGGCGACCACTGCGTCATTTATCATCGTGAGCCGGAATGACATCCCGATATATGAAGCTGAAGTTGGATCTGCTACTAAAGTAAATTGATCTCTGCTCCCATCTTTTGCTATTGTTCATTTGCTTGCAATCCATATAGCCATTTTCGTTTTGAATTCTTCATGAACATACATGAAATTGGAACCTTTGGATTGGGCATGTCTATCTTCTGGATAGATTAGCTTTCGGATGGAACTTTGTGCAATTCAGCATTCCATTTTTCTTGAATGTATGAAAACCCAGTAGACGAAAAGCTGATGAGAAGTTACTTTGATGGTGGTTCTTCGATGCCCTGGATTTGACATTTCGTGTTTCGCTTTTGGATCATGACTACAGAGAGAGGATGCAGCTCAGTTGCATCAATTTGTACTACATGCAGCGTTAGATATTGTTCAGGACCTCGCTTGGACCACTAGTGCCATGTATTTTCCTATCTTCTCAACCCCTGTTCTCTTCATTCATCAATGCAGTTTTAATTTTATGTTCTAGTGTTATCGTTTATCAAATGATCCTTGACGGTTCATTTCCTTGCTTGTGTAACAGGTTCTTGAAAAACATTGACAGGTTCAACGACCTGGTGGTATCGGTGTATGTTACAGCTGGTCATATCCTTTTTATATATTGATTCCCTTTATCATCGCCGTTGCTAGTATCTTAAGTAGGTAGTTATTCGCAAGGATTAACTAGGCAAAGCAGGGATAACTTTGTCTGCACATAATATAACCCTGACTTAGTAGTTTCCTTGGTTGGTTAAAGTTTCATGCTAGCATGTACAGTATACCTCTTCATTTGTGGTGACTACCAGGATCTGCACATCAGAATTTCACACTTGTTAATGGTGACTACCGTAATCTGTGCATCAGCATTTTAGAGTCTCTAAACATGCATACCACTCGATCTGTAGTCCAAAGCACAATCTAATCTGTGCTGCTCGTGGATAGATAAGTCAGTAAGATGCATTACACTTAAAGCATTCAGTATCAGATATTTCCTTGACATTTTCAAACATACACGATTGATGCTACTTCATGACTCCCGCAATGATGATGGGATTAAGAGCTTTTTTCAGGAGGTGCATGAACTTTATATAAAGGTAAACTTGCTCTGACTTGGATGCTCTGTTCATGTGTTGTTTTTCAGTTGTCAACTGTGAAAAAACTAGCTGGGTCTGTTAGTTGAGATGAACTGAAACGTTGGACTTACGAAGATGGGGGAGGGTAAAATGTGTTATAGGTTCCGACAACATATGTTCACAAACATGTCATAGATTTCAAGAACCATATTTTGGCTGCTATTAGTTGCTCACCTAGATTCATCGGAGAATTTAAAAGCATGACCCTGAAGTAAAGATTATTACTCTATTTTGATAGCAATTTAGAAGCTATACCTATAATATGACGCAGTTTGTTAACTTTTGGCAACTCTCTGGTCCATTTGTCTTTTGCATAGTTCAAGAACTTGGAATCCACACACTCTAAACTCTACAGTTTTTGGAATTACAATCCTAGCAAAGAGAGTTCCAGCTCCTCAAGTAGTGGGCAAATACCAGTCCCATGCCAAAGTTCATATTAGCTCTTTTTGCAAAGCCATTTAAAATCTTAACATCTATCCAATGTTGTAAGACCTTTTGCTGGGTCTTGGTGTTCCAGCACCAACCATTTCTTCATCCGTGTTCCTTGGTTAACGTATGATGATCAATGCAGGTACTGCTGAACCCCCTCTACCTGCCCGGTGCCCGCATTGCTTCTTCACATTTCGACACAAAAGTCCGCGCTCTAGCTAGAAAGTACCTGTAATCGTGCAAACCATCTACTAAACGACGCAACGAGCGCTTACCAGACTCTCCAGGGTAAAACATGGTCTACATGTTACACAAACGCCTCGTTCAATTTAGCCAGGGAGTTCCTCCTTACTTCTCAACTAGTGTGTTCATAACGGATTGAAGGTTCCATTTGGTGAGAACCTGATGTAGGAAGACTTGATTTTGATGTACAACCCCCCGGTTTTATCCATGGTATCTTCATGTTTCTCCTCATGAACAACAATGCTGGTTATTGAATGTTCAGCATGTGATTGTACATTCTCTAATGGTGGTTTTCCCACCTCACCTGTGACTCTGTTTGATTGCATTTGTTTAATGGTGGTTTTGCTTCTGCCTTGGGTTGCTGAGTTTCTACATAGAGATCCATCCACCCTTTTTTTTGGCTGGGTTTAATTTTCCCACCGAAAAGGCCGGTCCGCTATCCACGTCTGGCTATTTCTCGACCAACCAACACCACCCTCCTTTGACTTATGATGGTGTCCGGCGGTGCAACATGCAAACCACCACTACTTCTTTCCCACTTCTTTATTTGTAGGTGTTGATGATGGTTTAGCTCATCTTCATGGTAGATTTCTATGGCGGTGAAGCAAGCAAATAGTAGTGTTGGGATATTGATCGAAACCGGACCGATAAGAATATCATTGGTATCGCTTTTTTTTATATGTTTAATATTATATATATTTCAAATTGTTTGTACATTATGGGTTTCGGTTTAAATCGATAAATCGAAAACAATAGACGAGAGGTGTAAGGGGATTCAGTTTTGATTGGGAGTGTAGCAAGCGCTTCAATAAATTGTGCATTCAATTGATTGCCTATCAACAAAAGCCTCTTCATGAGTGAGTTACCTAATCTGAAATGGAGATTCTATGTGTTAGGACTTGGGACTTCATGATATGTAATTATTATAATTTTAAGAATCCTTTTTTTGATGATGCATTAAGAACAAAATATTGAGATTTGTTTTTGTTGAAATTAAATTCTTTTTGGGACCGAATTTGTTCATCTCAATAGTTTAAATGTTTTAAACGCTTTTGAAGTATGAATTATTTATTCACAACCTAAATGAGATTGAAATTGGTCTACATCTTACTTTGTAAATTTGAAAAATATGTTTATTCGGCAACACTTTAGTTTTAGTCCTTTTCATTATTTATTTTGTTGAAAATTTGAAATAGGAATTTTAGTCCTAAAAAAATCAGAATAGGCCTTTATTCGATCGCACGTGACGTGACTCAACCCTTCTTCACTTCATCTTTTAAAAAGAAAGCTGGGAAAAGAGAAGAAATAATAGCTTTGGTGCTCTCAAAGCTCTAAAAATATATATTTTTGCTAGAAACTCACAATGGCTTTAATCAACAAGTGTAGATCGAGATAGCCATTTTTTTAGCTCAGAAACTTAAGAGAGGGTAATGCAATGTTTTCTTCCATCGGATAACTAAGTTCGTTTTAGATCGATCTAATATAAATTGATTAAATACGTTGTTTTAGATGTAATTGTTTAACGTATATAATATCTACTATGGTTTATTACTTGTTACTTTATGATAAGAATATATAGATATTGATTATATCAGTTAGGGGTGGCTATACGGTCCGGTCCGGTTAAATTGGCCCAAATTGATCCGGTCCAGTCTGGTCTTTTTGAATATGTAAGGACCAAAGATTGGATTGGATACAGTCCGGTCTTGATCCAGTCCGGTTTTGACCCGGTCCGGTTCCAATTCGGTCTTGATTTTATATTGAGCTTGTAGGGATTTGAGTGGCCTAAGACCTGAAAGGGTGAGGAGTTGGTTAAGTTTTGTACAAAGTGCAAAGGTTTGTGACCGTTTATGCAAATTACCCTTACGTTTTGGGTGTTGAGCTCTCTTACCCGCTCTTTATCTAGTTTTCGATTCGGTCCCGAATGATTTTTTTACCTCAAATCTAAGACCAAAGATTGAATTTGGTTGTTTACTATCCGGTCCCGATCCGGTTTCGGGTAAAACCAAAAAACCCGAACCAAATAGCCAGCCCTAATATCAGTTCCCAACAATTTTTTTTTTTTTACGTTTAGAGTAAACTTTGATCATATTTTTTATTATCTTGCAACTACTTAATAACTGAACGGTTACTGACAAATTCGATTAATCATTTAGTTATTAGCTTCTTACTTATTCAAAATATGAGAATTAGAAGAGATCATCTTGTCATAACTTTTCCAAAATATAAGAAACGCGTAATTCCAAATTTTAGGACAATTAGTTAACTGAAATTCAAAAAGAAACACATAACAAATCATCCGGCCCTCCCTAAACCTTCGTAGTACTTTATTGGGTAAATACAATTTAGGGATTTCCTATGGTAACTTGAAGTAAGGTTACTTGAATTTTTTTACCTGCTATAGCAGGTTTCACAGGTCGTATTACGTAAAACACAATAGGCATTACGTAATGGTTACGTAACATATGATAATCTTACGTAACAGTTGTAAAAGGTCATTACGGAAGCCTTACGTGATAGAATGTGTCTTTACGTAATGAGTATTAACCTCGCGTTACGTAAAATGCAAAGTCATTACGAAAGTCTTACGTAACGCTACTGAATTAACTGTTATGTAAGAAATAAATGTCGTTTCGTAACCTTTACGTAATGGAAGGTCTTTTTACGTAATGAGTATTAACCTTGCGTTACGTAAAGTGTTAAGTCATTACGGAAGTCTTACGTAACGCTTCCGATTTAACTGTTACGTAAGAAATAACTATCATTCCGTAACCTTTACGTAGTGAATGTGTATTTTACGTAACAGTTGTAAAATATCATTACGGAAGCCTTACGTAATAGAATGTCTCTTTACATAATGAGTATTAACGTCGTGTTACGTAAAGAGCTAAGTTATTACGGAAGCCTTACGTAATGCTTCTAATTCAATAAGAATTAAAAAAGGAAAGGTTAAAATATGGAAAGACAACTAAATGTGAAAAAAGGAAAGAAAAAATTAAAAAAGGTAACTTGGACATGTAGTGACCGGCAACTCATGTTGCCATTTATTTTTTTAGTTATTTTTTTTATTTTTTATTTCTTTAATCAATGGTTTAAAATAAGTATGGTCAATTTTAACGGTTTAGATCTATGCAAGTTACCTAACTTGAAATTATACCCAAGTTACTGTAGGAGATCCCTACAATTTAATATCTAAACCTTTCATTTTAAACAATATAATAGCCAAACCTTTTCGAAAACAATCTAACATCTAAATTATCAACTTTCCGTCCGTTTGACCGTTGGTTGACACTTCAAAAAAGCTTTGTTTAGGAGAAATTGTCACAATACAACTTTGTTTTCTTGTTTTGGCATTGCAAATGACTAAATATTTAAATATTCTATACCATCATGGTGGAGTCATGGACTTCTCGGGTTTGGAACCACGATATGTTGGTGGTTTTTCAGAGAAGATATCGATGGATATTGATGAAGCGTCGTACTTCGAACTTTTTTGAAGTGTCAACTAACGGTCAAACGAACGGAAAGTTGAAGATTTGAATATTAGATTGTTTTCGAAAAGGTTTGGCTATTATATTGTTTAAAATGAAAGGTTTGGATATTAAATTGTATTTACCATACTTTATTTGTTGTTGTTATTTTTAATTGTTCAAAGAAATCGGTGTCTCCTTTTCTTCAATGGAGCTCGTAAAAACATAGTAGAGAAACCAAATGCATAAAACCAAAAATATTCCCTTCTTTGATAAATAAACAAAGAAGAAAACGAACTTGAACGACGTTTGGACGCGGCAGAAGTAGCAGCTTCCCACTCCAACACTCCTTCCCCTTCCCTCCTCCATCTTTCTTCCTCCACAGACAGCAGAGAGAGAGAGAGGGGCAAGAAACCGACGCCACGACTTTCTTCCTCCTGTAATTTTCTGCTCTCCCTCTCATTCTCATTTTTGTTTCTCCCAACATTCCCATTCTCAAGTTCGTTCTTCCTTCTTTTTTCTTCTTTGTGTGTTTCCTTTTTGGGCCATTGAGAAGGAAATCCCTGCTTCACTGTTCCATAGCTCCTTTCTCTTCTCTTTTGCTCGCAGTTTCCCGCTTTGCCTCACTTTATTCCTAGTTTTTGGGGAGTTTTGTTCCTTGATTTCGACTTCATTCCTAGCGTAAAGTAATGGGTTCCTCATGATTTTGCCTGTGAACCCATTCAATCCCCGGATCAGTTGATCGTAAGGACGAAAACCCAGCTGCAGGTTTGCTTGTTCTTCTTTTGACTGATTCGAGACTTCGGAAATTGGTGGAAAATGAAAGATGGGTTGGGCTTTGATTCCACTGTTTTGTTTTCTTCTACCGTCTCTCCCATGATTTTTTCTGAGCCAGTAGACAGGTTTTTTTTTTTGTTGTTTACCGAGAGGAACAAAAATGGTAGTTTTTAAATGTTTGCATAACGGGATCCCTTTTAATGGCAACGGTTATCAGATTAACATGAAACTCGGGGGAAGGAAACATAACCTACCACTTGCATTGTTCAATTTCCCAAAGCCAGGGATTTCATTTTCGTCCTAGATTTGCAGAAAGGATCATTTATGTCTTTGGCAATTTTTTCCAGATCAGGGCAGCAGAGCAAGTGAGGAGGGGGGAAATGGCGTCGTAATTAAACCACCGGATCAATCTACTTCCCCTCCATTACCTTATCGGAAGCTGCCTGCACAACTTTGTGAACTGCGTTCACTCAACTTTACTCCTGGCATTGAAAATGACTCGGAGTTTGTAGGTACACTTACCATTTCCCTGTCTCTATCTTCCTCTTTTGATGGTTCTTTGTTAGAGAGAAGAGTTGGGAATGGGGACCATGAATGCCAGCAGCAAAAGATCCAAAAACTTCGCTTTTAAACTCTCCCAGTTGGGGGAAGAGTAGCTTCAACAGTTCTTTGGCTTGGTGTTGAAGCAATTCGTCTGGTTTTTGTGGGTTATGATTGGATTGACAATGGCAATTGATGAATGTTGAAGGAATGAGGTTTTTTGGGTTCCTTCACTTTTTTTTTCCACTTAATTTTCTTTGTGGGCTTGTGTTTCTATTTATAAATAATCAAATCTTAGGACTGAAGGTTACGCAAGAGCTTTCATTCTTAACTACCCTTCCACGATTGTCTTCCTTTTTCACTTGCTATTTGCCTTATTCTTCTTTTCTGGCTTCCTATTTGGTGCTCCCACTTTAATATATTTTGCTCTCTTCTTTGCACTTTCACGCTTGGCAGCTGTCATTAGCCTTCTCTCTTTCTTTTCTTGGTGTTCTAAAGTTGGGTGTAAATTTGTTAGGTGGTTACTTAGAGCGACCAAGTATAGCTTGTTTGATGGAAACTGTTGATCAATATTCTGCTTCTTTTATTCCGTCCTCTAATGTGAGTACTTAACCCTTGGGTTAGTTGGATAATGACGGTGATTAACTTCTTATTTACAGTCAGTTTGGGTGGTGAAGGAAGGGAGCAATGGATTGCAATGCCTTTAGCGACAATGCTGCAGCTTTACCTATAACAACTTAAAACCATCTTGCTTTGCGGGGAAAGAGTAGCTAAACTGTGAGTGCTTTTGACTCAAGAGACTTATGGTTTGCTATTTTTAGAACTTTTTTTTGATCGATGGGATTGATTTGATTCAGTGTGGCTAAAAAAATGGGGTCAATTGGAGCTGAAAGCTCACCGAAGATGGAGAAGATGCAAATGGCGGCGAGCACACGAGAAGAGAAGATTCTTGTCTTGGTGAGACTCAGACCTTTGAGTGACAAGGAGATCATGGGAGATGAAGTTTCAGATTGGGAATGTATTAATGATACTACTGTCTTGTACCGGAATACCCTCCGTGAAGGCTCCACGTTTCCCTCGGCCTACACTTTTGGTAAGTGGATTGCTCATGGCCAGATTGATAACATGCATGATTCTTTGGCATTGTTATTCACCTGGTCTTGTATTGTGAATCATCTAGATGCCACCACCATAAGTCTTCTGTCTTTATGCTCTGAACTAGATGCAGTTGAAGTCTGGCGTATTAAGGGGTTTTTTCACTTTCCCATTATTTTGAAATAGAATATGAAAGACCCATGGTAAGTTCTCCTTGTTGAATGTTTTGAATGATCGAGAGTGTAAATCTTTGATGTTGTAGCTTCCTGTATATTTTATCCATGCTCAACACATTGTTATTATGCTCCAATGTTCAAGTTGCAGAATCAGATTCATCTGAGGAACTCACATAACTGTAATGTGCTTGTTAGTGTTCTTGGTTTGGCTCCATCTCCATGTATCAGCGATGCCTTGTTGATTCTGGGCTGCAGATTTTTAGTTAAACAGACTGCATGATACACTGTGTTTCTGCCCAGCAGGGGATTTATTGAACATTTTATTTTATCAAAGCAACATTTGATCGCCAGAAAGCTTCTGATTTTGGTGAAACTTAATTTTTGTCCTGTCCTGCTCTTCTGGAGGATAGATAGAGTATTTCGGGGTGATTGTACAACGAGGCAAGTGTACGAGGATGGACCCAGAGAAGTGGCCCTTTCAGTTGTTAGTGGCATCAATGGTAAGCATCGTATTACCTTCTTAATTTGAGATTTTATCTTTCATCTTTGCAATCATAACTTGGCATCTATTATACCTTTTCTACAGCAAGCATATTTGCTTATGGTCAAACAAGCAGTGGAAAGACGTATACAATGAATGGTATCACTGAGTATACAGTATCTGACATATTCGACTATATAAACAAGGTATATTTGGAATTCTGACTCGATGTTGTAGGTCAAATTTTTAGTTAGTTTAGAGGACATTTTGTACTCATGAAGAACGCATGTGTTGCAGCATGAAGAAAGAGCCTTTGTTCTGAAGTTCTCAGCAATTGAGATATACAATGAGGCTATCAGAGATCTCCTAAGCACAGATAACACTTCACTTAGACTCCTAGATGATCCAGAGGTGAGTTGCGTTGCTTCATCACCTGTTGGCTCGGGCAAAAGGTGTTGTCAGTCAACAAAGTCTCTTACGTGTTCTGGGTTTTGTTTCTTTCTCTTTTTTTTTTTTATCAGAAAGGGACTGTGGTAGAGAAAGCCACTGAAGAGACTCTAAGGGACTGGAACCATCTAAAGGAGCTCCTATCAGTTTGTGAAAGTAAGCATTCGTACAACACCTTCCCTTCAGGGAACTGATTATTTGTGTCTTTTACTAAATCTTTCCTATTGCTATACAGCTCAAAGACAGATAGGGGAGACCTTTTTGAATGAGAAAAGCTCCAGATCACATCAAATCCTTAGATTGGTACTTCCATACCTCTTTGATTCTTATGGTTTAACATTGTCTTATGACTATATCCATTGTCTTCATTCTCTAACACGTGCTTATTGTCTGCTTATTTCAGACAATTGAAAGTTCTTCTCGTGAGTTCTTAGGCAAAGAAAACTCGACCACCCTTTCAGCCACTGTGGTATGAACTGCTTCTGGTTGATGGGTTGTTGGACTAAATTGAAAAAATATTATCCCAGCAGTTGGGGGAGTTTCTCTAATTTACTGGTTTTTGGTAGAATTTTGTCGACTTGGCAGGGAGTGAACGTGCATCTCAGGCATTGTCTTCTGGGGCAAGATTAAAGGAAGGATGCCACATTAACCGCAGTTTACTGACTTTGAGTACTGTTATTCGTAAGCTAAGGTAAATGAAATGTTACCGCTGGTCATTCTAGTTATGCTACACTTTTAGCCTCTTCAATTAGGAAGCAGTGCAAAGACCTCTTGCTAACAGTCCTCTTTTTCATCTGCTGATAACAGTAAGGGGAGAAATGGACACATCAACTACAGAGATTCAAAACTGACTAGGTTGCTTCAACCAGCTTTAGGTGGCAACGCTAGAACTGCCATCATCTGCACATTGAGCCCATCAAGGAGTCATGTGGAGCAAACTAGAAACACGCTACTATTTGCTTGTTGTGCTAAAGAAGTCACTACGAAAGCACAAGTTAATGTTGTCATGTCCGATAAGGCTTTGGTCAAGCATCTGCAGAAAGAGTTGGCTAGATTGGAGAGTGAACTGAGAAGTCCTTCCCCCGCTTCATCAACTAACGATCATACAACGTTACTGAGAAAGAAAGACCTTCAGATTCAAAAGGTTTTCCTTTCCTTTCTCTTCCACTCTATATGTAATTACATCCCTTCCCCAACAGCCAATAGCATTTGCTTAGTTTCACTCTGATTTTTTTTTTCAGATGGAGAAAGAAATCAGGGAGCTGACTAAGCAACGCGATCTTGCTGAATCTCGTATTCAGGATTTGCTCCAAATGATTGGTCAAGATCAAAATTCAAGAAGAACGGTATTGTGTTTGACCCCTCAAAACTGCGCCCATTTTAATGAAGGTTGAGGATCATGCTGGATAGATTGATTTAATTTTATTTGAAACTGTAATGTTACAGAGTGAGATTAGTCAGAATCCAGATCAACAAGAAAGGCGTAGATGGGAAGAAGATGAATGTTCAGTGTCAGAATCATACCCCCCTACTTATGGCGGCGGTGCAAGAAGAGTATACGGAACCCATTTTGATGGTGACAGAGGGAGCCATCTACAGGACAGTGGTCTTGATGATGATGATGATTCTGATGCCACTTCTTCACTCGTCCCATTTGGGAAGAAGATTGCCAGATCAAATTCTCGCCAGAGCCTTGCGATTATTGATGATGATGATGATGATGATGATGAGTACTGCAAAGAAGTACAGTGTATTGAAATGGAGGAGACGAGGCAAAACAATCCTGAACACCATCCGTCATCAATCTCACATGGTGGAAGTGAAGGACAAGCTGCAGTCAGGGTAGAGCAGGAAGTACCAACTCAAGGAATCGGAGATAGAGAAGCACAACACTCGCAGAGTAATGGATTTACAAACGAAGCAATGGAACAAAGGCTGCATCTTGTTAATGGGTCAAGTTCTATAAGCACGAAATTAGGGAGGAGCCGGAGCTCGAAAGAGAACCCCACAATTGGTGACAGCACGCCTCCCAATGGGTTGGAGAGGAAGTATGCTGGGCGACCAGAGAGCGTCAGGAGAAGGTTTCCATCCATGTTGTATGACACCGATGCTGCAAGACTGACAAGAAGTGATTCTCAGTCATCTATCGAGAGTGCTGCAACAGTTGAGACTCAGGGTGTAGCAACTGCAGATGAGGATATTCCAACAGTTGAAACTTTTGTTGCTGGACTGAAGGAAATGGCCAAGCAGGAGTATGAAAAACAGCTTGTCAACCAGGTGAGAAAATATTCCCTCTTCTTTTTTTTCTTCTGTAACAACAGCATGTTTGCAATGGAGTCCCTCATGACATTGGTTATTTTGGTTTCTTCATGTTAGACTCTAGGGGATGAAAAGAAGAAGACTAACGTCAAGGACATTGGATTGGATGCTATGCTCGATGAACTAACAACTCCTGATTCACCACTGAAGTTTGAGAGACAGCAGAGAACTATTATCGAACTCTGGCATACTTGCAATGTCTCATTGGTTCACAGGACGTACTTCTTCTTGCTCTTTAAAGGCGATCCATTGGATTCGATATATCTCGAGGTGGAGCTAAGGAGGCTCTCCTTCCTTAAGGAAACATTTTCTCATGCAAACCATACGGGAGGCCATACTCTCACACTGGCCTCAAGGTACTATTCAGCTTAGCAATCTCCAGCCTTCTTTCTTTCCATAAGCTTTTACGTTCTAACTGAATGTGCTTACTTTCTGCATGGGTGGACAGCATAAAGGCGCTTCATAGAGAGAGAGTGATGCTGAGCAAGCTGATGCAGAGGAGGTTGTCTGGAGACGAAAGGAACAGGCTATATCAGAAATGGGGTATTGGGTTGAACTCAAAGCGAAGAAAGCTTCAGTTGGTCAACCGACTGTGGGGCAACACGAAAGACGTAGACCACATCACAGAGAGTGCAGCCATTGTTGCAAAGCTGGTGAGCTTTGCAGAGCAAGGACAGGCACTCAAGGAGATGTTTGGGCTGAGTTTCACACCTCCAAGCACAACAAGAACGAACTCCCTGGGCTGGACTTACAGCAAGTCTTCTCTTTTGTAGTAGCGGATCATGACTAGAGTATTACAGGTCGAGTGTGATTTGGGTTTTCCCCCATTTTTTGATTTTTGTATGGAGTGATGGGTGATGTTTGAAACAAGAGTGAAGATTGAAGAGTGTAAATTCTAATGTGTAGTAGTTTGATTGACTATAGAGTAGATTTTCTGGTGGGGAATGAATGTATTGGCTTCTGATTTACAGTACAAGAATCCATATCTTTTGAGACTTGAGATTCTGCAGTCTGCGAAAGCTGGTTGTTTCATGGGGACTGTAACTACAGAATTTTTAGCTACTGAAGTGAAACCATTATCAAAAGCTGTTACTTCTTTCGCAAACTAAAAATGAATACAAGAGTAGTTCGGTTATCCATGTGACACGAACTATTGAATCTAGAGTACAAAGTACCAGGATCCTTTGAATACAAAAACCAGACGAAGAGTAATGCTGATTGAGAGACATTAAGCTTAGAAGACAACTGTGTCAAGCATGGTGCCGAGAGTCTGGATGATGTTGGACGACATCAGATTAGAAACGTGTTCTTCAAGGTGCTTTTTGGCATCTTGTCGTCCCACATTTGCAATAGCAAGCTTCTCAGGTGGAAGCTCGTCTTCTTCTTGCACTGCCTTGTTATACTTGACTGCTAAGTTCAACATCTCCTGCAATCCAAACCATGCCAAACAACAAGGAGATACAGAGTTCATCAGCATTAGCAAATGGGATCGCACTAGAAACACATGCATAACTCGAAATGATCTAATTACAATTCAACAAAGAACAAAGCAAACTGCCAGCGGTGGTTTATAGTTTATGCTAGTCCAATCCCAATTAGGGAATTACAAGAGTCGGAGTAGGGACTATTTGTACACAAACCAACGATTAACCAGTTATACACTCATTGAAATGAAGCAAAGTACCGTATGGAAGGTCACTTGAACAGCCACAATACTAAGTCTGACCGACAGTAAACCAAGCACTAGAGGGATTAACTTTTCCAGTTTGTTCAAATATCTTGTACTTAATTTTAAGGCTATCTAGATTAAATGAGCTTCAGTAAAAAACTGATAACCTTAATATCTAAATTCCTGTATGACAACACTTAGCATCCTTCTCTCAACAATGTAAGCACGAAAAGGGAACATTGACATAAGGCCCAATGTAAGAGGAAAAAATCTGTACCCACCTGAACAGTCTGCTCATTGGTTTTTGAATGACCATCAAACCGCCTGAGAGTCAATCCATCAGTCCATTTCTTCTTGTGCAAGTTGAGAAGCATTTTCTCCTCAAGTTCATTTTTCCGGTAGTTAATGGCAATTGAATAGTAATGCCTATTCAGTCCATGGATCAACGCCTGAAGTTTTGAAGTAATCATATGAGTTGTTAGTGGAGGACAGAAAGGAAAAAAGGCGTTGTTCAGTACAGAATAGTATAGACCAGCATTATTTTTCACCTGAATGGATGGTTTGTTGAGATTCCCAAGATTGGAAGTTGTTTGCCTGGGTTCTTGACCGAGCATCATCGTCTGAGGGTTGATGAGACGGAAGGCATCAATCACGACCTTCCCTCTCACACTTTGAATAGGATCCACCACAACAGCAACTGCCCGTTGATTTAAAGCTTCAAAACTCTGCCAGTAAAGATTAGACTCAATGATAATGCTTGATTTGCACATTCTTAACAAAGGCTCAACAATCTCAAAATGATCAATCACTAACATAATCAATCAAAAGTAGTTAAACTATGAAATACAATAATAAGAATACTAGAAAAAAAGACAAACATAATGAAACTAAACAAACCTGCTGTGTGTTAATATCAACACCAGAGAGCCAGCATCCAAATCCTGGATGAGAATGGTACCATCCAACAACCATCTCCGGCCTGGAATGAATAGGAAACAGTTAGGTTACAGCCGTCAAATAGTAGGCAGCTTTGAACTGAGTAGCCAGTTCAGCAAAACAACTAGAAACAACATTATGTCATTTCGTTCCTGCCTGTGAACAAGCTAACTAGCAAACTAAACTCTCCAATTCTAGTAAAGAGAACCACACAGAGATTCCTTGAGCTGATCCACAATCGTAGCAGTTTCATTACAATCAAGAGATCTTTTTTTTTTCTTCTGGAACAGCATATGTCAACCTCAAAGATATCTTTTTCATTGTTTAAGCAATCTCAGCAGTAAGTATCAAGCAAATTTATGTTTCAATACCATGCCCAATGTTATACTACAGCAACAACGCAATCCGTACAAACTCACCTCCCAGTCTGCTTGAGCATATCGAGCATGTTAGTCTGGAAAACATGGTCGACAGCTTCAACACTGACGCCAGTACCACTCTGCGGCATCGCAAAGACGTCCACGACACGAACAGTATAGTCGTCCACAAACTCTCCAAGCATCAGACCCATGACCTCCATGGGAACTCCAGCTCTTCCTGTGGAGAAAAAGTAAGAAGCAAAATTACGATCGATCTCGATTTTCAATTCAACAGGACCACAAAACGGCAGCACCCAGCCATGGCCATGGAACCAAAATCTGGAGAGCATTTGGTGGCAAGCATCCAAACAAGCCACAACCCCAACAGATCCCAAAACCCTAGACCCGGCAACTGAGCAGCGTAGAGGGAAGAATGGTACCGTGTTTAAGCATCTTCAGAAGGGCGAGCGATGAAATATAGACCTGCTCCGACGAGTCAACGGCGGGGCCATCGGTCGGGGGATGCCCGAACCCGCCGCCGGCGCCGCCAAGCATCCGCTGGAGTCTCTCGATTCCGGCCATCTTCAAGTTTCCGATGCAGTGAAGCAAAAGCAAGAATCCGGAGAGAAATAGAGCAAGAAAGAGAAAATACAGTGAGTAAGCGGACGTTATTATCAAGGGCTATCTGGCCCAAGCTAGCGAAAAAACAAGACACTGAGTTTTCGGGTCCTTGAGCCCATGAAAAGCATTCTGGCCCAAGTTTGTTGGCCTTTCATATGATTCCTCTGTTTGGTGTCATCTCCAGCTCTCAGAGGAAGGAGCAGACGCTCGATCAATTGACGGAGAGAGAGACGAAGATATGAGTGTGGCGTCAACGGCGGCGTACGCTGCTCGGCGGGCAGCGCAGCGGGAGCGGGTTCGGATCCTCTACCGGAAGGCTCTGAAGGACACTCTGAACTGGGCAGTCCACCGTCACCTCTTCTACGAAGATGTACGTTCATCTCTTTATACGATCAGTTCCTTCGCGATTGGATCTCATTGGCATTACATTTGCGCCTTTTCGTGGTATCGTGAATCGTTTGCTAACTCCGCTAACTTATTGGTCACAGGCTGATAATCTTCGGGCGAGGTTTGAGGTGAATAGAGGAGTGGTACGCCTTCTAATTCCCCATCATATAGTTTTTTTTTTGTTCTTTCAGTCCTTAGGGTTCTTGCAATCTCCATTTGCCAGTGAACGTAATGGCCGTGCTCATGAAATGATAAGCTGTATGCAGATTCCTCGTTTCTGAGAATTTTTCTTAATTCTATCCTTTTGTACTTGGAAAGTGTTTTATCAGCACGACTCGCGAATTTTAGGTGTTCTGGTTTGATGCATTTTCCTGAAAATCAGAACATAGAGCTACATTTGTATCATGTGGGTGCTTCGTATAATCGTATCTATAGCAATTGTAATGGAAAAATTCAAACTTGACATGAACGAGCCATCTCTGCTTTCTGGGCTTACATTTTCGTCTTTGATCTTCCATGTATGATGATATGGTTGATGATATGTCGAAGTCTGGAGAGAAAGAGTTAATGTTTCTGTGTTACTTTTACTCTAGGGTGGATCAAAGTTGATATGAAGCTTCAATTTCGAAGCCTGTTCTTATCCATCTGCTTTGCTGAAGTTAAGGTTTTCCCCACTAGTAAAGAACAAATGCTGTGCTGCTTTTTTATGCGAAGCTGTAATTATCGGTTTCTGATATGTAGGGCTTGGAAATGTTGATATACTGGTTAGTCATGTTACGATTTCATGTTGATGCCTTTGTTTCTTCTTGCAAACGTATTTTGGTGTTCTATATGAGAATTGTGTTTGGTAGTCTTTATCTCTCGGTGGATGGCCTTGTGTTGTAATCCCCCCCCCCCCCCCCCCCCCCAACTTTGTGGCTTTCTTTTGATGCTTTGATTGTTTTGTTGTTGTGTTCTATTTTATTCATTTGCAGGAAGATCCTGACACAATTGATAGGCTCATTGCTGATGGTGAGGCACAATACAATAAGTGGCGGCATCCTGATCCTTACATAGGTAAATAATCATACCGAGACCTGATTGACTCAGGTTCTTGTCATGATTGAGCTCTCAATAGCATTTCAGCCATACATGTTGTCCTACTCCTTAGAGATGCATTCCTTGGATTTTTGGTTTTAGTATTCAAGTTTGCTGTTGCTCAGAATATTCAGTTCTAAAGCTACCCATTCAATCCTTAAGTTTACTTTTGCTGCTTGTTTACAGTTCCATGGGCTCCTGGTGGTTCTAAGTTCACTCGAAACCCAACTCCGCCTGAAGGGGTAAGTCAACCTTTTTTTCTGATGTTCTATAATGTCATTAAACGTCTCTTCCCTGATGGCAAAATATTGCCAGAAGTTGAGGTAATGATTTCTTGCACTAATTGAATTTTGGTAGTCTGCAATTGTCTATTGAGTTCGTGATGAAGGGAAAAAATGGACGTAGACTCAAATACATAGACTTCAGATTGGGTAAACAATTTCCATAATAAGAATTTGTTAGATTAAATTTGATCTTTTCATCGAATGAGAAATTCATTTTTATGCATTGTACCGGAGAGCTTAGTTCATGAATGGGATTTGCAGTTCATGGATTGTTTGTAGCTTGAATTTGCTGATGTCAACTCTATGTGAAAGATGCAACGTGAACTCTAGGACCACAATTTGGGTAGCCTATCTTAATACCTCGTTGGTGATTGGTTAGAGGGTCTTAAGAGACTTAAATTCTCTTTTTGCTTGTTTTTTTTTATCTAAATTGTATCCTGATTCAGTACATGCTTGTTAGTGGCTGGCTCTGCTGTTTTAGATATTCTCTCTTACAACTTGATTGGTGAATAGGATAGGGTGGAAGGAAAGATGCGTCAAGTCTGTCATTATCAAATGTGCAGTATGCTTTAACTGTAATGCATGGCTTAGGCTGCAAGGTTGTAGCGTCGATTGCCTTGTAACCAGCCTGATCCTTTCAGCATACGATATTTTGGTTTCTTCTGCAGATTGAGATCGTCTACAATTATGGCCGAGAAGATAATGACTGAAACCTGCCTCTTTTCCAGTGCAATAATAAAGGTTAGCTCCACTGACATTTTCTAAGTGCAGCTCCTTTTAACTTTCTTGATTGGGGTAGTATTCAAGTCACTTCTGCTGCGTGGTCGGATTATAACAACTGATGAAGTAATGCTCATTCCCCATGAAGTAATTCTTGTTATAAACTGTTGCTGTTATTCCTTTGGGTTTATGCTGTAATAACCTCCCTTTATGTTATAAGTAGAGGCTGTTCGCAATCGCACCTGTCTTACAGCTTTGTCATCGAATATGCAGATAGGGTTGATCCATGAACGCTGGGGAAGATTAAGACTCGGTCCCCAGTTTGGTTGATTCATATGAGGGTCACGCAGCTGTCTTTGTGCTTTTTGTTTCCTGATAAAATGTGGTTTGGGGAACATGGGCAGAATGTTTGAATGAAATGATCAAGCCTTAAATGCCGAAGGACTTGTGACACATTTAATTTTATTCCTATTCCAGTCACCATGCCCTGTAGACAATACCGCGGTCTGGGTGTTTGTTTGATATGAATGTGGGAATGGCCATTCAAACCCTTGTTCAATCTTTATGCTGCAGCCACCATGATTTCTTCCTCGAAGGTGGCAGCATCGGTCTGCCACCAACTTAGTGAATTGTACTCTGTGGCTTAGGCGTCGAATATGATATCAGCTGGGGAGTCGCCATCGAACGGCTGGTTGCTCGTGCTCCTAATCCGGTAGGTCAACCGGCTAGTTTCTGAAACCAAGTGTTGACTACGACTACAGAGAATGGCAACTTGGTGTATAACAAACGCTATGGATCCATCGACCGTTGTAACAAATTTATAATCACAAAGTTTATTGACAACTTGGTGTATAACAAACGGTTTGGAACCATTGACCACTCGGTTGAGTGTAAGAAGTCACAATGACAAATGGCAACTTGGTGTATAACAAATGATATGGAATCATTAACCACTCTGTTGAGTGTGAAATGTTATGTCCCAATCACAGTGGACAATGACATCATGGTGTGTAACAAATGTCTTGGAACCGTTGACCACAAGTTGAGTGTAAAATGTCAGTCACAATGGTTAATGGCAACTTGGTGTGTAATAAACGTTTTGGAATCATTGATCACTTGATTGAGCGTGTAAGCTAATAATCGCAATGGCTAATGACAACTTGGCGTCTAACAAGTATTTTGGAACCATTGACCTCGGATAAGTGTAACAATCACTATGGTCAATGCCAACTTGAGGCATGTCAAACGCTTTGGCAAATGGTTGGGGTACGACAAACCCTATGGAATCCTTTACCACTTAGTTGAGTGTAATAACAATCACAACGTCCAATGAAAAGTTGGGGTATAACAATCGTTTCAGAAACACGTATCACTCAGTTGAGTGTCAGAACTAACAATGACCAATTACCACTTGGTGTATAACAAACATTTTTGGAACCATTGACCGCTTTGTTAATAATGTAAGAAGTCACTATTACAATGGCTAATGCCAACTTGGTGTATAACAATCCGTTTTGGAACCATTGACCTCTTGGTTGAGAGTAAAGGCTCACAATCACAATGCTCCAATGGCAACAATGAAACAAAAATAAAAAAATGACTAGCCATAATCCAAATGCTCATACTTTCTAACAATGAATTCACTAAGTTGTCCCTTTGCTACTATATAGGTATAGCGCTGGTAGGTAGGTACTGTTGTGTTCATTGCCTTGTTTTGGCAGCGATGAATAATAGCATGCCAAAGCAGCTGTTTTGGAACTCTCACGAGATCTGCCAGATAGACGGCTTCTGGTATTTCGTCGAAGGTACAGAACGCATTGCCGCATTCAGGTCCGGATTCGAGCCAAGAAACGACGACATTCTCTTGACATCCTTCACCAAAACCGGAACCACCTGGCTCATGGCTCTTTGTTACAACATCCTTAACCTCGACGACGACGACGAAGAAGACCGTCTGGCAAAGAAGAATCCGCACGAAGTGGTCCCCTCGCTGGAGATCAATTTCCTCGAGGACGGAGTCCAACGTATGTTGCTCAGCTGCTCGCCTCCCCGATTGCTCCACACTCACGTGCCTTACAGTTACTTGCCGGAGGCGGTGAGGGAGTCCGGATGCAGGTTCGTGTACGTGGCTCGTAACCCGAAGGACACAGTGGTGTCGATGTGGCATTTCTACAACAAGCTGCTCACGCGCGGCGGCCCCAAACCGTTCCCGTTGGAGGGAGCGGTGGAGAGCTTCTGCAAAGGGGCTGTGCCCTTCGGGCCTTTTTACGAACACGTGGTGGGCTATTGGAAAGAGAGCAAGAGACGACCTGAGGAGGTGTTGTTTCTCAAGTACGAGGAGCTGTGCAGGGAGCCCAAAGAGCAGGTGAGGAAGTTGGCTTCGTTTATGGGGAAGCCGTTTTCCTCGTCGATGGCGAGTGGAGATGATGATGAGGTGGTGGTGGAGAAGGTGTTGTGGCGTAGCAGCTTGGGTAGGCTCAAGGAGTTGGAGGTTAACAAGAATGGCACATGGGAGACAGCTCGAGCACCGAATGCCCACTTCTTCAGGAAAGGGATGGTGGGGGATTGGAAGAACTATTTGACTTCTCAAATGGCTGAGCGCATCGACCAACTCACATGTTTGAAGTTACAGGGGACCGGACTTTCTCTTGACGATTAATTGATGCTATAGTCATACCACCAACCTTTTTTTCTTGTTCTGCTTCAATTTGGTGTTGCATTTTGTGTTTTCCATTTTCGCGGTTCAGATCTCTTAATAAAAGTAAAGAAACTAGCTTCGTTTTCTTATTGGACAACACTGGATACTTTCATGCATAATTATGTGATTTTAATTTTATAAAAAAAAGATGGAGGAAAGAAAAACGGGGAAAGGCTAGTATGCTAACACTTTTTTTGTTAGCATGATACTAATACTAGTTCAAACCAATAAAAACATTTCATTTGTATGACTTTTTCATTTAAATGAGTTGACCACAATTAATGAGGGGGAAGTGAAAGGAGAGACACACTTGGTATTATGAAAAATTGGGAAAGGAAGGAAGGAAGGGAGGGGGACCATGAAGCATGCCACAACCTCATCAAAGCATGCTACAATCTCAAAGCATGTCCAACCACAAATTATGCCACAAGTTTTTCAAAGCATGCAACAAGTTTCTTAGTAGTGGATCTTTTTGTAAATTTTAAAAAGTTTAGGTACCAAAATATATGAAAAAATTTAGGTACTAAATATAATTTTCCATCGATATTTCTAGTACTCGAATGTAAAAAAAGTAATTTTCGGTACTAAATATTAATACATATTAAGTTCAGATACCAAAATTGTAATTTGTAAATGAAACATAGAAAAGTTACGTAAATGGAAGGAGGTGGATAAGGGAAGGGGAAGGAGAATGGATAAATACTATTAGGTTTGTTAGTCGGTGCGGTTTTGGTTTAACTGAACCACACCAACGGTTAATCGCGATTGATAGCGTCGTATTTGCACATGTTTGCACTCTGGTTTCCTAATCGTTTTAGCTCGAATTTATGGTTCATTGACCTATTTTATGATAGCGTGTGTTATTTTGTCACATTTCAGTTCCTAGCAATTAAAGGGAGGCAATGACGCAAGTTTCGGGTCGTTTGGAGATCATTTGGTGATTCTGGGAGCAAAATACAGTTGTCCCTTGTAGAATACAACCGAGCTTCTGGTGATGTCTGCCAGTATTTTTAATGCCGAACCTGGAGAGTGCTCAAGTGCAAAATACGGCCATCCTGCCCCAAATTACAGTCGTATTTGCCATTGGTCTAGCCCGTATTTTTATCGCCGAGCCAAGCCCTTGAAGATTTATGAGGAAGTGAATAATACGGGCAGCACAGGAATAAATACGGTCGTAATCCCTTGATTACTGGCAGTATTTTTACTAAATACGGCTGTGTACTTCCCCTCATAAGCTTAAGTGAAACGTGCATTTTGGGCAAAATGCGGGCAGAAGTGAAATACGGCTGTATTCTTGTCCGCATTTCGCCTAGAATCGGGTTGAAAGAGGCAGATTCGAGCTAAACGAATAAGATTCGACTTTTTGGAGTAAAAACAGAGTTCTAGGGAGAAAGTGCGAAGAACAAATCCTAGGAGCTATTTTTGAGTGGATTTCTCATAATTGAAGCCCAGATTGCATCCCCAGGAGTGAAGATTGACATCACAGAGCAGCTTATTCCCATATTTATGAGTATGACTGCTTTGATTTCTGTTTTCCTCTCTCTCTCTCTCTCTATGGAGTAGACCTTTCTCTCACTTGGGTATAAAGAACCCTAGTTCCATGTGTTAGGACAACCTATAATGATGGCCGAGACATGCAGTAGAGTTGTGTAGGGGTTCAGTTTTTCAACTATTTGCTTACCAACTGTGACTTGGATTGATCACTTACTTTCTACAGTCGTTTATGCATCGAGTTCAGGGAATCATAATGAAAGATAGAACATATAGGTAGCCATGTGAGATTTGAGCCTGCTCGTTTCTTTCTTGTGCGATAGATCCCTCTTTCATGATGTGTAGCATTTAGGTTGTCACTAATTAGGATGATGGAGGCATATGATTAGCCCACGATCAAATTGACTGTCCTGGTGCCATACCCCTAGTCAGCCCCTTTGAGCCGTGTAACTTTCCTTATTTCGGTCTACAATGAAAAATCACCCTTTTTGCACCTCTTATAGGTTCCACATAGTGGTTTTTGCATGTTCTCTGCTGTTTCTGCTAGAAATAATATGAGGGTTGGAGGTAGTTCTTAAAAGTTGGGCAAGTGTTTGAAAAAATGTGCAAAGGTGGTGGTTCTCTCAAGAAATGAAAAAGAAAAAAAAAAGAAAAAAAATAAATGATTGTAACTATGTTGGTTTTGGAACTGTGGAACATTGTGTTATGAATTCTTCCACCACCTAAAAGGCTTTTTTCCCATGTCCAAGACCCTAGCAAGTCATATGAACCCGTGTCTAAGACCTACCGCCTAGTTAGTGGCGACATTCGATATGTGAACTCTAGCATTTAGACGCTGCCGTCATGATGAAGAGACGTTAGGGATTGAGAGAATAATCATGCGCATTTTTCGCATCAAATTGTCCTGACCCCACTAATCGAGAGTGAGCGATTCGTTTCCTTATATTCTTTACATTCTTTACCCCGGTTAGGACCTATATTGCTCGATCTTGATTCTGATGTCTTGAGTTTTATGCATGAGGTGACTGTTTTGAATAAGTGGTTGAGGCAAGTCTATGTTGGTTGGTGAACAGAAGGGAGACTCTTCCTTTACCCGATTTTGCTGCACTCGAATGTCATCTGTGGTGGTTGTCTTGGCTGTCGTTGAGGTTGTTCATGAGTTGATGTCTAAACGCCAGTATGATTCACGCGTTTTGTGCCTATATGATATGTCCCCAAAGTCTGTATGGTTAAAATGTTTTGAGCTTATCTTGTGTCTGACTTGGTTTGTTTGGGGACAAGCAAACGGTTAAGTGTAAGAGAATTTGATAGCACCGCATTTGGTGTAGACTTTTGTATAAAAATTGATATTACTATATCCGGTTCTGTCCATAACTTTTCTTATTGAGATTTGCAATACCATAATAATTTTGTAGCTAAATTTTTTAATTTGTTAGGACTTGGTTGGCATATTTACAAAACCAATCATTTGGCTAAATGAAGATTACCATTGTAGACATTTTTATGTGTTATTTGTTACAAAGTTTGTAAATGAGTTATTTTTTACAGAATAAAGATATTTGATAAATGTAGACGTTTTCATGTGTTGTGTCTTAAAAGGTGATGAGTCATTTTTCAGAGAATAATTTGTATAATGTTATTATTTTGCTCATACATGTAATATGCTTCACTTTTGTCTATCCAATAAAGGTAATCATGAAAACAAATTCATTTTGCAGCCAACATATAACATATTTGAGCATTAGTCATATAAAATACCTATTTTAAATTTGAATGATAATTTATGTTAACTTTCTTTACAAATTGTAATGGTTCCAAAGTACATCTTCTTACAATCAAATATAACCTATATTTGAAATCATTCTCATAAATAGTAACTATTTTACGAGAAAATAGTTGAAAATAATTATTGAGAAATGATTGGATAGGATTGTTCGAAAATAATTAAAAGTTATTGCGTTATGACGCAAAATAAAGAAGAGATAGTATTGAATTTACGGGGAAAGGAGGGTTAAGATTGAAAGTAGTGACGAAAAAATAATATTGAAACCAAGTAACCCACTTTATTTTTTTTTCCGTTGAATAACCCACTTTATTTTTCTATTGACAAAATTAATCATTTCACACCAAATGAATGAATCATAGAAATATCGCAAACAAACAACCTATCAATACAACAACTCACGGTAAATTGCAGGGTTGGCTACTAGAATTGCTAAAATGTGCACGTTTGGTCACTAAAATTATTTTATTTCATTCGTGGTCATTGATATCAGCTAAAGGTTCACGTTTGGTCACTCTCCATTTGTCTCCGTTGATTGAGTCTGTTATTTGCTGACGTGACTAGCAGAATCACCTAATCAGCCTAATTTAACCTAAAAAATTTTTAGCCCGACCTGCCATGTCATTAAAACCGACCACATTTTATAACCACAATCTTCTCCTCAACTCTAAGAACCAGAGCAATCTAGTCGGTGGAACTTAATTTGAATTCAACTAATCGAGCTCAATTTAGTTAAACAGATGACCATCGAAGCAAACATTGAGATTCGAATGGTCAAACAGAGGGCGATTGAATCTTGGGAAACATAGAAAACGAGATAATGTGGTCAATTTAATGATGTGGTGGGTCGGGTTCAATTTTTTTTAGTTAAATTAGGCTGATTAGGCGATTCTGTTAGTTAAATTATTGGAGAAATTGAGGTTTTTACTAATTTACAATTTTATTATATCTAAAATATGATGCAATAAAAGGAAAATTCTAAGTAATCTGACTAAGATTACATTTAATTTAGACAAGAACGGGTCGAGAATGGAGCGGGTCAGGGCAGGTCGGGTCAATGAGACTACCCAAAACATGTCAAACAGATCGGGTAAAACGGCTCAGGTCGAAATTGCCATCGAGCGAGAGATATAGGGAGAAGAAGCGTTACCTCCAACCGTTCACAATCAACTAAACAATGGTTTGGGGAAAAGATAAAATCTCGGAGAGGCAGGAGATGGGAGAACCTCCTTCGCCCAAGAAACAAAAGATGGAAGATCGACCTGATCATCATGACGAGCAGCTGGAGGTTGGTGCGGCAGATCCGCTGCCATCGTCATCTTTTTCTTCTAGTGTGAGTCAGGCGCCGGTGGTATCTCCGGAGAGGAACCTGCTGGATTCAGGAGCACCTGATCAAGAGGTGCCTGTGGGAGATGAGTCGTTCGAGGAACCGTCTAGTCCTATGTCCTGGTTTGGACTAGATCCTGAGTGCCCATGGCACGAGGAAGTTATGAAGTCGATGAATACTGGTTTTGGGTGAGTGTATTAATTTGCGCTGTTTGTTGTTCAATTTTTGGTGATGCTGGAATTAATTCATGTATCTGTATGTGTTACGTTGGAATAGTTAGTTAGGCGTCTTGTTGTTGTTGGGTAATTAGTTTCCTTGAGCCTGTTATCATGTGCATGTATGCTTCATTGGATATGACTTTACGATCATGATCTCACTCAGTCGTCATATTGATTGTAGTTCTTCTTCGGAAGACGAGGACGGAGATCTAAAGACCGAGGAGGAAGAAAGGATGAAAAGGGACACTCTAGGCCTTGCTGATATAGCTATAGAATACTACAACAAGACGGAAGTATGTTGTGTTTGCTTTTTGTGTGTTCTCAATCATCACAGAGCTTGTTCAATTCCCTGTGTTCCCAGTCTATGGATCGAATTGCTTACTTATATCTATTATTGTTTGTTTGATGATGAACAGCGCGTGAGTTATGTGTTTGACAAGCCCTTTCTTTGCCGTTGCATTCTCTTTGAGCTTGTGATGGTTTTCCATTTCAACTTCACCGCCAAGGAGGAGAACCCCTCTCCCAAGGAAGGGAACAACCCTTCCAGTCCGTTGTTTTTTGCTGAGGCCATCAGATTCTACGGGGGAGATTTCAACATTCTCAAATGTGTCAAGTTGGATACTTTTGGTGGTGACAGTAAGTAGTGTAGTTATTTGTGTATTGTTGATTCAATCAAATTGCTTATAGATGGATGGTTAGATATGATATCTCAAGTTGACTTGTTAATGATGATGCTTATTACTTTGCTTTATGCAGATGCTGTCCGCAATGGTTGCATCTATTGCCGTAAAGAAATTAAACATCCTCCTGTGGGAATATGCGAGTTTGGTGTGAACGAGATTGATGATTACAAAAACTTAGAAAGACAAATGAAAGCAAACACCAGTCCATGACCAAGGAAGAAGCTGACTGACTCTGACTGCCACCATTACCTCTCCTTCCCATACCCCAGATGCCGACCGACCTGCTCAAGTAGTAAATTTCTTTCCCTTGTTGTTAGCTTCGTACCAAACTTGGTTTAACTTATATACTCTATGCAAATCTGTCCAGACAAGTATGTTATTTAATATGTGTTGCTGCTGCTATTAGAAACCCCAGTAGTAGTAGTAGTCGTTCGGTTTGAGCGAGCAATGCTCTTTCCAAGTCTGCGATCCATCATGTATTTTGGTTTCTGAAACTTATGCTCAGTATTCTAACTATCAGTCAGTTGTATGTTTAATTAATTGTTCATAACAAAATCCTCCCCCTGTCCGGCTTTATCTCAGTCGCGCGCACCTCTCTTCTCCTGTACGCCAATTTATGTTGCAGTTCGTTCGTTCACAAAAAAGTTTGAGGCTGGCAGACTACGATAAACGGCTTTATCTTTGATGTCTCGGGGGCAACATATTTGTGACTGCCAAGGGATGACATTGATCTGTCTTCGGTTGGCTCTGCTACCAGCTCGGGCAAAGGATCTTTCTCCAGCTTCATTTTTGGTTGATCTTCTTTCTGGACTCTGTATAACAGAGTCTGTTTGCAACTTGGGTACTGAGGTTTACTTCCTTATGTGTAGTTGTGTACAATTAAGCTTTCTTCTTGACAAGTTGTGAGTGTTAGAGAGGTGGCATTTTCACGAGCTACTTCCACAATGCTTTTCATGATCGGTGAGACATAAAGAGAGTAAAATTTTCTAATAGAATGGGTGTAACGAAATTTTATAGTTGTAGCTAGGCTTTTTGTATAAAAATTGATGGAAAAAATCCCACTGTACACATTATCTTAAAAAAATTTCCCAAAATACATAAGTCATAATTTTTTTCTCTCAAAGTACACATGTTTGGCATTCACCTTTTAAAAAAAACGGTGACGTATTCACCGTTTTTCCCTTAAACGGTGAACAACGAGCAAGTCAATCACCGTTTTAGAGGCAAACGGTGAATAGATCTCCGTTTTAATGAAATGCGGTGATAGTCTAACCGTTTCTTTAGGCCACGATGAAGCGACGCGGATCGCTGACATGGACAAACGTTAGACAAAGACGGTGAATACCTCGTGTTTATTTGCGTCAGCGATCCGCGTCGCTTTTCCTTTCACCGTGGCCGTCAGATGCGGTGAGGCGCGGATCGTGGTTTTCTTCCCAGATTCGACGCCTCACAACTGCTCCACGTCGCCCCTTTCACTGTCTTTGACAAAGGCGGTTTATTCACCGTGTTCGACGAAGACGGTGAAGCATCCCCGAATTTACTCTCGGCAGATCCCCCCCCCCCCCCCCCCCACCCACTATAAATAGACCCTTCCCCCCACTTACAAATCACACCACAACAATTATTCTTCTTTCTCCCTCAAGTCTCGCTCTAGTCTCGTTCTAAGTATGCTCTTTGGTTGCGGATAAGTCCGATCTTCCACATCAGAAAGAATCACTAGAGTTTGACCCTAAAGCTCCCGTCCCGCTAAGTTCTCGTCCCTTACAAACCCAAACCCGTCGAACCTCTGTCCGGCTTCTGCCAAAAAATGGACGAAGAGGCTCTTCGTGTAGGTTTTTGGTTTTTTTTGTGTTTTTATTTTTAATCAAAACAATTTGATTTTGTGATTTCTTTTATCAAAACAATCTCTGATTTCATAACTTTTTTTATAGATGGGTGCCGAGATATACGATCCTCGATTGTATATCCATTATGGGCCAAGAGATATGAGACTCTTAACCGATCAAGAAGCTCATCGCTCCCGTGCTATTTGGGATAACAATCCGGTAATTTGATGATTTATTTGCTTTATTTTATTGTTTTCTAAGGTTTTATTTTGCTTTATTTAAACTAACAAATTGATGTTTTTCCTATTTTTTTGAAGGAATCACTTATTCCCGTCGTTCATAAAGGGACCACAAACTTGCCCGCTTGGTATCCATGGTTGGCGCCCTATATAGAGAGGACCGGATTGGTTATGTTGCGCCATTTCATGCGGATCGAAATCGACAACGATCTGCTTACGACAATGGCGGAGCGATGGCGTCCCAAAACCCATACGTTCCACCTTCCGGAGGGGGAAATGGTTATGTTTTTACAACTGATGGTGGGGTGGTATTTATAGAAAAATTGGCTAATGTTCACCGCCTTTGTCAAACGCGGTGAACATCATCACCGCGTTTGTCTCAAACTGTGAACATTAAGTAGTTGTGACCTAATTTTCACCTACCAGGGTTGGGAAACGTGGGAAATAATCACCGCCTTAGCCTGCGGCGGTGAAGATGTTCCCCGCTTTGCCCTAAAACGGTGAAATTTTCACCGCTTTTAACTTAAACGGTAACATCTTCACCGCTTTTAACTTAAACGGTGACGTCTTCACCGCTTTTAACTTAAACGGTGACGTCTTCACCATTTTTGTTTAACGCGGGGAACACTTCACCGCTTTATACAAAGACGGTGAACACGTCATCGTTTTATTTTAAAACGGTGAAATGTTCACCGTTTTTGACAAACGCAGTGAATAATGCCAAACATGTGTAGTTTTGGAATTTTTTTTGTAACTTATGTATTTTGAGAATTTTTTTTAAGAACTAGTGTACTTTGGGATTTTTTCCAAAAATTGATACTACTATCCGTGGTTTTGTCCTTAAACTCTTATTAGCTTAATCCTTGAAGACCTACAAGATTTAAAAAACTTTTCATAAGATGTCGGAATTTATCTAAACATCAAAATAGTATTTAGTTGAATTGTTATATACCAATCTAATTATCGCTATAATCTTTCTAATAAGTTATCTTCAATATTCACATAATCTATTAACCGTCAAATTTTTAATTATCCATCCATTTCACCAATCACAGGATCAAAATGACGCCTTAATTGGATCATTTGTGAGGCTGAGCCTAGTGCCTAGTGGTATAAAAGAACTTAATTGGATCATCAAAAAACTCGGGTTGGATCCGGTTCTTAAGCCTCATTGTTTAAGGAGGTTCTTAAACAATTTTTATTGGCTGATACTAGATTAGGTAGTTTTTTTTATAATGGTGATAACTGATACTAGATTAGGTAGTTAATGAGGGGTTAGTAGTTAATAGTTAGTTGGAATAAATAAGATATTATGAGAATATAATTAATATTACTCACTAATGATTCTCTTTCTCTCTCCCCCTTGATCTTCTCCATAACCCTCTCTCTCCACTACAATTAAAAGGAAATTCGAAATTAAATTAATTAAATATTATTATTTAATATTTAATAAATTCGAACTTAATATTTTTTACTTTTTAAAATTAAAATTAAAAATTAAACATATATGCTCTCTCTCACTTCGTGGCAACTTGCAATACAGTATTAACATTTTGCAATGACATTATCAACATTTATGAAATGAATGGTTATTATTATACCTCATCATTATTAACGACTTCAATATACTTATCAATTCCTTACAATTACATTATTAACAATTTTGGATCAATTGTTACTGTTTTATAGTTTCGTCATCAACGCCTATGAATGAATCATTAAAGTTATGTAACATAGTCATTAATAGTTTGAATAACAATATCATTGATTTACAACATCTTTAGTACTAATGATTCACATTTTCACATCATGTTTATAACGGAATGGGTTAGCATGGTTACTTAATTTTCAGTAATCAAGGTGGCTTCCAAAATCTCCACCGTTCATCATCTTTATTTTAAGTTATTTTTAAATTAACGATAAAGATTACAATGGCTTGAAGCCTTGAACAGACGCAACCTCACTCACAAGTTGGAAGCTGGAATTTTGGTGAAGTCCCTTTGCCATTTCCACGAAAAAACAAACCAAACCAAACCAAATATAGAAAGCATTCACAATACCAAAAACCAAATATACAAAGCATTCACCAAACCAAAAACCAAATATTAAAACCATTCACCAAACCAAACCAAACCAAAAACCAAATATAAAAAGCATTCACCAAACCAAAAACCAAATATAAAAACCAAAAATAATAAGCATTCACCGAACCAAATAAAAAACGGTTGTCCATCATCCTGAGAAAAAAAAAAACATAACTGTTGTCCTTCATCAAAACCAAAAACTAAAACTCAAAATCAGGTTGTTTTGGGCTCGTTGACTGGGTTTCCTTGTGCTCTTCTCTTTCCTTTTTCCTCTTTTCATGGGTTGTCTTGTACTCTTCCACTGCAGCTTCAACTTGAGGTGCAACTCTTCTTGCTTCCGTGAGCACCATATGCCTTATGTAGTTCATGGGCTCTCGAACAAGGTACAAAGCGATCTGCATCCTCCTCACTTGAGTGCATGGCTATCAACATCAACAAACATGGTGCTTACCGCATGATTCAAAAATAACAATCAATTGTGGTTTTCTAATATGGGAATTAGAATTGTCTTTACCCAAATATAAGAGGAGTCCCAGCTTGCGCCATACATCCACATGCATACCCAGACTCCACTGTCAGACCTACATAAAATAAAAGCATTGCGTGATAAGAACCAAGTTGATAAGTCGTCGTTTAATATCACAAAAAAATGGGCATACTTACCGATGAAGTTGTTGTTGCACAATTGAAGGAGTTGGGTACGAAAACTCCGCAATCCTTGGTGGCGACAATCCCGGACCTTGTTCACGATAGAGAATCTTCCACAAGGCTTGCATAAAGCACATCTGTACAAATTAAGAAACGTTTGTACTTAGAAAGAGTTATTTACGTTTTGTTGCGTTATAACGACACAATGTCACATATTTACCATTGTTTGAACAGATTGTAGTCGAAAGGAATTGCGGTCTTCATTTGGTTGTGGATCCAAGATATGGACTTCTTCCTTGTCCAACTTAATGACAGCCAAGTACCAATGGGCATTATCTCTCATCGGAACACACACCTACATATGCGGAAATTGTCAACACGTATTAAAAAAATAAACTGCAAACCATGTAATACTTATTAAGACGAACAGTTTACCTTGTTCACCATATTGGTTCGACTAAGGAATTTTGATTGGTATAGGTCTAATGCCATCTTGGGTGTTATTCCACATGAAATCACTAGTTCCTGCCCATGTGGTAGTTGCACAATTGAAATTTTGTCAACACAATATGATTCACGTTAAAAAAACATGTGTTGTAATTTTTATGGTGAGAGGAAATTGTCATTAAGTATAATCGGAACACAACCTGTAGTTCAGCAGGCAGATAGCACACTCCTTTTCCGTCCTTGGAATTTGTCCACAACTCTTCTAGAGTCAAGTGGCAGGCCATCGCTGTTATAACCTAATATAACATGGACAAAAAACACTTCATGATACTATCGAGTTGTTATAAAATAATTCTATGTAGAAAGCATTGATAGTGGACATGTAAAAAAAAAATTTGGAGTTCCGTTGATTACATCAGCATCTACGAATGAGCGAGGGCTTAAGGACAACAATGACTTCCTCGTACAAGAGTTGTTGGAGGTTTTGACCAATACTTCGTCAGGTGGCAGATGGGCTAAAAATATGTAGTGAGCAAGCTGGATTTGCTCATCATCGTATTCCAGTAGCGGTAGGTAGCTTAAACTTCAAAACAACCTGGAATAGGGGCCACAATAAACACGAGTTGAAATGCATTCGTCATGACGGAATAACGGCAAAGAACACTTCAATGGCAAACATGACACCTTTATTACCTTGTCAACAGAAGGTAGACAAATACTTTTTCCATTTGGCTTCTTTGGTGTGACCTCAGAGTCAGATTCATCGTCCGAAATAAAAACGATGACTGAAGCAGGAGTGGGTGGAGTGCTTACACCTTTGCCTTTGGGTATCCTTGGTTTCTTTGTTGGAGTCACAAATTCGGCTGTCTCCTACAATGACAGTGAACCTGCGATTAATAAATTAACTAGAATGAATTTCAATGGTAAAAAGAGCTATTATACATACCACGAGCTTGGACGAAGAGCGAGTAAGTCTCCTATTTTCCATGTTGTGCCTGTAATCTAAGCTTTACTCTGTACTCAAAATCGCGGCAAAGAAGGATATGGAACCACTGCTCTACCGATGAAGGTTAATTATATATACAAGGTTAGGATAAATTGTGGCGCCATATTTTTCCCGCGGAAAAATAGTTAGGGTTTAGTCTAAGGTACATGAACTTGGGATAAACATGGGTAGTTATTAAACCTAAAATTAAAAAGATACTTTCTTCGATTGAATAGAGAATTGATGTGGTATTAGTAAATATTCGCTCATATTAATATTTGATCCTTCCCCATACACGTAGTAGACACCTAGAGTCAGCTGGCGTTTGGCTTTACTACGAAAGGTTTTTCATTTTAAATATTTTCGTTATTTGTGAAAATGGTAAAGAAATCACTAAGATAAAGAACAGAAAGTGCAACTCGTTCCTACCAAAAATAAAAGATATCACAAATTGTGTTATTAATGGGGATAATTATTAAGTGGCCCGTTGAATCATTAATTCGGCCATCATTCCCAGTAGGGTTTTGTAATCTACGTCCTTGGTTCCCCAAAATTTCCAGCCGTGACAATGACAGTCGGAGGGAGTCCTAGTATTGACGTCGGAGGGAGTCCAAGAAAACGCTGGTGCCGGAACCAGTCACACCACCCAGGAAGATAATGTCGCCGATCTCTTATTGCTACAGCCTGAAGATATTAAAAAAATGAAGTTCGATGATACAGAAGAAGCCTATGATTTCTACATGGACTACGGGTTAGTCAAAGGCTTCGACATCAGAAAATCAGACATTGGTCGTGATAAGAACAAAGTTATGATATGGCGTGACTATGTATGCTCTGGCGAGGGAAAGAGGCGCATGAAGAGCACAGAACGAAAGAGAGAAGCAAGAGGGGAGACCAGATTTAACTGCAGAGCCAAGATGCGTGTTAAACAACACAATGTCGATGGGAAGTGGTACGTGCACCAGTTTGATGATGTACACACACATGAAACGATCCCGAGAGAATATAGACACTACATGAAAGGGAAACGTCGTATGAGTGATGCAGTCAAAGCAGCGATAAATTTTAGAAGAGCTGCAGGTATGAAAACTTCTCAAATTGTGAATCTGGCCGTATCAGAAGCAGGAGGCTACGACAATTTGGGGTACACGAGGAAGGATGCATATAATTATGTGGACAAAGAGAGGAAAGAACAAATCAGTGAAGGTGATGCCGCAACAGCCCTAGCCTACCTGCAAGCTAAATGCACCGCGGACGAGCATTTCGTTATTGAACTAAAGAAGGATGACGACGACCGGCTTATTAACATTTTCTGGGCCGATAGTATTTCTGTTGCTGATTATGCATGCTTTGGTGAATTACTGTCATTCGATGCTACTTACAAAAGGAACATTTACCAGATGCCTCTCGTGATTTTTTCAGGTACTTTTCCTTCACACATAGAATTATCCCGAGCATGCTAAAATAACCCTAGAAGTTTGCATAATCTAACTTTGTTTGAACTTTTTAAGGTGTCAACCACCATTCGCAAACTTGCGTATTTGCATGTGCTTTCTTGGCTAACGAGAGAGAGGACAATTATATTTGGGTGTTGGGAGCTTTGAAGAGAAGGCTAGGCGGTGTAGATCCCAAGACTGTTATTACAGATGGGGATAGAGCAATGCGTAATGCTATTCAGAAAGTATTTCCCGATGCAACACATCGTCTATGTTCCTGGCATATAGACAAGACTATAACCAGAAATGTGAAGAATCATCCTACTTTTTTGCCCCGATGGAAGCATTTTGTGTCAGCTGACTGGGAACCTTCAGAATTCGAAGAAAAGTGGAAAACAGTGGTTGAGGAATGCTCCCTTCAGCACAACAATTGGGTCTCCAATTTATTTGACCAAAGACATGAATGGGGGTATGCATATTTGCGTTCGAAGTTCTTCGCAGGCTTGAGTACAACATCAAGATGTGAAGGACTGAACTCTCAACTTGCCAACTATATCGAGAAGGATAAAAATCTCCTTGAGTTCTTTATTCACTTTGATCGTTGGACTAGGGATATGAGGGAGAATGAGCGTCATGCTGATTTTGAATCCATTCATCGAGAACGAACCATCACAAGCAATGTCTTAGTCTCACTTCAGAAGAGTGGAGCGGCGGTTTTCACAAAGAACGCATTCTTCTTATTCAGAGACGAGGTTGAAAAGTCGGCATGTTGCATAAGGTTGGAGACAGAGCGATCGGAAATTGAGCATGTGTACAAGGTCAAGGTGTCTGGCATGGCTAAGGTATTTCAAGTCACGTACGCAGTTGAACCCTTTGCAATGGAATGTAGTTGTAATCACTACAATTATATGGGAATACCATGTCGTCATATGATTTTTGTACTGAAAGAAGAGAGCATACTGGAACTTCCTGAAGGCCTAGTACGTCGAAGATGGTCAAAGAAGCCGAAGACACTAGAGAGCTTGGACGAACCGGGCAGACTAGATGAATCGCAACTTTTCGCATTGAGGTTTGCCATGACTATCACTTTTAATTTTTTTTTTTAGTATTGGTTCGAAGCTAGGTGAACATTAATTTTACTCACTTTGTATAAAATCTTGTGTCAATCAGGTATGGTACTATTCAACAACACAGCTTACAACTAATGTTAAAAGGGGCAAAATCTAGTGAGTGCTTCAAGATTGCTCGTGAGGGAATTCAATCATTATGTGAACAGTTGGACATGGTGGACACTGGCAACGTGGACATACCCGGCATTAATAGGCCGAAGGCGAATGAAATTTTGTTGGATCCATTACAAGTCAAAGCTAAAGGTTCGGGGGCTAAAAAATCTAAACGGAAGAAAGGAGAACCACGACAGTGTAGCAATTGCCAGGAATTTGGCCACTATAGGACCCGATGCCCACATCCTGTTGGCTATGTGAAGCCAACCTCAAACGGTGATGCCCCGAATGATGGTGTTTCGGAAGAAGGTGGCGGTGGCGATGACAACGATGTTGATCCTCCCACCACTCAAGATCAGTCGGAAACAGTACAGAAGAGAAGGCAAAAGCATTGCAGTAAGTGCGGTTCTACCAATCATAATGCAAGAACATGTACTGGGTCAGGACCATCGGATGATGAAAATGACGATGACGACGATTATGAGCAACCTAGGGTAAGAATAAGATATAATTGTTCGTGTCTACACAATGCAGTTGCATCCAATATTTGTGTACGTCTAAAATCGTCGTTATCGATTTTGCAGAAGAGGCCTGTTACAAGAAGTAGCAAACTAAGGATTGTTGAAAACTTGGAGTGAAGATGGACGTCCTTATCCTATTCGGATTAGGACTAATTGACTATGTGAAGACTGCCAGTATCAGCTTGAAGCGGCGTCATTTGATTTATAAGAAGACTGTTGCCATCTGCGGTGTCGTTTTACTTGTGTGTCGTTTTAACGGTGTGTCTCTTTGGTTTATAAGAAGACTACTGCCTGCTACGGTGTCGTTTTATTTAGTTCGGATGGATTTGATTGAATTCGACCTGGAGGTTTTTCCCTAAATATATCATGTGCAACATTTCAGTTAAATTATTTTTCTCACTCGTTTTTTTTATTGAATTATTAGATCGGATTTTTTACTTGTTTATAAATTTACTTACTTTTGGCCACTAAAATTTTGACATGTAATTTGGGCGTGAAATGACAAGAGCATGCGCCGACAGAGGACTTCTGAAAATGGAGGCAGTAATCAAGAAATAAAATACAGTATTTTTATTTAGTGAAATATCCCTCACCGATATATTATTAAGATCTCAAACACTAAAAGTACAAATCTTGAAAAACAAAACAATTTACTTTCCCTCCTCCCACTTTTATACTATACATATGGCAACTTTTCCCTCTTCTATATATTTTGGGAGCATGATCAACAAGTACGCGTCAATGTCGCACAAAAGAACCATCATATGACGTAGGGTTCCACAACACCTATTATGGAATCGCAACAACATATGATGATTCTTCAGGCGATATTCAAACGGCGACTTATTGTCATTGCTCCCCTCCCTGCCTCTAACAAAGACCCTGCATGGAGAGAAAAGGAGAAACAATACAACGAAGGATTTAGTTTAACAGTCATAACAATTACATAACTAAAGGAACTGAGATCTAAAATAATACGCAGTCTCATCTTTACCACTGCACCCGAAAATAAAGCATGGACAGGAGGACGAAGAGGCGGATGGGGATGATTTTCGGGGTTGAGAAGATGGGAGAAAGGGGTCTTTTCAGGGATTGAGAGGAGGAACGGACAACAGCAGGAGATGAGTGCCTCTTGGGTTTCGGAGCATGGTCTCTCCCTCTCTGATTAAAGAATTTATAAATGAGCTCATAAATTTACTTTGCCTTTCCAGCCCTTCCCATTTACTGAAAATCACACTCCCTACCGCTGCCTCGGCCTTGGTAACGTCAGCACTGGTTAGGGGCAAATGCGACTTTCCGAAAACTGGCGATATCTGATTGGGTGACACGCCGCGGTTAGGATTGAAGCTCTTTCACCATCGGATTAAACGAAAATTTAGGAATTGACGGCGGGAGATGGGGATGTGCTTTTAGACTGGCTTTGTAGATTAAATAACTTTTTCGTTTACCAAAATTAATCTACAGATTTGGTACATGTAATTGTAACCCTAAACCCTAAACCCTAAACCCGAACCAATCAATACCATATACTCTACAACAATAACACCTTAGAGCATCTCCATCCCATTGCTAAACCAACCTTTAGCAATTGGCAATGCCAAACCCTAATACACGAACCAATCAATAACATATACACTAAACCATCAACACCTTGCTTATTTAGACCATCTCCAATGGTGCAATTCTTGAGAATTGCAAGCTGATGTGGCAAAGGAGTGAAAGTGGGACGGTGAGTTGCATTGATGTGGGATCAATTACAAAAGTTGCAAATTTGCATCTGATGAATGTTTTCATGCAGTTGCAAATTTTCATGCAGCACACACATATATACAATTCCAATCACAATACTTTACATAATTCGAATAAAACAACGACAAAAAACAACTTGAGAGATGCACTCAAATTAATATAATACACTCACCAATTAATATTGAATTGCAACGAAAATTAAGTAGGACCCACGGTCACAATTGATATATAGTTAAAGTTGCTAAAGTGGCATTTGGGACCATATATTTGCTCGGTGTTGGAAACTTGAACTGAAACTGGAAGTCCTCCTATGCCGAGTCGTTTGGTATATAAGAAGACTGTTGGCTCTTGCGGTGTCGTTTAATTTATGCACTCATTAATGGTCACTTGATGGCAATTTGTAAGCACTTGATGGTAATTGAGAATACTACACCTCCCCCTAGTAATTTGACATTACCACGTTTTCTTACTTCTTTTTCCAAATTCCATACCATCAATTCTCACAAACTAAACCTTATCCAAACGTGAGTTTTTTTTTTCAATTTCCACAAGTCAATTCCTTGGTTTTGTAAAACATGTAAATTCAGACAAATTTCAACGTTTTAAAATTTCCACATCCAAACGACCCTAAATAAATCATGTGCAACATTTCAGTTGAATAATCTTGAGAACTAGTTTTTTTATTCAATTATTACATCGTATTTTTTGCACTAATTTTGAGCACTCATTAAATGTGTAGAGCATGTGGCTACAGAGGAGCAGAGTTCGAAATCCGGCAAAAAATCCGGTTGGCCCAATCGTAAAGACTTCTAAAAATGGAGTCAGTAGTCAACAAATAAAGTACAGTATTTTTATTGGGACTGTAGGATCCCCTCCAGATTTTAGAAGATCTCAAACGCTAAAGTACAAAGTACAGTATTTTTATTGGGAGTGTAGGATCCCCTGCAGATTTAGAAGATCTCAAACGCTAATAGTACAAAGTACAGTATTTTTATTGGGAGTGGAGGATCCCTCGCATATTTAGAAGATCTCAAACACTTTTGGAAGCCGCCATGGAAGCGAAGAGAGAAGCAGAAGAAAAAATCACAAAACAGTATACAAACATAAACAAATGTTACATAGAGTCGAACAAAAACAAAAAGCTGTACTTTCCCTAACTATTTTATCCTATTATACATATGGCAACTTTCCTATCTTGTATACATTTTGGGAGCATGATCAACAAGTACGCGTCAATATGGCGCAGAAGAATCACCACATGAAGTAGGGTTCCACAACACCTATTATGGAATCGCAACAACATGTGATGATTCTTCTGGCTATATTCAGACGGCGACTTATTGTCATTGCTCCCCTCCCTGCCTCTAACAAAGACCCTGCATGGAGAGAAAAGGAGAAACAATACAACGAAGGATTTAGTTTAACAGTCATGATCTAACAATGACATAATGAAAGGAAATGAGATCTAAAATAATACGCAGTCTCATCATTACCACTGCACCCGAAAATAAAGCATGGGATAGGAGGACGAGAGGCGGATGGAGTTGATTTTCGGAGTTTCATATTGAGAAGATGGAAGAAAGGGTTCTTTTCAGGGATTGAGAGGAGGAGGAACGAACAGCAGCAGGAGATGGTTTTCGGAGTCTCATATTGAGAAGATGGAAGAAAGGGTTCTTTTCAGGGATCGGAGCACGGTCTCTCCTTCACTGATTAACGAATTTAAAGATTGACTCGTAATTACTTTTACTTTCCCTCCCTTCACATTTACTGAAAATTACAGTCCCTACCACTGCCTCGGCCTTGGTAACGCCAGCATTGGTTATGGGCAAAAGCGACTTTCCGAACTCGGCAATATCTGATTGGGTGACACGCACGCGACGAGGATCGAAGGTATTTCACCATCGGATTAAGGGAAAAGTTTAGGAATTGACGGTGGGAAATGGGGATGTACTTTTATAAATAGTCTGAATTTGTAGATTAACTAACTTTTTCGTTTACCAACATTACTCTATTGATCTGGTTTATGTTATTCTAACTTGAAACCCTAAACCCTAAACCCTAAACCCTAAACCAAACCCTAATACACGAACCAATCAATATCATATACTCTACAACAATAACAACACCTTATAGGCTTATACCGTAACCAATCAATAACATATATACTTTAAACCATCAACACCTTGCTCCTCCCTTATACGTCCATAACCTTCAAGACCTTATACTGTATACCAACAACACCTTCTTCTATCTCCATCCCCAACTTTCAATTTATAATAAGTGTTTCCTTTGAAATATAAAATGGAACCCACCTTGGCAATTACTAGCATAATGTAGGGATGTAGATGAATAGAAATTGTTAAGTGATGAATTGCTAAAATTGATGATGTGGCGGTAGGGACCTCGTTTAGAAATTGTTGTTCAATTTTAGGGATGAAGATGATCAATACACTAACCCAATACCATATACTCTAAACCATCAAAACCTTATACAATATCTTATTTTAGGGATGGAGATGATCAATACACTAACCCAATACCATGTACTCTAAACCATCAACACCTTATACAATATCGTATACCTATACGCTGATAAATTAAAATTATAACTTGCTTTTCAAAACTATAAATTAAAAATTGATACTCACTAAGTATCGAACCACAAACCTCTACTTTATTGACTAAGCAAATAAGAGACAATTAACCAATTAAGCTACATCACATTGATGACCATCTTGCATAATTTCGCTTTCTTATTAAGTGAAGGGTTAAAATGAACGATAAATATATCACAGGGGATTGTTTCAACTTCGGCGGGGACTGAGAGAGTGGAAAAGGGGTAATTATTCTACCAAAACAGAAAAGAAAAGGGGGAATTAATGAAGAGTTAAATTGGACGGATTGTCTTTACCACGCCACTACAAAATCATTCGGAGCAAAAACACGCAGGTTCAAATCAAACAATAAATTATCAGCATTTATAAGCAGATATAAAGCATTTATAAGCAGATATAACGAATTATGTCTTAGTAATAAGGCATGATCAGCATTTATAAGCAAATATAAAGAAAATATATAATCGAGAAAAAATAAGACAACACCTACCCTCACCCTTTAACCAATCGATCCCATATGCTCTAAACCATCAACACCTTATAACCTACCCATATACCATATACTCTATACCATCAACAACCTAATACCCTAAGCAGTCAGTACCCATTTCCTTTAACATCAACACCTTATACAACAATCGTATACCTATACGCTGATAAAATTTTACATTTTGAAAATACTTGCCCAACTAAAGTACATAGGTACTTCAAAAGTGAAACTCTAACTTTCGTTTCAAAACATAAATTCAAAAAATATCCTCACTCAGTATCCAACCACAAGCCTCTAATTAGTCTACAAGAGGTTTGTTATGTACGAGTGCATTGCATAAAGAGGGGAAATCGGTGAGAGAGTGGAATGGGATCTCAATTAATGAAGAGTTAAATTGGGCGGATTGTAGTTTACCTCGTACCGCTAAATGTGTAAAGAGACACGCTAGCATTTACCAAATTCCAAAAAAGATGGAACACAGAATTATGTTTAAATTGCGTGAACTCAATGAATGATCAGGATTTTAGAAGCAGAAGCAGATGAAAATAAGTAAAACAAAGAATCGCCACTGAGAGTCTGAGATAGACAATTATCAAAGGCCCAACCTAATGACAATCCGGAACTCAGTATCTATTATCAACAAACTAGGTGTCATGGGTCCATGTACAAGCCCACGTTTGAATGTTATTTAAAAGCCTGCAAAAATCAATGATCAGACCCAGTCCAACTAGAATTAGTCCTAAACGCACCGTTAATACATAAACACAAATTAAGGAGACCTCTCCATCTGATTCGAATCAAATTAGGTCTTCTTCATCTCCTTCCTCAATCCTCTGGGCGAGACGAACACTGCATATCAGGAAACCTTAATTTCACCGAGTGATAGAAGTTTCGAGAAAATGACAATAACGCTAAGACAAGATGACAAAGCACTAGCGACATGAACCCTAGGGTTAGCAAATCTCTTTCAAGGGTTCTTTTGCAAACGAAAAGTTTGATGAACACAATAATAGACATGGTCGCCGTAATCGTGTTAGAAAGAGAAAGGCGAGTAAATTCCGCACGGAAATAAAATGGCGATGAACAAAACGTCGATTTGTGGATAAAAGGATTTGGGGTTCAAAACGATGATTATGTGAGGATTTCATATTGGATGGGGATCTTCTCTTCGAATGTGGATACATAGATTTGGCGTATGAAACATGATGATGTTGGGGATTTGAGATTGGATAGGGAGCTAAATCGAATGTGGATCAAATAATAAAAGGATTTGGGTTTCGAAACGATGATTTTGTTGGAGATTTCAGATTTGATAGGCAGCTTATGATCGAACTTCGAACTTAGAGTTAGAGGGGACCCTCCAAGGCGAATGAGGGATCGTAGAAGGGAGACTGGAAATTGGTTAGGGCGGCGGGTCGTATCCATAGGGTTTAACCTCTTAATCGCTATCATTAAACCGGGTACAGTTAGGTTGAAGTCCGTAGAAGTCACCATAAACGCTTCGTGATGCATTTGGTAATTTTTCTTGCCCCCGGTTACCCGTACCCCTGATTTTGCCCTGGGCACTGTAGAACTGCCCATATATATATATATATATATAAAGTTATTAAATTGCCGATGCAAGCTATAAATCTCTATTTGTGCTCTGTTTTCCTATACTCTGTTCTACAAACCAACAGAACATACTCGCCTGCAATTGAGAGGAAGGAGCAGCTGATACTCTTGGGTCAAAATCTAGCAGGCGAAGAGTGTGCGGATTGAGAGGAAGGAGAAGCTGATTTTCCTACCAGAATTTCCGTAAGACAATTCCTTATTTTATTCCTCTATTTACCTTTTGCGTTGGTTTGCCATGTACTTCTGCTTCCTAGCAACAAATTAGCTAGGTATTTACTATGAGTTAGCTTTGTTTTGCTGGCTATTGTTGTAAAATGGGTTTCATATGATTGCAAGGCAGGGGAATTTAAATTGAATTTGATCAAGTTTGTGAAGATTTCAACTGAGAGCAAGTTATTTGCACGTCAATTGAGACTCTGTTTTATGTTTTATGGAATTATACTTGTAGGCTCTATTATAATCCATGGACAGAAGTTGGATTAGTGAATCCAATCGGCTTAGTGGAGTGTTCATCCAAGGAGTTGTTTCTTTTATTGAGTTTGCACGTAGCTCTGTTAAAGATGGGAAGATTGCTTGTCCATGTCAGAGGTGTGTTAACCGGTTTCATCATACAACGAGTACTGTTATGGCGCATATCCTTGAAAATGGGTTCTCTCAAAGTTACACAAATTGGTATTTTCATGGAGAGACGATTTCCCAATCAGACCCGATACCCAACAGAAGGTCTGATGTTGAAACTGAAAATGTTGAGGGAGGTGGAAATATACAACACAATGTACAGGAATTCATGGAAGACATGGCTACTGGATATGCTCATGTGGATGGATTTCAATCGATGTCGGGTGATCAAGGCTCGGGACACTCAAGTCAGACCGAAATTCCGAATAATGAAGCCGGAAAGTTCTATGATATTCTGGAAGATATGGATGAAAAGCTCTTCGATGGATGCACCAACCAAAGTAAACTTTCTTTCATACTTGAGTTGTTTCATCTAAAATGCATGAATGGATTGAGTAATAAGGCATTCAATGATTTATTGAGCACGTTAAGGGAAACTTTGCCCGAAGGGCAGCAACTACCCAAGTCTTCTTATGAAATTAAGAAGCTCATTGGAAAATTGGGTCTTGGATATGAGAAAATTGATGTCTGCCCAAATAACTGCATGTTGTTTTGGAGAGAAAATATAAAGGAGAGAGAATGTCTCCAATGTGGTGAATCTAGATACGTTGATGATGAAAGTAGAGGTCCAGATCCTCCAATGAAGAAACGAAAGAAGAAAGATAAGCCTAAAAAGGTACTATGGTGGTTTCCTCTAAAACCTAGACTGCAGAGATTATTTATGTGCTCAAAGACAGCTTCTTTGATGCGTTGGCACTTTGACAAACGGGTAGATGATGGGTGCTTGAGACATCCTGTAGATGCTCGTGCATGGAAAGACTTTGATGCTCGGTATCCTGATTTTGCAAAAGAACCTCGTAATATTAGACTTGGTTTGGCAACTGATGGTTTCAACCCTTTTCGAAATCTAAGTAGCACTCATAGCACATGGCCTGTGTTGTTGACAATATATAACTGGGCACCCTGGTTATGCATGAAACAGCATTCTATGATATTATCCCTTCTCATCCCAGGTCCTCATTCACCCGGAGACAAAATTGATGTGTCCTAGAGCCTCTCATTGTTGACCTGCATGATTTATGGGTTCATGGTATACAAACATATGATGCACAAGAAAAGAAGATGTTTCAGTTACATGCAACACTGATGTGGACAATCAATGATTTTCCGGCTTATATAGCATGTTGTCAGGTTGGAGGACTAGAACTAAATTTGCATGTCCTAATTGTGGTTTTGGTACTTGGTCAAAGTGGTTACATTATGGTGGGAAATATTGTTATATGGGACATAGAAGATTTTTGTGTAAAGATCATCCATTTCGATATAGAGCCCTTCTAGTGTGCTCTATAGCACCCATGCTATAAAAAAGGTGACCTGTTGAGGAGGTAAACCCACTAAATAACTGGTCCCACATCATTAATGACAATCTTGTAAATAATGAATCAATGTATACAAGTGTAGGTACAACTTAAAGTTGTACCATTAGTATAGGTACAATTTTGAGTTGTACCATGAAGGGATTTATTAGAAAGTGTAGGTACAACTTAAAATTGTACCATGTTATAGGTACAAGTTTGGGTTGTACCATAGAAGGATTTTGAGAAAGTGTAGGTACAACTTAAGGTTGTACCATTAGTATAGGTACAATTTTTAGTTGTACCATAAGGGATTTGTTAGAAAGTGTAGGTACAACTTAAATTTGTACCATGGTATAGGTACAATTTTGGGTTGTACCATAGAAGGATTTTTAGAAAGTGTAGGTACAACTTAAAGTTGTACCATGGTATAGGTACAAGTTTGGGTTGTACCATAGAAGGATTTTGAAAAAGTGTAGGTACAACTAAAAGTTGTACCATTCGTATAGGTACAATTTTGAGTAGTACCATAAAGAGATTTATTAGAAAGTGTAGGTACAACTTAAAGTTGTACCATTAGTATAGGTACAATTTTGAGTTGTACCATAAAGGGATTTATTAGAAAGTGTAGGTACAACTTAAAATTGTACCATATTATAGGTACAAGTTTGGGTTGTACCATAGAAGGATTTTGAAAAAGTGTAGGTACAACTTAAGGTTGTACCATTAATATAGGTACAATTTTTAGTTGTACCATGAAGGGATTTGTTAGAAAGTGTAGGTACAACTTAAGGTTGTACCATTCGTATAGGTACAAATTTTAGTTGTACCTTAAAGGGATTTGTTAGAAAGTGTAGGTACAACATAAAGTTGTACCATACTATAGGTACAAGTTTGGGTTGTACCATAGAAGGATTTTGAAAAAGTGTAGGTACAACTAAAAGTTGTACCATTAGTATAGGTACAATTTTGAGTTTTACCATAAAGAGATTTATTAGAAAGTGTAGGTACAACTTAAAGTTGTACCATTAGTATAGGTACAATTTTGAGTTGTACCATAAAAGAATTTTGAGAAAGTGTAGGTACAACTTAAGGTTGTACCATTAGTATAGGTACAAGTTTGGGGTGTACCATAGAAGGATTTTGAAAAAGTGTAGGTACAATTTAAAGTTGTACCATGGTATAGGTACAAGTTTGGGTTGTACCATAGAACGATTTTTAGAAAGTGTAGGTACAACTTAAAGTTGTACCATGGTATAGGTACAAGTTTGGGTTGTACCATAGAAGGATTTTGAGAAAGTGTAGGTACAACTAACAGTTGTACCATTAGTATAGGTACAATTTTGAGTTGTACCATAGAGGGATTTGTTAGAAAGTGTAGGTACAACATTAAGTTGTACTATAGTGTATAGGTACAATTTTTAATTGTACCATAGAAGATTTTTAGGAAAGTGTAGGTACAACTTTAAATTTAGTGTAAAGGTACAACTCTAGAAAATGTAGGTACAATTTTTAGGAAACACGGCTCAGCTCACGGGCGTGACATGACCCGTGACAAGCAAAGTGTAGTTTTCATATCTCCAGACAATCTCCAGACAATCACACGGCTTATTCTCACGCCCGTGAGAATTAACAGATGAGCCGTGAGAAGTACAGCATTCAAATCCAAAACACGGCTCATCTCACGGCCGTGATAATGTCGAAGGCAACCCGTGAAACCCTCTGGGAAACTGAGAAGTGCGTTTTTACATCCACGGCCTATCTCACGGCCTATCTCACGGCCTATCTCACGGCCGTGATATTGCCAGAATTACATATCCAAAACCACGCCTTCTTTCACGGGCGTGGGATTTCCAGAATTGGCCGTGAGATTTCCAGAAATAGTCTGCACAGACATTTACCTGTAGAACTAACCCCTGTACTTATTATAATGGCGTAAGTAACATAATATACTATTTTTGAAAACTACAAGCTTATGAAAAACTGAGTCATAATGTTCTTTGAAGCTTGACACGAGCATTACATAGATCCATTCAATGTCACTAGATACTAACTTGCACAAAACAAACATTACAAGATGAAACATAATGTAGTTTGAAGTCGAACACCAGCATTACAGGTTGTGCTTGGATCGTTTGGGAAGTAGAACAGATTCTTGAGTCTCCACATGAAAGCTGCTTTCACCTGCTCCTATGGACTCGAAGTTGTATTCTTGTTGCGTGAAATGACTATCACCTCCACCTGCTTGAGCCATTCTTTTCAGCGGACAATTTCTGATTGTATGTTTAGGACGCCTACAATACTTGCACAACCGTGTTTTCACTTGAGGTTGCTTCACATTCCCTTTACTTCGAACTGGATGGGGGTCCTTAATAAACTGAGAGGAGTTCACTCCAACATCCGTAGTAGCATTATTTGTTTTGTTGGTTGTTTCTTCACTTATTGTCTTCACTCGCAATGTCAAGTCTTCAATCAACCCTTTGGCAGTATGAAATGCTTCATCCGAACTCACAGCATAATGGCACATTCTACTACATTGACCAACCAAGAATCCAAACCTGTCCAAATAAACAAGCACTTTTGTAGTTGGTTCCAAGCACAATAGAAGTAAACAAAGAACTAAATGAACACCTTAAATTTATAATACCTGCTAATATTTTGCTGGGTAGGACAGCTTCCCATACTCGAGGGATCGAACTCTTTTGCATCTTTAGTCCAACGCTTCAAAATGAGTGACTTTGGAATTTGTATTTGATTTTCTGCTTTCAATATACAGAATATATGCCGACATGGAATTTCGCAGAACTCAAAGATGCCACAAGAACAATGCACATCATGTCCACTCGTGTAAAAGACCACGGTGCACTTTGAGTCAGGGTATTTGAATCGTGACAATGTGTAAATTGTTTTATTGGTCAACACACACTTGTCTGTAATATAGTAATGAACTTCTCTCGCTATTTCTGCTCGAACGCTCCTGAACACATTTCTTGTATATACTATAGAGGCATGTCTTTCAATTTCATATAAATGTGTCATCAAAACAACATCAGTATGTATTGTCTTAAACTGGTCATGTAACTCAGTTTGTCTCCTATACAAAAGTGCCATGTCAAACTGCTTGACAAACTCAAACAACTTCATCTTACTTTGCAAGAATTTGTCTAGATAAGAGTTCATGCTTTCACAACGTTGTGAGGTAGTCATCCCAGCAAAGAAAATACCTTTCAAGTAAGTTGTGGCCCATAGAGCTCGTCGCCTATACATCTTCTTCATCCACGCATTGTGCTCCAGGTCATACTTGGACAAAATTTCCTTCCACGTAGCTTCAAATTGTGGAATAGAACTGCAGTTTAGCATGCATCGTTTGAAATCCTCCCGGAAGCCTTCCGCATGGCCACGCGCTTCTGCGCTATTGCCCAAGTGCCAAGAACATAACCGATGTCGGGATCCAGGGAGAACCGACTTGATAGCTTTCCTCATTGAAGAACAACCGTCTGTTATAACTGCGGTTGGCTTCTTACCACCCATGCAATGTAAAAAAGCATTTAGAATCCATACGTAGTTCTCCGCCGTTTCATCCGCAAGTAAAGCACATGCAAAAACAGTGCTTGCATTGTGATTATTCACACCAATGAATAGAAGAAATGGAAGATTATATGCATTAGTCTTGTACGTCGAGTCAAAAACAAGAACATCTCCAAAGAGACTATAATCCAATTGTGAAGGAGAGTCAGCCCATAACATATTGCCTAGTTCACCACCGTCACTTACTGTATATCTATAATAAAAACGAGGATCGGTAGTTGCCCGTGCTTGTAAGTAGGAAAGTGCAGCTTCACTGTCACTATCCAAGATCTCCGACCTCCGATCCGCACTAACAAAATTGTAGACATCGGTCTTAGTGAAACCCAAGTTCTGAAAGCTTCCTGCACAATTCACTAGATAATCCATGATTTGATTGGTGCGAATACCAGCAGCCCTAAGTGATCGAATCTGAGCCTTACTTGCGTCATCTACCTTGCGATGAGAACTCAAAAACTACACTTCATGTGCTCCAGCTAAGGGATGAAAATGTGTTGGTACAAACTGCTTCACCTTGAATCGGTTAGTTGCCTCAACAAAACTGACTTTGAAAGCAGCCGGACAATGGAGCCTTGTTACAGGCCTAGGTTCACGCTTTCTGTTCTCCTTGTCATTGTGGACTGGAAGACGCTCCCCCTCGCGTGAGCAAACCCATCGCTGCATATTTTTAACTCCATATTTTGAATATGTGTGAGTGTTCTTTCGTACGCTGAACCCCATGGCACAACCATAAGTTGAATAGAACTTGCCAGCCTCCACAAGGGTTTCAAACTCATAACCCACAACATCATCCGACTCCCATTTAGAATAAGGCTTACTATTCCCGACTTTATCAAGCAAAGTCCAGTCATACATACTCGAGTACGGTGGAACCATGGCTGGATTTGCAGCATCTTTGATGTTTTTTGAGCTGTGTGGCTGTGTTTCGAAGCTGTGCAAATGCTCATCTGAGATGTTCTCTTTATCATCATCACCAATGTTAGTGTTATTATCATCCTCAGAATCACTATCGCTGGTGTCGACATTGTCCTTCATATCGTCACTATCTCTAACACCACCGGTATCATCTCCATAATTCATTCCCCAATCTAAACCAACATTCAAGTCATTTCCCGTGTCCTTGCCTGTGCTCATATCATCCATCAACCCTTCCATAGTTGATCAACTGAAAACAAGCAACAAAATGAAGTTTAGAGACAATTGAAATCGACACATTCACCACCCACAGCCGACCAAATCGAACACTTCACTAATCAATTAACAAACACGAGGCAAACACGAGACAATTGAAATGAAGGGCTGGCTGGTAACTGTAAAACACATATCAACTCGATAGTTTCCCCTTCACTTCCGCGACAAACGACCAGAAAGAACAAAACTATGAACAAATTCCCTACAGGAAACAGTAGTTTTCTCTCTGAAACCCCCCAATCACCCTCACAAGACACCAATCAAGCCACCATGATCGAATAGACAAACACAATATCAAGTCCCCCCAAACAGAATGAACGAAATAACCCAGGGGCAATCTCATTTCACCTGGAAACCCAGAATGAACAAGATCGTAGACGGACGGATTACTCGACAGAAATCAAACGAGGAACACAAAACCATAGCTAATTCCCTCAACCGGATGAACGAAAAACTAAATGAGCTGGGAAACCGCTATCCGCAAGTTCGAGAAACGGCGATAAACAAACAGAGGCGCGCCAAGATCCACGGCCTCCAGATCGCCATTGGACAACGACAGCGCCACAATCACAAACGGAGCAGAACCGAAACAGAACAGAAGAATTAATCATCCGAGAAGAAACAAGAGGGAGCCGGCGGGTACCTGAAACAATAAGGCAGGGAGCGAAGTCAGGGAGCTGAACGGGTGGCGAAGGATGGGCGAATAAGCCGACAGGGAGGAACCGACGAAGGAAGAATCTGGTTTCGTCGCGAAGGATGGGTAGAGAAGGGAAGACGAAGGAAGAACTGAGGCTGGGAGAGAGGGAAGCTGGAAGGAAGAAGCCGACAGGGAGGAACCGAGGATCAGTCCTCTGGCGCCGACGGAGGACGAGAAGGAAGAAACGGCATCACTGTTACGACTTACGACGGTGAGGGTTTAGGATCTAGGAATTTCTTCATTATGACCAACCCAAAAAAATCATCGGTTATAATTAGATGGGTTAACCCAAAACCATAATCAAACGAAAATCAACCCATATATCAATTACCTCAATCTACATCGGTTCACAATTACATGGGGTTCAACCCAAAACCGATAATCACACGCTCATTCAACCATATACATAACCTCAATCTCACATCGGTTCACAATTACATGGGGTTCAACCCAAAACCGATAATCACACGCTCATTCAACCATATACATAACCTCAATCTCACATCGGTTCACAATTACATGGGGTTCAACCCAAAACCGATAATCAAACACTCATTCAACCATATACATAACCTCAATCTCACATCGGTTCACAATTACATGGGGTTCAACCCAAAACCGATAATCACACGCTCATTCCACCATATACATAACCTCAATCTCACATCGGTTCACAATTACATGGGGTTCTACCCAAAACCGAAATCAAACGCTCATTCAACCATATACATAACCTCAATCTCACATCGGTTCACAATTACACCCAAAACCGATAATAAAACGCTCACTCAACCATATACTTAACCTCAATCTCACATCGGTTCACAATTACATGGGGTTCAACCCAAATCCGATAATCAAACGCTCACTCAACCATATACATAACATCAATCTCACATCGGTTCACAATTACATGGGGTTCAACCCAAAACCGATAATCAAACGCTCATTCAACCATATACATAACCTCAATCTCACATCGGTTCACAATTACATGGGGTTCAACCCAAAACCGATAATCAAACGCTCATTCAACCATATACATAACCTCAATCTCACATCGGTTCACAATTACATGGGGTTCAACCCAAAACCGATAATCACACGCTCATTCAACCATATACATAACCTCAATCTCACATCGGTTCACAATTACATGGGGTTCAACCCAAAACCGATAATCAAACGCTCATTCAACCATATACATAACCTCAATCTCACATCGGTTCACAATTACATGGGGTTCAACCCAAAACCGATAATCACACGCTCATTCAACCATATACATAACCTCAATCTCACATCGGTTCACAATTACATGGGGTTCAACCCAAAACCGATAATCACACGCTCATTCAACCATATACATAACCTCAATCTCACATCGGTTCACAATTACATGGGGTTCAACCCAAAACCGATAATCACACGCTCATTCAACCATATACATAACCTCAATCTCACATCGGTTCACAATTACATGGGGTTCAACCCAAAACCGATAATAAAACGCTCACTAAACCATATAGATAACCTCAATCTCACATCGGTTCACAATTACATGGGGTTCAACCCAAAACCGATAATCACACGCTCGCTAAACCATATACATAACCTCAATCTCACATCGGTTCACAATTACATGGGGTTCAACCCAAAACCGATAATCAAACGCTCATTCAACCATATACATAACCTCAATTTCACATCGGTTCACAATTACATGGGGTTCAACCCAAAACCGATAATAGGGAATGATTTTTTGAATCTCAAGGCCAAGTCTCACGCCCATGAGAATTTACAAAGTGGCCGTGAGATGTCCATCATTCATATCCAAAACACGGCTCATCTCACGGCCGTGATACTGTCGAAGGCAACCCGTGAAACTTTCTGGAATCTCACGGGTGTGAGATGGTCCTTTCAAGACCGTGAGATTCAGGTTTTTTGAATCTCAAGGCCCAGTCTCACGGGCGTAAAATTACCATCATTAAGCCGTTATAAAATCCCATCTCACGGCCAAGTCTCACGCCCATGAGAATTTACAAAGTGGCCGTGAGATGTCCATCATTCATATCCAAAACACGGCTCATCTCACGGCCGTGATACTGTCGCAGACAACCCGTGAAACTGTCTGGAACTCCACCTTTGTATGGAAAAAAACTCACGGTCTCTCTCACGGCCTATCTCACAGCCGTGATATTTCCAGAATTACAAATCCAAAAACACGCCTGCTTTCAGGTCCATTTACAACCATTTTTTCGGTATATGATCATGCATAATTTTTCCCTTGTCGACACATTAAACATAATATAGAGAAAAAATAACATCACTGAATAATGCTTCATTCATTACTTCATTGTAATTTCAACAGTTTCCTAAACTTCATTCAACATCTACATTCACTAAAATTCATTCAACATCTACATTATCCTAAATGTCAATCAACATCCACATTAACTAAACTCTACATTAACGTCACAAGTCTCAATGCTTCTTAGACTTTCTACCCTTTTTCTCCCCATGCGCATGCAACGGCTTTCTTCCTCGATTGAGTAAGTTTGTCTTGAAATTCACCTTCTCAGTCTCAATTTGGGCAGGTCTTGCATGTCTCTCAAAATATTCATCGGATTGTGTCTTAACTGTAGCTTTCACCTCATTCAGATCCGTAGTGAGCAAGTACATTGTAAGTTGTGCCCGCTCATAGTCACTGTGGAACTGGTCAAGCTTCTTGGAATATCGATCTGGATCCAGCAAGTAATTGATGACAAATAGTCCACAATCAAATCTGTAATATAACAAATAATTACCATGGTCATGATGCGAACAAATAATTATCGAACTTAATTAGAACAATGCACGATTGAACAACAACAAAGGGTACCCATTTGGTTGGCAAGCAACATCCTGGCGATATCTAACCACGAAGTCCACAAATGAAAACGCCCCACAGATATCATCCTTAAGCAACCAATCTAGACCCAATTTCTGCAAATGAAAACATCCACCTCATCGATATATAACGACAAAGTCGGCAAATGAAAAACAACTAACAACTAAGCAATAAGTAAAGCTTGAAAACTTGAAGAACAAGAAGCAAACCAGTTTCTGCATCCTTGCATCATATTCTTCATTATGAGTTCCTCGTAATGAGTCCCAGATTTCAATTTCTTTGGCTTCCATGTTAAAGACCGCCAGATAGAAGTGCTTCAACGTGAGGTTGAAAATTGGGACATGAATCTGAAATAATGGACAAACAAACAATAATTATCAATTTAACATAGGAGGGTGAAGCCATTTCCTTTTAGAAAACAACATTACAACATACCTTACTGCAGTAAAGTAGCTCACCAATACAGTATCGCTCAACTATCTTATATGAACGCATCTTAGCCATAAATTGCTCCTCGTTGCAATGACTCGCACGCTCCTAGAAAAATAAAACACAGTCACCCACACAAGCTACATGTAACAAAAAATAGATTAATTTCATGACAAGAATAGACAAAGCAGACAACTGTACCGAAACTGAAGGTGGAAAGAACCAAGACAAGCCACCACTGCGACCACAACTCCGTTCTTCTAGTGTCTTGCACAGACACGCCATTTCTATAATCTAATGCATCATCATCACATATACCAAAGTCAGCAATACACGTTCAATCTACTAAATTACACACATAAATGAACTTACCCTTGTTGAAATTTTGGTCCTTGGCAAAAGCTCGACAAAATCTTCACGTAACAAGGAAAGAACCCCGCCACCAACACTAACCAATGTGTCACTGTTATACAATACCAAGTTCAAACAACACAACATTAGAATAAGCAAATACCAAAAACATCCTACAAATATAATCCAATTTTACTTGTAATGATTTCGGGAGGTACCTTTCGGGAAGCTCACTACTAAAAGCAAATTGAAGCATCTTTACTGCCTCCAGAGTCAATGGTGTCTCAACAACAAAGGGAGGAGCACGGTACAAAGGTTGTGCTTTCTTAGCTCTGGGATTTGCCCGTTCGAATGGAGAGACCACATACAAACTAGGCTTCAATTTAGACACACTACGTAGTGCACCTCCCTTTCGTCCCTTTCTTGTTCAAAAACATAAAAACAAAACCAGTTCATTAGTAACCACACCATAAGAACCAATAATTAGAAAAATTAATCAAGTGAAATACCTTCACAGCCTTGGAACAACCATCATTAGCAGCAACACTTTCATCACTCAACAATATGAATTTCTCAACTTGCGACGCTTTAGGCTGCTTGCAAGGAGACTTTTTCACAACTTTCACAGAAGGAGATTCAGAACATCTCTCATCTCCAATTTCCCCCTCAGCTTCTCCCGAATTCTCAACTTTGGCAGTCTTGACACATTCCAAGGTAGGAGAAATGGGTTCCCTAGGTTTTTCAACCTCACCCTTCTGATCGTTCTTTTTCAACTCAGCTGTAGGAGAAATGGGTTCCCTAGGCTGCTCCCTTGACAACGGATCACCTACAGTTGCTTTCACTGCCTCTATAAGGGACTTCACTGCAGTACCGATTTCGTCTCTAAAAGCCCGAAATTCGTTCTCCATTTTCACAACCCGGCTCATTAGCTCATTATCTCTAGAAGCAGCATCACCCATTGCCACTCTAAATTCTTGACCAAAGTTGTCAATTCTACCCTCCATGGTACTAAACCGAGCATCAATACGCTCATAGAGAAGCAGCTCATCCCCGTCGGGTTTGTGCCGTTTCCCATCTCTTTTTCCCCGTTTCCTTGGAGGTGATTTCAAACCGGCATCCTCAGCTGATCTTTTCCCCGAACTGCTGGAAACCTATAAATTAATTAAAAAGGGAACCAAATGTACCATTAGCATGCTCCAACTTGTCAAAAGAATCAAATATACTATCAATCTTACCACTTTTGTTAACAATAACTCCACGTCTCCGCTCCCCCAACTCATCAAATCCAAACTCCCATCAACGGTTTGGAAAATACCATTTGCATGCTCCAAGAATATTAACTACAAAAAAAATACTATAATCAACATGATGATTAATCATTACAAATATGTAGAAAGTCGGGATTAGCAATTATTTACCTCCAAAAACAGCAAGCAACCCGGTATATACTCTCTTTTATAAGCATTATGGTCGCAGATGCATTTGACCAATTCATTGAAGCAAAAGGATGCCCAATTCTTCTTCGGAATGTCTGCAACATCGGTGACAGCGTATACCGAAGACAAGGAAATGTCCTCTCTTCTACTTGGTACTAATAGCACCCCCATTACGTACAAAATAAACATTTGAAGAAATAGATCGTCGCTATCTTTCATCTTCGACAACTCCTTCTTCATTAAGCTTGTGGAAATCGCCTGTCGGCCACAATCACGTGTCGAAAACACTCTAAATGGTTCCAGTTCCTCTGATCTTCCCTCCACTTCTTCACCATTCAAGATGATATCAGTACCTCCCTCAGGCACACCCATAATTCGCTCGAAATCTTTGGCCGAAATATGCACTTCCAACCCATACGCCTTAATTGTGCTTTCTTCCAGATTAAAGCTCTTAACAAGTTTCTCCAACAACTCACGTTGTAGCTTTCTTGCTTTGACTTCAAGAATACGACCAAAGCCACATCTCCTAATGGCATCTGATTGACAAGCCTCTAAATTTGAGACTACTGAGAATACTTTCCTAGGAGAACATCGCGTGCTGAAAATTTGATGCCTCTTCGTCTTCATTATAGAACAATTTTAGCAAACTGCAAAATTAAAACAACAGAAAAATTATAAGCATGCCTTGAAACACGAATTATAAGCATGCCGAAGAGTACAAACAAAATACAAGTTCTAACTACCAGAAGAACTGAAAACCCCCTACATCAACACCTGAGTACACTAATTAACCATGAAATCCGCCATTGGCATATATAAATTTCACCCAAAACACCCAGCTTTCATTAAATTTCACCCAAAATGCAAAATCTCACGGCCGTGACATGACCCGTGAGAAGCAAAGAGAAGTTTTCATATCTCCAGACAATCTCACGGCTTTGGCTTCATAAATCACGACCGTTAAAATAAGCCGTGAAACTAAAAACACCCACTAAATATTCTCACGGCTAATTCTTGAAATTTCACACCCGTGAGAAGTCCAGCATTTCAATTACACAAACACGGCTCATCTCACGGCCGTGATACTGTCGAACCCAACCCGTGAAAACCCCTGGAACTCCCCCCCTTTTAAAAAAAAAATCTAACGGTACATCTCCCGGCCGTGATATTTTCATATGTGAGGCGTGTTTTTGAGTTTCAGCTGTGACCATATCACGGGTTAATCTCACGCCCGTGATATTTACAGATGAGCCGTGAGAAGTGCATATTTACAGATGAATCTCTAATCAGAAAAATAATACTGGAATGCATGAAAGAATGAACTAATGATTAAGCATGAGGAGATGAAGTCCAAGGTTTACTTGATGAATCACGACATAACCTATCAATTGCATCACAATCTTGCTCTAATAGTAAACTGAGGTACTAATCACATAAACGTAGACGGAGCCAGCATTCAAACGAAATAAAAAGCTCAAATGAATGCAAAGAATCACATAAGACTAATGCAAAGCTCATGCAAAGAATCACAGAAGACAAATGCTTCGATTACCCTTTTCTACAATACATCCACACAACAAGCATACTACAAATAGTTGCTAGCTTAACCACAATGGGAACATGATTAGGACTCCTCTCCCAGCGCTCACAAAGACAAGATGAATTGCATGCTTGGAATGACGATTATGTAACTCAACAAGGCAATAGCTCTCTCGACACATGCAACTCACACCGGTTTTCCAAGTGAAATGGAGTTTCCATTTATGAAAAAGTAAACAAAAAAAGTTTCCAAAACTAATTTATGATATCATTTTCATGAGATAGCATTTAGCTATGGTGGAAAACCACATAAAGAACACATGATCTTTGCTTGGTTCATGCATGCTATTTCCTAGGCTCTTTCACCAAGTGTGAGTTTTCTTGGTGACAAGCATTTTCCTCTTTGGTACATGATTAAATTGTTCACTACCCAACAAGGCAACCACAACCATGCACAACTCTCCCTTCAAGCTTCAATGTGTAAATCGACTCACAATGAACTTTAGTAGCAGGAAATCTATGGCTGTATGGTTAATGGAGGAGCAACCAACAACCACATTACACCACGTTGCTTTGACAAAGACCTCTCTGTCCATATGAAAAGCAGCTTTTTGGAATTGACAACATGTTCCTTCCCACTGGAGACACAGCCACACCAAGGAAAATTGACCAGCAGAAGTAGAACATGCTACTTATCATGACAAGTTTAGAATCAACCAACTCACCCCTAATTCTGTAAACAATAAGATGGTCTACAAGATGAACTACAATGGCTTTCAGAAGGATTTTGATCAACATCGACCTACATCTATGAGGTCCACAATTAAACCAATACCAGGACATCAACAAGCAGGTCTCATATGTGAATTGATAGTTTGCTTTGACACTAAATCAGTCAATATATAGCTAATTATCAAGCTAAACACAAAGAAGATAGTACAAGGACATCAACCTGGTAAAAGGACATGAACAATTAAACTCATAAACCTAAAACGAGCATGGAATTTCAATCCCCCTACCGAAATGTGTAAATCTAGAACATCCCAACAACGAATGCAACAAATTCGGTCGATACAAATGCCCCCTCGAAGAATGAAGAACAACAGAATTCCTCCACCACCATTACCACCAAAGCTTCCCCACAAAAAGGAGAATCATTAACCACAAAAACAATGAATGCTGTGAATTCGTCCGATTCGAATCCTCCCACGAAGAAGATGGAAGAACTACAACAACAACAGCCATCCAAAGCTTCCTCACCAAAGGAAGCATCATCAACAACCACAACCGCAACCACAACAACAACAACCACAACTGCTGTGAATTCTTCAGACTCGAACTCTCCCCTAACAACAGAAGAACCCAATGCTCCTCCTCAATAGAAGAAGATTGAGGAACAACAACAACAACAACAACAACAACAACAACAACAACAACAACAACAACAACAACAAGAGCCTGCTAAGGATGTTGCTGAAACGGAGACAAATCAAGCACAACCTCAACAGCAAAAACAAGGTGAAGAGAAGGTAAATGCTGCAAATTCTCCTTCAAAACAAGTGAAGGAACAACAGGAACCGCCATTGCAGCTAATTATCAAGCTAAACACAAAGAAGATAGTACTGACCGAAAAAAGTTGCGGTGGAGGAGGTAGGTCAGCGGTCTTCGTTTGCTATCGATGGGAAGAGGGGTTTTGTGCAGAGTCTTCGTTAGCTATCGATGGGAAGAGGGTCTTCGTTTTCAATCGACGAAGAGATGCTCGCTCTCGTCGTCCCTTGCTCGCCGCCTTCACTGTCGTCGTCGGAATCCGGAATCCGAATCGCCGCCTTCACTGCCGCCTTCTACTCGTCGTCACCCACTGCTCGCCGTCTTCACTCGTCGTCACCCACTGCTCGCCGTCTTCACTGTCGCCGTCTTCACTGCTCGCTAGCTGTGTGGAGATGATCGAAGGAAGGAAGGAAGAGGATCGAAGGAAGAGGGGTTTCGGCGGTGAGAAGAAGAGTGTAATTGGTTTCAGATAACCAGTTGTACCGGTCATCAACACACAAATAAAATAATAATTTAATAATTTAAATGAAATCTAATGGTTGATATAGTTTGGACATGATCTAATGGCTGTAAATGTTTTATAGTACCAATACTATAAAGCACACTAAAATGCCTCTTCGATATAATGCAGAGGAGTTTGATGGAACAGAAGAACATAGAGAAGCACCGGCCATGACATCTGGGACTGATATTCTGAGACAATTCAATGGTGAAACTATAGTGACTGATTTAGATGATAAAGTTGTACCAGTTGGTGACGGGTTGACGAAGAAGAGTGTATTCTTTCAGCTGCCATATTGGGAGTATAATTTAGTGAGGCACAATCTAGATGTTATGCACATTAGGGCTGTCAATTCGGTTTCCGGTTAGCGGCTAACCGGCGGTTTTGACCGAAAACCGCGGTTAACGGCTAACCGAAAACTGACGTAAGAAGAACTGCGGTCGGTGGTCGGCGACTGCTTTGGGGTGGTCGGATAACCGCAAAACCGAAGACGGCTAACCGCGGTTAACCGCGTCACCGACCACCACCGAAAATCTATGGATCTGACTTCCCCTCCCCAATTCAAAACGAGAAAAAATCTCCCCAATCATTCTCAAACCCTATAACTCCGACCTCTTCCTAAGCCTCTCGTCGCGCCGCGCCTCCGGCCGCGATTCTTCCATCTTCGAAGCTCCGCCTCCGGCCCCGCCGACCACCACCGACCACCGCCGCTCCTCCTCCTTCGCGCTGCGCAGCGGTCATCGATATCATATATTTCTCCACCGGCTTTGTGGTGAAATTTGGAGGGTACCAGAGGAGGCGGAGAGAAAGAGAGAAGAAGAAGAGCAGATTTGATCGAGAAAGAGAGAAAGAGAGAAGAAGAATATCAGATTCGTAAAAGGTGGGAGAAGAGAGGAGAGAGGGGAGAAGGATAAGGAAATCTGAACGTGTGGAGAGGAGAGAAGGAGAAGAAGATAAAGGTGATTTTCTTTCTTTCCTTTTTTTATTTTTATTTTTATTTTTCTTGTTTTTTTTTTATTATTTCTTTTCTTCTCTCTCTTTCTTTCCTTTTTTTAATAAAGAAGCCACTAAAATTTCGGTTTGACGGCTAACCGAGCCCAAAACCGAAAACCGAACCATCGGTGGTCGGCTAGCCGTGACTTCCTCACGGTCGGTGGTCGGCGACGGTCAGGGATGGTTCAGTTTAACCGATAACCGAAATTTTGGTTTTCGGTTAAACCGAAACCGACCGACTGACAGCCCTAATGCACATAGAAAAAAATGTGTGTGATAACATATTGGGAACTTTATTGGATATTGAAGGGAAGAGCAAAGATAACTTGAAGGCTCGTATGGATATGGAAGAAATGGGCATAAGGACAAGTCTTCATCCGGTTGAGAGGTCTAATGGGAAAACGTCATTACCATATGCATCTTATACCATGCAGAAAATTCAGAAAGAACGTATGCTTAGTGTACTGAAAGCAGTTAAGGTGCCAGATGGTTATTCCTCTAATATGTCAGGATGTGTGAACATGAAGGAGCGTAAGCTAGTTGGCTTAAAGAGCCATGACTGTCATGTTTTGATGCAAGATTTGCTTTCGATAGCTATAAGAGGATGCTTGCCTGAAAAGGAGAGTAAAGCAATCATTGACCTATGTACATATTTCAAAGGAATATGCTCAAAGGTTCTCAAAGTCGATTATCTTGAAGAATTAGAGTGTGAAATAATCAGGACGCTCTGTAATATGGAAATGATTTTCCCTCCCTCGTTTTTCACAATTATGGTGCATTTAGTGAGTCATCTTGCAACAGAGGCTAAATTAGCAGGACCAGTACATTACAGGTGGATGTATCCCATCGAAAGGTAACTAGTGCCATATATGAATGCTTTAGGTTTGGTTGCGTGAGTTTTTTAGTTTGTTAGCAATGCCTCCACAATAGTGTTGTTTGTCTTTTTTTTTTAACCACTGGATTATGCAGGGGTTACTCTTATATGTGAATTTGCCTATTGCTCGTGGATTTCTTATAAAGCAGTGTTGTTTTAATACTTATTATCTTCATGCATGGAAAATTTATGGTTATTATATAAGTGGTGGGGTTGGGTTGTGTCTTTTTCCTATGGGTTGAGGCACCTGTATCGGGGAGAGTGGTGGTTGCCTCATTTTCTTTTATTTCCATCTTTCTCCCATGTATTTCTCTTCAATGTCGTAATTTATTTTTATTAATAAATATATTTTCATTCGTAAGAAAATGAAGGCAGCTGGTTTAATGCTTTTCCCAACTCCCATCATGCCTGCTTCCGTCGTTTGTTTTGTTGTTCCCTGAGAAGCTGCGGGTACTTGTTTTATTTGATGATGCTTTGAGCTTTAATAGCTCTTTTGTATAGTATAAATATATTATAGTCATTTATCTTTGCTCCTCTGAAGTAATCAGAACATATTTATATCGCAGGTACCTGATGACACTTAAGTCTAACGTGAAAAATAAAGCTCGTCCGGAAGGTTCAATTGCTGAGTGGTACATCGCAAATGAATGTATTACATTTTGTTCTAGATACTTTGAAGGTGTAGAGACAAGATTTAATCGAGTTGCGAGGAATAATGATAGTCTTACAGTTGATGAAGATTTAACACAGATGCATGATGCTCCTTGCCTAATTCTTCCCGGACGTCCAATAGGGGGGGTACAAGATCTTAAACTTGATGATAAGACATTGGTCCAGGCTCACCGCTATGTCTTATACAATTGTGATATAATGGTTTCCTTTCGTCAGTAAGTTATTCATTCATTTTCCAGTTATTACCAATTATATAATTTTAGTCATAACTCAAGCAATGTAATGATCATTTTTGTTTCTTAATTTTTAGGGATCATCGTGATGCTATCAAAAGGGAATCTCGAAATAAAGATCGACGACGGGGCATCTCTCAAGTGGATATTGAAAACTACATAATGCTACTTTTGTAGAATGGTTAAAGGGTCATGTAAGTATAATTGACAAAATAAAATGGCGTGATCATTTATTTAAATTTTCATATAACTATGCTAGTGACATATTCTTTCTAACAAATTAATATTTATTTTAATTAGGTTTCCAGGTTATCAGATATGAAAGACCCACGTGTAACTGAACATGTAAGATGGCTATCCCAGGGTCCAAATAAAGTGGTTCGAAGATTTAGTGGATATATCATAAGAGGGATTAGATTCCACTCTGAAGGCAGGGAAGAATCTACAAAAGCTCAAAACAGTGGTGTGGTTGTCATGTCAGAAACATCAACTTCTACAGAGGCTATAGAATATTTTGGCAGAATAAATGATATCATAGAGCTGAACTATTATGAAAGATTCAGGATTGTGTTATTCAAGTGTGATTGGGTTGATGTCGAAAGAGGAAGAGGGGTGAAGAAAGACAAATTTGGCTATACATTGGTCAACTTTTCAAAGGTGGTTCATACAGGTAGACACTTGAACGATGAACCATTTGTTTTTGCTTCACAAGTTGAACAAGTGTTTTATGTTCAAGATGGAACAGAAGCAGGTTGGAGTGTTGTTGTTCGAGTTAAGCCTCGAGACACATTTGAGATGGGAGATTAGCTAGTATTTTTCCTCAAAATTATTTCATGAACATAATTTCTCTTTTTAGTTATATATTTGATATGCACTTATACTTTTCCTTAATAATTACCTTCCATAAGATGTAACATTTTATTTATTTTAATGCTAGTTCTCTCTGTTTCTATAAGAAACAAAAATCCATAGTCAATAGTGTCTTTCTCAATATGTATGGGTTTTCTTTATTATTTACTTTTGAAGATAACATAATACACAAGCGTAATGCTACCCTAACAATATATTTTAATTATTTGTTATTTCGCGTTTGATATTTTTCCTATGGGGTTTCTGAATTCGGAAAAATTGTTGCAGTCCCTGTAATTTTTGAATGTAACGTGAAAAAAAATGTCGAAATAGACATAGTTTTAAAGTGACAATTTTATAAACGTCAGAACAACCTGTCCACGAAAAAATTTACAACGACATTTAGTTAAGCGTTGTTGTAATTAAAATTAATGTCGCAACAATGGTGATTTCCACCATCATAATCTAAATGTCACAATCATTGTCGCCATAAATTATACAAGTGTGTGACGTTTAGTGTAAATGTCGTATAAAGATTCTTTCCATCATGCTAGTGACGTTTGTGGAAAGTGTCGCTATAACTAACCCAGTAATTTGTCGAATGTGATGTAAAAAAATGTCGCAACACACTAAGTTTTAATGTGACATTTTTTTAATCATCAGAAGAATCTACCAGCAAAAGAATTTATAGCGACATTTAGCTAAGTGTTATTTTAATTTAAACAAATGTCGCACCAACACTACTTTCCTCCATCAAAATTTAAACGTCACCATCATTGTCACCATAGACTATACAAGTGTAACGTTTAGAGTAAATGTCGCATAAAATATTTTTTTCTTTCATTCTAGTGACGTTTGTGGAAAGTGTCACTATAAAAACGTGGCAGTAGACCGTTTTTGTTGTAGTGAAGTATATATTGCAACATCCCACAGCTGGTGGAATTATTGGGCAGTAGGGCAAGTATATTACTTGTTTCTATCTGATGAGCAATCAGCAACCTCCGACGGAGTTGTTGTTTTGGAGCTCTCACCAAATCCGCCGGATAGATGGCTTTTGGTACCAGGTGCCGCTTGCGGACCGCATGGCCGCCTTCCGGTCACGATTCGAGCCGAGAAGCGACGACATCCTCTTGACGACGTTCCGCAAAACAGGGACGACATGGCTCAAGGCACTCTGCTACAACATTCTCGACAAAGAAGCAGAAGAACAGGACCTGCTGGCAAAGAAGAACCCCCACGAGGTGGTTCCCACACTCGACACCACTTTCCTCGAGGATCGAACACAAGACATCCTGCTCAGTTCCCCTCCTCCCCGGCTGCTCCACACGCACCTGCCTTACAGTTACCTGCCGGAGGCGGTGAGGGAGTCCGGATGCAAGATCGTGTACCTGGCTCGGAATCCCAAGGACACGGTGGTGTCGATGTGGCATTTCTACAACAAGGTGTTGAAAAGTGGACCAGGTGACCAGCCGTACCCGTTGGAGGGAGCGGTGGAGAGCTTCTGTAGTGGGGTTCTGCCTTTCGGGCCCTTTCACGAGCATGTGGTGGGATTTTGGGAGGAGAGCCGGAGGCGGCCTCAGGAGGTGTTGTTTCTCAAGTACGAGGAGCTATGTAGAGAGCCGAAGGAGCAGGTCAGGAAGCTAGCTTTGTTTCTCGGGAAGCCATTTTCCTTGCTCATGGATGGGGATGGTGAGCTGGAGAAGGTACTGTGGCGGAGCAGCCTGGACAGGCTCAAGGAGTTGGAGGTTAACAAGAGTGGCATCAGGGAGCTGAACCATGTGCTCAATTCCACCTTCTTCAGGAGAGGAACGGTACGAGATTGGGAGAATTACTTGAATCCACAAATGGCTCAGCGCATTAATAGCTAAATTAGTTTATGCGATTTTCTACTACTTTTTCGTTTCAGTTTAGTGTTGCCCCCGTCTAGCAAGCAACATGGATATTGAATTGACATATAGATTTCTCTGTCAGTCGTGGCTCGTCTATATTTTATCTTTTCTACTTCAATCTCAGAGTTTCTACTTGCCAATATATATCATAATATATGTAAACCTTGTTTTGTGTGTAACTCCAGATTTTTTATGTGAACGCTTTAAATGCAAATATTTCCAAATGTGAATTTACACACATTTCTCAAGTTCCTTTTAATGAATAAGTTCGCATTATGATACCGTATTACATAGAATAAATGTTGACGAAGTTTTTTTTTCATGTAAACCATCAAAATTTTATTAAAAATGAAAAGCAAAAGGGTCCCAAAGTTGCACAAGAAGTCAAGAACCGCAAATATGTTCAGAAGTTTCATATTTTCCAACATGGGAAACTAAACTAGGTTTTCTAGAACTACATAATTAATTTTTCACGAAAAATTAAATATGAAACTACTGGAAAGACAAAAGTCATATGGGAGTTGATAGCAATGCCCAAAGAAGAGGGTGGATTTGGCTTGAAAGATCTATACACTTGACTTGAGTATTGCTTGTGCAGTCAGAATGATATGGATGTTGATAATGGAAGGTGGATCCTTGTGGGTGGCCATGGATTATGAGACATAGACCAAAGAGCAGAACAATTTGGGAGATTTCTGAGATTCAAGTGGGGTCTTGTTTATGGAGAAAGTTTCTACATCTTAGATCATTGTTCCAATACAGGCTTCAATTAAGCTGATAACAACAATATGGTTAGCTTGGAAGGGAAGACACAATTATAAGTACTGCAATACTCATACCCGCCCCGCATCAAACGTGGTCAGTGACAACTTGGTTGAGTGTATAACAAGAATGGCAACTCGGGGTATGCCAAACGCTCTGGAACCACTAACCACTCCGGTGACAACTTGGGGTATAACAAACGTTTTTTGAAACCATTGACCACTCGGTTGAGCATCATAACTAACAATCGCAATGGCTAGCAACAACCTGCTGTATAACAAACATTTTGGAACCATTGACCGCTTAGTTAATGTAAGAAGTCACTGTTACAATGACCAATGACAACTTGGTGTTTAAAAAAAGTTTTGGAACCACTGACATCTTGGTTGAGGGTAAGGACTCACAATCACAATGCTCCAATGTCAACCGGTGTATAAGAAAGGATTTGGTCAATAAGTTGACTCAGTGGTGGATCCATAAATTTTATATCGGGGTGTTCTCTTCTAAAAATTAAGTTTAATTAATAATTAAATAATTATTAAATAAGAAAATATCTGATTTGTCCAAAGTACAACAAAACACATGACGGGTTCCGTACTTTGGAAAAATTGTAAAATACAATTGTTGTCTAACAATGCTCTATAAATCTCTCTCGATATATCCTACTAGACTAGGGGAGCCCGTAATTGGGTTTAATCGTTAGCTTTTGAAAATAATTGGGATAAAAAATAGCTTTTACTATTATATTTGGATTTGAAATACAAGAACAAATGAGTTATAGTCTAATGAAAAATATGTTTACTAATAGTAGCATCAACCCAAGTAGTTCAAATCACATAGGCAACCACTTAAATGTTTATATTACCCATACACAAACTACTGTTAGGGGATTATAATGGTTTTTCCAAATTTTAGTACTGTCCCGCTACCACTTAAATATTTTTTTAAACCTATATGCAAACTACTATCGGGGGTTGAATAATCGTGTTCCCGGGATACTAGGGATGGCAATTTTGCCCATACCCATGGGTATTTTATTATCCAACCCAATTGGGTTGGGTATGAAATCCAAATATATGGATATGAGTAAAGTTTGATGGGTTTGTACCCATACCCATTTACTTTGGGTTGGGTTGGGTTTATAACAAATGGATTTGTACCCATGCCCAAATACAAATTACAGTTTGGTACCTATACTTAATAGATATGCATATTTAACACCTAATTTTTTTTCATATAAGTCCTCAAAATATCGATGGAAATTACGTTTTGGTACCTAAATTTTTTTGGTCTTACATTTTGGTACCTAAATTTTTCAAATTTTACAAATAAGTCCAATTTTTGCATGTGTAGTTAAAACACCCTCAAGTAAATGGATATCCATATCCAACCCATACTCATTTAGATAATATTCATATCTAACCCAAACCCATATACAAACCCCAAACCCATACACACATCACCCAAACCCTACCCATAATAAATGGGTCTACTTGGGTTTGGGCAAAATTACCCATGGGTGGGTAAATTGCCATCCCTACGAGATACTCCTAAAGCCCCATGGATCCGCCACTAAAGTTGACCCCTTGCTACTATATAGCGCTGATAGGGATAAGCACATCAGTATTTTGTCTCTTCAAATTGTAGTACGTACTATTGTGTGTATTGCCTTGTTTTGACTGAGATGAATAATATGCCAAAGGAGTTGTTTTGGAACTCACACGATATCGGACAGATAGAAGGTTTCGGGTATTTCGTGGCGGCAATGGATGGCACCGCCGCATTCAGGTCAGGATTCGAGCCGAGAAACGACGGCATTTTATTGACATCCTTCACCAAAACCGGAACCACCTGGCTCAAGGTTATCTGCTACAACATCCTCGACAAAGAAGCAGGAGAAGACCTTCTGGCAGAGAAGAACCCACACGAAGTGGTTCCCGCCCTCGGAAACACTTTCCTCAAAGACCAAATCCAACGCATGTTGCTCAGTTTTTCGTCTCCTCGATTGCTCCACACTCATTTGCCTTACAGTAACTCTCCAGTTCGTCGAGCTCGAACACCATTGTTTGAAATTCCACTAGCTCGATTTGGCTTCATCTTAGCCATAGGGCAGTGGCAGAGAAAATCACCGGTGTTTTTAACTCTTGGCGGGACATTGGAGTTTTTTAACGTCTTTGTCCTGCCAAATCGACCATGTGGCATCGGTTGCCTAGACTGGTCTTGTTTTGTCAGCTGCACACACTTACGACGTTGTTGAGTTTGAGGCTTACGAGCTTCACCAACAGTCATGTGGTTATTTTGATTTTTGCACTTATCACAAAACCACTTGATATCTTTTGAATTTTCACGTGAGATTGGAATTTTTCGGGCATTTAGCTTACCCCCCTGCCCGAAAATCATGGAAGACTTGTTTCACTACTAAAAAAGGGAGCTATGCCAAGGGTTCTGTACCAAGGGTTTATTTAACCTAAGCTAGTTTTATTCCGAACTCACCGTTTCACCGGTTTGTTCAGGGGTTTGGAAACCCCCGCTATGGATTTAACTACTAACTATCTATCGGAGAAACTCTTCTTTTTCCAACCCCTATTTTCGCAAATTCTTCTCGCCATCTCCCCTCCATCAACAAAATCCCCAATTTCCAGCTCCGATCCTATGCCCGAGAAACGAAAATGCACATTGATCTCTCTCTTCCACCGACGAAATCAATGGCGATTCTCCGATCTCTCACTCTCGATTCGGTGGAAAACTCTTCCACCGACGGAATCAGCGGCGATTCTCCGATCTCTCTCTCTCTCGATCCGGCGAAAAACGATGTAAATTCTCTGATTCTCCTGCTCGATGATAAGGTTCTCTCTCTTTCTCTTTCTCACTCTCTTGAAAGCTTTCAGTCTTTCTCTCTCTCATGCGCGCGTGAGCTCTCTCTCTGGCGGCCGTTGGAGCAAGTTGCGGTCAAGCTGGAGAAGGCAGAACTCAAGTTGTGTAAGTTCGGGTAGTAGGGTTTCGAAGAATTGAGTGTTTGTGGATAGAGTGTTTATAAATTAGGTCAAGTCTGAAATACTTCAGGCCTGTTCGTTCCTTATTTACTGTGAAGCCTCGAGATTTTATTAGTATGGATAGAAGATGCTTGGCGGCGGCGGCGGCATTAGCAGTAGTGCCAGTGAAGGAGGAGGGAGCAGAGGATCTGGCTTGGGTTATAGATCGAGGATCCCGACTATGTTGTTCTCGATGTTCGCTAATTTTGCTTGAATTTACGTCACCGGCCGGTAACGCCCCGATGATGCACACACCCTCTCTCTCGGTAAATCGCTCTCGCAATTTACTCCGGTGAATAATTGCATAAATTTTGGGTTTCGATTATTCTCTCAATTGGTTGGTGGATGTTAGGTTATGGCAGAATTCGCACCATAAGGTTTATTTGATTAAAGAGCTCGACCGGATTACTTGGCAGGTTAGGCATTTTTGGTTTCTTATTGCTGCTCAAATTTCGAATTTCCTCTGCTGCTGATAAGATACATTAATGTTTGTTAAGTGGTAGGCAATGAAAGCTAATTGGATGGACAATTATAAGTTGAACACCACTGGATAACAATGTTGCAGCTGTGAAAACAATGTTCATTGGAACCTGTTCTTTCTGTTTAATCTCTTTCCCCCCTGCTGCACATTCTTCTTTTGATTACGGATACATATTTTTCTTCTCTGTCTTCTCTCCACAGTGTTCCTAACTTGAAGATCCAACTCCATTTCAGCTCATCTACTGGATTTTGGGGTGTTCCATTTTGCTACAGATTTGCTCCACCTTTACTTCAGAAGGTATGATCAAGAGTTTGCGACTCCAGAAACCTATGAAATTGTGATTCTACTTGTTGCTTCTCTGACTCAGCTGATGCTTTCTGTGTACAGGAACAAGAATAAGTCTAACAAACAAGAATTTGCAAAATCCTCCTAACTAAATGGGGGGAGTGGTTTAACAGATTTGTATTTGTTACTCTGACCTGGATCCACTACTGCAGCATGTACTTTCTGGTAGAGAAACCAGTCTATTGCTAGGTCCAAGCCACTTGCCATTTTGTTGGTGGGTGGACTCATGGCTACCCTAGTGCATTCGGAGTCCAGGAGGCTCTAGTCTTGGTGGTGGGATAGTCACATCTCCAAGAACTCCAAATGGCTTCAGGACAATTTCACAGGTCCTTGCTTTAGTCATTTTCTTTTAGATCTTTTGTGACTTACTCTTTTCTCAAGTAGTACCACTCCATAGTTCATTCTTTGCTCCACTTTGCAGTTTTGTGGGCCTCTTTTGTTGGAAGCAAAAGTGAATCATTATCAGATGTTGTGCAAAAGTAGGCAAAGCATACAAGTTATGGTCCTTTTCTGAAGCTCATTTTCTTGTTCACGAGTCATATGGTCCTTTCTTTCATTTACCTGACTTAGCTTGCTGAATCAGTGGACCAGTCTTCTTCAAAGATATATTATAGAGAGCTTTCATCAGGGGACACATTTTTATGTACTACAGCAGATTTTTAAAGATTGCCTAAAGTAATCAAAGGTAAGCCTTATGAACTCAAACTCTAGGAGATTAAGAAGAGTGAAATGTTACTTAACAACAATACTTAAAGTTTGGAAACATTTTTTACTGTTGAAAATAAGTTCGGCACATGTTCAGATTTGTTAGTTGTTGGAAGCTCATCTTAATCATTATTAGTCAGTGTCTTTATAGCATTTCCACATTTTTGTTCTCGACCTCTTATGCTAGCCTCCAGAATTATCCATCAAATTCGAGTAATAATCTCTATCCTGATATTTTGGTTGATTCTTTGCTTAGCCTGCGCATTTGAACAAGTGAAGCAACTTTCTTCTCTAGAAAGAATTTAAGATCTTCAAATGGGATTTGTACAGGTATTATGTATTTGGCAATTCATTTTGCAGACTGTATCATAACCTGTAGCAGCATTACTAACCCAATTAGCAGGATTTAGAGTTTTTCTATCTCAATTTTTACAGATGCTTCTGTATTTGTGCATGGAATACAACAGCTCGTTCTATGGATTCTCCTTAGTGCGTTAGAAGCTGCAGAGATGCAGAAGCAAAAGCAACAGAAGATGCTAGGCAAATAATGGAGTAAACGGTGAAGCAAAAACTTCTTTCGAGGATGGAAATGATGATATTGATGGGGGAGAACATGTTAGAACATAGACTATTTAGAATGTTTAATGAATGATTTTGGTTTTATATTTTCTTAAGATTATAAATCATAGAATTTGTGGTGGAAAGAATTATTTGTGTTGTACAACCATTTGTAGGTTTTTATATAATAAAGTTAATACTGGCCAATAAGGGACTCTCATCGAACCTATGTTATCCCTGGAATGTTTCTCTAGCCGAAAAACCAATTACCTGGATTTCTTTTAATTTTAGCGGCATGTAGCAAGGGTTTCCAACCCTTGCTACTTGTAAGTTACCATTAACGACAAATAATAATTTTTAGCGACCGATAATTGACATCGATTTGTGTATATTTTAGCTGTCTGTAGCAATGGTTTTAACCCTTGTTATGTTTAGCAAAGGTTATAACCCTTGCTACGTACCCTTGCAAGGGACTTCCACCAAGGGTTACCTAAAACCCTTGCTATATGTAGCAAGGGCGGCTTTGCCAAGGGTCATTAGCAAGGGTTGGGCAACCCCTGCTACTACCTGTAGCAAGGGTTAAAACCCTTGGTATAAGTTAAAAAAAACCTTGTCGTAGGCACATTTTTTTGTAGTGTTTCCAGCCAACATTGGTGTGGCAACTCCATGTTGGGGTTGATTGAACTTGCCCCCCTATCCACTCAGTGGAGGCTTTGGGGACAAATGACAATGAGGGTTCTGTTGATTCATGCCCACTTTGGTGGCATTAGATTTTTTCACGTGGTCACCACCTCCATCTTGAGTAGTGTTTGTGGTTATCCTAGTTTGATTTTTCCTAGAATGGGGTGGATGTGGCAAACTTATTTGCCACTTACGGTGTTGTTTTTCTTTCAACTGGCCATGCGGTGGGATCTCATGCCCCCTAGCGGCTTAGATTGAACAATGTTGTAAAATTTGTCATCTTTCAAGATATCACACTTGTTCTTCCTAATTTTCTGAAACTTATTATAAATACGTTTAAATTTTGTTCTTTGTTGTGGCTTTCGCAAGACAGCTCTAAATTTTCTGTCCTTCAAAACAATAGTGTTCACAGGAGAAACAACATGAGATTTGTTGGCCCCTAATGACACTGTTTTAGCCACAGGTTTAAGTGAATCCTTAATGGCAATATCGGAAACATGATCATCTATCATCTCAAAAAATTTATCCATATGTCTTCCAAGAGAATCACAAGGCTTATTTAAACAGATAAAATAGAGATTTACCTGCCGGTAATACTCCTCTACAGATCGACGAAGAGACAGGATTGCATCATGCCCATCAGTGCTCGACATGGATTGGGGCCACTCCTTCATCCAACCGATATGTCTATCTGCCTCATCTGCTCGACCAACTTCAATGCCGGCCACACACTCCACCTTCACAGATTCTTGTGGAAGATCAACGTTGTGTTTTCCATGCCGCAGAGCCATATTTCACTTCAAACACACGCGTCCCACCAGGTGTGCCAAATTGTTTCCTCAGGAAAACCAAATACCACCGCCGGTGCCGATTTTGGTTTCCGGCGATGTTGATTCGATGTTTTGCGACGAAAACTCTTTGCGGTGCCGTTTGATCGGACGCACCACCGACTGATGAAATCGAGACGATCGTCAAATATCCACCAGCGGCGTCGGCGATGTTGATTTGATCGATGCACCTCTGAATGGTGAAATCAACGTGACCGTCAAATATCCACCGCCGGGCGATGTTGATCTGATCGATGCACCTCTGACTTCTAACCAACGCGACCGTTACTACGGTTTGCACCTCTCCAAACTACGTTCGAACGTGAGTGTTTGAGTTTTGAGGAATCTACGCTACCGCTACTCCTATGGAGATTCCTGTGGAGAGCTCCGCGACTACGCTACGACTATGACTATGGAGATCCTTCCTGGAAGGAGAGCTCCGCGAAGGAGTTACAGAGAAAAAAAGGTAAAGTTTGACAGATGTGTTTCTGTGTTGATTTTTGGTTGTCCCTTATCTCTCCTTGCTCTGGTGCTTTTATTCGAAAAGCATCTTCGTAGTCTTCACGCTCCGTGAAACCGCTTCCCCAACTGCTCCGTGGTGAACTCCCACGTGTCTCAACCGCCTTGATCTCCTCCTCGCTCTAGTTGGCGTGAATCTTACGTGAAAGAACAAATCGTCGCTGCACCGTTGTAAACTGCCGACACTGCATCTCCAACCTCCACTTTTATCTACATGAGACACACGTGTGAATTACCTAAGCCCAGAACCGGTATCGCGATTCGAACCACGACGTTGTTATTTCATGGCCGCAATACCGTCATGGATTTGAGCCACGAAATTAATAACAAAACCGCATTATTAATTGAAACCGCGCCCTTGCAAGACCCGCAACGGTGTTGGTAATTAAACTCCACGCCATTTTCGGACTCGGGACATTGCATAACTAACCTCACGACATCGCTGAGATCGGTGATGTTACCCATCGCGATGTTGTTGAGCTCGCATCACTGTCAAATTCACAAACTGAATTTGCGACATCGTTTAACTCTGCGGCATTGTTGACCGCTGAAATTGTTTACCATGCAACGTCGTTGGTTCTCACGCGATGTCGTTTTCTTTCCCAAACAACTCTATCTGCTTTTTTACTCCACGATATTGTTTTATATTAAACACTGTCATTTTCTAATCCGCGGTGTTGTTTTCTCTCGCGGCGTTGTTTTCAGCCAAACAACACCGTCTAAAATAATTATTAAAAAGATTAATTAATTAAATCGGCTCATTATTGTATTCTCATCCCTCAGCACCGTTTAATCTTTTTGCGGCATCGCTTTTCACAAATCGATGCCGACCTTGAACCGCTCCGTCCCGATCCCATCAAACAATGTCGTTTTTCATTCCGCGACATTGTTTTCTACCAAACGGTACCGTTTTTCTCCGTCTTGCGGTGCCGTTGGGCTTGCTCGCGGTATCGTTTCCTTCCCCAAAACGGTTTCGTTGGCTTTTCCTTTGGCGACATTCTTTAAATATTTTAAACACTGTCGTTTGCTAGCACAGCAGTACCGTTTTTAAATTTGCAGTATCGTTTTACTTCTCCGCGATGCCGCTTGTTTCCACGCGGTATCGCTTCTCCCCTTCCGACAAGGAATAAATAATAAAAATCCTTTTCCAACAGTAATACCAACATTGACTGAACGGTGCTGTTACTCGCGACATTGTTTTTTTTTATTATTATCAAACAACGTCGTTTCCAGCACCGCGGTACCATCGAGCCTCTTCACGGTGTCGTTTAGACTTTCCGCGATGCCGCTCAACATCAAACGATACCTTTTTTTTGTCATACGACATCGAATTAAATACCGAAACTAATTAATGTGGCATTTAATTTGGGCCAAAATTATTATAGGTGTAAACAGCTCGTAACCCGAAGGACACGGTGGTGTTGATGTGGCATTTCTACAACAAGCTGTTCACCCGTGGTGGTTATGAGTCGTTCCTCCTGGAGCGAGCGGTGGAGAGCTTCTGCAGCGGGGCTGTGCCTTTCGGGCCTTTTTACGGTGGGATATTGGGAAGAGAGTCGGAGACGACCCGAGGAGGTGTTGTTTCTCAAGTACGAGGACCTGTGCAGAGAGCCCAAAGAGCAGGTCAGGAAGCTCGCTTCATTTATGAAGCCGTTTTTCTCGACATCGACGGCGGGTGGTGATGATGATGAGGTGGTGGTGGGTGGAGAAAGTGTTGTGGCGTAGCAATTTGGGTAGGCTAAAGGAGTTGGAGGTTAACAAGAATGGTGTACTGGAGCTAGTCTGAGTACCAAATGCCCACTTCTTCAGGAAAGGAACCGTTGGGGACTGGAAGAACTACTTGACTCCTCAGATGGCTGAGCGCATTGACCAACTCACGCAATTCAAGTTGCAAGGAACTGGACTTTCTCTTGATGATTAATTGATTTTATTTCTACCACCAACTTTTTTTTTTTTCTTCTGCTTCAATTTGGTGATACTTTTGTGTTTTATGTTCCCGTTTCATATTTTGTAACGAAATGACAAATTGGCCACAAAATAAATATTTTTGCAACCAAATTCATTGGTTATAACAACTCATTCGGAAAGGTCACGGAAAAGTACCTGATTGGTCACAAATATTATAAAAATTAACCAATTAAAATATATTTTACCAACCAAATAAAAACCATTATTTAAGACTAAAAGATTTGGTTACAAAATATTCTTTATAACTAATGTAATCAACCTTTAAGGAACCAAAATTTTTGGTTGTGAAACTCTTATCCTAACTAATATTTTATGGTCACCACAATCATTTTTGGTTTGGAAGGAATGTACCCAATCAATTGTTCAAAAAATTTCATTTTTATTGGTCACAATAATTATTTCCAACCAACATTTTGTGGTAATCATATGTTGAAGAGGTAACCATTTTTATGAAACTAATATATAAATTTTAGAGTAACCAAAAATCGGGCCGCATCCAATCTGGTCCAATCTCCGATAGTAATGTCAAGGAGAAATGAGAAGTTCTTATTAATTGAAGGCAAGGTGACACAAAACTAGTTTAGTTATGTGATTTTAATTTATGTCTAACCAAATAATTTAAAATTTTCAACAAAAAAAATTAAAAATGAGAAGTTCTTATTCATTGAAGGAGGTGACTCAAAAAGTTGTGGACTTATACAAATCAAATCGAGTTTGAATCTTTGTTGATTAAATTGTACTAGTATTGATTAAATTGTTATTGTTTATCACCAATAACAATTTAATCAATACTAGTACAATTTAACTAATATTAGACTATTGGTACATACTACCCAATTTCAGTAAAGTTTCGACCAATACCAATTTGACAACCCCATATTTAGTATGCAAAATGACTCCCTCGTCAACACTCCTAGAGAAGTTATATTAAAAAGGGTTAACAGTATTTTATATCCTTTTATTATTGCAAGTTAACAAATCTAATCATGCTATAATTCAGATTAAGCTTACCATCGGGAAAAGGATTTTTGAAAATTTTTTTGCTATGGAGGAGCTCTCTCCTCTCTCCTCTTCCTGTGCTCGCTGCTAGGACGATGGATCTCTCGGGCCGTCGTCGCTGTCTTCAAGTCGAGTTGGCGGAACCAAATCAACGATGATGGACTCAAAAAACCGGCTCCTGTTTGTACCCAGGCTAAGGGAAGGAATGGTATCCCAATCAAAAATGAAATCGGTCTCTGCCTCCCTGTTGTCGTGGCACCTACGCCGGTAAAGGCTGCTCGGAGGGTGGAATGGCGCACAGCACGGCGGTGATGCCTGATTAAACGATCGCGGCTGTCGGCTTTTGCGGAAATTGAGGTCCCTGCGGAAATTGAGATGGATGGAGATGAACCTGTGATAACCCCGTTCGCGGGGAGGAGTACGCAGAAAACAGAGGCTAGGATTGAGCACCTTGCTCCTCTGGAAGAATTAGTTCAGTCAATTCCCTTCAGGGAGGGGATTTTCCACGTGAAATCGAAAAGGGAAAACTCAGTCGATTGCAGCATCCCCTTGGGAGATGGGGCTCCCTGCGTGTCGCCGGGGAGCAGGACGACGACGAGCCAAGAAAATCCCTCTAATCCCAGCGCCGCCGAAATAGAGAGGGACGACGGGACTGCGATTGCCGATCTCCAGCGCCGGCTGGTGTGGCCGCGAAAAAGCTGGCCGTTTCCAATTAGGTCTGCTCCAAAAATCCATGTTCTGTTGAGCGGGATCCTCGGAAAGAATATCCGCATCAGAAATCAAAATGGTATCCCGCGGCAGATGTTTCCGAGTCCTATTGCAATTCTAATTAATGATAGCCACTGGGGATTACGTTTTCCCTTGGGGAACTCGGGGTCTCGGCCCTATAAAACCCCTCTACCGATAGCTCCCCTCCCATTGTGCAGAGAGCAAAGTTGGGAGCCTTCTCCAAAGACGAGGTCAGCGATTACTCCCAGCAAGCAGTGGTCGGCTACCGCACTTGTGTCAGGTACAGGGATTCGTTCCCTTCCTTTTTCTTCTGGCGGTGTCGCGCAAGACTCCCCAGCCCTGTGGAACTTTCTTTCCTGGCCGATGGCCGCTAGGAATCCGCCGCCGCTATCAATGGTTGAGTCGGTGATCCCAGCTACTCCCCAAACTCTCGTCTTAGTTGAGCGAGACATCCTTGCCTTCGGGAAGTTTAATTCTTATTCAAATTCCCTTGGGATGCAGTCGGCGGGATTGGCTTTTAGCTCTAATGCCCTTGCTAATAATAGCACCACATTTATTCCCATTGACATGCTATCATCAATCCCAAACGATAGACACGACCCTACCCATTGCATCTAACGATTTATCTATCCATGCTTGTCAGGTGAATACGATGTCGCGAATTGCTGAGGATGAAGTGGTCGAGTTCTCACTTGAGAAGGTCCAATCTGTGAGGTTTCGCACTTTTAGGACCCTTCTGGGAAGGCTCTTTTTGGAGGCCAAGTTCACTACCACAGAGTTGAAAGAGGGACTTGTTGAAGCATGGCGGGTGAAAGAAAACCTTAGGGTTTCACTCACTCAATTTGGCTTATTTGAAGTGGTGCTTCCAAGTGATGAAACAAGGGTGTGGATTCTGAAAAGAACGCACTAGATAGTCAAAGACAGGATTTTTCATCTCCGATCCTGGACACCATCCATTTCAAGGCTCACCTTCGATGAATTAGCCTTTGCCCCCTTTCGTGTTCAACTCTGGAATGTGAAAGATGACTGTTGCACTAAGCAGTTTGGCTGGAAAATAGCAGCTGGGACTATCGGCCAGGTCTTGGAAGCTGATGTCTTTGCGTCTAAGGAGACGGAAGAGTGCTTTGTAAAAGTGCATGCCCTCATTGATTTACAAAGCCTCTGCGATCCCAACTCATGGCGGTAAGCGAGGAGCTTGGCAATTTCTGGGTAAATCTCAAGTATGAGTTCCTACTGACCGTCTGCTTCCACTGTGGGCGCGTGGGCCACTCCAAGCGCGACTGTGTGTTTGATCCCCCTCCGGGGAAAGAACGCTTTGGCCCGCATATGTCAACAAGGAAGCTCGGGCGGAAGATATACATGGAGGAGGATGGGAAATGCACGGACTGCCAGGGGTCGAGTGGAGGAGGGACCACGGGTGCCTTCTGCGAATACTCAGGCTCTAGGGGTGTACCATGCTCGGTCTACAGAATCAGAAGGTCAATCCAGAAAGAAGACACAGTTTAGGCTACGAGAACCAGCCAACCAGATGGCCGGAGACCTTAATAGCCCAAAAAGGTTTAGCTTCAAGAAGTCACGAGGAAGCTGTCGCCTAGAAAGAGTACCACTCTTCCTCAACAGGACACTAAGAGCCGCCAGCAGCCTAGTAGGCGCATGAAACAGGCTCCCCTCAACAGATGGAGGCTGACCCTATGGAGGTGGTTCTCGAGCAATCTCGAAGGCGTAGACTGATTTTACAGGAGGAATCTGAGGAGGAGGAGAATGCGGTCCCTACGCCTAAAACAAAGAAGGATGCTCCCAAGACCGTGACCCAGCCAGGGGGCTCGGCACCTCGGGTTCGCCCACGCTTTAGAAAAGGAGGAGCTAGCTTCCCCCTGACTATGTCCAACCAGGTTGAGGACGCTACTCCACCTAGTGATTTGCAGGATCTGGAAGATAAGGAGTTTGGGGCTACTCTTGATAACCCCAATTTGGTGGATCACCAGCAGGGCTCTGACTCTGATGAAGATCCATCGCTGGAGGAGTCTCATTCTTTTGAAATCAAGCGCCGATCTCCTACTGGTGCCTCCATGAAGACCTCCCAAGTCATGAAAGGACGTGTTCACCAAGTGGTGGAGGCTTTTGAAGCAGGGCTTAGCATTGGGCAGGTGGAGAATGTTCCCCGGAAGGGGGTGAGCATGAACCTGAATGAGTTTGGTCTAATCTGGTGGACCCAATCATGGAGAATCGTAAATGTGTGTTCGAGGAGGAGGGGGATGTGGGAGACCCTCCTACCCCGAAGAAGCAATTTGTGGAATCAGCGGATGTTCCGGAAAAGGTGGACGAAGCCAGCCTCGAGTGGCCCCCAGCCGATAAATGAGGCTTCTGGCCTGGAATGTGAGAGGAATTGGGCCATCCCTCACCTTCCAAACTGTTGTAGGGCTTGTTCATTCTAATAAACCGGATGTAGTGTTTTTCTCTGAAACACGATCGAGTCGCCGTGTAGTGTCCCGCCGTATGCGGGGTTTAGGTTTTGATAGTTCTCATTGTTTTTTTTGTTGATGCAGTCGATGCATCGGGTGGGTTAGTAGTCGCTTGGGCCCCCAGAGTTGACACTTCGGTGTTTTGGTATTCCAATTTCTATATTTGTTCCCAAATTAATGAAGGAGATTTTTCTTATTTGGTGTTTTTTGTCTACATTAGTTGTAATGTTGTTGTTCGAGCCAACCAATTGGCTCATCAGCGAGATGTTTGTGCGACTATTTATGACCCCTTTGTGATCATAGGCGATTTTAACACCACCCTCCATGAGGGAGAAAAAGATGGGGGTCGGCCATGGAATGCGGCATAAGCCATTAGCCTTCGGGATTTTGTTCATGATTTGGGGCTCCGTGACCCAGGCTACCAAGGGGATCAGTTCACTTGGACCAACAAACGTATGGGTGCGCCGTGCATTCGTGAACGTCTGGATAGGGTGGAATGCAGCATAAGCCATTAGCCTTCGGGATTTTGTTCATGATTTGGGGCTCCATAACCTAGGCTACCAAGGGGATCAGTTCACTTGGACCAACAAACGTATGGGTGCGGCGTGCATTCGTGAACGTCTGGATAGGGCACTTTGCTCCCAATCCCGGATTGATACTTATCCTGAGACTTTGGTCAAACATTTCACGGATCAGGGTTCGGATCATCGTGCCCTCCTTCTCGCTGATAAACCTTATACTCGGAGTAGTCGGCCTCTATTCTGGTTTGATGCCCGTTGGGCGGATAACCTAGAGGTTAGGGTTATGGTCCATTATGTCTGGCAGGAGGAGATACAAGGTACCCCTATGTTTCGACTATGGGAGCGCCTCAAGAAACTCCGTCACCTGCTCTATGATTGGAGCAGGGTAGGCACTACAGACTCCTTGTGGAATATAAAGACACTTCAGGCAGAGATTGACCGAATCAAGTCAATCCATCCGGTGGATTGGGATGTGATCAGGTCCCTGGAGACGGAGCTGACTCGTCAGTGGGATGCAGAAGAGTTATACTGGCAACAAATGTCCAGAGTCCGATGGTTAAAAAAAGGGGACCAAAATTCTGCTTATTTCCATACGGTCACTCGCGCTCGACGGAAGAGGAATTTTTTCTCAGGGCTCCGGAATGATGAGGGCGAATGGGTCACTGAGGAAAGTGGGAAGGCTACGATTGCTACCAACTTTTACCAAACTCTGTTTACATCGGAGTCCTAGGTTCCTAATATGACTGATAGGGTGGCGAGTCTCCCCATTTCCCGTACTGTTACTCCACAAATGAATGCGCTGTTGACGGCGGTGGTTTTGCCTGATGAGGTTTGGAGAACGGTCTTTTAAATGGGGGCGAAGCAGGATCCGGGGTCTGATGGCTTTACCGGCAAATTCTTCAAAGCATTCTGGGATATTGTGGGCACCTCGGTGATTGATGCAGTATGTTCATTCTTTTCAACTAGTCGAATGCTGCGGAGTTTTAACCATACTTGGCTCACTTTGATTCCTAAACTGGATTATGTGGAAACAGTCCGTCAGCTGCGTCCGATCAGCCTATGTAAATTTGTTTACAAAGTAATAACCAAGATCATGGCTGAACGGCTTGTAGGTCTGCTCCCTCAGATCGTTTCTGAGGGACAAAATGCGTTTATAAGAGACCGGCAAATTATTGCTAACATCCTTCTCGGACATGAGTTAATGCATTATCTAAAAATAAAGAAGCAGGGGAAGAAGGGGTACATGGCTCTAAAGGTTGACATGGAAAAGGCCTATGATAGATTCGAATGGCCCTTCCTTCTGGCAGTTTTGGATAAAATGGGTTTTAACTCTGTTTGGCAAGGATGGATACATGAATGTCTTCGATTCGCTTCTTTTTCGGTACTGATGAATGGTACACCCTCGGGTTTTTTCAATTCCTCTCGGGGTCTTCGACAGGGAGATCCTTTGCGGCCTCTCTTGTTTGTGCTATGCACAGAGGGGTTTGCGGCCCTTCTTCGAAAAGCGATCTCGAAAAAGAAGTTGGAGGGGGTGAAAGTGGCTCCACGTGCTCCTAGAATCTCGCATTTATTTTTCGCGGATGATTCCTATTTATTCCTGCGAGGTTCTCTTCAGGAGTGCGAGAATTTAATTGAGGTGCTGAATTAGTATGAGGAGATGAGTGGGCAACGGGTTAACCTGGAGAAATCGGCAGTCTGTTTTAGTAAAAATGTTGCCTTGCCTGATCAAGAATTTTTTTCCGCGATTCTAGGGGTCGGTGCAGTAGGGGTCCAGGATAAGTATCTGGGGTTACCCACTTGATTGCCCGCTCCAAAACTGCGACATTCCAGTATTTAGAAGATAAATTACTGGAGTGTCTGCAGGGGTGGAAGCAAAGGACATTGTCCTGGGCGGCAAAGGAGACTTTAATTAAGTCAATAGCTTTGGCCTTGCCCCTGCATGTTATGTCGTGTTTCCGGTTGCCCCTCTCTCTTTGTCGTCTTTTGGATAGACATGTGGCCCGGTTCTGGTGGGGAGCTGAGGAGGGCCAGCCCAAGGTTCGGTGGGTGTCCTGGCGTAACCTATGCAGGAGTAAGCATGATGGGGGTCTGGAATTTCGCCGGTTTGAGCATTTTAACCAGGCTCTCTTAGCTAAGATTGGCTGGCGTATTCTCAACGAACCCCACTCCCTCCTTGCTCAGGTGTATAAAGGGAAGTACTTTCCTCAAGGAACTTTTCTGTCTGCAACAGCTCGTTCACGCCCTTCTTGGGGATGGCAGAGTATCCTGTTTGGGCGCCAGTTATTGGAGGCGGGTTTAAGATGGCAGATCGGCAATGGCCTTTCGGCTTCCCTTCTCCACTCTAATTGGATCCTAGGGCTTCAGCTGGATCCCCCTTGCTATAATCCCCGGGTCCTGCCAGATGGGGGTGATCCCTTGGTGGCAGAGGTTATTTGGCAAGGGGAAGGGCGTTTGGCGGAGGATAAGCTTAGTCAATGGTTTGGCCTGTCTACTTGTCGAGCCATTAAGGCTATCCCACTTACGAGGCAGAATGTGGATGATAAACTGATCTGGCATAACACTCCTGATGGGGTGCTCTCGGTTAAGACGACCTATCATTTGGCAGTTGAGCTAGACAGGAGGAGGGGTGGGTGGCGGTCCTTGGTTATTGGATGGATAGGCCAAGCTGGATCCGGCTGTGGGAAGCTAAGATTCCTCCTAAGCTGAAAGTCTTTTTCTGGAAAATTCTTCATCAGGGTCTGCCGACCACCGAGGCTCTCATTGAAAAGAAGGTTCTTGTATTGCCCCGGTGTCCGGTATGCTAGGATGGTCCCGAGCCTATGGAGCACATGTTTCCTTACTGTCCGGTCGCGCAGGATCTCTGGGACTACTCGGGATTGGACTATTTAGGGGAGGGTTTGCCTCGGCACACGTTTCCATTGTTTCTTAAGCGGTTGCTCGCCCTTGTCCATCACCCGTCGCTGTTCATGGCTATGGTTGCCGTGCTTTGGCGGATCTGCGATCGCGGAACTGGGTTGTCTGTGAAGGCCAGCAGTTTGGGATTCCGGCTTTAATACGCCAATTTCACCAGCAGTATAAGGAATGGGTGGGACTGCCGGTTGACCAACCGCCGAGGATATCCTGCCCGGTGGTTCAACCAGGGACCCAGGTGGTTGATTCTCGACTGGTTTGCATGTGGGATGGGGCCACTAGGAGGGGGTCACACTCGGCTGGTGGGATGGCTCTTTTTGATCCGGGGTGGATGCTCCTTCGGGCTAAAGGTGTGCAGATTGCGCAAATTGATGAGCCATTGGTAGTGGAGTTGCTTGTGCTTCGGGAGGCTATCATCTGGTGTTTAGAGTGTGGCTTGTCCGAAGTTAGGTTCGAGGGTGACGCGAAGGTCATTATAGACAAGATTAATCAAGCCGACACGAGCGACAGTCACTTGGGGGTAGGGCTGCTAATGAGCCGAGTCGAGTCGAGCTTTGCCATAGTTCAGGCTCGGCTCGTTAATATATTTCCAGGCTCGGCTCGTGTTCGTCACGAGCTTTGATATGCAAGCTCGAGCTCGGCTCGTTTACGAAAATGAAAGCTCGAGCTCGACTCGAGCTCGGCTCGTCAAGTAAGCTTAATGAGCCCAAAATCGAGTTCGGCTCATAAAATGTTCATGATAGCTCAAGATTGACCTAGAACTGCGCACAAAATTACATTCAAACCTGTAGCAAAGTAAAACTCAATATTTATCCCAATTTCAATACATAAAATCCATGAATTCTAATTCTTCTTTTATGTCAAACCATTAAATGAGCTTGTTCGCGAGCTTTCGAGTTGAACATGGTATGGCTCGAGTTCGGCTCGTTTAGTTAACGAGCTTGTTCGCGAGCCGGCTCGATTAAAACGAATCGAATGTCGAACGAATTTTTCTCGAGTCGCACACCGAGCCGTTCATGAGCGGCTTGGTTCATTAACAGCCCTACTTGGGGGCAGTCCTGGAAGAGATTTGTCAGTATTTTCGTGCCCATCCGGGGTATAGTGTGTGGTTTGTAGGTCGGGAGAACAATAGGGTAGCTCATTCGGTAGCTAGAAAAGCCCTCTCTTTGTACCCGACTGCAGGGCCTGGCTGCTATCCAGGATGTAACTATCTTTTTTATTGGATTAATATATGATATCTTTTGTCAAAAAAAAAAACAAATCTACCCTTCGACTAATTTTTTGTACTTTCATACTCTTCATCTATCGTAACGTAACGTAACAAATTTACTATTTTGTCAATATTTCCATCCTAAAACCAGTGGCGGACCCATGTGTGTTTAGGGGTGTCCCGGGACACCCCTAAATTTTGGGAAAACGATTATACAACCCCGGCGGGAATTTACGAATGGACAAAAAAATTATTATTGATAATCGGGGACACCCCTAAATTTTGAAAAAATGATTATCCTACTCTCATCTTTTAGTTTGCTTATGAGAATATAAGTGGTAGTTTGGATAATTCAAATATAGGACACTATTATTATTAATAAACATAATTCCCATTAGCCTACAACCCATATGTTGTTCGATTTAAACACTGTGTAACAGTAAAATGTCATTCCCTATTTCTAATTATTTTCAAAACTTAACAATTAAATAAATTTCAAGCTACCCTTAATTTGTATTGATTTTATGGTTGTACGACAAGAGTTGAAAGAGTCTTTTCAACTTTGGATTACATTAAGAACAAGTTTAGAAATCGAATATGTGATAAGTTCGCGAATGATTGTCTAGTATGATATAGACAATTTTTTTGAGCACTGTAGACACCAAGTGTATTCTACAATTATTATGAAAACATCGTGGATTTTTTTAAGTTGTATGAATAAGTTATTTTCTTATTAAAAATTTATTTATTAATTATTTAATTTATTTTTAAAAGAGAACACCCCTATGTAAAATTTCTGAGTCCTCCACTGCCTTTTTTTAACCATAGATAGCTTTTATTACCAAAACCAAAAGAAAGCAGTGTTTACATCACAAGAAAAACCAACGTTCAAAATCAAAACTCTCCACACTCGCAGGCAACAAAGAAAGGTTCTTCCTGGCCACCTCATGAGCCACCCGATTGTTACTCCTGCCAACAAACTGTTAAAGTGCATACGAAATTACTAATATGCCCTTCATCAACCACTTTAATTAATTGTTTAAGATTATTCTTTCAATTACCTTTTCTCTTTCCTTTGTGTTCTTGCGAACAAGAAAAAAACTCACCAAGCCATTATCTCTGGTAGCCAGCTTCAATACCGGCGAAGACCTTCCTCCGGTCGAGAAGTTACAGTTCGTCAGGTAGCGGCTCCGCCGACGAATCTCCGTTAAAAAATCTTCGAGTTCCATTTCCCCCTTTGCTGACTTCTCTTCCGTTGAAGGAGAAGCTGAAACGCGGAATGCGTTAGGGTGATTACTCAAGTGGCTACTGAAATCTACACTTTTCATTATATTTATTTCACCCTAATTTTAAATTGATGGTGAAATGAGATTAATGGTAATTTTGAGAATAAGAAAATTACCACACCCAATTTCTATCTTTTAAAAAATTAATCCAGATAATAAATAAAAGCCGAATGATGAAAACTGTTGCTCCATTTCAAATTTCCTGCAACGAGAGTGATTATAGGAATGACATTTTGGTCTTCACAATTGCTTATTTCCTTATTTATTTATTCATAAAAAAGGCATACACTGGGATTTGAACCTTGGTCTCTTTAAAGGCAAGCAATGATCATAACCAATCACACTAAGTATATTTGTTGTATCTATTTAAATTCAAACATACATGAACCTAAATTATGAAAATCATATGACTTTTTTAACGATTAGTTGGCCACTGAATCTCCCGTAAGTACTTATTTGGTGTTTTAATACTTTGATTGTTTTAGTTGTAGTTTAATACTTAATTTAAATTTCTATCTATTTTATAAATATACAATAACCCTAAAATTGCAGCCCAAATATCACTGGTTCGAATATTGCATATCGAATTGCAATATTAAACATGTAGAAGCAATATCGACTTCTTAAATTAATATTATTTTTCAGAATTACTATGAAGAAATTATATCTTTGTGCAAACTATATGAGACTGGTTCTTTTAATGTTTTAGTCGGGATAACCGCTACATTTTAAACTTCTTCATAATCTGGCATGATTGGATCCAATGATCATTATACAAGATTGTGTTTAATAGGGTGGCTCATTTCACCACTTTTTGGCGTGTTAATGAATTTGTAGGACAATGACAGGTCTACATCTACACTCATCACAATCTACACATCATATAAATGTGAAATGTGAAATGAGAAAAGAGGGATTCCATTTCAAATTTGATGCGTACAGAGCAATTTTTTAGGGGTAAATTTAGAAGATGCCAGTGCGGTCGGTCTGTTGAGCACGAAAGTAAAAATATGTTTTCATTTAAACGGGCCCAAACTGTTATTTGGCCCACTAATCGTGCACTCATCGCCAATGCAGTCAAATTCGGGATTTTGATCGTAAAATCGTAGGCTTTTAGGATTTTACTTAGGGATTCCGATCTTGATTTTACTATAAAATTGGTGGACCTTAAAATCGTTTAAAATCGGGACTAAAATCGTTAAAATCGTAAAATAGTACCGAAATCGGGATTTTGATCGTAAGAGAACAAAATAGGTGGTTTGAGCGAATTTAAAATAAGTATAACTGTTTCAGCGGAAAGGGCAATGGAATCTTCTCGGATATTTTTCTATTATAAAAATATTCAAAAATAATAAAAATAACCAAATTAGCGTTCGGTTAATCTCTTTCCCTTCACCCCATTTAACTTATTGGTAAAACACCTGTCCTAATATTGGAAGTATGTAAGAACTAACATCATTATTAACTAATTAATTTATTAATGAATATATTTGTACCAAGCCACTAACATTACTTATTTTATTGGAGTTCAATTATTTTTAGTTTTAAATCATACTTAGTAGACGATGTTGAAATATTACTTTGAGTTAAACAACCTAGACATAACATGAAAATAAGAGCCAAACCCATGAACTATATCCCTTCATCATGAATTATTTTGAGTTACACATTAAATAACAATTAAAATAGTGATTTTGGAACATTAATCTTGAGAATTATCTTATGGAAAAAAAATCTTCTGAATTATCATTTTAAATTTTATGTGTCTTTGTGATATTAATAATTTACCTTATTAATATTCTTATATGCTATGTTCTATATGGTACTTAAAATCCTACGATTTTACGATTCGATTATACAATTTTGATTTTACCCCAGTTTTCGATTTTAGGTAAAATCTCGATTTTAACTGCTTTGCCCATCGCAGCCTCTCCAAATCTTCCTATTCTACTCGCCGGGTCATCTCCTCCACTACAAAATATCTCCTCATGTACTCAAAGTTCTCACTGAAACCTAATATCTACAACTTAGGCGCAGAGGGAGCAACCGATGGATTATAGCGACCCCCACTATTTTGATAGCTAATCAAGAAGAGCGCGTTTGTTTAGTTGTATGGTGATTCACTTAATTAACAATTTTTATTCCGTTGACAGCCTCCTCTCCGCAATTGTATTGTGTTCACGAAGATCTGAAGGCGCAAGTGCAACAGGTCTAGGGGTAAACAATATGTATAAAGCGTTGGCCAAATTGAATTGAGTCATTCTACTTGGAATATGAAGATTTTTTGCTTAATTGCTTTGGTTCGTGATGCAACTATGTTATGTTTGAAGGTAGACCAACGCAAACAACAGCACAACTCTAGGCTATTCTGCACATTAGGTAGTTGGGGCATTAATTGATAATTATTTGGGATTATTCCTACAAGTACATAATTTTTGCCTTTATATTGCATTGATTAATAGTTGTTTGAGATTTTTCAAATGAGTGATTTGACATGTTAAACTCTCTTATTTTTGAAAATGGAGTCTTCGAAGTGGAATATGAAGATTTTGGATTAAGCTTGGTTTCGTAACGCCCTTATGGGTGTTTATTCTCTAAAATGCAGCTGTCTTTCAAAGTGCCCGTTGCAAATGGCAAGTCAGGATACAACGATGGTACCGGTACACGTTTATATCATTAGTAGGTAGCAGATTGTGTCCATTCTACTAAATCATTTAGCTAAATACTTAGTTGTTCTTTTCAACTAAAAATTATGCTTAAATGCTGTGATTGGCCTAAAAAATGTATGTCTTTGCATTAACTGTTAATGATTGTGAGTTTTGGTTTAATGGTGAAAAGTCCATTTATTTAGAAGTCTAAATTGGGCAAACCTATTGGACAATAGGAATGCCATACATTAGTGTCGTGGGAGGTTTGTTTGATGTCTCAGGGTGTTAGATTTTTAAGAAGGTTGTTTGTTGTGGCAGAGAGTCCCTAAAGCTAGCGAGGTATTCCTATGTGGGCTTTTTCTTTGTTTGACTTTTTCTCGCCTTTTTTCTTATCTCTTTTTCTATTTTTGGTTTTTGTGTGCTACCTTTAGTTGCTACGTCTTCATTTGTGAGCCATCTATACTTTTCTTATTCAGTGCCTAAAAATCATATATACTCGATTGCATAGTAGTTACTAATAGATACATTTATACCAATAGAGAGATTTTAAGTTTTATCAGTTGTTAGTTTTAATATTTACTTACATTGGTTATTTATGTAGTTTTCTTTGTAATATTTCTCATTATACAACTAATTACTATGGCTACGTAGTTGTATAAGTGGGGGTTGGACATGATAGTTCTTAGAAGCATCAATACTTGAAGGTTATTATAATGACCAAATTCTAAAGTTATGGTTTGCCTTCAACTTGCTTGGAGCATTTCAATTATGCATCAATTGTTCTCTCCGTGTAGTTAACTCTCAGACAAATTGAAAATCTTGCTGATATGTGCTTGATTGTAGTTAAATTTAGGGTTCTACTGCATTGTTGCTTTACTCTTTTTTCGTGGTTGAGTCTGCTTCAAAAAATTTAGTTTGATTTTAGAAAATTTTGCTTCTGCAGTCCTGTCTTGCCACCAACGCGTTCAATAGATGGAGGCGGGAGAGGCGAAGGCTATTTTTGTGTTGTTGTTGCTGGGTTAGGGATCGGTTTGTGAAGAAGAGGGAGAAGAGAGGGGGAAAGGGAAATGCAGGAGAGGGGGATAACTCTTTTCTCCGACAAAAATGGAGTGAAGAAAGGAATTATGATCAGTAAGAATATGGTTATCTTACATAACGGTCTCTATTCTGTTTGAATTGAGCTTGAGAGACAGTGATAAAGACGAGCTGCAACCAATTCATAGTGAGAAGAGAGCTATGAACTGTGATCATGTCTTATTTCAAGTTAGAAGGTAGTTTCAGTATATGGATTATTTAATTTGACAAGTTGTTTCGTCCATGATTCTTGGTAGTTTCAGTGCCATTCTAGCCAATGTTTAGTCTGTAATTTTTGAGAATTGATGTGCGAGTAATGACTTTCACTTAGCTTCAACTATTATGTGTGTATTTATTGGCATGTGATAGAATTCTCTTTTCCTTTTCATTGAATTCATTTTCATACTCTAATTGTATTATTTGTACATAGGCAAATCATGCTCGAGATGGCAACTCGCTGATATGGCTGGTGCAAGGAATGAAGCCATCATTAGAATTCAGACCGACAACGGGGAGGGATGCCCAGGACTAATTCAATGATGATTGATGATGGTATAATAAAAACTGCAGTCTGCATCAGCACCAATTTCTAGGCCTAAGTAAAGGTATTCAATCCAGAACTCTGCTTAGCGCTAAAAATTGCCCTCACCCAACCTTGATCCTGTTTGACCCACTTCTGAAGAGTCAAGATATATGACTAATCCTCCCCGTTCGTATTTTCTTATTGACTCTTTCTGACCCTGTAGGTTGGGGCGGGTCGGGAAGAATTGGATTAGTGGGTCGGTCCTAATCAAGTGGAATCCCAGTCCCTTCACTCTCACTTGCTTTCTCTCCCATTCCACAAGTGGGTAACATACAGTAATCCGGCCAACGGGCCGGGTAATAAGCTAGTTTCTATATATTATCTAAACCCTACTCCAACCATATTCTCCATGGCAACCAACCTCTCATATTAGTGGTTCCCTTTTTCTGTTCGCGGCCACCCTTGGCCATTGCTACGGCCACTCCTCTCACTATTGGCGGCCACTCCTCCGGCTATCCTCGCCCACCGCCGCGGGCTCTCTCTATCTCTGACGGCTGTGGTGGAGGGGTGAGATGGTGATGGGCGGCAATCTCCTTCCCTCCTTATCTCTCTATCCATGGGTCAGGGGCGTAGTCAGGATTTTGTCGAGGGTGGGTCCATTTAGAAAAAATACATACGATAAAATAATTTTGTTAGCTTTCTAAATCGTTCATGATATAATTTTGTATTTGAAAAAACTTGGTAAATTAAATTATATGTCAAAAAAATCAAGAATATCACCATATATGTATCAAACAATTATTTATGATTTAGTTAGACATTTGCTTTTGAATCGTGTTCTTCGTCAAGACCGTTTAGTATCATTAACTCGAGTTGTTAGGAAAGATTTAATAATGAATCTAATACTATTTAGTATTTACTAACACTTTCCTGCTTACTACAACCAACTTATGCGTGCTTAAAGTTTACGTAAATCCGAATATCATGTGTTTAACAAAGGAGGTTACAAAGATTCGAACAAATGATATCTCGGTCAACCAATCTGAATTAGAAGTGCCCTAAATTTCATTCTCAATTAACTATTATACTAATTTACTCATTTTCGTCCTTAGGAAACACCTGTTACAATCTCCCTACCCCTGATTGAAATAAAATTATTTTTACAAATGAATTATGATTTGGTGGAAATTTGTTGTAAATATTGAATACATACATCTTCAATTTTGGTCGAATCATATACATCATTATCATTTGTACATAGCTCGTTATAAATACATTGAATATGTCAACGCTCGTTATAAATCATACATCAAATATTTCAAAGGTCTACCAATTTCATTTAAATACGTATTATTTTCATACCCGATTAACTATTGTACCTAATTGACAATTTTCTAACCCGAGCCAGGTTGGGTCCCGGGACCCACCCTCTAACTCTCTCCCTCCGCCCCTGGGGCTAAGATCAGGTGACTAAGGGGGGTCCCTTAGTCACATGACTAAGCCAATCTCAGCCATTGAAGTTCATTAATATCCAATGGTTCAAATTTATCTAGTTTAATGAAGGGTAAGGTGGTAATTACATAATTAAGTTATTTAATAATTAAAAAAACATAGCCTTGTTCTCCCCATACGCGCGGCCATTTCTTCTGGGGAATTCTCCCGACGGAAAATCCCAACCCGTGCCGCCATGGCCGTTTCTTTTTCTCCCGGTGGAAAATTCCAACCCGCGCTGCCGTTCCTTTTCCATGGCCGTTCCTTTTCCCATGGGGAATTCTTTTGCACGTGGAATTTATTTTGGGAGTTAATATTTGACGCCCTAAATTTTCAAATTTATCGCCCTAAATTTATCAAACATATGATTTTGCCCAACTTAAAGTAAATCTGGGAACCGACAGCTCAACTCAATTTCCCCTCCCTTTCCGGAAAATTTAGGGCGTCAAACTATGTCGCCTACCAGCAACAACCCGTCGAGAAACGGATCGTCTCCCGGCCCAAGCCTTCGCCAGTTCCCTACCCACCCTCACCATTCACCAGACGTAGACACCCTGCCTGACTAGCCTGCTCGCCGGCCGGGTTAAAATCCCGTCGCGGCGGTGTAGGGACAGGTCGTGAACTTTTTTTCGATACCGTCGAAGACGGGATTTCAACCCGTCCGGAGACCATACCCATAATTAAAAAAAAATGAAGGGCATGATCAGTGGCGGAGCCAGGATTTACAATTACCCCTGTCCTCTTTTCATAATATAAATATATAATTATTTAATTAATAATTATTTAATAAATAAAATTAAAACTAATTATATATAAATAATTCATTCACATATAAAAAATAATCGACTAATAAAATCACTGTTTTCATAAGCAACCACGACGGAATTTCATATTGTGAAAAAAACACAAAACATTTGTTGTCTACAATGTTAAGTAAGTCTCTTTTAATGTATCGTACTAAACAATCATTAGCAAATTGGTCGCCAATTCGACTTCAAAATTTGTTCTTAATATAACTCAAAACTGAAAATGTTCTTTCTGCACTTGTAGTTGCAAATTGGTAGAATCAAAACTAGTGGAATTGTCGTTGTTGCTGAAAAATTTCAAGATTGTTGGGGAAAAACGAATAGACATAAGGAGAAAAATAGATTTAATTAGGTCTTTATTGCAATTAAAAGTTCATTTATAGTATAATAAATTAATTTTATATCAATTTATGAACCACTAATAAGTTGTGTTGTACTGATAAAATACTATAATACCACCTTTAATTGTTTGTTCCACCATCAATATAAATATATATGGGTATTTTTTTCCACTCCGAAATTTGCCCCTGTCCCGTGACAAGGGCTAATGCCCCTGCCTCCGCCTATGGGCATGATGATCGGTCCGGCGACGGAGCAGAGGTGGGCGACGGAGCAAACAATCGCCCTTCTTCTCTTTCATACCCAGAATTAAACAAAAATGAAGGCATGATGATCGGTCCAGCGACGGAGCAGAGGTGGGCGACGGAGCAAACAATCGCCATTCTTCTCTTTCTGCTTCCTTCTTTCCACTTTCTTGTTTCTTTTTAATTTAATTACATTTTATGTAACTGATTTGGTGGAGAAACACACGCAAACGGGAAAGGGAAATGAATTTGGGTTAAGTTGGGGAAGGGCTAAAGTGTCTTTTTGGAAGAGTTTAGGGCGATAAATTTGAATATTTAGGGCGTCAAATAGAAGTTCAGTTTATTTTCCCCAACAAGCTTTTGTGCTCCAACAGGAGAGAGAGAGAGAGAGAGAGAGAGAGAGAGGACCGGTCGGAGGAAATTCCGACGACCAGCGACGGCGAAGAGGATTTCCCGACGATACTGTTTGTCATTTTTTTGTACGACCAGTATGCTTTGTACTGTTTTTCGGTTTATTTTGTAATGTTTGTACGCTTTAGTTATTTTGTAATGTTTGTTGGTTTTCTTTTGTAATGTTTGTAAACTTTGTTATTTTTGTGCACCATGTTTATCATTTTTGTCAACCATGTTTGTAATGTTTTTTATGTCTAAAAACAACCTGGTTGACTTTTGGTTGGAACTTCTCTATATAAGGATGGAGCCTCCAAAGTCAACCCGGGTGTTTTTTCCCGTTCGTATGAATTGTCGGTCTAGTTTGTCATTTTTGTCCACCATGTTCGTACTGTTTGTATGTCTAAGAAACACCCGAGTTGACTTTGGGAAGGAGCCCCTCTATATAGGGATGGAGCCTCCAAAGTCAACCCGGGTGTTTTTTCCCGTTCGTATGGATTGTCGGTCTAGTTTGTCATTTTTGTCCACCATGTTCGTACTGTTTGTATGTCTAAAAAACACCCGGGTTGACTTTGGGAAGGAGCCCCTCTATATAGGGATGGAGCCTCCAAAGTCAACCCGGTTGTTTTTTCTTTTTGTATGGTTTGTATTGTTTGTCAGTCTAGTTTGTATTGTTTGTACAGTTCATACGTTTCTAATGTTTGTAAATCTGTTTGTATGTTTTGTCTCTCTAGTTTGTACTGTTCGTATGTTTGTATGGTTTGTACTGAATACTGATTGTAAATTCGGTTTGTATACTTCGTAATTTTCCATAATACCCAAACTACCCCTGTCATTAATTAAATAGCCCTTCCCACTTTTTAACCATTGGATTGAAGTGTCCAGATCTAATGGCTAGGAGGGGCTTAGTCAAGTGACTAAGGACCCCCCTTAGTCATGGGATCCGCTCTCCCGCCCCTGCCATGGGTAGATATATATAAAACCTAGATCTATTTATTTGTTTTGGTTTGGTAGTGGTTCATTGTTTGTTTAATTTTATGAAAAGGTATAATATTGTCTTTTGTTTTGTCGCATTGGTATTGATTAAATCTGTAATGGTATTGGTGTTTTGTGAAATGGTAGTATTTTTATTTCTCGAAGGGTATTGGTTTTTGTGCAATTGTAGTATTTTTTTAATGGATTGGTATTGATTTATTGTTTTGCTGTTGCAGAGGTATTAGTTTGGCTGAACGAAATCAAGGAAAGATTGAAAAAATAAGGAAGAGAAATCTGGCTGAAGATTGTGGAAGTGAGAGAAAGAAAGAAAAAAAAATTAGTTAATATATTTATGTAATTTTCTAATATATAATTCATTAAAAAATAATTAATAAATTTTTTGTTATACTCAGTTTGCCCTTAGTAATTACGGTGATTACCGTACCCCTACTATCATTTCAATATCACTAATTTCTATGCCTTGCTAATTTCAGAGCTTTTCAGTAGAGTAGCCGAAGTTTTGAAAACAGAGTGTGAATTGGAGCCTGAGGGATGGAGGGAGATGCTTGAGTAGTTACTGGAGCCGAAACCTATAAAGCTTAAATTCTTTGAAATAATCAATTGGAGCTGGAAAAGTTGTCACCCTGTAAAAACTGGAAAAAATTCTAAAATACATTTGTTTTTTTAAAAAAATTGTCAAAATACACACGTTATGGAAAAAATTCTTAATCTACACATGTTTGGACATTCACCGCGACAAAGGAAGGCGGTGATTGCATCACCGCTGTAGAGGAAGGCGGTTTCCCACAGCTGCAGAGCACGGTGGTGAATGCTTCACCGCGTTTCTCGGCCGCTGTGAAGGCCTAAACTGCGTCGAAACTTTAAATGAACGTAATTGTGTGCTCGGTTATCCGATCGTAGCGAAATTTTTTTTGATCCCTCATAACTCTTCGAGAAGTAGCGTAACTTTGTGCTTGGTTATCCGATCGTAGCTTAACTTCTCAAAATGTTTATGCGGAATAAAAAAAAAATTCGCTACGATCGGATAACCGATTACAAAGTTACGTTCGTTTAAAGTTTCGACGCAGGTCAGGCCTTCACCGCGGTCGAGCCTTCACCGCTCTGCTCTGCAGTGGTGATGCAATCACCGCTTTCTTTACCACGGTGAATGCCCAAACATGTGTACATTGACAATTTTTTTTCATAACATGTGTATTTTGAGAATTTTTTTAAAAAACATGTATATTTTAGAATTTTTTCAGTAAAAACTTGGACCCGCTAAATAACAAGAAACTAACAATGGGCGGTGGAAAGGAGGTTCCAAGTACAACCAGACAATGACCGGACCGCTTTATAGAGCCGAGCGACATTGTTATCTGCTGTGTATACTTTTCCTTGCATACGCAGTGACAGTGCTTTTTCCCTTCAAATAGAGGCCTCCCTAGCTAGTAGGGCTGGATATATGGTTCGGGTTTTTTTGTTTTACCTGAAACCGGACCGTATAATTTGGATCGGGACCGGATCGTAAACAATCCAATCCAAAATTTGGGTTTAGATTTGAGGTAAAAAATTGTTCGGGATCGGATCGAAAATTGGATAGAGATCGGATAAGAGAGCTCAACATAAAAAACTTAAGGGAAATTTGTTTAAACGGTCACAAACCTTTGTACTTAGTACAAAACTTAACCAACTCATAACCCTTTCAGGCCTTAGGCCACACAAATCCTCACAAGCTCAATATAAAATCAAGACCGAATTGGGACCGGACCGGATCAAGACCGGACTGTATCCAATCCAATCTTTGGTCCTTATATTTTCAAAAAGGCCGAACTGGACCGGATCAATTTGGGCCAATTTAACCTGACCGGACCGTATAGCCACCCTACTAGCTAGCTACCATTTTCCGATTCCAGGGTGCTGGGTTGCTTCCATTTCCCATGGACAATCAGCCGATTCCAAAGGAGCTATTTTGGAACTCTCACGAGATCGGGAAGATAGATGGCTTCTGGTATTTCTTGGAGGCAATGAATGGCACCGCCGCATTCCGGTCAGAATTCCAGCCTAGAAATAACGACATTCTCTTTGACATCCTTCACCAAAACCAGAACCCCTTGGCTCAAGGCTCTCTGCTACAACATCCTCACCAAAGAAGTAGGAGAAGACCTTTCTTGCAAAGAAGAACCCCCACGAGGTGGTTCCCACCCTCGAAAACACTTTCCTCAAAGACCAAGTCCAACGTATGTTGCTCAGTTGTTCGTCTCCTCGATTGCTCCACACTCATCTGGCTTATAGCTGCTTGCCGGAGGCGGTGAGGGAGCCTGGGTGCAAGTTCGTGGACCTGGCTCGGAACCCAAAGGACACGGTGGTGTCGATGTGGCATTTCTACAACAAGCTGCTCACACGTGGCGGTCCTGGGCCGTTTCCACTGGAGGGAGCGGTGGAGAGCTTCTGCAGCGGGGTCCTACCTTTCGGGCCTTTCTACGAGCACGTGGTGAGATATTGGAAAGAGAGCCATAGGAGGCCTGGGGAGGTGTTGTTTCTCAAATACGAGGATCTATGGAGAGAGCCTAAAGAGCAGGTAAGAAAGCTGGCTTTGTTTCTTGGGAAGCCCCTTTCTCAGCTGAATAGGGACGATGAGGTGGAGAAGGTGTTGTGGAGGAGCAGTTTGGCTAGGCTCAAGGAGTTGGAGGTTAACAAGAGCGGCGTTGGAGAGCTGAACCATGTGCCTAATGCCACCTACTTCAGGAGAGGAACCGTGGGGGATTAGAAGAATCACTTGACTCCACAAATGGTTCAAGGCATTGACCAGCTCATGCTATCCAAGTTGCAAGGAACTGGACTTTCTTTTGACGATTAATTGTTGAATCTATTGATGCTAATTTGTATCGTATCCTTTTCTTTTGCTCAAGTACTTTAGTGTTGCCTTTTGTGTTTTCTAGTTCCAATTTCATATTGGTGCACATTGACTCTTTTGACGGGAAATTGAGATTGTTACCGTCAATAACATGTGTTGTCATCAACTTACGTGTAGTAGCTTTTCCCCCTATTTTCTGTTTTTTTGTCTTTTCTAAATCTATTTTTAGACTTTCCAAATTATGAGTTTGGGCTTTGATTCTTTGGTTACCCAAATCAAACTAAAATCGTTAAACGTCTTATTGGTTTTCGGTTAATCAATATATGTTCCACTGACATTTAGTTTTCACCACCCTAGGGTGTCAGATCCTACGTTGTAGAGCTTCTTGCTACTAGATTTATCCTCTCTATTGTGACCTCCCATCGTCTGCTTCATGTTATTATGGAAGTATATTTTGAGGTGGTGATTTGTTAACTTCACCTAAGAGCGTTCGCAGTTTTAACTAGAGGTAGGGGTGTTCAAATGGTTATCATGGTTATAACCAAATCAAATAAGGCTAAATTCCATTAACCATGGAATACAATATCATAACCAAACCGTCCAAACTAATACAACAACCAAATTAACCAAACTAAAGTTTAATTGGTTTGGTTAATTGGTTAACCAGATTAACCAATATAAAATCACATTATCATTGACGATGAAAAGATTATATACATTTTCGTGTTTTCGGGTTCGGGTTCGTTTCGGGTTTTTCGGTTTCGGGTTCGGTTTTGCTTATCGGTTTTTCGGGTTTCGTCTAAAAACCTCCAATGAATAGAACTCAGCCCGTATTCTTAGGCGTTCGGGTTTTCGGGTTTCTGGTAACCGGAACCCGCAAGTCCTTAACAGGTTCGGGTTCTGTTTTAGTGGTTTTCGGTTTCGGGTTTTCGGGTTTTTTGGGTTTCGATTCGGGTAACCGAACCGACCAGAACTTACACCCCTAGCTGGAAATGACCTTCCTTTCAAGTTTTCATCCATCATTATGTATGAAATTTATCTAAATTAGGCGTCCATATGTTGTGGTCTACACTTTACATATATACAAATATACACTATATAAACAATATTGAGCTTTATATTTTATGAGTCTAAAAGGGATGAACGTTAACTCTTGAGTGGTTATGCAAAGTATTAAGTATGTGTATATAATATATGTTACATATATGACTAATTACTTAACTGGTTAATTTGGTTTGACTGGTTAGGAGTGTCTGAAACCAAACCAAACCACCTAAACCAACAAGTTAAAAACTTTAACCAAACCAAACCAATTATCCAAATTAACCAAACCAAATTATCCAAATAGTACCGATTAAAACGGTTACCATGGTAACCAAACCGTTTGAACACCCCTAACTAGAGGGCCCTTGCCCTGAGAATGTCGTCCACTGATTCCTTTTGTATTTTCTTTAGCTCAGTTCTTAGGGCCGCAAACAAGGTTGATCATAGAGTCGCGTGTAAAACTCTATTGCTCTCTCCTTTACACTATGTTTCCGAAGAAAGGGAGGAAAGTGGAGGGGAGAAGAAGGAAATTAGGAGGGGAGGGATAATTTGGAGGTTAAGGAAATTGGAAGGAAAATGGTTCGAATTTTTTTTGAATTTATTGTTAAAATTTTGTTCTCTATTTTATTGATTCACCAACTTAGCAACTAAAAACGTAAACATACAATAAATCACACTACACATATACAAATTTGTATCTATTTAAAACTTTTGTATCGTATTATTGTCAAGTCGTTTCATTTTTATGTCACATGTAACATTTTTATGTATCGTGTAAAATAACGTTATGCATGTCGTAATTCAGTGTACATAAAAATAACAAAACGTATTGCAGGTTCAACCAGAAAAATTGTGTGTCAAAATCCAAATCGCTATAGGATTTTATCGATATGAAATGATTGAACCATAATTTAAATATAAATACCCTACTATTAAGTTATTCGACGGAACCCCTACAATTTTATAATTTCATTTCGATGGCTACGTTCAGTATAGCAAAAGATAAATTGGTTTTATTTTAAATTTATTAATCAATTAATAGTGGACTAACTAGCAAATGAAGGTTGAAGTAAAAAACAAATATAATCTGTCTCTCATTTAAGTCCCCTTATTAAGTAATATAATAATAACAAATAAAAAAGAACCTTATACCCAATAGCCAACACACAACAAAAGTGATTTTCCCTCTCTTTCTCTCCAAATTGAAGGGTCGGCTCCTACAGTGCCATTTTCCCTCCCTTCCTTCTGTACATCAACTTCAAAAACAAAGGAAGATACTCTCTCTCTCAAAAAAATTCAATGGAAGGAAAACTCTCCGAAACACTCCGACCAAACACACTTCTGGTAAAATCCGCATCAAGATTTAAGATTTCTACAGCTGCCGGCAACGGAGCATTCAATGTTCCTCACCAGAGGACTCTCTCAATCTCAATCAACATCAAGATCAATCAAGTCTACCATCTGACGAACAACATCAACCTGAAGCACAGGAAAGAGATCCACACCAGGCATGAACGAAAGTGCAGTTATGGTAAACCCTTCAGCCAGACCAATGAAAGCATCCACGTAGAGGGGGGGGGGGCAGGGGAGACAGAGTCAACCAGAAGCTATTACTCCACCGCTCAAACCACCAGAGAATCAACCAGTCAGGGAACACAGTGATCTAGCTCATACTTCGTCTAAGAGAGCATGGAGACCAGAGGGGCCAGATAGCAAAAGGAAGAGTAGTGCAATAGAGGCACAACTAACCCGATCTGCAGAAGATCCCCACATTAAAGGCAGGGAGAGGACACCTGAGATAAAGACAGGAGGGAGCCGTCAAGCAATCATCTCCATTTATTATGAGCTCAGACTGCGGCACACAACTACTGGTTATATTTCTGGCAGAGAGCATACCTACAAGGAACCAAATGCAGATCGAGCCCAAAGTGAACAAAGACTCTCCAGAGGAGGAATAAATGTCGTGCCAGACAAATACCATAAATGGCTATTAAGAGGATGGCTGACATACTCCAAGAAGGAAAGAGGCAGAAAGGGAGGATCAGCAAAAGGATTAACATTCAATGCCCGAAGGAATACGGAGAGACTCATCAGAGAAGGAATTCGAGCCTATTTAAAGGAGGGTTTAGAAAGACCACATCATCCTCAAAACCATACCACAGACCTGTCCAGCAAAACAGTCTCACACCCTCTCTTAGTGCACCCAGCCACAAAAACAGACACCAAAATGGAGAACAACTCTCTGAATCTCAGGGGAGAAAAGAGCCACTTGATCCTGAACGTCCGGCCAACCATTGTCGGAGCAAGAGGCAGCGGCATGTCTATGCTTTTAGGCAAATGGATCACCGACTCGAGCATTCCACTACACAAGGCCAGAAATGCAGCCTTCAGCAAATGGCGGGCATATGGGGAGGTTCAAGCATCCAAAGAAGCCGAGAACCTATTCGTCTACACCTTCCAATCCCAGCAACAGAGGGATGCTGTCTACGATGCAAGACCGTGGAACCTCAGCAACACCCTCATTGCTCTGAAGAAATGGGATGGGGAACAAAAGGCGGATGCAGACGATATCAAGACTGTCACCCTGTGGGTACAGATGCACGATCTGCCCCAGTCCCTGAAGGACGATGAGGCGATACAAGCACTGGCTGAGTACATCTTCCCATCTTTTCACTGCCTGGACCAGTCGAACCTCGATTTCAGAGGATGGCTCAAGTTTATCAGAGCCAAGGTGGAAGTTCAGCTCGATCAACCCATCCCCATTGGCTTCGAGTACCCACTGGGGGAGAACTCGATATGGGTCAGCTTCAAGTATGAGAGGATAATGGACCTCTGCTATTTCTGTGGAAGATTGGGTCACCTGATCCACAACTGCCAGTACAGAGAAGACCACAGGAGAAGAGGTCTAAGCACTGAGCCATCGGAAGTATACACAGCAGCATTGAAGGCGGGCAATGACTCTCCGGCGAATACCCCGCCGGCGTCGTTCAGGGAGAAGATGGCCAAGGCCCGTCGACCAACCCTAACGGGATACTCAACAGGACTGATTCGCGGATCCCGAGGAGATAGCTCCCTACTGCACTTGACTGGCCAAGCATCCTCATCGAGCCCACCAGGGTTCCCTGCTCTGACTACGCCTGCAGCACTCAGAGGTACGGCCTGGACCTAAAGGGGAGAAGTCATAGTTCCTGCAACGACCACAGCTCCTGCAGCGACTGTCCCAACCTCCTTTCTGGACCTCGAGATGGAAGCTACGGCCAGGGCGATGCAGAGGTCTCTTGACCTGGGAGAAAGGGGAAACAACAAAGACAAAGAGGCAGGCCTATTTGAAATGGGCCGTAGTCTGTCCTTGGCAAGCCCATGCTACACAAGCCCATGCTACACACCTGAAGAAGCCCAATTAACCAACTTGGTGCACAACTCAAGTCATCCGCTGCAAAGCCCACAGGAGACGAGAAGCAGTCCAATCCAGGAGAAGGGGATCATCACTGGAGAAGAGGAGATCAGGGCCAGACCGGAAAAGAAGAGGAAGCCGGAGGAGTTTTCAAGCCCAAGCAACCCAATCCCACAGATGGAATCCACAACTAACATCTCCTTTGACTCTCTGTCTTTTGTACCAGGGGAAAACAGAAAGACGTACCAGAGGAGGAGAAGCACTATAAGGAGGAGAAGCATGGCGGAGCTGACCACAGAAGGTACTCAGTCCGGAGAAGGCGAATCAAACTCTCCGAGGGCAGCGGTGGCACGCCTGAAGCCACCTCAAAGGGAATGAGGATCATCAGCTGGAACTGTAGGGGATTTGGCCAATCCCTTACAAGAAACTACTGTGCCAGGCTCTGCCGCCAGTTTGGCCCTTCTCTGCTTTTTCTGATGGAGACCAGGAAGGATGACTCTTTCATGGAGGAAAAACGAAGAGCAATGAAGTTCGATTTTTCCAGATATGTCAGCCCTGCAGTAGAAGGTAGTGGACTGGCGCTTTGGTGGAAGGAGGGAATTGATGTGCGAGTAATAGATGCTTGTAAATCCTATATGGATGTTTGCATTAGTAAGGAAGGAGTAGAGTTTTTTTGCACCTTTGTTCATGCCCCCACCACGGCGGTGGAGAGGAAGAATCTCTGGGATCGACTTACGACCCTTAGGTGTTCCCCAGAAGACAGTTGGTTGGTTGTAGGGGATTTGAATGTTGCCCTGCAACCTTTTGAAAAACAGGGGCGTTGCCCACTGAGGAATGAAAATGTTAATCCTTTCAAGTATTTCATAGCACAGAATGCTTTGATCGACTTAGGGTTCTCGGGCCAGGTATTCACTTGGACCAACAATCAACAGGGAGACGATTTGATTAGAGAAAGACTTGACAGAAGTCTGTGCTCAGCTTCATGGAGAGTCAAGTATGGGGGGGCCACTGTATATCACGAAGACTTCATTGAATCTGATCACTGCCCCATTCGCATTGACCTACATCCGAAGAAACAGGAGCGAAACACTCCGTTTCGTTTTGACAAGAGATGGAGGAAAATGGAGAATGCAACCGGATCATTGATGATGTCTGGAATGAAGGGGGTAAAATACATGAAAGCCTCGACAAATGCAGGATTGACCTTAGAAGGTGGTCTATAAAGGACAGAGCCGACAAAATTAAACGAGAAAAGGAAATAAGAAGTAGACTCCAAGAGTTAAAAGGACCAAACAGAGATCAGCTTGATACTGAAGAGGAAAGGATGCTTGTTCAGGAACTGGATAAAAACTGGAAACTCGAAGAAGAATTCTGGCTCCAACGATCCAGAAACAATTGGCTCCGAGAGGGAGACCAAAACACGGGGTTCTTCCATGCTAGTACCCTGAAGAGAAAAAGCAGAAACCGGATTGCAAAATTAAAAAATGAAGAAGGAAGGTGGATCAGCAGTGAGCAGAATCTTGAGAGACACGTTAGTGGTTTCTACTTCAACCTCTTTAAAAGCAGATCAGAGCCATACAACCACGAAACTCTTGCTGGTTTCCCCCGACTGGTTTCACCGGAGGAAAACAGGGATCTGAATGCAACTTTTGAGAAAGAAGAAATCAGAAGAGCTGTGTTCCATCTGGGAGCCAACAAAGCTCCAGGCCCAGATGGCTTTCCTGGTCATTTTTTCAGAAGATACTGGAATCTAATTGGGGATCGATTCTGCGAAGAAATCATTGACTTTTTCACCAACAATGTGATGCCACCCAACTGGAATGACACCTACATTACCCTTATTCCAAAGGTGGATGCCCCAGAGACTATTGGACAATTCAGACCAATAAGCTGCTGCAACTTCAGATATAAGGTCATCACCAAAATCATGTCCAACAGGTTACAACCAATGCTTCCAAAGCTGGTCAATGAACTTCATGCCCCGTTCACTTCTCATTTTGTTTTCTGTTTTTTGTTGTGAAAATGAAAATCAAGAAACAAACGACAATAAACGTGTTCACTTTTGGTTTTGTTTTCGTTGGAAAAATTGATTTGGCACAAATGAGGAAGCTAGGAGTAAACCATTAAAACTCGTTTCCTGGAAATGTTGGGGCGGGTTATTCCCCCATTCCCAGTGGAAAATTGACATTGTTCATTAAGTAGGTCTTCAGTTCGATCCGTCACAAAGGACAATTTTTTTTTGCTTCTCTTCTCTTTTCCCAAAAGCTGTCCTTTTGCCCACTAAAAACCCTATGACCAGCCAAAATGAGAATCCTTCCTCCAGCCGGCGAAATCAAGCAGCAGCGACCGCCATTCTCCACCGTCATGGAGAACCTACAGCCGGTTGACATTCTCCAAGAAGCAGCCGGCGTCCTCCCAAATCTCCTCCTCCTTCCGCCGCTGTCGGTCGGCGCCTCTCCCGCACAGCGACGCCGCTCCCCGGCCGTCGCCTCGAACCCAGCTCCCCGCGCCGCGACGCCTCCTCCCCGCACCTCGACCAAGCTCCCGCCGCCGCGATGCCAACTCCCCGCCTCCCTCTCATCGTGCCTCTTCCCACTGATCTGGAGCACGCCGACGTATTCTCCCGGCCGGGAACTAGAGACGATGAGGGCAAATTGAGAGGGAAATCCCTAAATGGATCCCAAGACGCCATTCTCCACCGTCGTGTATTATGTTTATTTGTAGTGTAAAAACTATTTAATTCGAATTAAAAATTATAATCATGGTTAGGGTTGTATGATAATCAAGAATCAGAAAACAGAATGAAGCAACTAAACAGGTTTTATTTTCAGAACTCAGCTTCAGGACTCACCAAAATTCTCAGCTAAACAAGGTTTTTTCAGGTTTTGTTTTCCGGGAAATGACAGCTTCGTTTTTATTTTAATTTTGTTTTCTGTTGTGGCAGCAAACAGAAATGGAATGGCAAGTAAACGGCCCATCAGGCAGCCTTCACAGGGGGGAGGCAGATCCAGGACAACATTATAATTGTGCATGAGGTACTCAACTTTTTCAAAAAACACAAAAATGGGTCACAGAAACACATGATGATGAAGCTTGACATGAAGAAAGCCTATGATCTAGTGGAATGGGATTCTCTAATTGAGCTGCTCAAAGCTTATGGTTTCAATGAAGAATGGTGTGGTTGGGTGCGAACCTGCATCTCAACAGTGAAGTTCAGAATCCTTTTCAATGGTCACCCCACTGAGGAATTCACTCCCTCGAGGGGCATTCGCCAAGGAGACCCTCTCTCTCCACTCCTCTTCATTCTCATGAGCAACGCTCTCTCTTTCCTCATTGAGAAAGCCGTCCAGAGAGGAGATCTTAGGGGTCTGAAACTCAACAGATTATGCCCAAGGCTTACACATTGCCTCTTTGCAGATGACACCGTTATTTTCGGGCAAGCTTCATCTTTAGAAGCTGCAGAAATTCTCAGAATTATCAACTTATATGGAGCACTTACAGGTCAGGAAGTCAACAAAGACAAATCCTCAATTTTTTTCAGCCATAATGTCACAGATGAGGATAAAGGCAACGTGGTGCTCACAGCAGGTTTCACTGATACACAGTATCATTCCAAATACCTGGGGGTTCCAACTGAATGGGGAAGATCAAAGAAAGAGACCTTCCAATTCCTCATCAGAAGAATGGAAAGTAAAGGAGAGGCTTGGAAAAGCCTTCTACTATCCCCAGGAGGGAAAGAAACCCTACTGAAAGCGGTTTTCCAAGCCATCACATCCTTCATTATGTGTCTCTTCCTCTTGCCGCGAACTACAACAAACAAGATGGATTCCATGTTGAGAAATTTCTTCTGGAGTGGGAACATGACCAAAAAGACAATACACTGGCGTGCAGGACACGTTCTGTATGCGCCAAAAGAGGAAGGAGGATTAGGTTTCAGACCTTTTCACATTTTCAACATGGCCCTCCTTGCCAAGCAAGCATGGAGAATCCTCACCAATCCTGAAGCATTGTGGGTTCAGGTGCTTAAAAGCATTTATTTCCCCGGGCATGACTTCTTGAGAGCAAAAAAGGGAAGCAAGGCATCTTGGATTTGGGCAAGTATTTGGGAAGCCAAGAATTGGATGCAGCAGGGAGTTGTCAGGGTGATTGGAAATGGGTTGACCACCAAAATGTTCCAGGACCCTTGGCGTTTTGATAGACCAGGCCCTACTCTGGCACAGGGAGGTAATGACTCAACCCCTGTTGCAAATTTCATTGATGCCATCACCAGAGAGTGGAAGTTCGACCTCCTGGAACAGTATCTTGACCCACAAGATATCTCCCTCGTGAGAGCAACCCCGATTGGTCCTAATGAGATGATGGATTACTGGGCATGGAGGTTCTCTGAATTAGGCAACTTCTCGGTCAAGTCAGCTTTTCACCTTCTACACAACCAAACTAGGGGCTCGCAAGGGACTATCAACCCTTTCCCTCCCTCAGCCAAAGAGAACTGGAAATGGCTTTGGAGTCTATCTTTACCACCAAAACTGAAGTTTTTCATATGGAGGTGTGCAAAAAATGCTTTGGCATCAAAGGCCAACCTGGCTGCTAGAAAGTGCTCTCCAACTGGAGCATGCCCACTTTGCAATCTCCACACTGAGTCGATCCATCACTGCCTCTTCAACTGTCCCCATGCAGCAGCAGGATGGAATAAAGAATGGCCTCACCTATCTACTCCGCCACCACTCACCAACATTTTGGATTGGCTGGTCTCGCTGAAGTCAAGATACTCAATTGGGAGCATTCAGAAGATGATCTTCTTGCTTTGGCAGACATGGAAATCCAGAAATGAAAGAATCTTCTCAGGGATATTACCGTGGCCCCCTTTAACCACCCTCAGAGCCACGACGGCCCATTACCAATGGAATACCTGTCCACGGAAGATCAGAGACCCTATTCATCATCCTCAGCACACTCCAACCCCAGAGCCTTCCTATCCACCGCCAAGTATTCATGAGTTTGAAATACAATGTGACGGTTCCTTCTTCAGCGAGTCACAGCAGGCGGCATATGGCATCGTGGTAACGAACAGCCATGGACAGGTATGCAATGGGAAAGCTGAGACCCTTCACTGTTATTCACCCCTTGAAACAGAAGCTATTGCCATCTGGAAAGCAGCATGTCTGGCTGCAGAGCTGGCATCCCCTTGCCTGATTAAGACTGACTGCCTCACAATCATTCAAGCCCTTTCAAGCCAGAAAGAGGTTTGGCCTTGGCGTGTGGCAGGCTGGATCAGCAGAATTAAGACTTTTTGCATCAACCACCCATCTACCAGATTCGAATTCATCAGCAGACGAAGGAACTGCAAGGCAGACTGGGTGGCACGATCGTGTGCAAAAAATATCCTACCAACGGACTGGATCCAAGTTCTTGATGTAATAGGCCCTCTCTTGTAATGTTCTAGCTTGTGCCACAAGGGAATGAAGTATCAGGGACCTTTGTCAAAAAAAAAACTTCAAAAACAAAGGAAAGCTCCTTGGTACCCGTGTTTCCCCACTTGCTTTTTCCCTCACCCCCTTTTCTCTCCTTCCCGAACAGAGGGTTAGAGTTAGTTTGCTTTGATTTTATAGACTACCTCCACTAGTGAGGTATTTTTGGAAAGGTTCCTCGGACTGCAGTGTGTGTTTTTTCTAACTTTCTTTTGCTATATCTTGGGGAAAAAGCTTATAAGTTCTTAACCGTTTTTATATTTTGATTTTTGGGAATTTGACAATTTGTTAATTTGCTCTTTGATTTTTCATGTTTAATGGTTTGATTTACCAAATCCAACTAACTGAGAGCCCAAATTACATTATTGTTGGGGTTTCCACTTTCCAGGAAGGTTAGATTATAAAATAGAGAGCCTAGTGTGAGTTGTTGTAAGAGAGTGTTATACGATTCATAATAATCTTCTTCCAACAATTCGAGTTGTTGGGACCAACTCGTTTATGACATGGTATCAGAGCTGATTTGGCCAAGTGGTCGTGTGTTCGAATCTTCACGGACCCCAATATTAACATTTGATTAAAACACAAGGTATAGTGGGCCTGTGCAAACCTCAAGCCGATGAGTTGGCTTTCGTTTGAGGAGGCGTATAAGAAAGTGGTATAAGATTCATAATAACCTTCTCACAACAACCCGAGTTATTGGAACAAACTGAGTTTATGACAGTTGTTACCTTTTATAATTGTGAAAAGTGTCTTATTGAAAGATGTAAAGTGACAATTTGCTATTACATGAGCTCCTACTGGTTTTATACTGAGAAAACATAACTGTGGGTACAGGTGTCAATCGGGCAGGTTCAGGCTGGGTTCAATCGAGTTGCGGGTTTATCGGGTTGTGGGTTCATTGTGTTGCAGGCAAATTGGATTGCGGGTTTATCGGGTTGCAGGTTCATAGTGTTGCAGGCAAATTGGATTGCGGGTTCATCGGGTTTTGGGTCGGGCAGGTTGATCGGATTGCGGGTTGTTCGGTTCAGTGCATCGAATTACTTTGGGGTAAATTTTCGGGCCGGGCAGGTTGCGTGCGGGTGGATCGAGAATGGTGTTGAACCGATATTTTGGGGGAAACTTTCAATTTATAGCGATTTTTTTAATTATTTAAAAACAAGTGGAATTGTTCATATAAATCTATAGAGAAATTATTAATTTAGCTGGTTAATTATTGGTATGATTTATTGTATTACCCTAAACTATATAATTTAGTAAAATTGTTGTGACTTCAATTGTAACTCTACTCGTAACATATAATCTAAACTATGAATAGTGAACCCATATTTAAGTTACGATTTTGAATAATCCGACAATATAGCCCTATACCCCTAATGGTCCGATTCATGAACATATGTTAATAAAAACTTGATCCTTATTAGTTATGATTTTGACTAATCGTTGCTAAAACATTAATACTTTATACCCGAAACATATATCTTATACGCCGACTCTATAGTCTTTACCCTAAACCGTTAATGGTTTGATTCATGAACATATGTTAATAAAAAACTTTATCCTTATTAGGTATTAGTTAATGATGTTGACTAATCATGACAAAACCATTAATATCTTATATCCTATACGCGGACTTTATAGTCTATACCCTAAACCCTTAATGGTTTGATTAATGAACATACGTTAATAAAAAAACTTGATCCTTACTAGTTATTAGTTATGATGTGACTAATAGTGGCTAAACCATTAATACCTTATACTCTTTAGAGGCAAATACAAATACTCCTTATATTATATCTCACTACAGAAAAAAGTGTTCAATTAAGTCGTATCGGTCCATTTAACCGACACTAAACTACGACTTTGCATTGGATAGTTGTGTCGGTTACATAACAGACAAATTTCCCTTGACTCCCAAAACTTCCCTTGGTGCCCAATATTCCCCCCAACCAGCAACTATTGAAAATTTCCCCAAAATTTGACCACCGCCCAAATTTCCCCCTTCTTCAATCAATTGTAAAGTTTCCCCAAAAAATATCTAACGTACACCTTTTAATTTATTTTATTTCCTTCATGATTTCCTCTTATTCTTCCCAACCAGCCACACACACTCTCTCTCTCATGAAAACATAGAACCAAGGTTCCCCTTTTTTCATCCCTCTTATCTCTTCACCGTCGCCGCTCAGCCTATCCCTCCACAAAGCCCCACTCAACTCGCACAGTAGCCACTTGACAGAAAGAAGGAAGCGAAGGTCCCTTCCCTACATTGGGGAAGATGAAGGAGATTTTCGGAGACAGGGAATTCTCTGGCTCACCTTCGCTTGTACGAGAATGCCCTCTAATGTACGAAAATTTCCTCCAAAACCAACAACGGCAACATGGATCTTTGGCTCACCGTCGCTTAGCTTCCCTTCGTTGACATAGCCTTCCAGTTTAACAGATCTACTGATATGATCCAACCTAGATCAATCTACATGCTAGAGTTGCTTGATCAAGAAGCAATATCATTCACTAACAAGAAACCTTAAATTTATCTAAGTGTTGTGACAATTTCAGGAAAGCCACTTTGCAAGCTTGGTCGCCGCATATGGCTCACTGGAAATTGGCTTTCAATAGCTTGTTTGAACTATGGGATGATCGTACACAGGTTGGTAAGCTTGGATGCTCGAGATGAAGCCATAAGGGTCATGATTGGAGCCACTCAAAACGCTTGGTTGAAACTGGAATTCTGCCAGAAATTTGCTAAGTGTCAGGACCAGTTTGGGAACCCGACTTTGAAGGCTAATTCGAGAAAGGTAAATGGGAACTGGCCCAAGACGGCGATACTACATGAAACTAGAAGGTTCCTACTACAACCTAGAGGCATTGGATGATTGAAATGGAGATTGGAAGCCTTCGAATGAAAGTCTGCAAGATCGTTCGAAGACTAGTTGAAGCTATCTTGCAAATTTAGCAATCCGAGTCCTTTGCAGATTAGGATTCTTTTACCCTTTTCATGTTTGCGTTTGATTTCATAGTTTGATTCTGTTTAGGACTTTCGTATTGAGTTGTAAGCTAGCCTAGGTCTATTTAAAGACGTTTCATTGCATTGTAACAGGTAGAATTGATTAAGTTGAATAAAACGTGAGTTTTGGTTCATTGAGCTTTGGCTTTGTGGATTGTTGAGTTTCTTGGTGGATTCCGAGCAACGTGAAAGCTTGTATCGATCAACAAACATTTTGATCGTGGCCAAGCATCGTCCTATCTATTTCGAGCCTTTCCCCGTTGTGTGGAACTGTACGAGATTGACCATCCGTAGTCATCACATCACCCTGTTTTGATCGAGTTTGGGGAATGCTGCGCCATTCTGAAACCTAAGGACCCATCTAGGGCCTAATCATCTACAAGCTGTGTGGTGGTTACAGGCGGAGGAATTGCAGCTGGCGCAGGCGAGCGGTGATGACGGTGATGTGTTGTGTTCAAAGGATTTTAAATGCTAGGTTTCCAATTTTTTGGGTTTGGATTTGGGGGTTTGGGGTTTCTAGCAGGGGTTCCGATTGCCTGTGCATGTGAAAGAGCTTTGTGGCCTTTTGATTTGATTGCTAGGTTTGTGAAAGAAGATTTGTGGTTTTTTATTTGGGTTAATACCTTAGTTTGGCTCGAACTATACACATACTTTCTACTTTGGCCCGTGGTATTGAAAATTGCTACTATGGCCTGAACTATGTAGCAAACTTCCTCCTTTGGCCTCGAGACGGGTTTGACCGTCAAATTAGACGGTCAAATCTGTTGACCGTTAGTCAACGTACACCTCACCAGCCAAATCAGATTGGAGAAACATAAAAAATTAATTTTTTTTATTTTTTTCTCTTTCGATTAATAACATTAATAATATAATCCTTATACCCAAAAAAAAACTAAAAAGTCAATTAAAAGAACGAAAAAAGAAAAGAAAAAACCCAAAATTATCTCAGCCCTCCACTTCCCTTATCCTCAGCCATGGCTTCCAGGAACTCACTCTTCCCATTCCTCTGTACAATCTGTACTAGCTTCCTCCTGCTAGTACACTATAAGCACAAGATCTGCAGGCAACGCAGCCTTCTCCACTCTGCCTACTCTCCTCCGGGGGAAATCCACCCTCCTCGACTCTGCCTGCTCTCCTCCCGACGAAACCCACAATACTCGACTCCGCCTGTTCCCTCCGGCGAAACCCACAGTCCTCTCCTTCCAGCGAAACCCACCCGCCCCGACTTCGGTTGCTATCCTCCTGGACAAACCACAATTCTCTCCTCTTGGCGAAACCACAATTGACAATTTTGCTTGCCGCCTTCTGCCCACAAATCAATTCCGAAGTACAAGATCTGCAGGCAACAAGTATAGTGGGTACAGGGTTAGGCGGTATATGTAAAGCCCACCAAGATTCAATTTAATATGAAGCTTTGTGCTTATTTTGCTAATTTTGGTAATTTCTTTGCGGTTCTTTACTGGTGTATAGTGTACGTTGACTTGTTAATTTTGCCCTTTTTCTTTTCTTTTTAGTTTTTTTTTTGTAGAAGAATTATTATTAATTTTATTAATCGAAAGAAAAAAAATAAAAAAAAATTAATTTTTTATGTTTCTCTAATCTGACGTGGCAGGTGAGGTGTACGTTGACTAACGGTCAACAGGTTTGACCGTCTAATTTGACAGTCAAACCCGCCTCCAGGCCAAAGGAGGAAGTTTGCTACATAGTTCAGGCTATAGTAGCAATTTTCAATACCACGGGCTAAAGTAGAAAGTATGTGTATAGTTCGGGCCAAACTAATGTATTAACCCTTTTTATTTTGATTATTGTTGGGTTTCAAAGAAGTGTGGGTGCAATTTTTTGGGAAGGGTTACGATTGTTGGCTTGGCGTCTGGCGAGTTGTTGTGGGCAGAGGAAGCCATTGTCGAGTAATAGAGAGCGGTCGGGCGGAGAGTTGGAGAATGGCCGCGGACTCTGGTCTGGTCACCGGGGCAAACAATACAACTTTTTTTTTTTTTTTTTTTTGCGTTGCGATATTTTAATCACAGTTATTTATACCAAGATAATTAGTATTAATTTTCTATGAGAGAAATTCTCTTTTCATTAAAAATATGATTTGGGATCATTATTATTTGTTTGCCAAAAGTGTGATTAGAAAATAGGGATATACTTTCTCATCACAGTCTTGGACAGGAATTGTCAGTTAATTTGGCGCCTGATTGCAATTTTGCTGGGCAACCCAAAATTTATAACTGGATTCCTATTTAACGCCCTAACTTTTTAAAATTTAACGCCCTAATTGTACTAAACAGACAATAGTACCCCCAATTATTAAAACGACACAGCTGCCCTCAATCCCTAATATTGCTCCGTTCCTCGCCACTGCTTTGCCGGCCACTGTCGCCGCAGCGAACTCCAAGAGGAAGAAGTAATCCGCCGTTGCCCACCTTTTCGCCTCCCTCCATTTTCAATCCAATTTACGACACCACAATCGACTGGCATTGCATGAGTGACCGACGACGACGAGAAGACCCAATCCTCCTCTTCCCTCTACTTTCGCTTCCGGCCCCTGCCATTCTTTATCCCCAACAATCACCCCGCCCTTTCTCTCCCAAGTAGCTGATGGTGCAAACTCATCAAAAAATAATAATAATAATAATAATAATAATAATAATAATAATAAAAGCTTATATATATATGTGCTTCTCCATGGCCAAGGTGAAGGAGTGGAATCAAAAGCAGTAGATTATAATAGATTGGAGACTGGGAAAAGGTAGAGGAAGAAGGCGAATCTAATCAATGCCCTTTCTCGCCAGCAGCGCAGTGGAAGCTAGGTATTGCGGCGGCGACGGGCGGGGACTTCCAGGGCGAACGACGGTATATACGAGGAAGAATCTAGGGCGAAATTTCGTTAGAGATTGGAAATATTCGTGGGGCAAAAACGTCGAATTACCTAAGTTAGGGCGATAAATTTTAAAAAGGTAGGGCGTTAATTAGTAACTCCTATTTATAAAAGCCCTCTACTTTTCTTTTACTGATTATAATCTTTCCTCTTATTTTACTTAATTAAAGTGGAATTATAACAAAAGAATTACGTTACACTTTCTTCAAATGGTTACACAATAATTAATAAATAGCTTTATTAATGATAGTAAAATCATATTAGTGAAATAGGATTTCAAATGTTTAACTTTTGGATTATCAAAATCGAATTCCATCTCTTTGAGCGATCATATATGTGTCATTTATTATTCGGGTCAAGCGGACGGGCTCGGGCAGGTTGCGGGTTGTGATAGTCGGGTCACGGGTTTGTCGGGTTACGGATCGTTCGGGTTGCGGGTTATTCGGATTGCTGGTTGGTCGGTTGATGGGTCGTTGACTTTTAGTCAAATCAAGTTGCGGGCAGGTTGCGTGTCGGGTTGATCGGACGGGTTACTAGAGTCGGATTATATTTTGACACCTACATAGAAAAAGATATCATCCCTCATCTATATACATAAATGGGAATGAGCCTTCTGATATTAATTAAGTAACTCTTTGAAAGAACAAGTTTGAAGTCACTATTTCATAAAGTCGGGGTGCTTTTTTAGTAATTAACCAAATTTTAGAGGAGCTGTTGTGCCATCAAGGTTCTAATTAATTTACTTATAACAATTGAACCAAATCAATGGGTATTCGACCTGGTAAGAGCGAGTTGAATCGGTGTTGACGAATTTTGGGCCGACAATTATTATCTTCCCAAAGGTTGTTAAAACACGGTGTTGACGAGTTTTACATCATGTTTTACACATTTTTCTAATATACGGGAATGGCCTGGTGTCAATTTTGTTGGGGGAGTTTAACTAAGTAAACCAGGTATTGACTGGTTTTGCTTCGGGAACGTTTTTACATGGGTATTCGACCCGGTTAGAGCGAGTTGAATCGGTGTTGACGAATTTTGGGCCGGCAATCCCAAAGGTTGTCAAAACGCGGTGTTGACGAATTTTGCATCATGTTTAACACGTTTTTCTAATATACTTCGATTTTGTTGGACGAGTTGAACAAGGTATTGGTGGATTTTGCTTTGGGAACGGTTTTACATGGAATTGAGTCAGGTGTGCATTTTGTTAATTAAGGTGAACCAATGTCGACTGTGTTGACGAATTTTGCATCATGTTTTACACTTTTTTGTAATATACGGGATTGGGCCGTTGTGGATTTTGTTGGGCGAGTTGAACTAGGTATTGACGGGGTTTGCTTCGAGAACGGTTTTACATGGAATTGAGTCAGGCGTGCATTTTGTTAAGCGAGGTGAACCGATGTCGACAAATTTGCGTTGGCAACATGTTTTACACGTTTTTGTAATTGTATATATGGGATTGGGCCAATGTGGATTTTGTTGGACGAATTGAACCAGGTATTGGCGGGTATCGCTTCGGGAACGGTTTTACTTGGAATTGAGTCAGGCGTGCATTTTGTTAAGCGAAGTTAACCGATGTCGACAAAATTACGGTGGCAACATGTTTTACACGTTTTTGTAATTTTGGATTTTGCTAATTAATTAACTTGTGACAATTGAATCCAAATTAAACCCAAATCAATGAGTATTAGACCTACTTCGACCCGGTTATAGCGAGTTGAACCCGGTGTTGAAGAATTTTGGCTCAACAACAAGTTTTGCACGCTTAAATCGTTGAAGCTTGGAGGATTTTTTGTGTCAATGAGGTTATAATTAATTAGCTTATGATAATTGAATCCAAATTGAACCCAAATCAATGGTTATTCAACCTATGACGACCTGGTTAAAGCAAGTTGAACCCGGTGTTGACGAATTTTGGCTCAACAACAAGTTTTGCATGCTTAAATTATTTATAATTTAATTTAAATTTCTCAAACATCAAATATTTTTCGTTTAAACATTATTTACAAAAGGTGTGAATCATAATAACAATGATTTTCAAAATCCAGAACAAAATTCAATCCATGAAATTCGCAATGCTATCTTTTTCCCCCTTCGTCTATCTATCTATCTATACTATATATAAAGAAGATTCATAGGTTGAATTTTCTCCATTTCAAATTTCGAGCAACTAGAGTGAAAGTAGGAAGGGTATTTTTGTCTTCACAATTAGTTATTTGTTTTATATAAAAATATATCAACACCAAGATTTGAACCATGCTCTCTTCAAACAAAGACAAGAAACATTACCAATTATTCTAAACAAATACGTTGTATACTTTTTATTACAATACATACAGCAAGTTACAATATGAAAAACATATGACTTTTGCATAACGATAAGCTAGCTCACTAAGTCTCCTGTAAGTATCTTTATGGTGTTTGATACTTCAATTTTCATATTTTATTATTTTAGTTCTAGACTATCTTCCAATCTATAAAATAATGAAGGAGATTCATGGGTTAGATTTTCTCAATTCCAAATATCCAGCAACCAGAGTGATTTTTGAAAGGAAAAAGTGTCATTTACCACACTTTAATTGGAATGCTTAGTTTGAACATTTGTGTTGGGCTTTAAATCTATCGCACGGATTTTAGCATTTCCTCTAGGCTTTAAATTTTTTGGGTTCTATTTCAGTTTCTAATTTATTTTTTATTTTATTGTAATGCTGCTGGAGGGACGCAAACTCTCCCAGCCTCTAAACTTGGATAAGAGGAAACAAAGAAGCGAAAATCTCGTAGCTATAACTCCGTCACCAACTTGGCTGTTCTAGGGACCTCTTAATGGAGCTTTTGACACCCTTCCTGCCAGACAAAGCTAATTAAGTAGCACCATAGAGTCCAATAAGTCTCCACAGAGTCGTGTTTTGCTTTTGCAACCACACATGCATATGAGAGTCAGAGATCCCAAGAGTTTCTACTGAAAAAATTACCAACTCTGCTAACAATACTCCTCGATAAACAACATTCTAAAAACAAATGATCCCAGATCTCACTATTGGCATGGCATAAAATGCATCTATCTTCATTTAATTTACCCTAGCGCATCAACTTTACCTTGGTTACTATCGCATCCATGGCCATAATCCATGTTATAATACTCCAACGCGACACATAGAATTTACTCCAGAGAAGAGAAAACCAGTGTTGTTTGCTCTTCACAGGACACATAGTATCCCAGACTGCACTCACTGAGTAACTAGGCATCAACTTCCCATTCCAAAAGCATTCATCACCCTGCTTCCTCATAAACGGCTGCACAGTTGGCCGAAGCTTCAGAATTCGTCTCCACACCCAATCTTCTCTATTTTCACCTGTCAAACAACAAAAGGATGGTGTGCTTTCCATAAATCCAATTATCAAACCAAACTACACATGAATGAAAAAGTAAGCTATTATTATTCTAATAAAATCCTCAATCTTGAAGATTCCAATATCATTTTCGCTTCCATAATATATATGGTACTAATCGTTGGTTAAAATTTACTTCAACCTAATTTTGGTCTTTAGATTAATCTAACTGTTTTATTAGGTCATATTAAAATAACAATTTAATATGATTGTGATTACGATACAAAATCGAGACATAAAAAACTCTACAAAATCCCAACCATAGAATCATTTATCGAACGAACATGTATTTTTAACAACAATAGAGTTATTTTTAACAATTATGATATTAGTTTAATTATACGAGTTAGTGCCTATTCCATGTTGTGTGATGTTAACAATTATCATAATCAACATAAATGTTCATTTATAAAATAATTTATTAATGATATCATGAACATCAATAATATGAACAAATAACATTAATAGACAACTGTAATATTGGATCATATTGTTAACAATGTAATGATGTATTGTTAATAATCTACAAATTGAAATGTTGCCAACTTAAGCAAAATCGTTAACCATATATATCTCATATGAACGGGAAGCAGCCAATGAACAAATTGCCACTGAAGTAATTAACACTAAAGTCTGAATATCAACAGTTAATAAATGAAGCTTCCAAACTTGGCATTGAATGCAGCGGAAGAATACAATTGCGGACATATAAGAAGCAACAACTACGGTTATTGAATCTATTCCCCGTGATTAACGATATCAGCTTCTTCAATGCAAATATGTCATGTCTGAAAAGTGGTATATGAAGAAAGTGGAAATAGGGTAACCAAAAATTCATTTTGGAAAGAATCAAATGTGTCGGATGAAATGAGAAAATAGAAAGCTATAAAATGAGAGGTTCTGGCACAGTTTGATAGGGGTGGGCAACGGGAACAGGTATTTGTGAATACCCATACCCGTCTGACTCGCTATGACACAACTCCTAACAATGGCCAAGTGTAACCAATGAAAAGGACTGCAGTATAGTGGCTCAAGTAATAAATATCGAATCCACGGGTCTCTAGAGTTACTATTACTCAGCTTCACTTCGTTATCTAGCAAACCAGATTAAGATTGAAGAACTAATACTACTCCAACAAACTACAGTTAAAGTTGATCTAATTACAGGTTGGAAAGTCACTTAGGTATGATTCCCCCTAGCCACTAGTCAGATTAATGATTGATGATTTCTAATTTGTTTCACTTTCATTCACAATGCGGAGAATCCTTGACTAGACCTTGAGTCTCGACTAAAGGAACAAGGCCCACTTGAGTCAATTGCCTAGAGGGACGTATCCTTCTCTAGAACAACCGATCAAGGCGTTCTGAACTAGACTCCCTCTATCAAAAGAGGTTCTCAATCGATACAAAGCAGTGAATCAACCCTCGACTAAAGAAATCGATCCACTACTATCAATCTATGGTGCTCTATTGACCTAATCAGGTATTCGCTCTCATAGGATTAAAGCAGAATCAATAATCTCGACTAAAGCAGAATTGAATCATGAAAACGTGCATAGATTGAATATGAACTCAAGATTATCAAGTAGGAGTACTCATACAATCATCCAATCAAACAAACATAGCTAGGGTTCTTCAAAACCTAAGTGAAGGGAAGTTACTCCATAGAGAAGAGAGAGACTGTAGTAAGAATCTTCAGATGATCAGTCTTCAAGTCTGGGCTTGTTCCTCGAGCTTCCAAGGCAAAGAAATCCTCCAATTCCACTCCGAGAATGCCCTCAAATCACCTCTCTCTCTCTTTGGTTCGTCCCTTGGGTGTTTGGAAACCAGAACCCAGCTCTCCTCTCGCAAAAACGCACAAAACAGGCCTTTAACAGCTTGCATTCGCGATAATCGGTCGGGTATTTTAGGTGGAGACCGGGGATTGTTGAAACGCACCATCGGGGACAGGGGGTTAATCCCCGGTCAAGGTCAAGAATACCCGACCGGGGATTTATGCTTAATGCCCGGCCCCCTTCTGCTTCTCAAACGCCCAAACGAGATTTTCCCTGGTCTGCTCCGATTAATACCCGGCCGGGTATTTCTGCTCTTGGCCGGGTATTTCGCTCCTCCGGCACACTTCAACTCAAACGTGCTCCTTTCGACTCGAAACTCGTTTCTTTGCCTCGATGCCAACGCCAGGCCCTGGAATATGACATAAACACACAACCTAGCGTGAAATCGGCTTAAAATACGAGAATCAACATCTCAAACGGCTCAAGAATAGGGGTAAAAACATGTGCAATTATTGGTCTATCACGGTCCCATTTTTTTAGGGTTACGGGTACCCAAATACCCTTTTTACTTATAGCGGGATGGGACTTGAGATTGTAAGTTTCTATAATGGGTACCCGCGGGTGACCCGATAATACTCGTTTGGGTAATACGGGTACCCGTTATACCCGTTATAACAAATATTGAAAATTCTGAAAGTGAAAATGTGAAATACAGCCCAGCCCAACTCAACTGCTCCAGCCCAATCGGCATTTCAGCCCGTCCATTTTTCAAGACCTAGCCTCTAGTGAAAGTGAGACAGCCTCACCTCTCATCCTCGTCCTCCTCCTCGTCCTTTCCCTAACTCCCTCCCTGGACTCTCAAACATAGACTCGCAGACGGCGACAATGCGAAACGGAAAGGGAAAGGGGAAATGCGAGAAGGCAGCATAAGTGAGAAGACCAGGGCAATGGGTGAATTTTCTTTTCTCAAATGTTGGCAGTTGTGATTTTGTCCCTTTCTGGACACGTTTTCTATTTGTAGGCAGGGTAATGGGTGCCTTTTCTTTTCTCATATGTAGTGGTGACATTGTGATTGTCCCTTTCTGGACATTAGGCTGCTATGGTTGATTTTCTTTATGAACAGCAATAGCATTGTTCCTCTTTTCCTAGGTATCAACGGGTATAAACGGGCACCCGTTATCCGTCCCGTACAGGTAACGGGTACCCGTTAACCCGTACGGGTTTGGAACATGGGATGGAGTTTTCTCTCCAAACGGGACTGGGTACCCGTTTCAAATGGGACGGGTATCCCGTCCCATCCCGTTGCCCACCCCTACAATTTGAATGTGATAGAGAAAGAGTGAGAGATTGATGTTTCACATTTTTATTTTTTAAATACTTATTAAACTAATTATTAATTTAAAATATTGACATTTCTCTTTTAGGTTTTTTCTTCTTGATTAATCAAATGATTCCTATTAAATTAAGAAACTTGATAAATAATTAGCTTAATGATTGAATCCAAACCGTATGCCATATATGTTTTGGTGGAGATAAACTCCATCTTATTGTACGCTTGACAGTTTGAGGATTAATGAATGGTGGATCCATTGTTTGGTGTTTGCGAACATCTTTATCTATATGTTATAGTTGTGTTATTTGCTTTCTAATATATAACATATATATTGGTTAAATGGTCATAGACAGAATTGTGTTGATATTGTTATGTGGATGAGGATAAGGGTTAACTCATGGTGATGAACACAGACTATAAATTAAATGTTTTTTGTTTCATGTAGCAGACCTTCAAATTTGCATGTTATAATTTTTTTTTGTCTATTTCTCTTGCTTTGGGCTATCTAATTGACTAGGAAACACAATACGTTTTTCATGTACATCTTTTATTGGATTTCTCACAATGAACCTCTTTTTGAAAATGTTTTTGACTCTCATCTTCAAACACGCTCATCTCCCCCAAGTGTTTAAGATAATAGATTGTGGTATTATCTCTTTTTATATCTAATTGTCTTTCCCTATATTTCTTTTGGGAGCATAATTAAAGGCTTTTGTTTCACATCTGAATATGCTATGAATTTTAGGGAGAACAAGATGCAACATGAAGGCACAAAGTTACTTTAATATTTTGTCTTCAAAGTCCGCTCCCATGTATTGAGCATTTGAGATCAAGTTGCTCTTCATTGCCCACTATTTTGTTTTACCTCTACTTTCACATTAAAATATTAATACTGAAGTTAACAATGAGGCGTCTAAAGACTCAACTTTTAAGTATAACTTCCGCAGTGCACAAAATACTAATTTGATTTTTCTTTTATGCCTCGAGCCCACTCATGTTATGAATACTCTCTCTGAATCTTGGCACTAGGTCATTTCCTGGTTTCTCTAACAGCTTCTACAACGACACTCTCATGCATGGGTGCAAAATGGTCACAACTTATATAACATATTAGTTTGTGCAAAATAAGTAAGGTTAATGTTGTACCGATGGTGGTTTTCACATCATCTAGGTACATCTTCAACATGCTACTTCATATTGTTGATCAATCTCTAATGTGCCCTGTATATTCTTTCATATGATATAATTTCATATCTATAACGTATCGTGATGAATAAAGATGATAATTATTGAGAAAATATATTTGATTAAACTACATGAATGGACAATCATTATTTTTTATGATTAAGATTGTTTTTGTGTGTGTAACGGAAGAAAACTCTCATGTTGTCCTACATGAAATACAAAATAAATATACACCATTTATTTTCTAAATATCGCAAATAATTGTTTGTATTTGTTATTCATTCCTATTTTTTATCTGTACCGAAAAATCACATATTATAAATCACAACAACACATCAAAATATATAATAAGTCCAAGGGCCGAGCCGTTGCTAGTTCTGTTGAATACCTTTTGCGACCATTCTTATGAGTTGGTCCTGTATCGCATTTGCTCGTGCTTGTGTGATCAAGGGCATGTGGGAATTGGATTACACCACAGTTTAACTACTAATTTTTATGACGGATTCAACCACATTTATTTGAACAAACTCTTAATTATTCAATAGAAAAACCACAAACACAAACGGGACATGTACACCAAATCAAAATGAAAGACGTAACAAAAACATAATCAACACAAGATTAAAACCAACAAAAGCCATAGTATGGCAATAGTTAAAATCGCGTTTTAAAAATCGTCAAGAGAAAGCCCGGTTCCTTGCAACTTCAATCGTGTGAGTTGGTCGATGCGTTTAGCCATCTGGGGAGTCAAGTAGCACTTCCAATCCCCCACAGTTCCTTTCCTGAAAAAGGTGTTATTGGGTAGTCGGTGAAGTTCCCAAACACCATTTTTGTTAACCTCCAACTCTTTGAGCCTATTAAAACTGCTACGCCGCAACACCTTCTCCACCTCTGCATCTCCATCCTCCATCGAGGAAAAGGGCCTCCTCATGAACGAAGCCAGCTTCCGCACCTGTTCTTCGGGGTCTCTAGACAGCTCCTCGTACTTGAGAAACAACACCTCCTCCGGCCGCTTGTTGCTCTCTTCCCAGTAGCCCACCACGTGCTCGTAGAAAGACCCACAGGGCAGAACCCCGCTGCAGAAGCTCTCCGCCGCTCTCTCCACCGGGAACGGGCCATCGGGCGTCGTCGTCGTTTCGCTGAGTTTCAAGATTTTGTTGTAGAAATGCCACATCGACACCAGAGTGTCCTTTGGGTTCCGAGCCACGTGGACAATCTTGCATCCGGAGTTCCTGACGGACTCCGGCAGACAATTGTAAGGCAAATGAGTCTGCAGCAATCGGCCTTTGGATCGACCCGGATTGAGCAAAAGATCTTGGACTTGGTCCGAAAGAAAGTTGACGTCGAGCGGGGGAACGAGTTCGTGCGGGTTCATCTTCGCCAGAACGTCGACTTCTTCTTTTTCGTCGTCGTCGAGGCTAAGGATGTTGTGGCAGAGAGCGATGAGCCATGTTGTTCCTGTTTTGGGGAAGGATATCAAGAGAATGTCGTCCCTTCGCGGCTGGAACTCTGACCTAAATGCCATTATGGATTGCATCGAATTCGCGTAGAACACCTCCCTTGGTGCAAGTTGGTCCATCTCCTGGCTACCCATATTAATTAATGTACTGGCTAATTGCCCGATCATGAATGCAACCTTTCCATTTTCTTAATACAATTAGACTTTTGAATTTGGAAAAGATAATACAACTAGGCTACATTCAGGAGCCAATCACAGTCAGGCAGTCATGAATACTACTATTGCATTTTCTTAATACAACTTACCTGCTCTCTCTCTCATAAACAATCTACAAATATATAATAGCAAAGTTAAAAGCATTTTCAGCATTTTAATTTAAAGCATTTTTTAGCATTTTAATTTTCCTTTAACGAGAGTGAAAATAGAAAGAACATATTTGTCTTCACGATTATTTATTTTTTATTCATAAAAAATACATCAATCATGCAATTTGAACCATGATCTCTGTAAACAAGGACATATCTCTCATGAAATCCTGGAGGCTGGGACATATAAACCTCCTCCTGCAACGGGCCTTGTAAAAAGGCATTATGAACATCAAACTGGAAAACAAGCCACGAATGAGAGAGAGCATGCGCAAGAGCAAAGACCACCCGAATAGTAACCGGCTTAATAACCGGACTGAAGGTCTCATGAAAATCAAGGCCAGGACGTTGATGAAATCCCTTAGCCACAAGACGAGATTTAAAACGTTCGATAGACCCATCCGGGTGGCACTTCACACGCCATACCCAACGATTGCCAACAACATTATAGTGGGGAAGACGTGGAACTAGATCCCATGTATGATTTGCCAGAAGAGCAGCATTCTCAGCGGCCATGGCTTTGTTCCATTCAGGATGAAGTAAAGCCTCCTTGACAGACGTCGGGGCCAACGGTGGAGAGGCAGGAGCTGTAACAACATTAGCACACTTGAGATTAGGCTTACGGATGTTGTTTTTACCTCGAGTGACCATGGGATGAGGAACCGGCTGGGAGTGCGACGAGGAGGGCCTCGTGTCAGTGGGAGTAGGAGAGGCCGACGTAGAAGGAGTAGGCTCCGTCACAGTAGGAGCCGAAGTTGACTCAACAGCAGCCTGTGTGTGAGGAGGAACGGGCGGCGGCGAGGACTGGGAAGGAGGAGCAGGTGATGGCGCAAGGAGGCTGACGGGAGGCAGAAATGCGGCAAACCACGAGGAAGGGACCGGGTCCGAACTGGAAGAAGACGAGGTCGAGAGACCGAGACCAGGAAGTTCGGACTCAACAAAGACAACGTGACGGGACAAAAAGACACGAAGAGTAACAGGATCAAGACACTTGTAGGCACTTTGTTGATGAGAGTAGCCGAGGAAAATACAAGGACGGGAACGAGAATGCATTTTGTGCGGAGCATAGGGACGCAACCAGGGGTAACAAAGACAACCAAAGACACGGAGCTTGAGATAATTGGGAGACTCATTGAACAAAAGAACAAAGGGAACCTGACCACGAAGTGAAGACGACGGGAGACGATTGATGAGGTACACAGCAGTGGAAAAGGCATAGGACCAATAAGTAAGAGGAAGACGGGCTTGATGAAGCAAGGTAAGACCCGTTTCAACGATATGACGGTGTTTACATTCAGAAAGACCATTGTGTTCGGGAGTGTAAGGTGGGGTGAGAAGATGAGTGACACCATGAGAAGCAAGTTCATGACGCAGTTTAACAAACTCACCGCCACCATCAGTGTAAAGCCTGCAAATGGTAGTAGCAAAATAGTTTTCTACCAAACGTTTGAACGTAGTAAAAACAGACAACACATTAGATTTACGACGTAATGGGTAAAACCATGTATAACGAGTAAAATGGTCGACAAGAACAAGATAGTAGGAAAAACCATCAATTGAGGGAATAGGGGCAGGGCCCCAAACGTCAGAAAAAACTAAATCCAAGGGCCGAGTACTAGAAAGACTAGAAACAGCGAACGGTAGCTTATGACTCTTGTAAGATAGACACGAGTTACAATGAGAAAAGGCCGACGACTTAACAACTGGAAGAGAATTGACACGAAGTAAACTAGACAAAGAGCGAGAGGACGGATGCCCAAGACGACGATGCCACAAATCAGGGGTGTTGCGAGTGGTGACCAGCGCAAGACAGACAGCTCCAGAATCACCACCAAGCTCATACGTATCACCGTTGTTCCTTCCGGTCAGCAGTGCCGCCCCCGTTCTTAGATCCTTCACAACAAACAAATCGGCAAAGAATTCCACCGAAACTGGATTAGTACGACAGAGTTTGGCAACAGATATCAACCGCTTACGAATACCCGGAACACATAAAATATTATTAAGTGTAAGACGACGAGTAGAAGCGGGAAGAGAAGAAGAACCAATATGTGTGATTGCCAAACCTGTACCATCACCAAGATAAACCTCGTCAGGACCATTATAGTATGAATAAAGTGCCAGGTTGCCGAGATCGGGTGTGACATGATGACTCGCAGCCGAGTCCATTAGCCAAGAGTCCTCCGCTGGTGCAGACGGGCGCGGTCGAGAAGGATCAGTAGTGTTGTTAGCCTGCGGGCGCTTGTTGGGAAACAACTGATAACAAGTGCGAGTGGAGTGGCCCGACTTCTCGCAAAATTGGCACACTACACGAGGTGTGCGGCGGCCATCATCGTCACCACGAGAAGAGTCCCAGGAGCCAGAATAAGAGGAGGGCGGCGGAGAAGAGCCGCGACCAACACCACGGCCAGACATTCCTCCTCGACGACCGCGACCACGTCCCCGCTGAGTAGCAAACGCCGTAGCCGGAGAGTCAGGGGAAGGACGAGAGGCACGAAGATCAGCCTCAAGAGCAACAAGGCGATCGAGCAAGTCTTCAAGGGATGGGGTGACGTCACGAGCTCGAATCCCAGCTGCAAACTCCCGATAGTCGGGACCAAGGCCACGAAGGCAGACCGTGACCAACTCAGCGTTAGTAACGGAAGCCGCAGCTAGGGCAAGTTCAGTCGCATAAGCACGGAGGGACTGGATGTACGTAGTAACATCACGATCGCCCTTCTTCTCACCATGAAGGCGATCCCGCAACGTCATTACCCGGGATTGCGAAGATCCAGCATAAAGGCGCTGAAGAGTGGCCCAAGCACTAGACGACGTGGGCGAAGCGCTGATAAACGGGAGAACTCCCTCAAAAACAGAGGCAAAGATGCCATTTAGCAAGAGCTGATCCTGACGATACCAACGCAGGTAAGCAGGATTGCGTGTAGATGCTCCATCAACCGTGATCGTGGCGGGAGGAGCAGCAATAGAGCCATCGAGATAGCCGGTGAGGTCGAGACCAGCCATGAGAGACATGAGCTGAGCACGCCAAGAGGGAAAATTGAGAGCCGTGAGCTTCAACGGGAGAGAGCCCGCCGTGTTGAACGTGACCAAGGCAGCATCGGAAGCAGCGGAGCCACCGCTGGTAGCATCGGAGGCAGAAGAGATATCGGACATGATGAACGACGAGAAGAGGCGTTGAACGTAGACGCCGAAGTCAGGGAAAAAATAGGGTTAGAGAACCAGCCCTGATACCATGTAAGGAATATGGGAATTGTGTGTTGTATTATTAACAAGAGAGGGGTATTTATAACCCAGATTACAAAGTACTAACAATGTACAACTAGGAAAGGAATACTTGGATTACAAGGAAACTACAACTACACGGAATCACCTCTATTAGTAACCATGACTCCATGAGCCTACAGATGGAGCATGCATAATGGTTTTCATCGGGATGGCGTGCAATGTACAAAATCTAGGATCCCTCCTGGCCATGTTGCTAGCTGATGATTTGGATCAATATTCAGTCTCAGGACACCACCGATGGCCGTGATCAAGACCGGAAATACAGTTGTACGTGGAAGCCTTAGATCGAGCTGCATTGCATACATACATTAGCAAGGAGAGGGAAATTAAGGGATCGAGGCAACGGCTGCAACTGCAAAATGGTACTTGTATTGCAGTAACAGCATCTGTGAGAATGAGATGAGATCGATCTCCATGGCTGGATGGTGGTGCAGTGCCGCCACCTTTTCAGCTGTGGGATTTACTGTATTAAATAAGGATATCATTGATTACGAATCATCACTTAACCATATTAGGTTGAACCTATTTATATTTTTATATTTTTATATTTTTACTAGCTTTGTACCTGCATGTTGTGCGGGCGAGTTCTATCTTTTAATTAACGTTACTCAATTTTAGTTTAGTATTTTGATTATTTTAGTGTGTCATCCTCTAATTTTTGTGACTGCAGCATTCAAACTTTGTTTTTTATAGAAATATTCAAACTTTTACAAAGGTCTTAATGTTTTCCAACATTCATGAGATTTCTAGTTTAGCTTCCTTTTATGAGTGGATATGGAAATATTCTCAATTTTTTATTTATTTTCAATTCTATTAATGGATATGTTGTATTTGGAAGATTATACTACAATATTTTGCACAGTTATATTTTTATTTTCTCACGTGATGATAGTTGAACGTAGTTTTCAAAATGATAATAAGGAGCTTTTGTTTAGGAGTAAAAGAGAATAAATCAGAGGTTATATCTAAAGAATTAGTAGTATGAAACAAACTAATAACCAAAAGAAACTAAAAATCCAGAAAAAAATTGTAATTACCCGTCATATAGTATATAAAAAATAAAAAAAACAGAAACCCCAAAAGTTGCGGACGGCTCTCCCAAGACTGACGTGGAGAAAGTCATTTTATGAAACCTTTTAATATATTTAACTAGCTTTGTGCCCGGCCATTGGCTGGGTAAATTTTATAATTAAAAATTATTTAAAGATATAATTAAATAGTATTTAGTTACACAATATTTTTTTCGATGTGTGTAAAAATAATATATTGCCACATTCGATGGGAGGCAAACCAGGTGGCACATATTATGGCCCACAGCAAAACTCTATGGGAGATGCGAGAAGTTTGGCTCGATAGAGCGCCTGTTTTCCTGTTAGACCAGTTGCGTCTGGATGATGTAGCTATTGATATGATTTAATATTTATAATAGGTTAACTTTCAAAAAAAAAATTGTTTCTAGGATGAGACTTATTATAGTTTCATTTGAATTTTGACACGGTATCAATATGATTTTTCACTTAAGATGTTCTATCTTAAATCAACAAATTTTAATACCGAAAGTAAGAACCTTATACATATTGCTTTGTAAAAGTAGTTAGCTGTAAATGATTAATGAATTTTAAACTTGTACTACTTGGGTTTCTATGTATTTACAAATATACTATATTGTTTACCCAACAACTCAACTTTGGACCTTACTATTTGATCCTTTTTCATATGCATTTCTTCCGAAGTTCGTAAATATATCTAATAATATTTTAAACTTTTGTAAATGATAATATCATAAAAAATGAGTTCAGTCTGGAAAAGGAATAAACATCTCAATATGCATAATTCAACAATTGATTAGTTTAACTGAAATTTTGAACGTAATTTATAGCTTCAAAATTAAGCCTTTGTCATATCAACTATTTCCGTGTTTTATTACTTATCATTCCATTATGATTTTTGAATTACATTTTTATCTAAAATAATATTTGAAAATTGGAGGATTTGAATTTTTAATATTTTATATTAGGGTTGGACTAAAATTTGACTTACACTACACGTATACATTGGGAAAGAAAGATTAGAAATATAACGAAAACAAAGGAAAAGGAAAACTATTCGGTGCATATTAAATTATGTGATTTTTTAAAATAACTGCCACATATATAAAACGAAAAAGGGGAAAGAGAATTGCTTGGTTCTTTTTTTCCGCAGGGAAGGATCACGTGGAGCTTTTTTGGCAGGGAAATCCATTATGATTGGCTGAATTTTTTTTGGTAGAAAATGGGACGCTAGAAGGGCGTCCCTGCCTGGTACTTAAATTAAACAATTTTGGGTGATACCTATAGTGTCATACTGGATCCAAAAATTATGTTGCTGAACGGAGCCATCCGAATTAACTACTATCCAGTCGGTGGGGGTGGCTGCCAAGAAAGTTCATGTCTGCTTTTAGTAGTCGTCGCGGTGGAAAGTTCCTGGTTGTTGTCCTGCGCTCGCTTTATTGTTGACGTCCAGGCTTTGATCCGGTGTGCAAGGACGCTAGCCTCCAGGAATTTGTGTTCGAAGACCAGGTCATTTCTTCTTCTCCACAGGTACCAAGACGCCACACCAAACAGCAAATTTGTCGCCATCCAGCCTGCAAAGTTTAATCCATGTGTAAGGGAGGACTCAATTATTCCAAGTTAATCCCATACCTGTCTGGCCATAGGGCAAGTTCGAATGACGTGCTCCGCCGTTTCTGGTCCTGATCTGCAGAGCTCGCACGCATCGCTGTCGCAAAGCTTCCTCCGCTTCCTTTCACCGTTTGTCAAGAGGCGATCGTGCAGGGACAGCCAAAGCAAATGCCGTATGCGGTTGGGTCCGGGCCACTTCCAAACGTTCATCCACTTTGGTTGGTTGTTCACATCAACTTCCTTCTCTGTATCTTCTTGCAACCAGTCCACCGCCGCTCTGTACGCGCTACCAAGTCGGAATTGTCCGTCACTTTCCAGACTCCATATAGTGGTGTCCTCCATATAGTGGTGTCCTCCCCTGCTTCATGGAGAGGCGTATCTGTACCTGCAAGTAGAGAGAGCATTGAGTCAGGGAGGTGGTTATTGACAATTTGCCATTTCCACTCACCTGATGAATCCACCATCTCTGCTACTGAAAGGTCCCATTGAATGGCATGCCCATTATTGATAACATAGTCTTTCAAAGCCAGGCCTGCTGCCATCCACTAATCATCCCAGAATCCGACGCTCCTGCCTTTTCCTAATCTCCCAGATGGTATGCTATTTCATAAGAGGCAAAGCCTCCCTAATTCCTTTCCAGAGTCTAGAAGTACGATTCTGGCTGAGAGAGACACTACCACCACCGTTGTGTTTAACATATTTGCCATGCAGCACCCTAACCAAAGGTCTTCTTCATTGTTTAGAAACTGCCAGCCAAGCTTCATCAGCTAAGCGAGGTTCAGGGCTCTGGCCGATCGAAGACCGAGTCCACCCTCCTCCTTGGGCTTGCAGATTGTCTCCCAGGTGACGAGGTGGGTTTTTGCCTTGCCATTTTCCCTGCCCCAGACAAATCCCTTAATCTTCTTGTCAATTATATCGCAAACATGACAGGGTAAGACCGCAGTCTGCATAACGTAGTTAGGAAGCGCATTAAGGATGGAAGTAGCCAAGGTGACCCGTCCAGCAAGCGAAAGACTCTTCGTGACGCGGCCGTGGATAACAGGCACGCCCAAGTATTTACCAAGGTTAGTAGTACGAGGGATTCCCATTAAGCTACTTAGCCTGTTCTTAGTACTTTCCTTAGTATTCCTCGAGAAATACACTCTTGACTTCTCTTTGCTGACTTTCTCTCCAGAAGCTGAGCAAAATTGGTCTAGGCAATCCATCACTGTCCTGGCTTGTCTAACATCTGCCTCTGCTAGGAGCACAAGATCATCTGCAAAAAACAGATGGGTTAGCTGTGGTCCATTCTTAGACAGGCAAATCGGTTTCCAGTCCCCAACCTCCACACACTTTTTAATATTATGATTTAAGCGCTCCATACATAAAGTAAAAAGATAAGGAGAAAGAGGACATCCCTGTCTAAGCCCGCGTGTGGGTTTGAAATCCTCAGTGCAGTTCTCATTCCAAAGAACCTGGAAACTAGCTGTCGTGACACAGGCCATCACTAGAGAGATGAAATCCTGAGGAAAACCAGCGGCATCCAGAGTAGATTTGAGGAAGCTCCAGTTAATCCTGTCATACGCTTTAGCCAGATCAACTTTCAGCACCATCAATCCCTTCGCCCCCTTCTTCTGATTCATAGAGTGTATGATCTCCTGAAGGATGATTATATTGCTGGTTATGTGACGTTTAGGCACGAAACTGGTTTGGTTCTCGTCAACAAGCTCCGGCATCAATAGCTTGAGACGATCAGCAGGCACTTCGCTACGATCTTATAACTGACATTGCATAACCCAATCGGTTTAAATTGAGTCATATTTCTCGGGCTGTCCACCTTAGGCAGCAAGGTGAGCAATGTCGAGTTACAGTTTCTAATCTTCTCTGGATTCTGGAAGCAGCTGTCAATAAGTTCCCGGAGCTCGACCTGAATGGTATTCTAGCAGTGTTGGTAGAAGATAGCATGGAACCCGTCTTTGCCAGGAGATTTCAGGCTCCCCATATTCTTGATGATGCCGCAGATTTCTTCCAGAGACGGAGTAGAAGCCAGCCTGTTCATTAGGGAAGCATCCACTGCCTTGAAGTCCGCGCAAAGATTCTGGACTATAGCCGTATCTGCAGTGAATAACTCGATGTAAAAGTCCTAGGCCATTTTCTGCAAAGTCTCCTGATCTTCAACCCATACTCCATCATCATTTTACAACCTGATGATCTTATTTCTTCTCCTCCGGGCCAAGGTGAAGGTGTGAAAGAAAGGTGTGTTGCTGTCTCCGTTATTGATCCAGTTATCTCTTGATTTCTGCATCCAAAGTAACTCTTCTTGCCAGAGGGTTTGCTCTAACTCTTCCCTGACCCGGGTTTCCTCTTGAATAGTCCTTGGGTTGGGTTTACGATCGTTGATAAGCTCCCATTTGGCCAGCAGCTTCGATAGGGATCTCTTCCTCTTGAAAATGTCCCCGAAAACATCTTTGTTCCATATTTGGAGGGCTTCTTGAAGATCAAGGAGGGAAAGATTAAAATCCCTGCCACGTTTCCAGGCTGCTTCAATGGTATTTTGGAACGTTTCATGGGAGAGCTAGGCCGCCAAAAACCGGAAGGGTCTTTCCTTGTTGGGGGCCGGATTATCAATTGAACTCCGGATGAGAATTGGACGGTGATCTGAACGAATCCGGGGTAGGTGCGTATTCAAAGTATCTGGGAAGCAGTCTATCCAATCCCTGTTGCAGAGGGCGCGATTAAGGCGTTGCAAAAGTCTGCCATTAGTTCAAGTAAACCGCGGACCTGTGTAACCCACATCAATCAAGCTACAGTCGTTGATGCAAGCATTGAAATGGGTTGTTCTCTGAGCATTGAACCCCGCTCCCCCTGCCGGTCAGAAGGATTGCAGATAGAATTGAAGTCCCCAACTAGAAGCCATGGGTTTTTCATGTTCTGCTCAATACGACGGAGGGAGTCCCAAAGCGGAAGGCGGTCGTGGTCGTTCGGCTTCGTGTAGATCGCCGTCATTTCCACTGTGCGATTATCCTGCAAGTTTAAACAACAAAAATGTATGAAATGAGGGTCTCTATCTACATCAGTAACCGTCAATTCCGCAGCCTTCCAGAGGACCCAAATCCCCCCAGATAAGCCAACGGCATCAACTTTCTCAAAGCGATCAAAACCCATTTTAGCAATCACCGCGTCGGCCTCTATCCCACTGATTTTGGGCTCGACGATGAAAACGATATTGGGTTTGGAAGCAAGCATATAATCTTTGAAAGCATAAAGAAATTTGGGGCTTTTATCCCCACGACAATTCCAGCTGAAAACACTAAACATAGAAAAAAGCAAGAGGAAGGGCGGGAAGGGACTCCCTGTTAGTCCGCGCTGATCGGCGTTGGCAGGGTGCTCTGATCCGAGTTGGTCTTCTGGGTTCCGGGAATGGCCGCACTGTCCTCCATTCTCACGTCGCTAGCCGCCGTAGTCAAGGCTTTTCCGAATTCCTCCGCTTTAAGCTTAGATTGGATGATGAAAGACTCTATATCCCGCTGGGTGATAGGGAAGGTGGGTTCCTTCACCAGCTGATTTACTTCGCGCTTCATCACTGTGGAGTTTTGAATTGGCTTCTTCGCAATTTTCAGATGTCGATCGTTCTTATTCCCAGGGCTAGGCGAACCGTTGGTATTTTATTCCTCGAAATGTTGCCTGACTGAATGAGAGGTTACATTTGGGTTTGCGTTTTCCTTCATAGTAACTTCTGGGCTTAGCTTGACCAAAGATGGGCTGGAAGAGAGAATTCCCATTGCTAGGTCGTTAGGGCCAGCAACATGTGGGCTCTGAGTCCGCGGCCCAGAGTCAGTAACCAGGCTTTGGATGTTGGAGGCATCCTTGACAGCTCCCATCGGAACCCACTCCTGAGAGCCGTTGATAATCTTCTTGTTTCCCTGTGCAGGTTTACCTCCATCCGCTGAGCCTTTCCCCTTCTGAAGATCCGATTTTCCTTTCTTGTGTTCGGATTTGTGATTCGCCTTTCCTTTTCCATCATTCCCAGTCGTCGTGCCGTGAGTGTCTCCCTTCGAATATCCAGTGCTTTTGGTCGTTTGCTTTCCCTGGTTGGTAGGTTTTACTGGATAGTTCCCTTGATTGTCGCTGACTTTCCTAGTTGGTTTGCGAGATTTGCGCACCACCTGCATCCAAGGACCATAGCCGGTCGGCGGCTCCACCGGTGATTCGATCTGGGCGGCGCCGCTTGTTGATTGCACTGTAGACCCTGAAGTTAGCATAGTAACCAAGTTGTTCGGTTTCTTTGGGCAGGTGTCCTCCGAATGGCCGATTCTTCCACATTCGAAGCAGATTTGGGGGAGGTTTTCATACAGAACTTGTTGCCAGAATCCGTCCAAGCGAATGCGGGTCGGGAGAGGTTTCATCATGTCCAGTTCTATGGCAATCCTTGCAAACTTCCCCCTTTCTATCATCTCTATGTGGTAATCCAATTTGACAGTTCTACCTATAAGATTGCCGAGCGCGAACAAGACTTCCCGGTGGTAGAAATGTACAGGGAGCTCCGGTAGTTGGACCCAGGCGGTGATAGATTTGTGAATCTTGTCGGACGTTCTAAACTTTGGTGACCAGGGATGAACCACGAGGTAATGGTCGAAGAACGTCTCGTTGTTGAGATCCATGATGTCCATTGATCCAGTTGGGCGCCACTTCCATCTGAGTTGGGAGCACAGATAATTGTACGAAACCGATCGCCCGAGCAACCGGATAACTAAGGTTTTCTTTCACGGAGAACATAGTCTTTCTTTGAATTTTTCTGAGACTTTCAGCTCTGGTTCCCCCGCAAAGGATCCGGCCACCAGATCCTGTTCGCCAACGAAAGTCCACCGATTGGCGGTGGTTTTTGGATCGTGACCTTGACCTGAGAGCGCTGACTTAAAATTCAGCGGCGGAAAATTGGAGGGGTTCGCTAAGGCTGATTCCTTCGTGTGGACGGGACTCATCGCCTTAGCTAAGGAAGGTGCAAAGGTTTCAGGGAGGGAGATGGCATCCGGCGGACGGCCAGTTTGGGCGGCAGCCGGCGCCGAGAAGTGAGCAAAGAGTTGAGTTTCAGAGAGCATTCCAGTGAGGCTGAACTCTTTTATCCAAAAATTTTATGATTGGTTGAATGAGGTGCTAACGTGGAGGCATGATTGATGAGAGAATTTGAAATGGAAAAGACTTTTTTTTTTTTTTTTTGACAAATGAAAAGACTTTTTTGGGAAACTTTATAATATATTCTTTAGAAGATTAGATAATAATAAAGAAGATTATAGCTCTCGTGATCGGAACAAAATAATATTGTTTATTAGTAAAAAAAATTATTTGTTTATTTTATGCTTCTCTAATCTTTCCCACAAAAATCCTGCGCAATAGCCGAACAGCTCGGATAGAATTACCGGCGTGGTCTCTTGATCGTCGGCGGTAAAGTGTAGGTCAACACCTCGCATAGAATTGACCGTTTCACGCATAAAGTTCATCTTCTTATCGGCTGTCACCCTCGCCCCTGATGATGACGATGGGTATTGGTTATGGCTGAACAACGGCAACAGGGTGGTCGATTTTCACGGTAGGGGCGATATTGGGAATAATCGAGCAACGGGGATGGGGTTGATGACGGTCAGAAGGTGGTTCGGGATTTGAGTACACTTGGCCAATCAGATGGTGGAAATTGAAACCAAAAGGGCAAATTGAATCGACGACGGTTTAAACAAGGGGGAGGATCCTGAATTAGAGAGGGGAGCCTTAATGACGATGGTGATTTCGAGGCTGTCGGGATCTGGATGGTGAGTGGTGGCGGTCGACCAGGGACAACAACGACGATGGTGGTTAATTGGCACAACAGAGACGATGATGGGACGACCGGACGGCGACAATTGGGTTGATGACGCAAATGAAATCTGAGTACCTGACCGTCGAAGATTCGGGATTTGGGTGGTTATGTCTGGTCGGCGGCAGCAACGATGGTGATTGTGGGTTGCTACTGCGGAAACAATGCTAGCGATGATGAACAGAAGGCTGCTTCGGGGCTAATGACGATGGTGATTTTGCCTGACAAAGTTGGGATTTTGGTGGTGATGTCAATCGACGACAACAACGATCGAGGTGGGGGATTGCTTCCACGAAAGTGTTGCCTGGGTTTACAATGGAAGGACAAAAGGAGTGAAGGGAACCGGCTGTGCTGCTTTGTGTTTTGTTACTTAATTTATGTTTTATTAATTAAACAACTAAACCAGAACCAGAGTCACCCAATAAATTACATACCCAACCATCTTAACCGGTTTGAATAATATGGCGGCATTAGTGCCGCCACTTTACCACAGAATTTCGGTCCAAGATAGGGTGCATAACTCATGGTTATGCACCCGTCAGTAAACCAACATGAGCCGTCGATCTGGAGCGAGGAGATCTAACGGCTGGGGTCGGAGCGGGGTGGGGTAGGGGTATTTTTGTCCATTATTTGAATTTATGTCTTTCCCTCTTGGTTCCTTTTTGGTTATTTTCAGCCGAGCTAGAATTGGATTTATGAGATAGAATGAGAAGTAAACAAAGCAATCGAGAGCTTTTCTCCGAAGGATTACTCGATGGCGAGAAGGTCGGTGGAGGACGCGATTCTTAGCTTAATCGGCGGTGGACTTGCAAGTTATTAGTTTTTAGGTTTTCTTCTTCTCTTTTCATCTTCTTGCTCAAGGTTGTGGTGCGATTTGCTTGTGTTGAAGTTTCTACTGGATGTTGTTTGGTCTCCGTCGAGGTAATTTATAGTTATAGTAGGATTTTATGTTTTCGCATTGATTCGGTTCTGTAATTTGTTTTTGATTTTGTGTATATATGATTTATCTGCGTTTTCTCTTTTGTGCTCTCTGTTTTTTGTTCTTGGTGATCTGTTTGTATAAGTTTGATCTGTTTTGTATAAGTTTGTTCAGTTGATTGATTCGTAGTTGAATTTATATTTTGTGCATGAATTTTTTGAATGTTCTCTGTTGACTCGGCTTTTTTTACTGCAATGAGTGATCTTAATCAAGGCGTCATTGTTTCTTTGAATGAATCTAATACTGGATCTAGTTCTTCACATAGCGTTGTTGAATTGGGAGGTAAGAATTTTAAATGCGTTTGGTAAGTTGAAGTTTGTATATATGTTATACCATACTGGTATTTATGGTATTTTTGCATATGAGTGTTGTGTTTTATTTGTTGTAGATTGTTTTTATAGTTGTTGTGATTTTATGTTTCTGTATATATGTTATACCATAGAATACCATGTTATACCATAAAAAATCATACTGGTATTTGTAGAGTTTTTGAATGTAATAAACTTTACCATATTATACTATGGTGGTATTACATTTTGTACAGAATTAATGTTTCATTCTTTTTATGTTTTAGGTTTTGATGGTATAGATCCTAATGTTCGAAGTTTCTGGAACAAGCTTGAGTTCGGTACAACTGATGATGCATATAGATTTTATGTGGATTATGGGAACTATAAAGGTTTTTGTGTGAGGATTTATCATCAGTCGGCATGTCCAAAGCTTAATAATGGTTCGATGGCGGTTTATTATATCAAGTATTGTTGCAATAAGGAAGGCTGGAGGATTGGTAGTGAGAATAATCCTGCTAATCGTGGTTCTATTGATGTGAAGGATCGTGTTCGTCGTGTTCCAGAAATCAGGGGATGGTGCCTGTATTCGAATTAGGTGGTTTAGGGAGTTTAAGTGTTATAAGATTTATAAGTGGTCTCCTCCTCGTCGGCCGCTTTCCCCCATCCATTCTCTCTCTCGATCTCAGATCTATCTACCCTGCCGGCCGCTTTCCCCCTCCTTTCTCCTCTGTTGAGCGGCACAAGCACCCGTAGGTGCCATCGCAGGTCTTGCAGGTTGAACCTCTCCATGTCGCAGGAACAACAGCCAATTCGCCTGGTCGATACTCCTCACGGCCTGCACGTGGGCCCTGCTGCCGCCGACGACAACTGAGCTTACATGGGAGGCCTGAATGCTGCACGAAACTCACGGTTGGCGCATCGGTGGAGGAACGAGAATGACAACGGGAAGGAATGAGAATGACGGTGGCGGCGGTTTAGAAGATGGAGGGGCTGCACATGGCTGTAGTGGGGCCGCACAAACCTTTGTTGCTTAAAATTTCTAGGAGGAAGAAGTAACATTATTCGTCCTCTTCCATCGCCGAGTTGTTGTCTCACCATTATCCGTGCCAGAGAAGGATTTGCAATGAGTTTTGACGGAGAATATTTGGGATTTTTGGGTGATTACTCAATTACACACCTACCGGTAATTGCCTTGTGGGCTCGTGGCTTCCCTTCGCTTACGAACTAATTCCAGCCTAATCAACGGTAAAGAAAATAAAATTAAGTCATGTTTATTAGTTTATCTAATGAAGATAATTGGTCCATGGAGTTGCGACTTCTGATCTTATTGGGAAGCCAAGTTCACTGGAAAGCACACCAGAAATTCCCAAATACATACCACTAATTTCGTGAAACATACCAGAAACATTAGAAAGCAAATCATAAATATTTTTAAAACACACCAAAAAACTTTTAATGTGAACCATAAATCTTATGAAGCAAACGAGAAACATTATAAAGCATACCATAAATATTTCTAAAACACACTAGAAATCTCCTATTCACCATCACAAACACGGTAAAACAAACCACAAAAAACATACCAGAAACCTCCCAATGCATACCATAAATCACATAAAACAAACCAGAAGTCCCACAAAACAAAGCTCAAATATTTCATAATCACACCATAAACCTCATAATGTAAACCACAAACACGGTAAAGCAAACCACAAAAAGTAAACAAAAAACGTCCCAATGCAGACTAAAAATCTCTTAAAACAAACCAGAAACCCCACAAAGCAAACCACAAAAATTTGTAAAGCACACCAAAAACTTTTTAATGCAAACCCAAAACACGATAAAGCAAACCACAAAAGGCATACAAAAAAACATGAGAAAACCAAACCATAAATCTCGCAATGCAGACCATAACATCTGGTGGTCGTTGACCGTTGACCAAACTCCGACGACCGTCAGTGAGCAGATTCCGGCGCCGATAGACATATTCCGGCCCTGATAACTAGATTCCGACGCCGGTAAGCATATTCCGACCACGGTGAGCATATTCCAGTGACAGTGGCATATTCCGATGAGAAAATAGCATATTCCGGCAACGAAAAGCATATTCCGGTGACCGGATTCCAGCGACCAAAATTTTGGGCAGAAAAAAATTTGTTTTTTATTTTTTATTATTGTTTAAACATAATTTTCATAATGACAATTATACCCCTGTTTTGATTTTACACTAGGTCAACTCAACTAATAAAAAGTCATCACATCCCTACCTTTCTATTGAAGCTTCAACGGAGCTTCCCCTAGGGAGGGGAAAATAGACCAGATCGTTAGGAAAATCGTGGTCTAAATCGAACCGCACAATTTGGTGCAAACCGTAGACCGTTAAGTAGGATCTAGTCTGTATTATTTGATATTTTGAGCTTTTGGTCTGGTCTGGTTTAGATCGCAATTTGTCGGACCAAACTGTGGACCCAACCGACTTGTCAATACGTTTTAGTAGCCCTTTCAACCATTCTCCCAACTCCCACAACGAGACCCAGGTCTCAACCTTAATTTTGAGAATCTTGTCCCCTCCTTCCTTCACAACCACATTTCACCAGAGAATGGAGACAATCGATATGTTAGGGTTTATGACGTTATGGTGCAAGTTGGAATGCTTTGACTTTGTATCTTTGTTATGTACTAAGATTTAGGGTGTTAAAATTTAATTTATATTTTAAAGCAATAAATAATTTTTTTCTTGGATATTGGTTCAATTTTTGTGTGGTTAACTAAACAAATTGTTAATTTTTCGTTGAGTGTGGTCTATCTGGACCAGACTATGCCGGACCAGACTGTACATGCGTGGTCTAGTATGAACCGTATAGTTTGTAGTATGATATGTGGTCTATACTCCAGCCTCTCGGTCTACACCATAAACCGTATATGGTCTGGTCTAGACAGAATTTTATAATAATTTGGTTCGTTCCTTGGTCTCATGAATTTTATAATTACTGAAGAAAAATATACCGAATTGACATTTCGACCGGACCAAACTGGACCAAAGCGGACCGAATGCACTATTGGTCCAGTCCTTGGTCCTAAGATATCTTTCACTATTGGACCACAATTTTCCTGAGTTTGGTCTGATTCGGTTCCTATCCGATGCCCACCCTTACGTGTAGTGGCATAACAAGTTCTTTCATTGATAATCCGATTATGTATAGGCTACCGTGTCTAGTTGAATTCCCAAATAAAACTGCTAGTACCAGGTGAACTCATATTGCCAAATTAGAAGAGAAGAAAATGATTGAGAGATTGGGTATGGTGCTCACTAAACCTCCGTAATATGTAACAAGTTAGTCTTATATTTGAGTCATTGTACCTAGGGATGCCAATGAGTCGGGTTGAGTACATAACTAATAGAGATTTGAAAGGGACAGAGGATTTGGGAAGGGGAACGAGATTGAGAGGTCGACGATGACATGATTTCCAATTTGGAAGGGACGGAAGAATTAGGGATTTCGATGTGTAGATCTATAGGAAGAACAAAGGTAGAACGTAGGATGAGGGCGGGGGACACAGCGGGAGGGGAGAGGTGGGGAGTGAGGTGTCGGCGTCGTAAGGAAGGAATCTCCAGCGGTGGGGTGTAATAGGTCGAAAAGGAAAGGGTAAAGTAGATTTTTTTTAATTAAATAAATATATATATATATATATTCCACGTCACATTGTCACGTCGACAAAAATTCATCATGTCATCAACAACCGTTTGTTCAGTCAGCAATCGTGACAGTGTCGTTAAACTTTTGGACGGAATGGCTATATGAGTGTATTTTTCAAAATTTGGATATATTTGTCACAACGCGAATATTTATGGCTATAAAAGTGTATTTTGCCAAAATAAAAGTCTAAAATCAGGTTTTTCATACAAAAAACACCAATCTAGAGCATACAAGCAAATTATAAAATATCCATACAAAGTGTTCAACATTAAAGATAAACATCTGTAAAGAACATGATTAATTGAAAGCTTCTTCTTCCTTATCAACTAAACTTCTTTACTCTCCACTCCAGAATATCAACTTTATACTACACAATTAGGAAGAACAAATTGTACATGTCTTCACAAACATAACGATGATTAGTTGCTTAAGAAAAATATATTACTTTGAATATTATTCACCAAAAAACTAATTATATTGGTGTGGGCGGGTACCCATGAGGCGGGTATGCCTAAACTAGGGGTGGGCATTCGGTAGGTTCGGTTTCGAATGAACCGAAATTATGAATATCGGGTCCCCGAAATTTTCCCAAACCTCAAACCGAATTCGAACATAATTATAATTCGGTTCGGCTTGGAATTTCACACAAAACCGAATTTGTGACGCTACTTCTATCTTCTCCCTTTTAAATTATTTTCACCCCTTATATAAACAATAAATATGCAATTATATGCATCATACCAAATCCCATCAATCGAATCACTTTTTCGAGAAATACAAGACATCTAAGTCATATAAGTAAAGTATTTATTCATTGATAAGAAAAAATCAAATATTTCAACATCATAAGTCATAAAACACTAACATGATTCAAATATTTAAGTCTCAAAACAATTACAAACATAAAAATCCACCATTTATAGCTTGCAATTATAGTAATTTGGTTTTTCGATCGGAATTTCGGCTGAAAGAATCCTAGTTCCGAAATATTCATATTTTCCTTCCGAATTCCGAACCAAACAGCATTTCGGTTTCGATTCGGTTCGATTTAATTCAGTTTCAGTTTGATTTCTATTCGGGTTTATCGAACCGATTGCCCACCCCTATCATAAACCCAAACCAGTGAATAGTGCAACGGGTTTAAACCCGAACCCGACCTAAAAACTATCAACACGGATTTTACACGCTTTGACCGGATTGAGTCGAATAGAATATCGATGGGTTCGAATTTTGTTGTCATCCATATTTGTACCATATCCTTTGTGCTTGCCTTGTCAAATGGCAAAAATAGGAAAAGAAAAGAGTGGCGGGCTGGGTGGGCTGTTAATTGGGCTAGGCTTGCTTTGGATATCTCTGTTGTTTACTGGGAATGAAAAGGCCCACCCTAATTTCGAGGAGAGACGGAAACCCTGAGACGAGCGAGACATATAGGGAGAAGAAGCGTTACCGTCCTCCAGCCGTTGACAATCAACTAAACAATGGTTTGGGGAAAAGATAAAATCTCGGAGAGGCAGGAGATGGGAGAACCTCCTTCGCCCAAAAAACAAAAGACGGAAGATCGACCTGATCATCATGACGAGCAGCTGGAGGTTGGTGCGGCAGATCCGCCGCCATCGTCATCTTTTTCTTCTAGTGTGAGTCCGGCGCCGGTGGTATCTCCGGAGAGGAACCTGCTGGATTCAGGAGCACCTGATCAAGAGGTGCCTGTGGGAGATGAGTCGTTCGAGGAACCGTCTAGTCCTATGTCCTGGTTGGGACTAGATCCTAAGAGCCCATGGCACGAGATAGTTATGAAGTCGATGAATACTGATTTTGGGTGAGTGTATTAATTTGCGCTGTTTGTTGTTCAATTTTTGGTGATGGTGTTATGCTGGAATTAATTCGTGTATCTGTATGTGTTACGTTGGAATAGTTAGTCGTGGGTTCGATTAGTGGGAGTGAGCTAGATAGTTAGTTAGTTAGGCGTCTTGTTGTTGTTGGGTAATTAGTTTCCTTGAGCCTGTTATCATGTGCATGTATGCTTCATTGGATATGACTTTACGATCATGATCTCACTCAGTCGTCATATTGATTGTAGTTCTTCTTCGGAAGACGAGGAAGGAGATCTAAAGCCCGAGGAGGAAGAAAGGATGAAAAGGGACACTCTAGGCCTTGCTGATATAGCTATAGAATACTACAACAAGACGGAAGTATGTTGTGTTTGCTTTTTGTGTGTTCTCAATCATCACAGAGCTTGTTCAATTCCCTGTGTTCCCAGTCTATGGATCGAATTGCTTACTTATATCTATTATTGTTTGTTTGATGATGAACAGCGCGTGAGTTATGTGTTTGACAAGCCCTTTCTTTGCCGTTGCATTCTCTTTGAGCTTGTGATGGTTTTCCATTTCAACTTCACCGCCAAGGAGGAGAACCCCTCTCCCAAGGAAGGGAACAACCCTTCCAGTCCGTTGTTTTTTGCTGAGGCCATCAGATTCTACGGGGGAGATTTCAACATTCTCAAATGTGTCAAGTTGGATACTTTTGGTGGTGACAGTAAGTAGTGTAGTTATTTGTGTATTGTTGATTCAATCAAATTGCTTATAGATGGATGGTTAGTTAGATATCTCAAGTTGACTTGTTAATGATGATGCTTATTACTTTGCTTTATGCAGATGGTGTCCGCAATGGTTGCATCTATTGCCGTAAAGAAATTAAACATCCTCCTGTGGGAATATGCGAGTTTGGTGTGAACGAGATTGATGATTACAAAAACTTAGAAAGACAAATGAAAGCAAACACCAGTCCATGACCAAGGAAGAAGCTGACTGCCTGACTGCCACCATTACCTCTCCTTCCCATACCCCAGATGCCGACCCACCTGTTCAAGTAGTAAATTTCTTTCCCTTGTTGTTAGCTGCGTACCAAACTTGGTTTAACTTATATACTCTATGCAAATCTGTCCAGAGAAGTATGTTATTTAATATGTGTTGCTGCTGCTATTAGAAACCCCAGTAGTAGTAGTAGTAGTAGTCGTCGTTCGGTTTGAGCGAGCAATGCTCTTTCCAAGTCTGCGATCCATCATGTATTTTGGTTTCTTAAACTTATGCTCAGTATTCTAACTATCAGTCAGTTGTATGTTTAATTAATTGTTCATAACTAAATCCTCCCCATGTCTCGGGGGCAACGTATTTGTGACTGCCAAGGGATGACATTGATCTATCTGGCTTCGGTTGGCTCTGCTACCAGCTCGGGCAAAGGATCTTTCTGGACTCTGTATAACAGAGTCTGTTTGCAACTTGGGTACTGAGGTTTATTCATCTTCCTTATGTGTAGTTGTGTACAATTAAGCTTTCTTCTTGACAAGTTGTGAGTGTTAGAGAGGTGGCATTTTCACGAGCTACTTCCACAATGCTTTATATGATCGGTGAGACATAAAGAGAGTAAAATTTTCTAATAGAATGGGTGTAACGAAATTTTGTAGTTGTAGCTAGGCTTTTTGTATAAAAATTGATGGAAAAAATCCCACTGTACACATGTTCTTAAAAAAAAATTCCAAAATACATAAGTCATAATTTTTTCTCCCAAAGTACACATGTTTGGCATTCACCGTTTTAAAAAAAACGGTGACGTATTCACCGTTTTTCCCTTAAACGGTGAACAACGAGCAAGTCAATCACCGTTTTAGAGGCAAACGGTGAATAGATCACCGTTTTAATGAAACGCGGTGATAGTCTATCCGTTTCTTTAGGCCACGATGAAGCGACGCGGATCGCTGACATGGATACTTGCTACCCCCCCCCCCCCCTATAAATAGATCCTTCCCCCACTTGCAAATCACACCACAACAATTATTCTTCTTTCTCCCTCAATTTAATCCGCTCTAGTCTCGTTCTAAGTATGCTCTTTGGTTGCGGATAAGTCCGATCTTCCACATCAGAAAGAATTACTAGAGTTTGACCCTAAAGCTCCCGTCCCGCTAAGCTCTCGTCCCTTACAAACCCAAACCCGTCGAACCTCTGTCCGGCTTCTGCCAAAAAATGGAGGAAGAGGCTCTTCGTGTAGGTTTTTGGTTTTTTTTTTTGTGTTTTTATTTTTAATCAAAACAATTTGATTTTGTGATTTTTTTTATCAAATCAATCTCTGATTTCATAACTTTTTTTTATAGATGGGTGCCGAGATATACGATCCTCGATTGTATATCCATTATGGGCCAAGAGATATGAGACTCTTAACCGATCAAGAAGCTCATCGCTCCCGTGCTATTTGGGATAACAATCCGGTAATTTGATGATTTATTTCCTTTATTTTATTGTTTTCTAAGGTTTTATTTTGCTTTATTTAAACTAATAAATTGATGTTTTTCCTATTTTTTTGAAGGAATCACTTATTCCCGTCGTTCATAAAGGGACCACAAACTTGCCCGCTTGGCATCCATGGTTGGCGCCCTATATAGAGAGGACCGGATTGGAGTATGTTGCGCCATTTCATGCGGATCGAAATCGACAACGATCTGCTTACGGCAATGGCGGAGCGATGGCGTCCCGAAACCCATACGTTCCACCTTCTGGAGGGGGAAATGGTTATGTTTTTACAACTGATGGTGGTGTGGTATTTATAGAAAAATTGGCTAATGTTCACCGCCTTTGTCAAACGCGGTGAACATCATCACCGCGTTTGTCTCAAACTGTGAACATTAAGTAGTTGTGACCTAATTTTCACCTACCAGGGTTGGGAAACGTGGGAAATAATCACCGCCTTAGCCTTCGGCGGTGAAGATGTTCCCCGCTTTGCCCTAAAACGGTGAAGTTTTCACCGCTTTTAACTTAAACGGTGACGTCTTCACCGCTTTTAACTTAAACGGTGACGTCTTCACCGTTTTTGTTTAACGCGGGGAACACTTCACCGCTTTATACAAAGACGGTGAACACGTCATCGTTTTATTTTAAAACGGTGAAATGTTCACCGTTTTTGACAAACGCAGTGAATAATGCCAAACATGTGTAGTTTTGCAAAAAAATTTGTAATTTATGTATTTTGAGAATTTTTTTTAAGAACTAGTGTGCTTTGGGATTTTTTCAAAAATTGATACTACTATCCGTGGTTTTGTCCATAAACTCTTATTAGCTGAATCCTTGAAGACCTACAAGATTTAAAAAACTTTTTATATGATGTCGGAATTTATCTAAACATCAAAATAGTATTTAGTTGAATTGTTATATACCAATCTAATTATCGCTATAATCTTTCTAATAAGTTATCTTCAATATTCACATAATCTATTAACCGTCAAATTTTTAATTATCCATCCATTTCACCAATCACAGGATCAAAATGACGCCTTAATTGGATCGTTTGTGAGGCTGAGCCTAGTGCCTAGTGCTATAAAAGAACTTAATTGGATCATCAAAAAACTCGGGTTGGATCCGGTTCTTAAGCCTCATTGTTTAAGGAGGTTCTTAAACCATTTTTATTGGCTGATACTAGATTAGGTAGTTTTTTTTTATAATGGTGATAACTGATACTAGATTAGGTAGTTAATGAGGGGTTAGTAGTTAATAGTTAGTTGGAATAAATAAGATATTATGAGAATATAATTAACATTACTCACTAATGATTCTCTTTCTCTCTCCCCATTGAACTTCTCCATAACCCTCTCTCTCCACTACAATTAAAAGGAATTTCGAAATTAAATTAATTAAATATTATTATTTAATAAATTCGAACTTAATATTTTTTATTTTTTAAAATTAAAATTAAAAATTAAACATATATGCTCTCTCTCACTTCGTGGCAACTTGCAATACAGTATTAACATTTTGCAATGACATTATCAACATTTATGAAATGAATGGTTATTATTATACCTCATCATTATTAACGACTTCAATATACTTATCAATTCCTTACAATTACATTATTAACAATTTTGGATCAATTGTTACTGTTTTATAGTTTCGTCATCAACGCCTATGAATGAATCATTAAAGTTATGTAACATAGTCATTAATAGTTTGAATAACAATATCATTGATTTACAACATCTTTAGTACAAATGATTCACATTTACACATCATGTTTATAACGGAATGGGTTAGCATGGTTACTTAATTTTCAGTAATCAAGGTGGCTTCTAAAATCTCCACCGTTCATTATCTTTATTTTAAGTTATTTTTAAATTAACGGTAAAGATTATAATAAGGGTAATTTTGAAAATGAAAAAAGTATCACACCTGATTACTCTATATATTGTACCCAAATCCTAATCCTACAGCAACTCACCCACCCTCTTCCGCTACCTCCGCCGGCCGCCGCCCACCCCATCCCTCCTCCTCTTCCATACCCTCCCACCACCACCCTTCCTCCTCTGCTACCCCCGCCGCCCCACCTCAACCCTCCTCCAAACCCACACCCAACCACCCCAATCCTCCTCCCTTCCCACACCCTCCTACCACCACCCTTCCTCCTCTGCTACACCCCGCCGCCCACCCCAACCCTCCTCCATTCCCACGCCCAACCCCAACCTTCCTCCATTCCCACGGTCTCTCTCTCTCTCACTCATCGGCCACCTGCTGCCATTACCGGTCAAGTTCTCCCCTCTTCCTCCGCTTTCTCTCTCGCTAGGAGAGGCTCTAGATCTGGGTTTACTTTTTTGGTACTGGTTTATTTGTTTCGTGTTATGAAATGGTAGTTTTGTTTTTCTTAATGGTATTGATTTATTTCTGCAATGGTATCGTTTTGACTTTTGTAATAATATAGATTGTTTATATTGGTAGTTTTAGTGTAATGGTATTGTTTTTCCTAATGGTATTTATTTATTTCTTCAATGGTATTGGTGTTTTCCGAAATGGTAGTGGTTATCTAGCGTATTGGTATTAATTTAAATCTGCAATGATATTTATTTTTTGTGAAATGGTATAGATTTATATTGGTAGATTGTTTATATTGGTAATTTTCGTGTAATGGTATAGATTAATTTCTGCAATGGTATTGATATTTTTCGAAATGGTAGTAGTTGTCTAACGGATTGGTAGTGATTTCGTGTTTTTTTCTTTTGTAGAAAGATTGAGAAAAATAAGGAAAGAGGATCTGACTGAAGATTATGGAAGTGAGAGAAAAAGAGGGAATTGTAATTAATAGATTTTTGTAATTACCTAAAATATAATTTATTAAAAAAATTAATTAATACAATTTATTTTTCATACCCAATTTACCCTTAGTAACCACGGTGATTACTACTTTTGTAGTAATCACCGTAACTTGTCCCTGTTTATAACTATCTAGTCATGGCCTCTTCCAATGATTTCTAATGACATTATTAACGTTTTATGATCAATTTATATTGTTTTACATTATCATTCTCAATGATCATAAAGCACAATACTGATTTTCAACATCTTGGGTACTTGTGACATAGTGCACCTGTGTGATTCAGTCAAACAAACATTGTCCAGAAAAATATTAGCTCAAGCAAACCAACATTCACGCCTCAACATCAAACTTTTAATAACAATACAATAAATTATAGATACGGAAAGTATTTCGTTGAAAATAAACACAAAACATCAATGTAAAAATGTCTGACTTCAACATTATAAATGACATCAAACTTTTAATAAAGATATTAAAAACCATTAATAATATTCAGATGCAATGTTTAATGTCAAATAGCACTAAAAACACATTAATAAGTAACATGTGTTTAATGGATAATGCATCCAAAAAATTTGATAATGATAGCAACTAATGATTGTTAAATACCTTATTAGATAGGACTTTGCTACTGTGACATGCATGTCACGGTGACATGCACTTTTCGGTCGACCTCATATAGGATCAGGTCGACCTAATCTGTTGTTTCAGTATAAAAACAGTTTCATGGTGCCTACTTTGGAGATTCATATTTTACAATTGGCTAAATTGAAATTTGAGATTAAAGGCTTGTTTTGAAGCTGAAGTGTCCCTCTACACATTAAAGTACTTGGGTGCTCAATAGAAAGTCCGGAAGACCATTTTGAACCTGACCAAAAGGCTATGCCAAAACTGGGAACCTGCCTGAAAATGGCTAAGTCTGGCAACGTGTTTGTCAAGCCTACTTTGAAGCTCAATTTGATAAGCATGGATGCGAGTCAAGTCCAGGGACCTCTACCACGTTAAATTACGTATTTTTTTATACAAAGGCATTGGATGAAAGATTGAATATCTTTAAGACTTCAAACAAAAGGCTCGAAGTTGCTATGAAGGCTATTTTTCTGGCAGTTTGCTTGTGCTCGAAGTCTGCCAGAAAAACAGTCTTCGTAGCAACTTCGACCCTTTTGTTTGAAGCCTTACAGATATCTAATCTTTCATCCAATGCCTTGAATTTGTATAAAAACATACCTAATTTGACGTGGTAGAGGCTCCTGGACTCGACTCGCATTCATGCTTCTCGAATTGAGCTCCAAAATAGGCTTCACAAACACGTTTTCAGACTTAGCCATTTCCAGGTAGTTTCCCAGTTTTGGCATAGCCTTTTGATGAGGTTCAAAAATAGTCTTCTGGACTTCCTATCGAGCTCTCACTCACTTCAATATGTAGAGGGACACTCCAGCTTCCAAACAAGTCATTAGTCTTCAATTTCCATCTAGCCAATTGTATGATATGAATATCCAAAGTAGGCACCATGAACTGTTTTTACACTGAAAAACAGATTAGGTCGACCTGATCCTATATGAGGTCGACCGAATCCTAAATGAGGTCGACCGGATCCTATATGAGGTCGACCGAATTCTAAATGAGGTCGACCTAATCCTAACTGAGGTCGACCGGAAAGTGCAAGTCACCGTGACATGCATGTCACCGTAGGCGCACCCTATTAGATATTATTAATATCTTATTTTCAAACATTGATTATGCTTATACACCCCTATTAATAATGACACCAACTACGTTACTAACTTAGACTGAAAGATTAATAACCATAGCTATATCATTAAACGTAAATTCACTTTTGATAAACAAACGAATATCTAACAAGTATGCTTCTTGATAATGACATTTGACAAAGTTACAAACATAAACGAAAAATATTAATAATTCAAATCACTAAACATAAGCAATCTTACAAAATGAATTAAAATTTTTGCTAATGGTCGTATTGTGCTTGGAAAAAAAATATTGATAATAGCACTTCAAATGATTATAAATCATTGCGAAACAAATTGATAATACGATGTAACAGTAAATAAATTTCAAGTACCAACAAATTGAAAACACAATTTCAATTTTGCTAATGTTACAAACAAAACATAACATAAAAATTTAATAATGTTATATAAAATTATTAAAAAATATATCGAACAACATTAATAATAAAAAAAGCGAATATCTAACAACGAAAAATTTCAAACCCATGCAATAAAAAGCCCTAATGATGATTCAATTTATAAATATTGGTAATGTCATTACATATGTTAATACTTAATACTAATCAGAAGTTGCCAAGATGTGAGAGAGGCATATATTTTAAATTTCAAATTTCCATTTTAGAAAAAGAAAATTATTAAGTTCGGATTTTATTAAATATTAAATAGAATTAATTTCATATTTCTTTTTAATTATAATGTAGAGTGAGGGTTATGGAGAAAATCATGGAAGGAGAGAGAAAAAAATCATTAATTAATTATATTAATTTTAATTATATTTGCATAAACCTATTTACCCTTAACTACCTATTAACTACTAACTCCCATTAACTACCTAATTCACTATCAGCCAATAGGAAGGCTTTAAGATTTTCCTTAAAAAATGAGGCTTAAGTACTTGAACTCAAGCCCAAAAACTTGGAGGATTCGGTGGCCTCCCTGCCAGAAAAATATATACATGGAATGAAAAAGTTACAAAATTTCTCCCGTAGGGAGCTGTGTGGTCTGTCTACTGTCTGCACTGCATTTATCGCCGACAATCCTCTCGTCCCCGTCTCCGGCTCTCGTCCCCATACGTAAGAACTTCCCGCGTAAAAGAAAAAGCCTTTTGATGCGTACACGTTTTTTGTGGGCATCTAGGCCATTAGCTGTTTTTCTATTATTATTGTTATTTTGTTTATTCTGATATTTTATGGTTATTATTTCTTGTTAAGGAAGTTATTGTTTAGGAGTTGGTCTAGGATTAGTTTACCTTATTCGGGAGGGAAAGGGTTTGTAGGATTATTTCTATAAATATGTAATTTGTCTCTACGTTTTAATCAATCAAAGAAGAATAAACCAGTATTTTCAGTTTCTTTTAGTTTTAGTTCGTACGATTACGCGATGGACTAACCGATCGTCCATCACCTTTCGCTTTCACTCACCTCCTATTCGATCCACGTTTTCTATCGCTAAATATGCATACATTTAAGCATTTCATGGAGTTCCAATACAATCCTTGAATATTTTGTGGTTTCTGTTTCATTTTCTCCCGCTCGCTCTTCATAAAGCGGAAAGCTTTTTCCCTTTTGGTTAGTTGGAGTTAGGGTTTGGATGTGTCAGAACAGAAGCGTGCAATCGATAATCCAAACCAGCGTGCAATCGATAATCCAAACCAACACGAACGAACACAAAACAAACGCAAATCAAATTCAAGTCATATTCTAACAATCTCCACCTTTACTTGAATTCTCTCTCAAATACCAGATGTACCAGACGCAACCAAAGTTGCCAGATGTACCAGACGCAACCAAAGTTGCCAGATGTACCCCGACGCGATACATATCGCCAGACGTATCCAAATGCGATCGAAACCGCCAAACTCAAATGCAATCAAGATTGCCAGACATATCCAAATGCGATTCATATCGCCAGACCAAACGCGATGCAAATCGCCAAACTCAGATGCAATCAGAATTGCCAGACGTACTAACTCCTCCAAATCAGTTGTACCAGAACCTCCCCTGCCTCTAAATGCCCCTAAGGGCGATCAACAAATCAAAACATGCAGCAAGTCCAACCCATGTTGGGACTTGCCATGCATAACCAACTTGGTGTTATTTCCATCGATAACACCAACATCATATTTCCAACTCCAAACCTGCAGCTCCAAATCGACTTCTCAATCTTTAAATCCAGAACAAACATCCTTGGTCATCGAAAACCCTTATCACCACCAAGGGCAACAAACAGAATTCTCCCCAAACCACAAGCTATTACCGAACACAATAAATTCAAGTAATTGCTTCCAAATTCCAATTGATCCGCCAACTAGCTCTCTGCCGCAAATTCCAAATTTTCTTCTCGACAAACCAAACAATGCAACTCCAAACTGGTGAAAGATTGGAATCACCACCCAATACCAAATTGCCGCCGAACAAAGAATTAATGAACACCAGCAACTAATAAAAATTAGCTTCGGAATTAGCTTCCACTCCCAATAGTTACTAAGCGCCGCCCAATCAAAATTGCAGCCCCAATTGGAATTAATAAAAAGAAAGAAAGACACGGGACAAACTAAAATCTAGGAGAAACCAAAAAAACTCCACCGCGAACCAAAATTGGAGAACACCAGAAGCGATTCCTCCACCAACCCAAATCGAAAACTATCTCCTGATACCGCAGCAGTCACCAAAATCCCTAGCCAATTGCCCAACCGATCGATCAAGCTCTGATACCACTTGTCAGAACAGAAGCGTGCAATCGATAATCCAAACCAACATGAACGAACACAAAACAAACGCAAATCAAATTCAAGTCATATTCTAACAGGATGTGTTCGTTTTGATTGCTGGATGGGAGTCGAAGTTACATTCGCTACTTGGGTTTGCAGTTAGTTAGTTTCTCTTTGTGTGGAGCTGGTTAGAACGAAAAATGTATGGTAGAGCTGGTCTAGAGCGATTCAAGAAAGCTCAATCCTCCGAACCATTCTCAGTCTCAGTGAGCTCAGCCCCCAAACCCACCAAAGCTCAGACCTTGCAGTCTTCTTCTTCCTCTGCGACCAATTCTTCAGTTAGATGTCTGCAAACAAATGTTGCTCTGTGCCAGAGGCAGGGCCATTGTTAGGTCTTGCTGCTCAGCAGCAGATTCAAGTTGGAGGTGGGCAGTCTACTTGGCAGCCACCAGACTGGGCAATCGAGCCTAGCTCGGTCGGGGGTTTATTATCTCCAAGTGTTGAAGGATGGCGAGGTTATGGACCGGATTAATCTCGATATATAAGAGGAGGCAAATATTTGGAAGGCAATCCATTTCTCTCGTCTGATTTGTTGGATTAGGGTTTTAACCCTAAGTTTATCTATATAAGCTTAGCTATCGACTTGTGTGATAGCAAGCCGTCACAATGTAAACCTAATAAGAGATCAGACGTGAGCTCTTATGAGCTCACCGTGGATTAGTCTCGATCAATCAATCGATCGAGGATACCACGTAAAATCGTTGTCTTCTGTGTTCATTTCAATTCCACATCATCAAATTCTACATGGTATCAGAGCAAACCTTGATCTATTAGGGTTTTGCTTTCGCTCTTCCGCATCCTTGTGTTGAGTTATGTATTTCGGATGGGCTTTAGCCCATTGTACGGCAGCTAGGCCTAGTCTAGGAAGATCCCCAACCTAGCCGATTCCTCTCATATCTCGGCTAGGGTTAGGTTAATATATATATATGTACTGTGAACATGATCGGCAGCTAAGTCAATAAGAACATTGATCGCTTCGGCCGTGGACTAGTCTTGATCACTCTGATCAAGGAAACCACGTAAACCTGTGTGTTCTCCGTTTCTGTTTCGATCATTCTCCGTTCCAATTCTTCTCCGATAAGATAAGTTAACATGGTATCAGAGCTCACCAGCTTGGATTCCGATCGGATCTCTACCAGCCTGAATGCAAAGAATTATTCCCTTTGGGAATTTCAGTTCCGCGTTTTCATCGAAGGGAAAGGGTACCTTGGCTTTCTCGATGGAACCTCTGCCAGACCCACGGTTCCTCCTTCCACAGAAGCGAACGTGCTGAGGTGGGTTCAGACCGATGCACGCGTCCGTTCCCTGATCATGAATTCGGTTGATCCGTCAATCGTCCTGGGCCTCCGTCTTCTTCCTACTGCTGCCGCGATGTGGAGCTCGCTGGCCGAGACGTATTCCGCGACGAGTGCCAACCGCCAGTTCGAGCTTGAGGTGGAGCTCGCCAATCTCCACCAAGGCGAGCTTGATGTCGCCTCCTACTATAATGCTGCCCGCCTTCTTTGGACAGAGTAGGACCTGCTCACGTCGTCGCTCATCACCCAGCCCATTCCCGCCGAACTTCAGGCCGAGAAGAAGAAGATTCGGCTGCTCCAGTTTTTAATGAAACTCCGACCCGAGTTCGAGTCTTTGCGGGCTACCCTTCTGAATCGCGACTCTCTTCGGCTGGAAGGGATCCTTGCTGATCTGATCCGTGAAGAGACCAGACTGCGAACTCAGGCTGCTCTCGACGCCAGGCCTGGCCGCGCAGATGTCCCCGCCTTCAGCGTGGCTGGCGTTGCTCGTGGTGGGAGCTCGAAGTCGCGCCATGCTGCGGCTGACGGCTCCCGATTCTCTGCTGCTGCTACTCGACCAGGAGGACTGCCTTCCCCTCCCACCGCCGATGACGAGCTGCCTCAAGACGCAGCGTTCGCTGCTTACCGATCCTATGCTCCTCGTCGTCCTCTCTCGGAGGTGGAATGTCACCATTGCCACGATAAAGGTCATACAAAGAAGTATTGCCGCAAGCGCAACTTCTGTGTATATTGCAAGAAAAAGGGGCATATTATTTCTGATTGTGAGTTGCTTCAAGAGAGGATGGGTGATGTTGATGGTTCTAGTTCAAGTGCGGGACGTGGAGGTGGCAGGTATGAGAATTCGCGTGGCCGTGCTCGCCCTGCCTATGCTGCGACCCCAGCTGCTGGTTCGGATGGGGTTCTCGTTACCCCTCCTGCTCTTGAGAATATGGTGAATAAAGCTATCTCCTCTGCCTTTGCGAGTCTACAGGTCACAGGTAAATTCTCGAAATGGATTATTGATTCTGCCTGCTTTAATCATATGACTGGTAATAGCTCCGTTGTTAGCAAGGTAAAACCAGTTAATGATCTATCCTTACAAGTTGCTAATGGCGAGAAGCTAATGATCTCTGGTATTGGTTCGGTTAAGGATGATAATATAGTGCTGCCTGATACTTTTCATGTTCCTAAATTGGTTCCTAATCTGGTTTCTGTGGGCCAACTTACTGAACAAGGTTGTCGGGTTATTTTTGCACCATCTGGTTGTGTTGTACAGGACATGAAGACGGGGAGGGAGCTCGGGACGGGTAGAAAACAAGGTCGGATATTCTTGATGGATGAGCTCGTCGCTGCATCCCCATCGTCGTTGTCGGATTCTGTTTCGGTGTCTAGGGTATTGTCGGTTCCTGCTTATTCGAGTCTTAGTGATCAAAAATTTCAGTTGTGGCACGCTAGACTGGGCCATCCCAATTCGGGTAGACTTGTAACCATGTTTCGTCAGCAGTTGTTTGGTTCAAACACTAAAATTGATCGGTTATCAGATTTTTCTTGTCAAAATTGTGTTGAAGCCAAAACGACTCGGATTTCTTTCCCTTCGAGCACCACAGTTATCACAGAACCCTTTCATTTGATCCATACTGATCTCTGGGGACCTAGTCCAGTTACTTCTCGACATGGTTATAAGTACTTCGCTCTGTTCGTTGATCATGCTACTCGTTTTACATGGGTCTATTTTTTACGTCTTAAATCCGATCTTCTGTCAATTGCCACTGAATTCCTGCAGATGATTAAGACTCAGTTTGATAGGACTGTTCGTGTAGTCCGTTCTGATCCCGGGGGAGAATTTAGCTCGACCCCTTTGCTCAGCCTGTATGCGTCCTTAGGAATTCTTACCCATAAGTCCTGTCCTGGTGTATCTCAACAGAATGGTCTTGTGGAGCGTAAAAATAGACATGTTCTTGAGGTCACCCGTGCCCTTCTTATTTCCTCTCGTGTTCCCTCCATGTTTTGGCCTGAAACTGTCTCCACAGCTGTTCGATTGATTAATTACCAGATCACACCTGTTCTTGGCCAGTCTAGTCCTTATTTTAGGTTGTTCGGTAAACATCCTCCATATTCCCGCCTTCGTGTCTTTGGTTGCTTATGTTTTGTACTGCTTCCTCGTTCGGAGCGTACTAAGTTGACGTCTAAAACTGCTCGCTGTGTTTTTCTCGGTTATAGTGACATTTATAAGGGTTATCTCTGTTATGATCCTGATATTCGTCGTGTTCGTATAGCCTGTAATGTCGTGTTTCTTGAGAATCTCATGTTCTATTCCTCATCGTCCACTACCACTCCTTTGTTTGATACAACGTTGGGTCTTCCTTCCTTCTCTGACGACGATGATGGTGATGATGCTCTCCTTGACCTTGACCCTGATCCCAGTCCGCCTCCCTCCCCTCCGCCGTCTCCACCACCTTCGGCTTCCCCGGCACCACCACCACCGCCTTCACCGCCTTCGGTTTCACCACCACCACCGCCTGTCCGCCGTTCTCAGCGCTCCACGTTCGGGGTACCTCCTTCTCGACACAGTGATTATGTTTCTTATGGTGTTGATGCTCTTGCTGTTCCTACTCGTTATTCACAGGCTCGTGGTGATCCGGCCTGGGATGGAGTGATGACCGAGGAGATTCGTGCTCTTCTTGCTAACCAGACGTGGGTGGTGGTATCCCGCCCTCCTGATCGGCCGGTGGTGGGGTCCCGCTGGGTCTATGCTCTTAAGTTTCTTCCTGATGGTACTTTGGAAAGGCACAAAGCCCGGGTGGTTGCTCAGGGGTTCAGTCAGGAGTTTGGTGTTGATTTTGAGGAAACGTTTGCTCCTGTGGCGAAGATGGTCTCGGTCCGGACTCTCCTAGCTGTGGCTGCTGTTCGCCGTTGGCCCCTGTATCAGTTGGATGTTAAGAACGCATTCTTACATGGTGACCTTAAGGAGACTGTGTATATGGAGCTTCCTCCTGGCTATATTCCTCCATCTGACATTCCGGATCCTGTCTGTCTACTTCAGCACTCGTTATATGGCCTCAAGCAGGCTCCGCGTGCGTGGTTTGATAAGTTCCAGTCTACAGTGTTGGGTCTTGGGTTTCAGCAGAGCAAAAACGATCCTTCCCTCTTTACACGCCGTTCTGAGCGAGGTATTGTTGTTCTTCTCCTCTATGTTGATGATATGGTGGTCACTGGTGATGATGCGATTGGTATTAAGGACCTTACTCAAGGACTTCATGAGTCCTTTACCTTGAAGGAGCTTGGTTCTCTTTCTTACTTTCTGGGGTTAGAGGTTGAACGTTCTACAGATGGTATTTTCCTCAGTCAGAAGAAGTACATTACTGATCTTCTTGATTCGACTAAGTTCTCTGACTGTACTTCTGTGTCCACACCCATGGAGCTGAACGTGAAACTGGGGAGGGAAACAGGTGATCTCTTGCCTGATGGTGGTAAGCAGTATCAGAGTATTGTTGGGAGTCTTATTTATCTTACATCGACTCGGCCTGATATTGCATATGCAGTGCAGATAGTAGCTCAGTTTATGTCAGCTCCTCGGACAGCTCATCTTGCTGCTGTACATCGTCTTCTCCGATATCTTCAGGGTACTCGCGAGGTCGGGTTGTTCCTTCCTGCGAAGGGCTCTTTTGTTCTCCAGGCTTTTTCTGACAGTGATTATGCAGGGTGTGTTGATACACGACGCTCAACGACTGGGTGGTGTGTTCGTCTCGGGGGTTCTTTCATCTCTTGGAGGTGCAAGAAACAGGATCGCGTCTCTAAATCCTCTACCGAAGCAGAATACAGAGCTATGTCGGATGTAGTGTCTGAGCTTGAGTGGCTTCGGCGGTTACTTGATGATTTTGGGGTAACTTGTGAGATTCCTATGGAGCTGTATGTTGATAACACCAGTGCTATTCGGATTGCGACGAATCCAGTTATGCATGATCGTACGAAGCACATTGAGGTTCATGTGCATTATATTCGTGACCTGGTTCAAGATGGCACTGTTCGTATCTTCCATGTTAAGTCTGAAGATCAGATTGCTGATCTACTGACTAAGGCCTTTACTGCTAGCCGTCATTTCTATCTTGCTGGCAAATTGATGATGCGAAACCTCCATCAATTTGGGGGAGGCTGTTGAGTTATGTATTTCGGATGGGCTTTAGCCCATTGTACGGCAGCTAGGCCTAGTCTAGGAAGATCCCTAACCTAGCCGATTCCTCTCATATCTCGGCTAGGGTTAGGTTAATATATATATATGTACTGTGAACATGATCGGCAGCTAAGTCAATAAGAACATTGGCCGTGGACTAGTCTTGATCACTCTGATCAAGGAAACCACGTAAACCTGTGTGTTCTCCGTTTCTGTTTCGATCATTCTCCGTTCCAATTCTTCTCCGATAAGATAAGTTAACACCTTGTTCTCCGCCTGTCCGCCATCGTGCTTCGCTGGTTCTCCAACGTACTCTTCATCCCAGCATTGAGTCCCAATTTGTTGTCGTTGATGTCTCGTTTCTCGCGCTCCTCTTCAAAGTCACATCGGTGTTGTCCCGCCTCCAAGGTTCAATTCAGTGTGGGCTCTCAATTTCGGCTTTAGCGCGTCCCTGTCTCCGTCCGGTCGCGACCGTTCGTTGGCTTAGTCATCCGTGGCCTCCTGGTCACCGCCTGCCACCCTCAACCATTAGCGACGAGGGCATCTTCCGTCGTTGCAAGCCAGTACTTATACTGGTTTTGTCACAATCGCGGTCATCATCACAATCAGGAGAGAGATTCGTCCCCATGATCGCCGATCGCCAGCTCCTGTTCGGTCAGTCCGCTTCGTCCCCGTCACCAATCGCCACTGTAACACTGGTTTTGTCTTGGGTTTCGTTGCCTATTGCAGTCCCGCACCATGCCCTCACCAGTTCGCCGGCCAATCTAGACTCCTCGCCGCCCTAAGCTTTCCTACCGTCGTTGACAACTCTTGAATCGTCGGCCAGTAAAGCGAGCGCAACCGCTATACAGCATAGCCTCCCAGCGGCGTGGTCGTCGTCTTAGAAGGTCAAAGTTCTCTGGTTAATGAGTGGTTGCTTTGTCAATGTAGCATCCCTTCTATTTTTAAAAAGGTTGACATTAAAAATGATGCAATGTTCTAGAATGCTTGAGTGAGTCTGCTCAATTCATGATGATGTGTTTTGACGCCATTTTCAAGTTAGAGCACGATTAAACACGTAGCCATGGAATTGAATGAGCTGGGAAAGACATCCCATTTCCCATGTCATTTTCGTCACTTGGATACCATGGGAAGAAGAGAGGGCACGTGGATCCAAAATTGGGTGAAATGTGCATGCAATGGAAGAGATGAACATGTGTCACCAATCTTCCTTGTTTTTCAATGCCTAAATGAATTATTTAAAGTACCCAGAATCACAAACATACACATACACGTGTAGGACAAGATAGAAAGGGAAGGGGAAATAATTGTTGAGATAAGCCTTCTACCTTTTTCGAGAGATGGAAAGATAGCAAGGCAAGTTCTGGTTTATATATAGGTGGGAAATGAAATCGCATAGGAAAAAAAAGAAAGGAAGAGGGAGAAGGTTTCGGGAGTGGGGTGGCTATCTCTCGCCACCAAAAGCTTCTCCTTTCAATTATTCGTGTCACTGTGAACGAAGGGAGAGAACGTTAACCTTGCAAGGCTACCGGGGGAATTTCTAGTCTCGCTCGGTGAAGAGTAAGATGGGGAAATCATCGAAAGGCAAGAGTATAACGAAGTAACGACTATATGGGTGAGTAAATCTTAACCTAATGCTTATATTAATACGAATATAGTATTCGGGTCATGAAGTGACTCGAGTACAGGATAAGTTAATATTGTTTGATTCGTGTGATATCATAGTGTTGTTTGTATGAAAATGGATGATGACTTGTATGTGTGCATACTTATTTGAATGATCATGTTGGTATGTGACATGTATTGTATAATATATTGCATGATGGTTTTCGGTATGATATATGGGCTATGACGATATGATATAAAATGAGATATCGGGTACATGAAACAGGGAGTAACATTTGAGGTGAAATGATAGGCAAGATACCTTGCCTAGAATGAAAGTGCATGATTAGAATATGGAAATGGCCTATAAGGCACATGAATGAGAAAGGTCAGAAGATGGTAAAAAGTATATTATCTGTATATGAAAGGGAAATTGATTGGCCTTAATGGCATACATGGAAATGTTATTGCATGGTCACCTAAACCAAACATAAGGTTTGCCTTGTTATATACTCAACACAAGATATGGGAAAAGGGAGAACATGGTATGATGACACCGGACGGTGATTCGTTCCGCGGTGGTATGTGATATGATGAGACTGGGCTGGGTACGTCCCGCAGTGGTATAATGGCACCGGGCTGAGATACGTTCCGCGGTGATAGGTTTTATTAGAACCAGTGGTAATCCCTATTCCTATATCTTGGAAGAGTGTATGATTTGACAAGCTAATAAAGTAAAAGCCACTGAATCAACCTAACCGTGATGTGATTGAATCCTTGTATAAGGATTTCCTATGATGAGATTATGTAATGACTTCCTATGATCTGATATACAAAATGTGCATGTGGATGATATAGTTATGTAATGGTTTTCTATGTGTTTACTACATTGATATGATATTGGAGTGCATGAGGAAATGAATAGATGTGTGTGTTATCGAATGAAATCTCTTGTGTCGTGATCTATCTGTGATGTGGTATATGGCATGTGTTGTGAGACCATGCTTGAAAATGACTATGTATTGTCGGTTGTTACAGTATGGTAAGTGATATGAATGTGTCATGGATGATAGGAGAAGTACTTCGGGGGTACAACATCACTCGTTACTATTTTGGTATTGATGTTTGTATTAGGTTATTGTTTACTCATTGAGTGACGTCTCACCCCCGTCAATATTTTTTTCCCAGATTCAAAGGGATCGTGATAGAAGAAAACAAGTCGGTTGTCGTGAGGTGGATGGCGGAACTGAACTCTCCACATGTTTTTATTCGGTATAAGAAATTATTGCTAGTGACGTGTCAATGGTGTAAGGGTGTTACAGTCAAGGTGCCAGCGATCTCTTTATCAACTTCTCGCTTCCGAAGCTTGGCTAGAGTATTCAAGTTTTTGTCCGCTTCCGTTACATCATTGGGGACAAAAGGCTCTTCCAATTATTGTAATGGGCGTCATCATTCGGCCTGGTCAAGGTACTCGTCCACTTGCATCAACAACTGTGTTCAATCGAAGCAAGCACCTCACCGTGTACTGTAGAGAAGTCTTGTCAGGGTTACGGACGAGTGACACGCTAAAACACAACACCTAACAATGGCCAAGTGTAACCAATGAAAGGGATTGCAGTATAGTGGCACAAGTAATAAATATCGAATCCACGGGTCTCTAGAGTTACTATTACTCAGCTTCAGTTCATTATCTAGCAAACTAGATTAAGGATTGATTGATAAACTACTCTACTGACTACTCTACTAATTACAAGTTGGGAACTCACTTAGGTATGATTCCCCCTAGCTCCTCAATTAGGTCCAAGTTGCAATTACCTTTGGTTGTTCTACTGTTGATTAAACTGCGGAAGATCCGAAATTAGCTTGGAATCTCTTAAGCTGACCAAGCCCTCTCAAACAGAATACCCGACAGACGACTAGCCTTCACCGGGATAGACTGCTAAGGCGATTCACAGAGATCTCCACTACTGGAATGAATTCCAGTACAAAGCAGTAAATTGATTGACTCTCGCACAACCAATTCACCACTATCAATCAAGGAAGCTCTCTTAACCTAATCAGATTCTATCTATCATAGGTTAAAGCAGAAATCAAGAGAATTTGATCAAGATTCAATTGACTCAATAAATCATGCCTCAATCGATTATAATCAAACAATAAAGCATCCAAAACTTCATACAAGAAAGATCCTAACTCATGGAACTAGGGTTCCTCAAAACCTAAGTGAAGGGAAGTTACTCCATAGAGAAGAGAGAGACTGCAGAAATCTAATCTAGATCTTCAATCTCCATCTCCAAGCTTGATTCCTGAGCTCCAATGGCGAAGAAATCCTCCAAAATAGCTCCAAGAATGTTTCCAAGTCGCTCTCTCTCTCTAGGGTTCGTCCCTTGGGTGTTTAGGATCCAAAACCCAGCTCCCCCCCTTTTGGCTCGGATTAGGCTTAAAAACAGGCTTCCCCGAGTTGCACGGCCAGGTGCACGGCCGTGCACAACACCATTCTGGCCGTGCACCCTCAAAACGCACCGTTTCACTTAATCGATCTCAGCCATCTTGCACGGCCAGGTGCACGGCCGTGCAAGGCTGGATTTTGCCCGTGCAAGGCCTCGGCAGAGAGCGCACGGCCAGAATTATATGTTGCACGGCCGTGCGCCTCCCTGGTCTGCCCGTGCAGCTTGCTCAGCCTCTGTTTAATGCTTCGTTTCTCCCTCGTCCGGACTCCGAATCAGTCGCCGTTTGATCCCAGACGCTCGTAGTCTCGTCCTCTTTCGTTTCATAACAAGCTTGCATGATTCTCTGTCCATAAAGTGAGGTAGAAATCAATTCTTCTTCAGGTCATGCCCGAGTTTCTGCTCCCGAATCGCCAATTGATCTCTGATTGACTTGAAACTTGCGCCTATGCTTCACTTTATGTGCTAGGACCTGAAATGTGACAAAGGAACACAACCTAGCATAAAATAGGCCAAAGACACGGTAATTCAAGCTCAAACAATCAAGAAACAAAGGGGAAAACATGTGCAAATACCGAGTCATCAACGAGTTGTTTTCCTTCGAGGTCTTCGTCAAGAATTCGCCTGATGGCATCTCGCCACTATTCCATTTGCTCCCGATGGTTGGATGGGTTCAATTGAACGCTTTATTCATTTGAGGACTATCCAGAGTGCCAGAAGCTAGCAGCTTAATTGCTTGGCTAGTTTTGTCAGGATTCCGCTTGATTCAGTCCTTGCCATCAAGCTCCTGTTGATCCATGGTGGTTGGATGGGCCACGTGAAATCATGTCCCTCTTCTCTAAAGGAGTTGTATTTGGTAAGGCCATGTCTTGTCCCCATTGGGGACAGGTTGTCTTTGTTAAAGCCACGTAGCAGTTTTCACTATCATCATCCAAAGAAAGCAGCAAACCTGTTGCAATTCTGTAGAGTCAAGATCATATTGGTAATTATTTGCCAACAGCATGGGATTCCATGTTTAGCCATGGATTACCAAAATGAGGTGGCAAGGATGCAAAACCAGCAATCTCAAAGGTTCCTCATCGGCAGCTGGACCTCTTTGTTTGAGTTGTTTGGCTTTTCCAGTATCGATTGAGGCATTCACGATCCATAATGGTTGTCCCCTGGCGTTCAAAGAGGTAGTACGATCAGAGAAGTAATCGTCCCTTCATCGTCCAGCTGGCATTCACGATCCAAGAAATGGTCGTCCCCTCTTCCGGTTCATTATTGGGCACATATCAACCATTCATCACTTTTCAAGCCGGGCATTCACTATGTTTATGCTCCAGCTTGAGGGGGAGAATAGGAGGTCAACATACGTCGGTCGACTAATTCAGTCATCAGGTCGACCGCGATGTACCAAGTGTGTTCCAGTTCAAGAGACGCAGTCAATCGTCTCCATCATCAGGTTGTTCAGAGAGAGTCAGTCGTCTCCAATCAACCTTGTCCGAGATGTTATTCATCTCGAGTTTTGTGGTTCAAGCCATCATGCTTGTTCTTCACATTTACTTCTTCAAGCTCGACATTCTTGTCATTCATGTCTTCGCTTGAGGGGGAGTGTTGCGGTTACTTAAACCGTGTTAATATTGGTCCTTGTTGGGCCTCGTCTGATTTGTTGGATTAGGGTTTTAACCCTAAGTTTATCTATATAAGCTTAGCTATCGACTTGTGTGATAGCAAGCCGTCACAATGTAAACCTAATAAGAGATCAGACGTGAGCTCTTATGAGCTCACCGTGGATTAGTCTCGATCAATCAATCGATCGAGGATACCACGTAGAATTTGATAATGCGGAAATAAAATGAAAGAACACAGAACACAAGACTTTGCGTGGTATCCTCGATCGATTGATTGATCGAGACTAATCCACGGTGAGCTCGGAACGAGCTCACGACTGATGTTTTATTATAGCACTACATCTTGACAGCTTGCTTACGACAGGTTCGTAGCTAAGCTTTTATAGAGATAGATTAGGGTTAAAACCCTAATGACAACCAAGTTCCCTCTTTTACCTGGACAAGGAAACAAGGGACTTGTAGGACAAGGAATTAATTATTATTTACTAAATAATTAATATCCTCAACACTCCCCCTCAAGCGAAGACACGAGTGACAAGAATGTCGAGCTTGAAAAAGGAAATGTGACGAACAAGCATGACAAGCTTGAACAACAAAACTCGAGATGAACAACATCTCGGACGTGGCTGATTTGGAGACAACTAACTCTCTCCCTTGAACAACCTGTGAAGATGGTTGACTGCATCTTCTTGAACGTCGTGACGAGACGGTTGACTGCGTCTCTTGAACGACCTGACGGAGACGGTTGACTGCGCCTCTTGAATGACTTGACGGAGACGATTGACTACGTCTATCCGTATGATATGGTGGAGATGGTTGACTGCATCTCCTGAACGACTTGACCCCCTATTCTCCCCCTCAAGTTGGAGCATGAACGATGTGAATGCCCAACTTGAAAGCTAGAATGGTGAAGACTGAAAATTGATGATTTTGAACGTCAAGGGGACGATCGCTTCTTTGGATCGTGACTGCCTCGTTCTAGGATTTGACCAACTTTGTTGAATGAAGAAGCTCTATCTTCCCAACACTAGCTATTGAAGGGATTGTCTTCAACGCCATGACTCTGTTGGTGAAGATTGGCTTGACGACACATTCAAAATGGATGAAATAAACAGCCGAGGAGTTGCGGGCCTGATCAGAAGCCAAACAATCCTCAGTAACCTGGCCCAAACAAAATTAAAAGGGAACCTTAGGCGGTCCATTGTGGAGAGGACGGCCTTGGGAGTTTCAAAACCCTTTCATCGTGCTTAGTGCTTACAGAAGCAATCACCACCCTTTCATCTTGACAAAACACAGTGACTGTGGCATGAACTTTTAACTTGAGACGAGTTGAACGGTACGACGCGAGGAGCTGCCTTCTACAGGAGATGGTTGTTGATGAGGACTTCATGTGACGAACATAGCCTATTAAGACCGATGAGATAACCAGCATATTTTGACGGAGATTGACGCAGGCGGGGCTCACTAGCGAAAGCGCTGATGATGGGAGACTTCGTAACAGCAGCGAGCACGGTACAACTCGGCGACGTGCGGTGATGACGAGAATGACGATGGCGAGGTAAGACGACAACATCATCAACAACGACACATACGACGTCGATGGTGGCGCCTTGGCTTCGACCTGACGGCGGATCTTGAGATCTGGTTCTCAACGTCGGGAAAGACTTCGCCGACGAACAGAGGCAGCGACGATACGGGTTCGGAGTTGAAGGCCGGAGTGGACATCGGCTCTTCTTTCGACGACAACTGTGACTAATCGAGCGAACGCCGTGATGATGCTGGAGAGACACCAACATGGAGTTGACTACCGGCAGTAGCTACTTGCGAAGATAGCTTGAGATTGACTGACGGCGGGTTGGACTTCGCCAATACGGAGGTTGACTGCGGAAGCTCAAAACCCTAGACAAGGGATCGAGTTTCGCTCTGATACCATGTAGAATTTGATAATGCGGAAATAAAACGAAAGAACACAGAACACAAGACTTTGCGTGGTATCCTCGATCGATTGATTGATCGAGACTAATCCACGGTGAGCTCGGAACGAGCTCACGACTGATGTTTTATTATACGACTACATCTTGACAGCTTGCTTACGACAGGTTCGTAGCTAAGCTTTTATAGAGATAGACTTAGGGTTAAAACCCTAATGACAACCAAGTTCCCTCTTTTACCTGGACAAGGAAACAAGGGACTTGTAGGACAAGGAATTAATTATTTTTTACTAAATAATTAATATCCTCAACAGTTGTCCCTCACAAAATTGGAAGGTTTGTCTCTCTAAACCATCTCTCGTGTATTGATTAGGCATTAGGGCAATCCATATCCTATTAGAATAGCTATTTAGTTAACAGAACTAGCTCTCATACATTGAGAAGGAAGGATTCAGTAGAACTTAGGTCGATTTGGCGATTTGACATGCCTTTTTTCAGAGGATGCTTATTTAGAGGTTCTGTATTCTGCTTAACAAAGAGGATTTTTTGGCTGAATTCTTCCAGTGGAACAGTGTAAAACTATAGATTCTATATATATCAAACAGTAGGTAGAATTATGAATTGCAGAATCATAGGATTCTAAGGGCTCGTGTGAGATAGCTTATTTAGAGGTTCTGTATTCTGATAAACGACAAAGAGGATCTTTTGGCTGAATTCTTCGAGTGGAACGATGTCAAACTATAGATTCTACATAGATCAAACAGTAGGCGGAATTAGGAAAATGATGAAACATACCCTTTTGTATGGTTTTGGAATAATTGATAACTCAGGTTGATGTAAAATTCACTATCACAATGGTCAATGGCAGTTTGGTGTATAACAAACCTTTTGAAACCATTGACCTCTTGGTTGACAATAAAAACTCACAAATTATAGTCACAATGCTCCAATGTCAACTGTGTGTATAGCAAATGTTTTGGCAGACAATGAGGAACAAAACAAAAGCGATTAATATATATATATACTTATAGTTTTATACTTTTATGTATAGTTAGTAAATACTCTGTTTAATACACGTATATGTATCCGTACATATTTTATTCGTTTAAAACTTTTGTATCTGTATTATTGTCAAGCTGTTTAATTTTCCCCCGTTCATTTAGTGACTCCCTTACTAAACACGTATAAAACCCGTATAACACATTTAATATCCGTATTTAATGAATTAAATTGTTAGCTTTCCAATTATTTATATATTTATTTATTCTTAAAATAATTTATTTTATATATTTATGAATATTAACTACTATTAAACGTAAAATTAGCTTATAGACGACGTAAAATACCCGTACGTATTTTCTATGTAACTTTTCTGTACCATATTTTACTAACTATGCTTTTATGAGTTAACATAATAAGTTGACCCTGTACTAGTACTAGCTTGTTGTCCGACCTGTTGGTCGGAATGTCATTAAATACAATGTATGTATGATGTTTATATAAAATTTTTAAATTACTTGAAATGCTGAATTTCGTATGACATTTAGGTGACATCAAAATTAATTTTCCATTTTCGACATTCTTATACATTGTAAGATTAATTGTTATAACCAAAGTTGTCAATCCCGTTCAATTTGTTGAGCCGGTCATGCAAGTAGTTTGAAGTTTAATGGTTTGATTGAGGTACAACCTATTTGAGCCGTTTTACACATTTTCTAAATATATTTACATACAAGATATAAATTTAGTGACTAAATATATTTACATATCTATTAAAAACTCAAATTTCATAAGGAAACATACTTATTTCAAGATCCACCCACCATCCACTTGCCTCTCTCCCCCTCCCCTCTCTCTTATTCTCCCTCTCTAATGATCAGACACTTGGTTTTGTAGAGCCAGTTTTGGAACACGATTTTGGTCGGATCTAGTCCAACCAGCCGCTCGGTAGAGGTGTAACAACCCTGGTTATAACACTCGTGAATAACCATTCATAACTTGTAAATTTAATGATGTAGTCACTCTGAAAAGAAAATTGACATATCAAAAAAAGAGTTTGTCTAAAAAAGCGTAGCATAAATAGGAAACTTGTGATCATAACCTTTATTCAATATGTGTATTCTTGCAATGTATGTATTCTAAGTGTTGTGATTGTAAGAAATAGATGATTGTAAGAATATGTTGTTTGATAGTTGTGATTCGCACTTTTAAAGAATATAAGGATTCTCGCTTTAATGACCAAAATGATTTATATAACCTTAAAGTTATGTTTATATAGCCAATTAAAGAAGGGGCAAATATGAAATATGTAAAAAAATAATAAGGATAAGAGGTGCAAAAAAGCAATTACAAATGTAAAGCAAGAGAATCTCACCTTTTTGTAGAGATTCTAAAATGAATGATTCTAGCCATTTGAGATTCTAAAGTACCAATCAAATGCATGCATTGTGGATAAGTTTATGTCAAAAGAATGATAGATTGTAAAGAATACACACATTCACAGAATCACTCATTTAGACACCTAACTTCCAAACGACCCCTTAAAGTATTACGCACAATACAATAACAAAATTAGTAAGAAAATAACATTTTTCATCCATACTCAATGCAACGAAAAAATTAGTTATCAACCAACATACTCTTAATTTAGTTGAAGTACAATCTTATTCACTCAACAAAAAAAAAAAATTAAACCTATCTTGTGGTACCTACCTTGCTAATGCACATGACCACATCAATGCATCCATGAAAACTCCATCTCAACTTTCATGATTTGTATTAAACTAATTAACAATGAATGATACATATAGTCAATTATCATATAAGATAAAATATTAAAATAATTGAAATCATCTAGAAAAATTGGTATTCAGAAATTGTGTTCTTTTAAACTCACCCATCTGTCCAATCATGCCATATTATCAAGAGAGTGAGGATTTAACAGTAAACCAAACTAAAATTTTAAAAAAGCGGGTCAATTATAGTTTGCATAACAATATCGTTGCTTTAATAGTTCTAAAAATCAATACCAAGTTAAGAATTCTACATCACATTTACACATTTAATACTGCAATTGAATATGTAATATTCGAATCAATAATATTTGGGTTTCAATTTTAAAATTATCCTCTATTTATAAGATAGACATAAATTAAATTTATTATTAAACTCAAATTCAAATAATCAAAATATGAAAATTAAAATATCAAATAACAAAGAAAGTACTTACGGGAAAGTTAGTGGGCTAGCTAATAGTAGTGGAAAAGTCCTATGATTTTTAGATTTCAGGTTTTCAGATTTTTTAATTAAAAAGATACAATAGATTTCTTTAGCGTAATTGGTAATGGTTGTTGTCTTAGTTTAGAAAGACCATGGTTCGAATCCCGAGGTTGATGTATTTTTTCCTATGAATAAAAAATAAATAATGATTGTGAAGACATAATTACTCTTTTTACTTTCGCTCTGGTTGCAGGAAATTTGAAATACTGAAAAACTGCCCCCAACTCGACTATAATATATTTGTAGATTAGGGTGCTAATCAATTTGACTTCAGTTAGGGCTAACTGATTTGATGGTTACTAGTTAGCTAATACACAAAAATATTTTTTGATAACCGAATCGATAAAATCTTATGATAATACTAATATTATAAATATTTTGTTTAATGTAATTAATTTTAATTATAAATTTGTGTTTCTAGTATGAAACTCACTTTAAATTCATCAAATTATTTCTCCAATATCAATTTTATCGATAAAGTGAAAAGATAAAAAGTGTTATAAAGTTTAATACTTATGATAATATGATAGAGCTTCGGATTAAGCTCTACCGAGAGATTGGGGATTAGGGATCAATTAGGGATTGATCCGGGGAATTGGGGGAATGAGGGAAGGGAATTTAGGAGTTTTGAACGAAGAGAAGGGAGGGGAAATAGAGGCTGCCGATCGGCAGCTTTGAGAGGGAGAGGAGAGTGCTCGGCGGCAGAGAGAGGAAGAGAGAGACAGGGATTAGTTTTTAGGTTTAACCTTGCTTGCCTCTTCCTACGTAAACAATAGTCTAAATACCCAAAAACACAATTACCTACTAACTACCCCAACTTATTAATCCCCAAAATATTCCCAATAACCAAAATAAACCCGAACTGAATAATTCAAACCGACATAAACCCAAATAATTAAAACGTCTATCATTCCCTTCCTCTTCAAAACAACCTTGTCCTCAAGGTTGATAGCCTTCCACTGCTTCTTCCCCTTCTCTCGCTTCATCCTCTGCCTCGTCCTCCCACCTGCCGACCAACATCATCAAGTCCAGGCGTGCACACTTTATGACCGATCGTGAACCTCTCGTCGCAATTAAAGCACTTCCCTTCCCGCCTCTTCTGCTCGATCTCCGCAGGGGATAGTCGCACGAACCCCTTGGGTGGAGGTCGCGCCCCACCGTTCGCGGCAGCTACTGGCGCCTGCGCCGCCGTTAATCCCCCAGCTCCAGCAGTGGCTCCAGCCAGGCCTCCTCCTCCACCGCTGCCTCCGCTACTGCTCCCGGCGCCACTGGCCTACGGATAGCGGCCTATGGTGCTCCTCCAACTCGCCAGCTCCTCTTCCTTGTACCCTGCAAGACGAAAAGCAGATTTCACGAAATCCGGCTCAAATATCCGGACAGCAGCAGCAATCTCCGGCTTCAGGCCTGCCATACACAGCCCCACCAATGTCTCCTCTGGGACCCCATGGCATTGATTTCCCAGCTTGAAGAACTCCGCGCGGTAATCCGCAACCTTGCCGGTCTGCTTCAGCTTGGCCAACTGCTCCGGGGCCCACCCCTCCGATTTACCGAACTGGTAGCGCAACTCCTCCTAGAACATCGGCCAGGTGATCAAGGTTCCCACCGCCCCATAGGATCTCTCCATCCACTCCCACCACTACAGCGCCTCTCCTTCTAAGTAGAAGGACGCCAGATGCGCCTTCCTCTCCTCCGGTATGGGGTGATTTCTGAACCACCTCTCTGCTGCATATAACCACAACCCGGCATCCTCCTAACCATTGAATTTTGGGAACTCAATGGTCGGGGGCTTGGCTCTAAAGACCATCCCATCAGTCCCATCATAAGCAGGGTGATAGGAACCATACCTGTCATAACCCGAATCACCACCTGGCTGGTTCTGGTAGAGTAGTGACCCTCTTCCTCGCCCAAAATTGCACGCGGAACCTCGCCTAACCGGTCCCGTCACTTTCCCTGCTCCATACGACCCCCTCCACATGTTTGGGTCCATACTGGACGATCTAACCAGCCCCGGTTCGAACCAGTTCGGTCCACTCCTGGTTCGGTCCGGTTCAGGTTCACCCGGTATCATGCGACCCGGTCCGATTCACCCTGGTTCACCCCGACCCAACCCGGCCTGGGTCGGTCAGCCCCTGGTCGACCCGCCTCCTCGGCCCAGCCCGACTCCACCCGGCCCGAACCGCCCCTCCGGCCCCGGCCCAACTCGCGCGGCCCCACCCCCTGTCATGTCCGGGCCCAAGTAATCCTCGGCACTAGCGGGGTCGGCCCACGGTGCATTCTGGCCCACCAGGCTGAGCTCCTCCTCGATCCGCTCAAGATCCACGTTCAGCCACCCCAGCTCTTTAGGCTCGTGATATGGGCCCACTGTATCAGTCCGGCCCATTGGCCTAGGTGGGCCCTGCCCAGTCGGCTGGGCCCCGTTGTCGTACCCTGGCATCTTGGCCTTGCCCTTGCGAGCCGCCAATTCCTGGGCCGTTGGTGTCGGTAGAAGCCTAGGCCCATCGCTGTGCCCTAGCTGACCGTGGCCCGCCTGCTCGCTCGCGCCGGCCAGGTTGCCCCCGCCACCTGCGGCCACCACCTCCGCCGCCTCCATCACCACTGCCGCCGCTGCCGGCGGCGCATCCGCCACCACCACCGCGCCTCTCGGCGCGCCTCCCGCCGCCACCGCCCGCCGCGCTCCCGCTGCTGCCCCCTGCATCGCCGCCGCCCTTTTGCGCGGTTGTTTGCGCGGCGTGCAGCGCCTCCAAAGCCACTTGCACCTCATCAAACCTCTTCCAAACCCTCTGCGACTCCTCCTCCTGCTCGCGCCTGACAGCCAGCCTATCTCTGCGCTCCGTTTCGAACGCCATCACCAGGCGATCCAAGGTGGCTTGGATGGCCTCCAACTTCTCAGTCTCATCTTCCAGCCCTCCGTCCCGTGGATCCGGGACCCTATGACCCCCCTCACCAGCCGTCGGCAGCCCCCTCGTGGCCGCGATGACGGCTTGTTCCTGCGCCGCCGCCTTGGTGGCCTTCTCAGCTGCTTGCATCAATTTCGTCGACACCATCGCGCTCGTCGTTCTTCGTTTGCTCCGGAACCCAAGAAAGAACGGGGCTCTGATACCAAATGATAGAGCTCCGGATTAAGCTCTGCCGAGAGATTGGGGATTAGGGATCAATTAGGGATTGATCCGGGGAATTGGGGGAATGAGGGAAGGGAATTTAGGAGTTTGGAACGAAGAGAAGGGAGGGGAAATAGAGGCTGCCGATCGGCAGCTTTGAGAGGGAGAGGAGAGTGCTCGGCGACAGAGAGAGGAAGAGAGAGAGAGGGATTAGTTTTTAGGTTTAATCTTGCTTGCCTCTTCCTACGTAAACAATAGTCTAAATACCCAAAAACAAAATTACCTACTAACTACCCCAACTTATTAATCCCCAAAATATTCCCAATAACCAAAATAAACCCGAACTGAATAATTCAAACCGACATAAACCCAAATAATTAAAACGTCTATCATAATACTAATATTATATTAAACTTGGTAATAATATCATCAAGTATTTTATAAGAATTGTGATTAATGTAGTAAAATAGAGAAAAGAGATCATAGAACTAAGGAGCGGCTTATCATTGGATTCATTCATTTAACCCTGTCAAATATCAATTCAGTTCATTTTGTAATATTTATAATTATAATATTAATACGATTAAGAATGCGACCACAATATGTTCCATCTTGTAATTGAAGCCCAGACTACATCCCTAGGAGTGAAGATTGACATCCCAGAGCATATTATTCCCATATTTATGAGTATGACTGCTTTGATTTCTGTTTCCTCTCTCTCTCTCTCTCTCTCTCTCTCTCTATGGAGTAGAGCTTTGTCTCACTTGGGTATAAAGAACCCTAGTTCCATGTGTTAGGACAACCTATAATGATGACTGAGACATGCAATAGAGTTGTGTAGGGGTTCAGTTTTTCAACTATTTGCTTACCAACTGTGACTTGGATTGATCACTTACTTTCTACAGTCGTTTATGCATCGAGTTCAGCGAATCAGAATGAAAGATAGAGCATATAGGTAGCCATGTGAGATTTGAGCCTACTCGTTTCTTTCTTGTGCGATAGATCCCTCTTCCATGATGTGTAGCATTCACGTTGTCACTAATTAGGATGGTGGAGGCATATGATTAGCCCACGACCAAATTGACTGTCCTGGTGCCATACCCCTAGTCAGCCCCTTTGAGCCGTGTAACTTTCCTTATTTCGGTCTACAATGAAAAATCACCCTTTTTGACCTCTTAGAGGTTCCACATAGCGGTTTTTGCATGTTCTCTGCTGTTTCTGCTAGAAATAATATGAGGGTTGGAGGTAGTTCTAAAAAGTTGGGCAAGTGTTTGAAAAAATGTGCAAAGGTGGTGGTTCTCTCAAGAAAAAAAAAGAAAGAAAAAAAAATGAAAGCAAAAGAGAGCCACCATAAAAATCTGAATCATGCACATTAAGTAGTGTTTCTTAGCGGCCTGGCTTCGAAATACTAACATAATTTTGATCTCCTTCACTCTTATGCTCGAAAGAACTTGATTAATGCAGAATGACAGAAAGAAAGTAAATGGTTTGACTGATTGTAACTATGTTGGTTTTGGAACTGTGGAACATTGTGTTATGAATTCTTCCACCACCTAAAAGGTTTTTTCCCCATGTCCAAGACCCTAGCAAGTCATATGAACCCGTGTCTAAGACCTACTGACTAGTTAGTGGCGACATCCGATATGTGAACTCTAGCATTTTGAGGCTGCCGTCATGGTGAAGAGACGTTAGGGATTGAGAGAATAATCATGCGCATTTTTTGCATCAAATTGTCCTGACCCCACTAGTCGAGAGTGAGCGATTCATTTCCTTATATTCTTTATATTCTTTACCCCGGTTAGGACCTATATTGCTCGATCTTGATTCTGATGTCTTGAGTTTTATGCATTAGGTGACTATTTTGAATAAGTGGTTGAGACAAGTCTATGTTGGTTGGTGAACAGAAGGGAGACTCTTCCTTTACCCGATTTTGCTGCACTCCAATGTCATCTGTGGTGGTTGTCTTGGTTGTCGTTGAGGTTGTTCATGAGTTGATGTCTAAAGGCCAGTATGATTCATGAGTTTTGTGCCTATATGATATGTCCCCAAAGTCTGCATGGTTAAAATGGTTTGAGCTTACCTTGTGTCTGACTTGGTTTGCTTGGGGACAAGCAAACGGTTAAGTGTAGGGGAATTTGATAGCACTGCATTTGCACATGTTTTCCTCTTCATTTCTTGATCGTTTAGCTTAGTGATTGATTATTCCTTGGCCTATTTTATGCTAGGTTGTGTTCTTTTGTCATATTTCAGGTCCTAGTACGTAGATATGGCTTTGGGACAACTTTCGGGACAGTTGGAGGTGAAAGAAGGTCGATCGCGAAAGCCGGGCATCAGGGCTGCTGACAAACACGCCATCAAACACGACCTTTGTTGTGAAAAACACGGCCTTGTGCTAGAGGCCGGGTTTTTCCTCTGCACTTCACAGTATCGTCATTCCGAAACACGGTTTCTTCTGGTTAAAACACGGTCGGGTTTTTGGGCTTAGAGGCCGTGTTTTTACCCCTATGCGAGTTTTATTGGAGAGGAGCTCATATTTTGAGGGGATTCGACTTTTTGGAGCGAAAAACAAAGTTCTAAAGAGAGAAAGTGCGAAGGACAAAACCCTAGATAGGAGCTATTTGGAGTGGATTTCTCACCATTGAAGCCCAGATTGCATTCCCAGGAGTGAAGATTGACATCCCAGAGCATATTATTCCCATCTTTATGACTTATGAGTATGACTGCTTTGATTTCTGTTTTCCTCTCTCTCTATGGAGTAAACTTTCTCTCACATGGGTATGAAGAACCTAGTTCCATGTGTTAGGAACTTTGATTGTAATAACTTTTGGATTGATATACTAATTAGTTTTAATCGATTGAAGTGTGTTTATTGATTCAATTGAATCCAGATCAACTTCTTTTGATTTCTGCTGCAACCTGTGATAGATAGAATCTGAATAGGTTGTTAGAGCTTCTTCAATCGATAGGAGTGAATTGATTGTACGAGAGTCAGTCAATTCACTGTTTTGTACTGGAATCTGCTTCCAGTAATGGAGTTCTGTGTGTATTGCCTTAGTAATCTATCCCGGTGAAGACTAGTTGCATGCCGGTTAGTCTGTCTGAGAGGGCTTGGTCAGCTTAAGAGATTCCAACCTACAGTCGGATCTTCCACAGTTTAATCAACAGTAAATCAACCAAAGGAAATTACAAGTTGGACCTAACTAAGGAGTTAGGGGGACTCATTCCCGAGTGACTCTTCTCTTGCTTCAGGAAACCAGACAATTTACTGCTTTCTTTCTGCTTTAGTTTAAACTCATTTTCACTAAACTTTCCCGCTAGATAATAGATAATCACGGAGTAGGCGGTACATATGGGCCCTGGGTTGACATTTATTACTTGATTGCATTATACTGCATTTCCATTATGCAATTACACTTGGTCGTAGTTTGGTGTTGTGTTTTAGCGTGTTAGACCTAACTAAGGAGCTAGGGGGACTCATTTCCGAGTGACTCTTCTCTTGCTTCAGAAAACCAGACAATTTACTGGTTTCTTTATGTTTTGGTTGAATTCAAATTCACTCCCTTAGTCCCGCTAGATAATAGAAGTTCACGGAGTAGGCAGTAGATTTAGACCCCAGGTTGATAAATTAAACTTACCCACTATTATGAATTTCCAGACTGTGATTATACTTGGTCGTAGCTTGGAGTTGGGTATTAGCGAGTCAGCGATCGAAATTAGTCTAGCACCGGCAACGGAAACCGAAACCGTCAGAGCCTTTAGTTAACCGCAAACTGCAACCAGCGGTTTCATTTAGGGTTGCAGTTAACCAAAACAGCAGGATCGGGACTGGAAGGCGGGAGACGAGGACGACGGTTTGCGATGAGGTGAGGACGACGGCGTCTGTGCGACTACGACTGCGGGGCGATGAAGAAGGTGGAAGACGAAGGCGGCAGGGCGATGACGCTGATGAGAACGACTTGGCGAGGACGGCAGGGAGATGACGACGGCTGTGGCACCGGCGAGGAGGGTTCAAACTCTGGAGGAAATCAAAGGAGGGTGCGGCGGGAGTGATTTTTGGGATTAGGATTCCTCTCGAGTCGGAAGTGGGATTTATGGTTTCTCGTGAGGCGGCAAGGAGCGAGAGATTGTCGATTGGAGTTCTTGGAGTGGGATGACGATGAAGTGCATATTGAGAGTCTTGGGGTTGGAATTAGAGGTTTAGAATTGGGGAAAGGAGAGAAGTGTTGGGTGAGGTCGAGAGGAGGGAGATGGGTGGGAGTATGACGGTGTCGTTGTGGGTTGTGAAGAGAGGATGAGTGGACTGGTAGGCGGGCTAGGTGGGTAGGGTCTCGGTTAGTCGGTGCACCGTCTGATTTTCGGTAACTAACTAAAGACCGATCGGTTAGCCATCTTCCTCTAAACCACTAACCCATCTAATAAACGGTTATTGGTTAGACGATTAATCGAAAATTTTGGTTCAGTTATACGGTTAACCGGCTAACCGACAACTGTTTATCACCCCTAAATACTATAATATCGTTAATTAATGTGTTAGTATGATGGTAACACTTAAAGAGGTTAGCACCATATCCACCTCGAAAAAGGGATATTGTTGGGAAGATTTTTCTGGTTACTTATTAATTTTAAATCTCTAACTTTTTGAGAGATTTAGTATCTCTATTTTTCTATATTTTGAATTTCATACAATAATTAGTATTAGTATTAGTATTAGTATTAGTACTAATATATAAAAGACGAGTCTAAAGTGGAGAAGAACAAAGAGAAGGACATACGTCCAAACTGTCCAATATACTAGCCGCAATTTTAGTATTCACAATATTGTCATTATACAATTTGTGAGAAACATAAATCATATTTATTGGTGGATATACCCATGAGTTTGGGTTTTACCCGCATTCACATGATTATATTAAGTAGGATACTTATGAGTTCGAATTTTGTTGCCATCCCTACTCCCCACAAATTATTTAACCTTTCTCTGTTTTTCCCTTAATTGTCTCATTCCTCTATTTACATTCCTTTTTTTTATGTTAATTAATAGATTACCAAAACCCGGTGGTAATACCTTGCTGCCCAAACTGTCGAGAGAAGGACACGCGTCCAAACTGTCCAATATACCAGCCGCAATTTTAGTATTCACAATATTGCCATTATACAGTTAGCTTCAATCATTTCTATTGGTGGATGTACTGATGGGTTTGGATTTTATTCGCGTTGATCGAATTGGATCGAGTAGGATACTCTTAGCTGGACGCTGGTGCCCACAAATTATTTAACCTTTCTCTATTTTTTCCTTAATTGTCTCATTCCTCTATTTACATTCCTTTTTTTTATGTTAATTAATAGATTACCAAAACCCGGTGGTAATACCTTGCCCAAATACTTATTATATTCATACACTAATTCAATAAACTTATTCAATTGTTATATGTAAAATATGGCTCTATTATGATTTTTGTCAAATATACTTTTCTATTATTTTTTACATCAAACATATATCTTTTCACTTTACTAAAATTATCAAACAAACCTTTTCATTAAAATTTACATCCAAATACCATCAACTACAATCGAACCGTGGCTTTGATAAAACAAATGTCCAAAATACCCCTAATCATTTTAATTTAATATTTTTGTTTCTATTGTATAGCGCAATAACCCTACTAATTTTACTTTAATTGAGACTTAGAGAAATAAATGGAGGGATATAAATGATATTTTCCTTCCCATTTTCTCTAGATCAGGTAATATGAACCACGGTTTAACGTGGTTGAAGATATTTTAATGAAAATCTTAACAAAAGGGTATGTTTCATCATTTTTCTAAGATACAGGGGTCTATTTGATGTAAAAAATAATATAGGGGCATATTATACATATAATTCTTCAATTATTTATGTCATGCTGGTGGTTAAATTTATGGGAACAACACTCCGATATAGGATTTTTGTCAAAATGAAACGCATAAACCATGATTTAACCACAAAATTACTTTATCACTGACTTATCTGCAAGTACAATTTTCGATATAAATTTACAATACTCGGTTGAAACATGAAGCGATAATAACATAATATTTATTCACAAAAAGTGTATGGTTAGTGATACAAGAATGGATTTTAGATTTTAAACTGAAATATGGTATGAAAATCAAATGTACGAAAACGAAACTAATAGACACGTGTAATTCCTTATGAATTTTCTATGAATGAATCAATTAGAATTAGTCTGTCATGGAACGATTGCGACGAAACTTGAATCACTTTTGGATCGTGGGTAGGAGATTGAGATTAATCATATTTATAGAGTATATAATTGCTCAGCTGATTTCTCGGCCTCTAAGAGTCATGCTATGAATTTTGGCACACATCAGCTCAATGTATGCTACCCTGAAATGGATTACTGACTTTTGTACGATGTTATGGGAACTTCAATTTCCGTGCTATTAATACTAGGGCAATGTCTATTTTTTACCCAAACCTTTTTCAGATTCTTTTATTTTAACCAAACCTATAGAAATTCTATTTATTATCCAAACGTATTATAATTTATCAAAGTCTGGGCATTCATTCTGTTACCGTTACTTATTTCGTCCACGTGAGAGGTGGGATTTTGTTTTGTTTTTTTTATTATCTTTTTATTAAAAATAGTAAATGATGGTATTCTGACCGCCACGTAGGAAGTCAACTCATTATGGTCATACTTAGTCAGCATTACTAACAGAAAAGTTGACGGAGAGTTAACGTTTGGATAATTTTTAGGAATTCAATAGGTTTGGTTAAAATAAAAGAATCTGAAAAAGGTTTGGGTAAAAAATAGACATTGCCCTTAATACTATGATATAGGACGAATACGTACATCTTTCTAAAAAAAACACTCCGCCATAGCGTATAGCCACTGCGAAGCGTGTATGGTTTTTGGAAGCAAAAGCAATGAGCCAATGACCCAAGGCAATTTGGTGTAAAAACTAAAAACACACAAATGTCATTAAACATAGTTAACCTTGTACATATACAAATGTCATTATGTGATACATTTTAAATTGGTAAAATGTTGCAGGTTAGATAACATGTTAATTATATTGTATTGATAAAGTCAGTTGCGTCACCATATGAAATCGAAAGTGAATTTCATTGAAGTAGGGAAATAAAAGTGGTATATAGTGAAATTAGGAAAAAATCTCAAAAGACACACGTTCTTAAAAAAAATTCTCAAAATATACATGTTATAAAAAAAATTCTTAATCTACACATGTTTGGGAATCACTGCAGTTGACGAAAGCGGTGAACACATGCACCGACGCATCACCGCAGCAGAGGAACACGGTGATGGTTCACCGCAGTAGAGGAGCGCTGTGAAGGCTTCACCGCGGTCGAGAAACGCAGTGAAGGCCAGACCTACGTTGAAACTTCAAACGAACGTAAAGATATGATCGGATAACCGAGCGCAAAATTACGTTTGTTTGAAGTTTCAACGCAGAACTTCTTGTTTCAGAGGGCGAATCCATCAAACTTGATCAACCATTAACGAGCAATCCAGGTAAGGCCTATACTGCGGTCGGCAAACGCGGTGAAGCCTTCACCGCCATCCTCTGCCGCAGTGATGTAATCAGTGCCTTCCTTTGCCGCGGTGAATGCCCAAACATGTGTAGATTGAGAATTTTTTTTATAACGTGTGTATTTTGAGAATTTTTTTTAAGAACATGTGTATTTTGAAAAATTTTCCTATGAAATTACAAAAAATTGTTGATGTGATAATAGAGACCACATATAAAACATAAATTGTAGTTGATGGATGTGGATGGTCTATCGCTTTGGAATAATTGATAACTCAGGTTGATGTAAAAGTCACTATCACAATGGTCAATGGCAGCTTGGTGTATAACAAACCTTTTGAAACCATTGACCTATTGGTTGACAATAAAAACTCACAAATTATAGTCACAATGCTCCAATGTCAACTGTGTGTAGCAAATGTTTTGGCAGACCATGAGGAACAAAACAAAAGCGATTAATATATATAATTATACTTTATTATTAGTAAATACTATGTTTAATACATGTACATGTATCCGTACATATTTTATCCGATTAAAACTTTTGTATCCGTATTATTGTCAAACTGTTTAATTTTTCCGTCTATCCCTACGGGGTGTATGAGTTGACTGTTCCACCGCAAGGTGTTATCTCGATTCTTCAGGATGATCCTAGGGGTATTACTTTTGAGCGACGGATTGTGGCAAGTCCCTCCTCTTCTTCTTGACTCCTTCTCCCTGTAACGATCTTCTTTTTCTTGGCTCCGGCCTCCCTTTTATGCAAAAAAAAAAAAAAACTGTTTAATTTTCCCCCGTTCATTTAGTGACTCCCTTACTAAACACGTATAAAACCGTATAACACATTTAATATCCATATTTAATGAATTATATTGTTAGCTTTCCCATTATTTATATATTTATTTTTAAAATAATTTATTTTATATTTTTATGAATATTAACGTACTATTAGACGTAAAATTAGCTTATAGACGACGTAAAATACCCGCACGTATTTTATACATAACTTTTCTGTACCATATTTTACTAACTATGCTTTTATGAGTTAACATAATAAGTTGACCCTGTACTAGTACTAGCTTGTTGTCCGACCTGTTGGTCGGAATGTCATTAAATACAATGTATGTATGATGTTTATATAAAATTTTGAAATTACTTGAAATGCTGAATTTCGTATGACATTTAGGTGACATCAAAATTAATTTTCCATTTTTGACATTCTTATAACTTTTCATCAATGATAAACATTGTAAGATTAATTGCTATAACCAAAGTTGTCAACTCGGTTCAAGTTGTTGAGCCGGTCAAGCAAGTAGTTTGAAGTTTAATGGTTTGATTGAGGTACAACCTGTTTGAGCCGTTTTACACATTTTCTAAATATATTTACATACAAAATAGAAATTTAGTGACTGAAATGAAATGTAATAACTTATATCTATTAAAAACTCAAATTCCATAAGAAAACATACTTATTTCAAGATCCACCCACCATCCTCTTGCCTCTCTCCCCCTCCCCCTTCCCTCTCTCTTATTCTCCCTCTCTAACGATCAGACACTTGGTTTTGTAGAGCCAATTTTGGAACACGATTTTGGTCGGATCTAGTCCAACCAGCCGCTCGATAAAGGTGTAACAACCTTTGTTATAACACTCGTGAATAACCATTCATAACTTGTCAATTTAATGATGTAGTCACTCTGAAAAGAAAATTGACATAACAAAAAAAGAGTTTGTCTAAAAAAGCGTAGCATAAATAGGAAACTTGTGATCATAACCTTTATTCAATATTTATTTCTTATGCTTGAGAAACAATACATATATAATAATATCTAAACCTAAAGTATTATGCACAATACAATAACAAAATTAGTAAGAAAATAACATTTTTCATCCATACTTATGCAATGAAAAAATTATTTATCAACCAACATACTCTAAATTTAGTTGAAGTACAATCTTATTCACTCAACAAAAAAAATTAAACCTATCTTGTGGTACCTACCTTGTTAATGCACATGACCACATCAATGCATCCATGAAAACTCCAGCTCGACTTTCATGATTTGTCTTGTATTGCAGTTATTTTATATTAAACTAATTAACTATAAATGATACATATAGTCAATTATCATATAAGATAAAATATTTAAATAATTGAAATCATCTAGAAAAATTGGTATTCAGAAATTGTGTTCTTTTAAACTCACACATTTGTCCAATCATGCCATATTATCAAGAGAGTGAGGATTTAATAGTAAACCAAACTAAAATTTTAAAAAAGCGGGTCACTTACTGTTTGCATAAAAATATCGTTGCTTTAATAGTTCTAAAAATCAATACCAAGTTAAGAATTCTACATCACATTTACACATTCAATATTGCAATTGAATATGTAATATTCAAATCAATAATATTTGGGTTTCAATTTTAAAATTATCCTCTATTTATAAGATAGACATAAATTAAATTTATTATTAAAATCAAATTCAAATAATCAAAATATGAAAATTAAAATATCAAATAACAAAGAAAGTTATGGGAAAGTTAGTGGGCTAGCTAACAGTAGTGGAAAAGTCGTATGATTTTTAGATTTCAGGTTTTCAGATTTTTTACTTAAAAAGATACAAAAGATTTTTTTAGCGTAATTGGTAATGGTTGTTGTCTTAGTTTAGAAAGACCATGGTTCGAATCCATATATTTGTAGATTAGGGTGCTAATGAATTTGATTTCAATTAGGGCTAACTGATTTGATGGTTACTGGTTAGCTAATAGACAAAATTACTTCTTGATAACCGAATCAATAAAACCTTATAAGTTAAGTGTTTATTATCGATTTGGTTAGCGATTAGCATGACAATTGACCATTAACCCCCAACAACCGCCACTCATCACTTTTTTTCCTCTTAATTGTAAAATATAATCATTCAAACTAAGTCAAAATAATTTAACTAATTGTTAACATAAAATAATAATTATAAAAAATAACATCAATACATACAATGTGAATTCGTAATCCAATTCCAAATCGTAAAAATATAAAATAAAATAAAAAACAATCAAACTTCTTCATTCAAATAATTGTAAGAAATAAGATTAGTTTGTTAAAAAGAGCACGGGAACGAGCCTGGTGGTAGAGTTGTCACCTTCTGTATATTGCAAGTATATATTGCAACATCCCACAGCTTGTGGAATTATTGGGCAGTATCGCAAGTATATTACTTGTTTCTATCTGATGAGCAATCAGCAACCTCCGACGGAGTTGTTGTTTTGGAGCTCTCACCAGATCCGCCAGATAGATGGCTTTTGGTACCAGCTGCCGCTTGCAGACCGCATGGCCGCCTTCCGGTCACGATTCGAGCCGAGAAGCGACGACATCCTCTTGACGACGTTCCGCAAAACAGGGACGACATGGCTCAAGGCTCTCTGTTACAACATCCTCGACAAAGAAGCAGAAGAACAGGACCTTCTGGCAAAGAAGAACCCCCACGAGGTGGTTCCCACCCTCGACACTACTTTCCTCGAGGATCGAACACAAGACATCCTGCTCAATTCCCCTCCTCCCCGGCTGCTCCACACGCACCTGCCTTACAGTTACCTGCCGGAGGCGGTGAGGGAGTCCGGATGCAAGATCGTGTACCTGGCTCGGAATCCCAAAGACACGGTGGTGTCGATGTGGCATTTCTACAACAAGGTGTTGAAAAGTGGACCGGGTGATGAGCCGTACCCGTTGGAGGGAGCGGTGGAGAGCTTCTGTAGTGGGGTTCTGCCTTTCGGGCCCTTTTACAAGCATGTGTTGGGATTTTGGGAGGAGAGCCGGAGGCAGCCTCAGGAGGTGTTGTTTCTCAAGTACGAGGAGCTATGCAGAGAGCCGAAGGAGCAGGTCAGGAAGCTAGCTTTGTTTCTCGGGAAGCCATTTTCCCAGCTGGATGGAGATGGTGAACTGGAAAAGGTACTGTGGCGGAGCAGCTTGGACAGGCTCAAGAAGTTGGAGGTTAACAAGAGTGGCGTCGGGGAGCTGAACCATGTGCTCAATTCCACCTTCTTCAGGAGAGGAACGGTACGAGATTGGGAGAATTACTTGACTCCACAAATGGCTCAGCGCATTGACCAGCTCACGCAGTCCAAGTTGCAGGGGACTGGACTTTCTCTCGATGATTAATTGCTAAATTAGTTGATGCGTTTTTTTATACTTTTTCGTTTCAGTTTAGTGTTGCCCCCGTCTAGCAAGCAACATGGATATTGGATTGACATATAGATTTCTCTATCAGTCGTGGCTCGTCCATATTTTATCTTTTCTACTTCAATCTCAGAGTTTCTACTTGCCAATATACATCATAATATATGTAAACCTTGTTTTGTGTGTAACTCCAGATTTTTTATGTGAAAGCTTTAAATGCAAATATTTCCAAATGTGAATTTACACACATTTCCTAGCGTTGACCTTGACATAATTAAATACTCTATATCTTGATCTTGATAATCTGCAGCCCAGGTAGGCCAATCATAAATGCAACCTTTGCATTTACTTAATACAACTAGCTAGATTACTACATTCATGATAAAAAAAAAAATTCATGTTGTGGAGTTTCTTCGTTGTTTTTAGGGTAATGTCTATTTATTATTTAAACATTTTTCATATTCTTTTTAGTCAAATCTATTGAAATACAAAGAATTAACCAAACATTTTGTAACACGTCAAAGTATTAGCCATTTTTACATTATCGTTAATAATTATGTAACTCTTTTCTTAGTTGAAATACTAAATTTTTTGAATGTTGACCTCCATGTATCTCTTCTAAGTTAGTATCATGTTGCCAAGTCAATATTACTAACAAAATTGATAACTAGATGTTAACATTTGGCTAATTATTAGTAATTCAATAGGTTTGACTAATAAAAAAAAATCTGAAAAATATTTTACTAATAAATAGTCATTACCTTTGTTTTTATTATAAGTGCATGCATGGGGCTAAATTTTGATTAACAGGGAGGAAATGTAAATACGGTAACTTAATGAATTAGTACAGATTTGAAAAAGACATGTTCTTTGTGGTTAAGTCTTTTACTATTTGTGGTCAACTTTAAAAATATATTACTAAATTAATTTTATTATAGTACGGCTACGGTGAAGAAGTTTTTCATAACTTTTTTGATAATGGTGAAGCGATTATATTAAAGCGAGAAAGGAAAAAAACAACACGTTCAAGACCCCAGCTCTGGTTCAAACAGATGAACCAAAGGGCCTGGGAAACACAAAGCCAAAAGCCCTCCTCACAACTAAGTGGACCAGACCACTTCTGAAAGAGGCGAGCAAAAGCAGAACCAATACAAAGACAAACAAAAACAACATACAGAAAACACTCCACTGGTGTTACGTAGATGCGCCGTAGGGGCTGAATTCTACGTACTGGATCTTTACTTCTCCGGACTTTTGGATACGTTGCTCGACGCTCTCGAGTAGAGGATCTCTTTAATGGCGAGAACAACCCCAAAATAACTACGAAACTACTAAACTGAACGAAAGAAATAATCAAAGCAAACAAACATAAATTGGGTTCCAATCTTCTCATGACATTAAACGAACGAAACAAGTACATATTTATAGGCATAGAAGCCTCTACCCTTTTCCCATCTAGAATATAAATCCTACTCCGCTAAGGACACGACAAACTATAACCTAAACCAACTTGAAAAAGGAAACATTAATTAAGACAATAATAAATCAGACCCAATAATATATAAATACGAACTAATAAGAAAGATACGCAAGCCCAGTAATTAATGAAATGCTACGATGGCTCGATCTCGTAACATCCCTCCCCCCTTAAGCGCAACCTTGCCCTCAAGGTTGGTAGAATGATCATACCTGCTTCAACCGGGATCGATGTAGAAGAACCTTCCCCGCAATTTGCAGTAGACTACAATGACCACTTGATTACGTTGCTTATGCTTGCGGTACTTCCACTTGCGCTCAGGAACTGGGAGATAGCCAACATCAGTAGCTCCTTCAACGAACAGCACGCAACAATTGATATTTTCTCTCATTCTAGCTCCCATGTTGCGTATGAGTGCATGAGAAAAGGAGTTGCCTACCCAAATCTTATTCCCATGCAATGGTTGCATTCCTCCGAGACAAACAATTATGGGAATGGAGTCCCCTTTGCAAGAATTAGTGCCTATGCATTGACCAACAAACTCTTGCCCATGCAAGTCACGTATGTCTATTATAAATGACCACCCACCCAGCTCCATGCCTTGTCCTGGTCCTCCATTGGGATTGGAATCTTCATTCACGCCTTGTCCCTCATTTACACCATCGTTGCATTCCCAGCAACCTTTACCCAAACCTTTTTTTGATCCCTTCATTTTCACGCCATGCTTGAATCGATCAAAAATAGTTTCGGGCTTGGGATACATACCGAAGTAGCGGCCTGCTTCTTCTTTCGTGGCCCGAACGGACTTGGCGAGGGCTACACCGGCGGTCTGGGCTTGAATTTTGGCAGCGGCAGTATAAACGACAAAGGCGGACTTGGGAAGGAGGAATGGTTCCTCCTCCTCTACGATCTCCGGGAGCCCATGGAGAATCGGATTCCCTCCGACGGTGGTACTCACTGCCGATATGAAAAGGCCAGAGCGATCATCAGTCCTTGGCTCGGTGGTAAAGGATTTAGTCTCGTCGTCTTGTCTTGTCGTTGGCAATGGTGTCCGATCAAGTTCAAACTTATTCGGATATTCCAAAGAGTTACGAGATAGCGGTGAAGGGATGGTGCTAACCGCCTCAGTAACCACCTCGACGTATGGGGAAGCTGGAATCTTGGTCGCCGTTGAGTCTAGGTCCATAGTTCCTCCTTCGCCCTCATTGATCATGGATAGGTCCGATATGATAATAGGCTCGACGTTCACGGCAGGTACGTCCTTGGTGATCAAAGGGACAGCTGCGGTGATCAAGGAGTCTCCGAGAGGAATCATGATCGGTAGGACTTGATCGCTATGATGTACCCGAGCTGGCATCGGGTCCTGAGGCAAGGTAGACGTATCAGTGGCCCCCAAAGTCTCGGCATCTTGCTCACATACGCCAAATGATTGCCGCCGCGGTTGTCGCTTGCTAACTTGGTTGCCACTCTTCACTTGCTTCTTCCGATACCTCCAATTCATTTTTTTTTTTGATATGGGTGATATAAATTAGAACAGAAAGCAAAAGAGTATCAGTACAGATAACAGGTTCCAGGCCGATAGCAGCTAAAGAGAGGAAAGAAAAGGCCAAGGGCAGAGGGCGAATGAATCAAGCCCAGCAGCAGCCCAGACAAGGAAAAAGAAAATAAAAACAAAAACAAAAACAACTCCACCAGCCACCACTAAAGTCCTATCCGAAGGTCCAGCCGCTCAAAGGAGAGGGACGAACAGAATCGATCCCAGTAAAAAGACACCAGTACCATCGGCCAACAGCCATCCAAGAAACTGCTGCGAATCTACCGCTGCAAGCAGACTCGATACCAGAAGAAAGACACCAGTAACATCAGCCATCCAAGTAACTGAGTGATCACCTCGGAACTGACGAAGGAAGGTTGTGTCTGGACGGAACAACCCTTGCACGTAATTCACTTGACCAATTCATCGCAACTTCAGAATCAACCTTCTTAGCGGCGGTCAACCAAGCTGATACCAATCCTCCAATCTTCAAAACAAGCAACCAATCAGGGCAGGACTCTTCCTTGAAGACTCTGGCATTTCGTTCCAACCAAACAGTCCAGCAAAATGCATGAAGGGCGACAGACGAACACCACTGAGCCGGACTCGTCGGTTTCGAAGTGGACCATCGCGAGATTCTTTCCGCAATCCCGAGCGTTTCTTCCATTGATTCGTCGAGCTTGATAAAGCACTTCAGCCTATTCCACACTTGCCTTGAGAACTCGCAAAAGACGAAGATGTGATTGGTAGACTCCTCTTGCTTCTCGCACAAACTGCATCTGTTGGGAAGATAGAACCCTCTTTTCTTGAGATTATCCAAAGTTAGGAGTCTATTATGATAAACCAGCCATAAAAAGATGCAAATTTTCGATGGAATTAGGCTATGCCACACCGTCTTTGATGGAAAGTGATCGGAGCCTGTGGAGCGAACAGCAGCAAGCTGCTTGGTGGCAGAATTCACACTGAAGGGCGACATACGCGTCAACGGAAGCTCCCAAGCCGTAGCAGACATCGGGGTTGGAGATAAGGTTAATCTCTCCCTAGCTGGGTCGATCGTTGATGACATTGGCGGTGCGGCTTCTAGCATCATCGTCGGTGGGGAAGAAGCTAGGGTTAGCTCTTCCGCGGCGGCCTTGGTTGATGCGATGAGGACGTTGGCGGACGGTGGTGAATTCAGAGCTAAATTTAGCTCGGCGGTGGCGGCAACGATTGGCGGAGAAGTAACGCTCTCCAACTCGGTAGTTGGCAACCTCATGGAGTCGATGCGATCGGGGCAAAACCTCTCCACATATCAGTTCCACGTAGCGACCAATTCTCTTGCTCGAATACCTTCAATCGTCATGATTTTGCGGTGCCGGAGAACCGGGCTCTGATACCAACTGTTACGTAGATGCGCCGTAGGGGCTGAATTCTACGTACTGGATCTTTACTTCTCCGGACTTTTGGATACGTTGCTCGACGCTCTCGAGTAGAGGATCTCTTTAATGGCGAGAACAACCCCAAAATAACTACGAAACTACTAAACTGAACGAAAGAAATAATCAAAGCAAACAAACATAAATTGGGTTCCAATCTTCTCATGACATTAAACGAACGAAACAAGTACATATTTATAGGCATAGAAGCCTCTACCCTTTTCCCATCTAGAATATAAATCCTACTCCGCTAAGGACACGACAAACTATAACCTAAACCAACTTGAACAAGGAAACATTAATTAAGACAATAATAAATCAGACCCAATAATATATAAATACGAACTAATAAGAAAGATACGCAAGCCCAGTAATTAATGAAATGCTACGATGGCTCGATCTCGTAACAACTGGCTCCCTTGCACTGCCACACGAAACAAGCAAAGAAACAGCAGACAAGGAAAGCTCCGCAGGCTTCCCTGCTCTTCCTGAAACTGCTCGTGGGAGGTGGGCAAAACAAAAGCAATCCTGAAGCGCAAAGCCACAAACAAACGAGGCCACGAACTCTGGAAAATCTGAGCGCCACAAGACACCTCGCCCGTCAAGAAGCAAAGGGCAGAAGAGGTGGAGAAACAGGGGGAAGATTAATGAGAGTGCTGCTGCATACGATGAAGCCAATCCCTGCCGATATCTTTAGACACCTTGCCCATAGCGATGGGCCACTCGATCATTGCCTTGAACGCTTTCAAAGAGATAGACAGCGGATCAAGGTGCTTATCCTTGAAGTTTTTCATAACTTAACACGTACACATCCAACTCTCCCAAATTTCATGAATAAAAAATTGCATTCACCTCAAAACTCGCTAGGAAGAAAAAGTGTATAGGTTGTAGACCATTGGGCCGGGGAAAAAAAGCATCCTACTCGACAACAAATGTTGGCTGCAAAGAGCGTGTTAAGGTATCTTAAAGAAATTATGAGCTATGACATCTGGTATGGGTACACAGACCTTGATTACGCTGGGGAATCTGATGACATGAAAAGTACAAGCGGTTATATTTTCTTTCTTGCCAGAGGAGCCATCTTATATATGGTCGCCAAAAAAGCAATCAATAGTGACTTTTTCAACTACAGAAGCAGAAATTTGTGGATGCTTCATATTTTGCAGCTCAGTGTCGATCCGGCTTTGCAGGATTCTTGAGCAAATGGACTAGAAGCAATGTGTAGAAGGGACTACTCATATTATGTGTGATAATATATGAACAATTAAACTGCCTAAGAACCATGTGATGCATATGGGATGAGTTATCATATCGATGTGTGTTTTCATTTCTTGAGGGATCTTGCCAAAGGAGGAGTTATTGAGCTAGAACACTATGGAACACATGATCAGATAGCTGATGTAATGGCCAAGCCTCTGAAATAGGATTGAAGGGTAAATGGTTGGTTGTTAGTTTAGCTACTTTGTAAGTTAGTGGAGTTAAGGATGTTGCTTAAATGTCGAGATTAGTGGGCAGAAATCATGTACTTAAAATCTGGCGTATCGTGCCAATAAAATTTGACAGTTTGCACAACGTTCTTGCTCATTAATATATATCAATCCGACGCTTTGCTGATTCACGTATGCACTGTCCTCATTATTACTTCACTCGATGATCATATATGATTGTTATTTTTTTCGTACAATTATTGAGGTTTCCAAGAAGTCAGACAAAAAAAGGATCCCAAAAAGATTCTTTTACTAAATAGAGCACGTGAACGAGCCTGGGAGTTGTCACCTTTTATATATACGTACGTAGAACTAAACTATATGTACTTGGCTTGTTTTCTCAAACCATACACGTGCGTCTTTTCCTACTGCCCTAATCCGATGAGCAATCGGCAATCTCCGACGGAGTTGTTGTTTTGGAACTCTCACTAGATCCGCCAGATAGATGGCCACTGGTACCAGGTGCCGGCCGTGGACCGCATGGCCGCCTTCCGGTCGCGATTCGCGCCGAGAAGCGACGACATCCTCCTGACAACCTTCCGCAAAACGGGGACGACGTGGCTGTTTCGTTGGCGAAACTCGCGTGTTCAATGCGCACTGTCTTCAAGAAAACACACAAAACACAACGTTTATCACAACCGTCAAATACCCGTCGCCGAAAGTCGGCGCCGTTGATTTGATCGATCGAACAGAAAACAAAGAAGATCGTCAAATATCCGCCGCCTGTGTCGGCGTCGTTGATTTGATCGATACACCCTTGACTTCTAATCAAACAACCGTTATTCGGTTCACCACCTCTCAAAACTACGTTCGAACGAGGGTGTTCGGCGAATAACCAGAAAATCGAACCAGGAGTGTTCTAAGTTACGTTACCTCTACTCCTATGGAGGTTCCTCTGGAGAGCTCCGCAACTACGACTACGATCTACAACTACTACGACTCTGCAAAGGAGGTCTTTGACAGAGAAGTTCTACGAACTAGAGAGAAAAAGATAGATTCTGCTATGGTGCAGTTGTCATTTGATTTTGCCCTCCCGGCTTCTCTCTCTTCCAAATCTTTATACTTCGCGCTTCTCCTCGTCGTAGTAACTGCCTTCGCGCATTTGTCTCTCACGTCTTCATTCCTGTCAACCGTGCAGGTAACTTCCTCCTTGTTGCGTAACTCTCACGAGTGCGAAACCGCTTGGACACGCGGAAACTTGGCCAAAACGACACCGAGCCAAAATCCACAAAACTTTCGCCACTGCGACGTTGTTTTCTATTAAACAACATCGTTTCAGTACCGCGGCGGTGTTGATATCTCCCATGATGTCGTTTTCGACTAAACGACACCGTCTAAACCAATCCTTAAAATATTAATTAATTAATCCGGTCATCACTAGTCAAACTCGTGTGTTGACCAACGACATCATTAGCGCCAAAACGGCTCCATTTGCTTTTCCTCACGACATTGTTTAAATATTTTAAACACTGTCGTTTGCTAGCACAGCGGTACCGTTGGGCTTACTCGCGGTACCGTTTTTAAATCCGCGGTACCGTTTTAATTCTCCGCGATGCCGCTTGTCTCCATGCGGTACCGCTTCTCCCCTTCTGACAAGGAATAAAAAAAAATAATAATAAAAACTCCTTCTCCAACACCAATACCAAAACGCGCGGCCCCATCTTGTTTTCCGGCGGTGTCGTTTTCTGTGTCGCGGTACCGCTGAGCTTCCTTGCGGTACCGTTTTCTGTTTCGCAGTACCGTTTTTCTGTTTCGCGGTACCGTTTTAACTCTCCGCGACACCGCTCGACTCCAAACGACACCGTTTTTTACCCGCGGTATCGAATTAAATGCCGAGACTAATTAATGCGGCATTTAATTCAGGCCAAATTAATTTTAGGTGTCAACAGTGGCTTAAGGCTCTCTGCTACAGCATCCTCCACAGAGAAGCAGAAGAAGACCTTCTGGCGAAGAAGAACCCCCACGAAGTGGTCCCCACTCTGGAGAACACGTTCCTCGAAAAACGAGTCCAAGAAATCCTGCTGAGTTCCCCTCCCACCGGCCGGCTGCTCCACAGTCACCTGCCTTACAGTTACCTGCCGGAGGCGGTGAGGGAGTCCGGGTGCAGGATCGTGTACCTGGCTCGGAACCCGAAGGACACGGTGGTGTCGATGTGGCATTTCTACAACAAGCGCTAAAGAGCGGACCGGGCTACGAGCAGTTCCCACTGGAGGGAGATGTGGAGAGCTTCTGCAGCGGGGTCCTGCCTTTCGGGCCCTTTTACGAGCATGTGGTGGGATATTGGGAGGAGAGCAGGAGGCGGCCTCAGGATGTGTTGTTTCTCAAGTACGAGGAGCTCTGCAGAGAGCCGAAGGAGCAGGTCAGGAAGCTGGCTTCGTTTCTCGAGAAGCCATTTTCTCTCGACGGAGATGAAGAGGTGGAGAAAGTGTTGTGGCGGAGCAGCTTGGATAGGTTGAAAGAGCTGGAGGTTAACAAGAGTGGTGTCGGGGAGTTGAACCATGTGCTCAATTCCACCTTCTTTAGGAGAGGAACCGTACGAGATTGGGAGAATTACTTGACTCCATAGATGGCGCAGCGTATTGACCAGCTCACACAGTCTAAGTTGAAGGGAACTGGGCTTTCTCTTGATGATTAATTGTTGGACTAATTAGTTGATGTGGTTTTCTGCTACTTTCTTTTTTCGCTTCAATTTGGTGTTGTCTTTATGTCTTCTGGTTCCGACGATTTCATATTTCTTATCAAAAAGAAGAAGAAAAAAGTTTTCTTTTTTATGATTCAGAATGAAGAAGGTAGATGACGGTAGGGGTGGGCATTGGGTGGGTCGGGTGGATTTTGACCATAAAATGCACCCACCCGCGCTTAAACGGATTGATAATTTTTAACCCACCACCCACCCACATTTAGTTTCGGGTTGGGTCGGGCGGATGGTGGATGATGCGGGTGGGTTTGTTGGTTCACCCACATCACAATGTATATAATATATAAAGGAGTCAACTTGACATGATAATAGGTGAAGAGAATCATCGAGGGGAACAAGAAGTTGAAATAGGGAAAAATGTCGAATTAGTTCTTAAATTGGATAGAAATTCTATTATGAAAGAGTTTTCTACAGATTGAGACGATTATTAGGTGCAAGGAACTAAAGAAAATAATTCAACAAAGGAAAGAGCGGTGATCTAGGCACAAGAATTAGAGGAAAAAGTAAATGGAAGAAGAGGGGATCTCTATTTGGAAGGTTGGCTTTGAGGTTCAAACTCCAGGAGCAGTCCGAGTTTATATCTAACGTCTCCACTCTCCTCTCTCTAGCGCCAACGACTTTGATCTTTTTGCTGTTGGGTTGAGCGGGTCACCCGCACACTCACCCACAACCCACCCACCACCCGGCGGATGGCTCCCAGCGCAACCCGTCACCCACCCACAGACCCACCCACTTAACGAAATTCGGGTCAAATGCAGGTGGGTCGGCCCAAACCCGCGGATGATCCGCCCGCATGCCCAGCCCTAGATGACGGTGTGTTGATGTCTATGTAATTGTGCATGCACGACTCTCAAGTCCCTTTTAATGAATAAGTTCGCATTATGACACCGTATTACATAGAATAAATGTTGACAAGTTTTTTTCCATGCAAACCATTAAAATTTTATTAAAAATGAAAAGCGAAAGGGTCCCAAAGTTGCACAAGAAGTCAAGAACCGCAAATATGTAAAATCGCTAACTATTCGTCGCCCAAAAATTCAAAAAACATCGCCCTAAACCACACTAAATTGACACATCTACCCCTAATCAATTCTAACGTTAACCCTAGCCAACAATCTCTCCCCCCAACCCCAAGGCCCAAACCCGCCGCACCAGAACTGCTCCCCGCTGCTCACGCCGGAAAGAAGGAAACATAATTAGAGAATTGAGTCTAGTCTCACTTGATTTCTTAGTTCCACAATGCGAGGTTCCTTGTCCAAATTTTCTCCCGATCATCAATGAATGGACATTATTAGCATTCCCCTGGTTCATTAGGAAGTCAGAAGAGAATTCTTGTTAGACATCCAGGCCACTCACTTGCAAGCTGCAAGGTCTCCTTGCGAAGTTCATCTCGTATCTAGTCAGTTGAGGAGGAATTGTTAGAAAGGAGGTCAAGAACTGTAAGATTATGAACAATGTGGTAAGATGTAACTGAAAGATCCACTCTTAGTTAATTCATGCAATATCACAAGCTCATACTTGCCCTTTGCAAAGTTGGTACTTCATTTTTGGATCACAGTGAAGCAAGATCAGACAATGGGCCATTTTGGCTTACATGGCATGACTAAAATTGATATTAATTTTTTCCAGTGACTAAACATGTCACGTTTTAGTAAACCCAGTGATCAAACTTGACATTTACCCTTAATTTTTCTCAAAAAATTAAATATGAAACTACTGGAAAGACAAAAGTCATATGGGAGTTGATAGCAATGCCTAAAGAAGAGGGTGAATTTGGCTATGGAAAAAAATCGAAGAGCAATCTAAATTTGACCCTCCCCCTCCTTTTTTTAATCCGAAAGATCTATACACTTGAGTATTGCTTGTGCAGTCAGAATGATATGGATGTTGATAATGGAAGGTGGATTCTTGTGGGTGGCCATGGACTATGAGAGATAGACCAAAGAGCAGAACAATTTGGGAGATTTCTGAGATTCAAGTGGGGTCTTGTTTATGGAGAAAGTTTCTACATCTTAGATCATTGTTCCAATACAGGCTTCAAGCTGATAACAACAATATGGTTAGCTTGGAAGGGAAGACACAATTATAAGTACAGGTTGTTCGAACCTGTCTTACAAGTTACAACTAGTGGGATGACAATGTGATATGGCGGAGCAAGTACTTCAATATTCATACCCACCCCGGACCAAACGTGATAAATGACAACTTGGTTGAGTGTATAACAAGAATGGCAACTCGGGGTATGCCAAACGCTCTGTAACCACTATAACCACTCCGGTGACTGCATAGCAATCACAATGTTCAATGACAACTTGGAGTATAACAAACGTTTTTTGAAACCATTGACCACTCGTTTGAGCATCATAACTAACAATCGCAATGGCTCGCAACAACCTGCTGTATAACAAACATTTTGGAACCATTGACCGCTAGTTAATGTAAGAAGTCACTGTTACAATGACCAAGGACAACTTGGTGTTTAACAAAAGTTTTGGAACCACTGACATCTTGGTTGAGGGTAAGGACTCACAATCACAATGCTCCAATGTCAACCGGTGTATAACAAAGGATTTGGTCACTTATAAGTTGATTCAGTGGCGGATCTAGAAATTTTATATAGGGAAGTCCTCTCCTAAAAATTAAACTAAATTAATAATTAAATAAGAAAACATCTGATTTGTCCAAAGTACAACAAAGCACATGACGGGTTTCGTACTTTGGAAAAATTGTAAAATACAATCGGTGTCTAACAATGCTCTATAAATCTCTCTCGATATATCCTACTAGACTAGGGGAGGCCGTAATTCGGTTTAATCTTTTGAAAATAATTGGGATAAAAAATAGCTTTTTACTATTATATTTGGATTTGAAATACAAGAACAAATGAGTTATAGTCTAATGAAAAATATGTTTACTAATAGTAGCATCGACCCAAGTTCAAATCACATAGGCAACCACTTAAATGTTCATATTACCCATACACAAACTACTATTAGGGGATTATAATCGTTTTTCCAAATTTTAGTAATGTCCCGCTACCACTTAAATATTTTTTTTACCTATATGCAAACTACTATCGGGATTTGAATAATCGTGTTCCCAAATTTTAGGGGTATCCCGGGACACCCCTAAAGCCCCATTGATGCGCCACTAAAGTTGACCCCTTGTTACTATATAGCGCTGATAGGGCTGTGGAATAAGCACAGCAGTATTTTGCCTCGTCAAATTGTAGTACAGTTGTGTTTATTGCCTTGTTTTGATCACTGAGATGAATAATATGCCAACGGAGTTGTTTTGGAACTCACACGAGATCGGACAGATAGAAGGCTTCTGGTATTTCGTGGCGGCAATGGATGGCACCGCCGCATTCAGGTCAGGATTCGAGCCGAGAAACGACGACATTCTCTTGACATCCTTCACCAAAACCGGAACCACCTGGCTCAAGGCTGTCTGCTACAACATCCTCGACAAAGAAGTAGGAGAAGACCTTCTGGCAGAGAAGAACCCACACGAAGTGGTTCCCACCCTCGGAAACACTTTCCTCAAAGACCAAATCCAACGCATGTTGCTCAGTTGTTCGTCTCCTCGATTGCTCCACACTCATTTGCCTTACAGTTACTTGCCAGAGGCGGTGAGGGAGTCCGGATGCAAGTTCGTGTACGTGGCTCGTAACCCGAAGGACACGGTGGTGTCGATGTGGCATTTCTACAACAAGCTGTTCACCCGTGGTGGTTCTGAGTCGTTCCCCCTGGAGCGAGCGGTGGAAAGCTTCTGCAGCGGGGCTGTGCCTTTCGGGCCTTTTTACGAGCACGTGGTGGGATACTGGGAAGAGAGCCGGAGACGACCCGAGGAGGTGTTGTTTCTCAAGTACGAGGATCTGTGCAGGGAGCCCAAAGAGCAGGTCAGGAAGCTCGCTTCGTTTATGGGGAAGTCGTTTTCCTCGACGTCGACGGCGGGTGGTGATGATGATGAGGTGGTGGTGGAGAAAGTGTTGTGGCGTAGCAGTTTGGGTAGGCTCAAGGAGTTGGAGGTTAACAAGAATGGTGTACTGGAGCTAGTCCGAGTACCAAATGCCCACTTCTTCAGGAAAGGAACCGTGGGGGACTGGAAGAACTACTTGACTCCTCGGATGGCTGAGCGCATTGACCAACTCACACAATTCAAGTTGCAAGGAACCGGACTTTCTCTTGATGATTAATTGATTTTATTTCGTACCACCAGCCTTTTTTTTTCTTCTGCTTCAATTTGGTGATACTTTTATGTTCCCATAATCCCATTTCATATCTCTTAATAAAAGTAAAGAAAGTAACTTCGCTTTCTCATCGGACAACACATGATACTTTCATGTAGGACTGGCAATACATTCCTGTTTTTCGGCTAAATCCAAAATCAGATTGTTTAAAGTTTAAACTAGTTCACTTCACTACAACAAAATTTGCCTTTTGTGACGAAAGTGAATGGTCTCTAAATGTCAAATTTGGTCGTAAAACCTATGTTGTGACTAAACAAATTTGGTTGAACCCTTGGTCACATTCGCGCCGTTAGGAAAACCAATTCTGACAAAAATTTTGATTTGGTCCCAATATATAACCATTTTGTAACGAAATGACAAATTGGCCACAAAATAAATATTTTTGCAACCAAATTCATTGGTATAACAACTCATTCGGAAAAGTCACGAAGAAGTACCTGATTGGTCACAAATATTATAAAAATTAATCAATTAAAATATCTTTTACCAACCAAATGATTAAGTCACAAAAACCATTATTTAAAACCAAAAAATTTGGTTACAAATTATTCTTTATAACTAATGTAATCAACCTTAAGTAACCAAAAATTTTGGTTGTGAAACTCTTATCCTAACTTATATTTTATGGTCACCACAATCATTTTTGGTTTGGAAAGTATATAATGTAACCAATCAATTGTTCAAAAAAATTCATTTTTATTGGTCACAAAAATTATTTCCAACCAACATTTTGTGGTAATCTTTTATGCAACTAATATATAAATTTTAGAGTAACCAAAAATCGGGTTACGTTGCATCCAATCTGGTCCAATCTCCGATAGTCATGTCAAGGAGAAATGAGAAGTTCCTACCTCTTGCAATCGTCTTTTCTTTCTCCCTCCGGCCTTCCTTTGAGATTTCTTTGTTCTCTGTCCATCGCTGGCTCCTCCAGTTCCTTTTCTGATCTTCAAGCGCTTAGTGGCTTTCTGCAGATCTGATCTGATTTTCCTGCCATGATGGCTTTTCTTGTCCTTGGTGGCTTTCTCTCGGATTCTTAAGTGGTTTCCATCCACATTCCTCCCTGGTGGAGTTGTCCTGTCGTGTTCTGATTTGGTTTCACCAAATCTGGTCGCTCTGTTCTGGGTACGGAAGATGCATTTTAGGGAGTTTCAGCTGGTTCTGAAGTGAAGACTCTTCCATTCTTGGTGTGAACATCCCAGTGGTGATCGCGTTCATCGTTTCCCCTCAGACGTCGTCTTTGTTTCATGCTTTCTGCATCCTTGCCGATCTTCTGTTGTGGGCAGCTTTGTCTCTTCCGAATGTCTTGGCGGTGGGTTCATGACTCTCTGAGTTTAGGGTTCTACTTTGGGTTGATTTGTTTTTGTGTTTGTGGGCGGTTGGTGATGGTGTGGGTGTTGCTTCGTTTGTTGTTTTCTGGGTTTTGGGGTCGTCTTTTTGGTGTTGTGTTTCTGCAGGTTGTGGTTTTTGGCTTCTTGCTGGTGGTCTTCTTTTCTTGTGGTTTTTGACGGCTCTTCTCAACCCTTGGTGTTTGCTTACTCTGTTTTGTCATAGTTACCTCTGTTGCCGGCTCCCTTGCCTTGTTTCAGCTCCGAGCAATCTGGTACAGTCCTGTCCACCGCCATGTAATCTCTTCGGTGGTTCACTGTGATGGGTAGTCTTCGAACAACTCCCAGGAGGCGGCATATGGTGTTGCAATGTTCAATTGCCATGGTCAAGCCTGTATTGGAAGAGCTGAAGCTGTTCTTTGAGCATTTCTGATGAATGAGGGAGCAAAGAGTGGTTAAGATGCTTTGTTTTATCGCTCTTGAAAGGAAAGTCTTTGTCTGGTTGGATCATGCTTTGCTTTTGATTGTCCCGATCTTTTCCTCGTTATCTTGGTGTGGTCCGCGGATGTTTGTTGTTTTTCTTTCTTGTTTCCATTTCTCATGATGTTATCCACTTAATGTAACAAATTTCATTTGATGAGCAATATAAGTGATCCTTTTGTCAAAAAAAAAAAAAGGCAAGGTGACACAAAACTAATTTATTTATGTGATTTTAATTTATGTCTAACCAAATAATTTAAAATGAGAAGTTCTAATTCATTGAAGGAGGTGACACAAAAAGTTGTGGACTTATTGAAAATCAAATCGAGTTTGAACCTTTGTTGATTAAATTGTTATTGGTGATGGTTTATCACCAATAACAATTTAATCAATACTAGCAAGGCTGGAAGTTTGGTACCGTTATTTGGGATATACCGAATATTGTACCGAATTTGTTTATATTTGGTATTACCGAATACACGTATTATTTTCTGGGATTGTGATTGAATTTCAATTGTTATTCGGTATTAGGGATTACGAGATTGGGATCGGTATATACCGAAATACCGATCAATACCGAAATATAAGCTAGTGCGTATTTTATCCTCTCAACTAGACTCTCTCATTCACTACTACACGACCCCCAACCACCAAGAGTGTCATTTAGTTATATATAGATCATTTCATCACTATAAATAGTCGTCTCTCTACCTCCAATTCGTCAAATTAACGATTAACAATGACAAGAACTTGAAATATCTCCTCTCCTCCATTCTCGTTAATAATATCCTAATTCAAGACTCTTTACTTAGTCTTTTCTCCCTAAATTAAACAATAAAATCTCATTTATATATTTAATTATTAATTGCAAAGGTAATTAATTTTGTATTCGATAATACCGATTGGGATACCGAAGTACCGATTGGGATACCGAAATATTTAGGGATTGGGATACCGAAATTATATAGGGATTGGGATTGGGATTGATTTTAGGGGGTAATTCGGCATTCGGTATTTCGGTATTTGATATTGGGATACGATACCGTACCGATTTCCACCCTCAAATACTAGTACAAATTAAACTACTATTAGACTATTGGTACATACTACTAGGGTTGGCTATTCGGTCCGGACTTTTTGGTTTTACCCGAGATCGGACCGTGTAATCCGGACCGGGACCGGATAACAAACAATCCAATCCAATGTTCGGGCCTAGATTTGAGGTAAAAAACCGTTTGGGACTGAACCAAAAACTGTATAAAGACCGGATAAGAGAGGCCAACACCCAAAATTTAACCTCGTCACCCTTTCAGGCCTTAGGCCACTCAACTCCCCCCTCAGGCCACTCAATTTCCCATAGGGTCAATCTAAAATCAAGACCAAATTAGGATCAGACCGGTTCAAAACCGGAGCAGATCAAGACCAGACTTTATCCAATCCAATCTTTGGTGGAAGGAAGAAATTTATATAATCAACCAGTGCAATAGGATCAGAAATTATCCTGCATCCCCATAGCCTTTTAAATTAGTTCGTGATGCATAACTTAAACAGAAGAACAAGTCCACCGCTGAAAAATCCTATACCAAATCTCATAGTTCGCCGACTTCTGCACCTTGCTCTCGAACCGCAGCCTGGCTCCGTCGATGCCGTATTTCAGATTGGTGAGCACGTTCAGCCCATCGAGTTGCGCGTAGAAGTAGTTGTGCTCGTCGTCCTGGTAGCTCCGGTCAACCTGGAAATCATCGATGCCGGGATGGAAGCTTCGCCAAGAACTGCAGGCCGTTGAAGAAGTTGTCCTGTGGATCTTGCAACTTCGACGCCAAAGGTATGAACGCCATCCTTAACAACTGTGCATCTATGGAAGAACTGCGCATGAAGCGGTTCCACAGAAGAACCCAGAAGTGGAGAAAAGCGCTGGATGGGAACCCGAAGAACCCAGCAGCAGCGGCGCCGGGAGAGACCGCCGCGCTCCGATTGTCGACGAAGAAACTGGATGAGAGGATAAGGATTTCGATGGCGCTGATGAAAGCCACGGTAGACGAATATGAGGAGTGGGGAAGGAGTTCGCTGGATGGGAACCCGAAGAACCCAGCAGCAGCGACGCCGGGAGGGACGGCCACGCTCCGATTGTCAGTGAAGAAGCTCGATGAGAGGGGAAGGATTTCGATGGCACTGACGAAAGCCATGGCAGACGAATCGGAGGAGTGGGGAAGGAGTTCGATTGCTTCCTCTTTCCTCTTAGTCCGAAACCCTGATTTCAACATCCATTTATATATCTCAACCTAGAAAATCAATCCAATCCACAAAAATCAACTCAATCTCTGATTCACCGAAGCTCTAATCAAACAGATGACAGGAACGATGAATTCGAACATGGAAGAAATTCAAGAACAAAATTAACACAAACTTGAGTGCCCCATTGGCCTTTAACGCAAGCTTCAACGGAGATTTTTCCATCACGACTGCGCATCAGCTCTTTCAAGCCATTAATCTCAGTCTCTTTGAGAGGACTGAACCATAGCCACGGTTAGGCCATTACAGGTATCAGGCGTCGGAGATACAGATGAGGCTCTTCCCGAAGTCGCTGCCGCCGAAGGAAGTGGCGGTTCAGGGAGAGAACGACTAGTGAAAGAGGCGAGTGAGGAAGAAGGTGACAACTACGAGGAGAAGAGCGTCGATCTGGTGGGTACGAGTGCACCAACGAAGAGGAAAGAGGAGGCCGTTCATTTTTTAATTTAATTATTTTTTATTAAATAATTAATATCATAAATCATATAGATAAAGTAAATGCGATGATGAGGTGGAAAATATATTTAATTTTTTAATTTCCACGTCATTTAGTTAACAATCAAACTTTATAGTTGATTGCCACGTAGGAAAAACTTAACGGAGTGTAACGGCCGGTGTTAATGGTGAAAACGAGTCGTAAAGCTAATGGCGAATAAGAAAGAAAGGTAATTTGGATGGCAAACGTGAAAGATTTGTATAATTTGAGTGACCAAACGTGTAATAAGTTTTTGCAATTTCATACTCCTCATAACGTAACAAATTTATTATTTTGTCAATATTTCCATCCTAGAACTGTTAAAGTGCATACGAAATTACTAATATGCCCTTCATCAGCCGCTTTAATTAATTGTTTCAGATTATTCTTTGAATTACCTTTTCTCTTTCCTTTGTGTTCTTGCGAACAAGAAGAAAACTCACCAAGCCATTAACTCTGGTAGCAAGCTTCAATACCGGCGAAGACCTTCCTCCGGTCGGGAAGTTACAGTTCGTCAGGTAGCGGCTCCGCCGACGAATCTCCGTTAAAAAATATTCGAGTTCCATTTCCCCCTTTGCTGACTTCTCTTCCGCCGAAGGAGAAGCTGAAACGCGGAATGCACAAGGGTGATTACTCAAGTAGCTATTAAAATTTACACCTTTTTATTATATTTATTTCACGCTAATTTTAAATTGATGGTGAAGATTAGATTAAGGGTAATTTTGAGAATAAAAAGAATACCACATCCAATTTCTATCCTTTAAAAAGTTAATTTCTATATATTATACATGATTCAGGAAAACGTACCGGACATTATACTGGACTCGTCTGTGGCATGATATTTTATAGTATAACCGCGATTCAATCGTTTTGTGCCGGTAAAATACCGTCTTTTATAATAATAATAATTATTATTATAATAATTTTGTCAAAAAACCGTACCGACAATATTAAGATATCGTTTCAGAATATACCGGATACAATTAAAATTCCTAACGTCAAATTTTCAAAAAATATCAAAATTAAAAGGCAAGAGTTATAATCTTAACTAAAGTTAGTGTTTTTAGCCAAAAGGTACTGACTCCATATGATATAAGAATTAGAGGATCAGTTTGTAATTAACCAATGTCCTACTTAGAGTACTATTTTGTACTGTTCGGAGAAACAAATAAATAAAAAAAACTTTACCCTACTGTTGTACTCTCTCGTTCCCTCTCCTTCCTACACTTCTCATCTTCTTCTCGATCTTATCTCCTGCAATGATTTATGAGAGAGAAAGTGAGAGAGGCGGAACCTTCTGCATCTAGGCGATGGTCTCCTGAAGCTCATCCCGTTTTCTGCTGTTGAGATTTCTCTATCACAGAAGGTTCCGCCTCTCTCACTTTCCTGTTCCATTATATTATACCTAAATCCTACTCCAACCATATTCTCCATCGCAGCCAACACCTCTTATATTGGTGGTTCCCTTTCTCTGTTCGCGACCACTCTCGACCATCGCTACAACCACCCCTCCCACTGTTGGCGGCCACCCCTCCGGCTACCTTCGGCACCGTTGCGGTCTCTCTCTCTCTCCCCCATCGTGGATATATATATATATATATATATATATATATATATATATATAACCTAGATGTATTTTTTTTTGTTTTATTTTGGTAGTGGTTATTTGTTTGTTTAATTTTATGAAAAGGTATAATATTGTTTTTTGTTTTGTCGCATTGGTTTTGATTAAATTTGCAATGGTATTAGTGTTTTGTGAAATAATAGTAGTTTTATTTCTCGAATGGTATTGATGTTTTGTGCAATGGTAGTATGTTTTTAATGAATTGGTATTGATTTATTGTTTTGTTGTTGCAGATGTATTAGTTTGGCTGAACGAAATTAAGGAAAGATTGAGAAAAATAAGGAAGAGAGATCTGACTGAAGATTGTGGAAGTGAGAGAAAGAAAGAAATAAATTATAGTTAATATATTTATGTAATTTCCTAATATGTAATTTATTAAAAAAATAATTAATAATTTGTTTGTTATACTCAGTTGGCCCTTATTAACCAAGGTGATTACCGTATCCCTACTATCATTTCAATATCACTAATTTCTATGCCTAGCTATAATTTCAAAGCTTTCAGTAGAGTAGCCGAAGTTTTGAAAATAGAGTGTGAATTGGAGCCTGAGGGACAGAGTGTGAATTGGAGCCTGAGGGATAGAGGGAGGAGAAATTTTACAATGCTATATAGTATTTGTGCTATAGATTTTTGCTTTTATGGTAGAACTTCAAATTGTACATTTACGTTATAGTACAACTTCAGATTGTACCTTTACTTTTTGTACAAATTCTTTTATGGTACAACTTAAACTTGTACCTTTATGTGATGGTACAACTTTAAGTTGTAAAGTTGTGCCATAACATAAGTGTATAAATTGCTTTATGGTACCACCTAAACTTATACATTTAATGTTATGGTACAACTTTAAGTTGTACATTAAAGCACCAATACTATATAGCATAGTAGAAGTGCTCAGGAAGGAGATGCTTGAGTAGTTATTGGAGCCGAAACCTATAAAGCTTAAATTCTTTGAAATAATCAATTGGAGCTCGAAAAGTTGCCACCTCGTAAAAAGGGAAAAAATTCCAAAATTAATATGTTTTTTAAAAAACTTCTCAAAATATACGCGTTATGAAAAAAATTCTCAATCTACACATGTTTGGGCATTCATCACGGCAAAGGAAGGCGGTGATTGCATCACCGCTGTAGAGGAAGGCGGTTTCCCACAGCTGCAAAGCACGGCGGTGAATGCTTCATCGCGTTCTCGACCGCTGTGAAGGCCTAAACTGTGTCGAAACTTTAAACGAACGTAACTTTGTGCTCGGTTATCCGCTCGTAGCGAAATGTTTTTTGATTCCGCATAACTTTTCAAGAAGTAGCGTAACTTTGTGCTTGGTTATCCGATCGTAGCGTAACTTTTCGAAAACTTATGTTGCTTGCTTAAGCGACACTAATATTTTTTCAATTTATGTCAGTTACATTTGTATCGGTTATGACGACATAATTTCCTAATTATTTGTGTCGATTAACTTTTGTGTTGGGTATTCATCGGCATTCGGCACAAATGTGATTTTTTGTTTTTTGTTTTTGTGTCTCATTTTTCATTTTTGCGGGAATGCTTCCCACCAAGGTTGTCAACCCGCGGGTTGACCCACGGGTCGACCCAATTTGACGCTAACCAGGTGAGAAAAACGGGCCGCACGCACCCGCCGGGCCGACCGCTATTAGGTACCGGGTTGGAGGTCAAATTTTGTCATTTTTTCTTTAGTTTGTGAAATGCGCCTATTTTCCAATTTTTCTTTTCGCCTATAACTCAATCTTTGGAATACTAAGTTGAACATTTGAATATTTATGTTATATAAGTGTGTGTGAATTTTCACTATATATTGAATCTAAGTACGATATGTTATTTTGGTGTAATATTATATGTTATAACTCATATGTTAGATAAGATTTGATATAATTTATGAGGATAAGTGCAATATAATGACTCTTTCTATATTTCCGGGCCAAACCGGGCTAAAACGATTGACCCATTAACCCTTGACCCACTAGCTCGACCGGGTCCGGGTCAACCCGCGGGTTGACAACCTTGCTTCCCACTAAACTTTCGCTAAAATTTTCAACCAATTTTCTTCCCACCAATCCCTTCCCGCTTCACCCTATCCCAAAACTCAAATCTACAAAAAAAAAAAATTCAAAATTTCAATAACCCATCTTCCCACCACTCCCTTCCCTCTTCACCCTCTCAATTTCTTAAAATCAAACCCACCCCTTGCAAAATCCTACCCGGCCGTTTCTGCTTCTTCTTCCAGTATCTTCCCCCGCGGTTCCCTGTAGCTTAAGTAGCAGAGGCGCTGCGCCCTCCGCCAGATTGATCAATCATCTTCGAAATCCTCATGTGTTCCCTAATCCATTTCAGGTGTCTCCAGAACCTTCAAAACCCTAGGTGTCGGCCTATTTTAAAAAAAGCCCATCTCACAAACACGTAAACATTGTCTTATTCGTAGGTTTCCAGATCCCCTATTTTTGTGATTTTGATTTTCTTGCTCTGCTCCGGGTTGGTCATCAGAGCTAGCTGCGTCGACAAATCGAAGCAAATCCTTCCTTTTTGAATCAAGACGCCTCTGATGTACGTAATAACTTTTGCAAGATTATACAATTGACTCTGAGAGGTTGGCCCTCTTCGTGGATTAGTCTCAACGATACTCGTTAAGTATGTCACGTAAATATTGTGTTGTTCCTTCTGCTTTAATCTTGGTTTTCATAACTATCGAGCACTTTGTGCCTATCATTAACCGCACAGTTCGTATAAGTCGGTTAACCGTAACTGTACAATCGGGTTTCAGTTATTTTTTTGATAACCGAATAATCGTTAAACAAGTGATTCAACAAGGTTATACCAAAATAACATATCGGTAACCTAGCCAATATAAGACCTCCTCTTTTGTTTTTTTTCAGTTATGCATTTTGTATATTCTTTTCTACAAGCATATATGTTCTTCTTTTAAGTTGTTGTCATTGAATAAAATAATTTAACATAGATATCACTCTATAATCAACTCAATCCAAAACAAGTACACAATAACAACATTCTACCGTAAAATTTGATTAAATTAGAAGCAAACAAGAATAAGAGAACCAACAACAATTACTGAACTCATAACCCCACCAAATTACATGGAAGGTTAAATGTTACTAATTGTTGTCAAGCTATTGTACTCAAGTCAAACTTTCTATTTTGCTCCTTCTATACCCCATTTTTTAAAATATTCTCATTTGAACCTAAGTTACTATTACACCTAGGGTATGCAATTGACCTTGTAGGTTAGTTAGCTAACCATGAGGATGACCGTAATCGGTTAGTTAGTTAACCATTTAATCATCGGTTACAAACCGTTTAATCGTAGTAATCAGCTAAATTTGGCTACCGGAACCGATCATTTACTGTTTAATCGATTATCGATGTAACCATTAACAATCGGTTCTGGTTCAGTTATTGGTTACACCGCTAACATGATAACCGTTTACCAGCCCTACATGTACACATAGTCACATACACATATACATATATGGAAATTGGACTTTATCCAGAAGTAACACTGTTTTAATTTTTTTTCCCAAAAAATAGCACCCAGTCCCGAAAAATTCCAAAAATAACACCTTTTCTCGAAAACCGCAGGGTGGGGGCGGTTTTACTGACCGCATGGGGCCGGAGCGGTTTGGGTGCAAAGCGGACACCCACGGGGCGGTTTGCAATAAATTTTTCTTTTTGAAATAATCACCATATGTGGTCTTGGCCTAACTAGTTCAGTTGTCTCTCTGTATGCAAGAGGTCCTTGGTTTGAAACACTGTCATCCTATATTAAATCTTTTTATTTAGTAAAGATTAAAAAAAGCAAAATGTTGTGGAGGTGGTGGTTCGAACCATGATAATATAAATAGTTAATTAAATTTAGCACAACATCGACACCACCAAACTACAACTCTATTGTTGAAACAATTACATATTGACAAAGATTTAGTCATTGAACGCTAAAAATTCTCAATAAATTTGAACAACTATAATTTGTGCTCCAAAATCCGAACGTCATGATTTTTTTTTCATTTCGCATAAGTTTTGAAGGACTACAATTTTTCCTAGGAAGAAATTTTTAAAACATAAATTATTATTGGATATACAGGATTTTGGGAATAACTTTACCTTCCTTTTTCAAAAATCCACGTACATTCCGAAATTATGTCTATGATAAAAGTTGTAGTCCTTAAAAAGTTATGCGAAATGAAAAAAAATTCATGACGTTCGGATTTTGGAGCACAAAGTTATGGCCGTCCAAAGTTTGACGAAATCGGAAAAAACTCGTTCGGGGTAACAAATTATATTTTTTCGAGCTTGCAAGATCTCAAAAAGTTATGCGAAATAAAAAAAAATATCAACGATCGGATACCCGAACACAAAGATATGTTCGTTTGAAATTTCCACCTAAGTTAGGATTTTTCGGGAAAAAAAAAATTGTGGTCAAAACCGCAGGGTTGAGCAGCGGTTTTGGACCAAACCGCCCCCAACCCGAGCAGTTTTCAAAACCGCCCCGTAACCATGCGGATTTCATCGAAAACCACCCCCCTAGCGGTTTTCGTGTAAACCGTGGGGTGAGGTGGCGGTTTTCGAGAAAGGGTGCTATTTTTGTAATTTTTCGGGACTGATACTATTTTTGTAAAAAAAATCAACAATGCTATTTCTGAAGAAAAAAAATCCTGGAAATAATATGTCACAACTACATCTAAATACAAAGTATATATAGCAAATCAATAATATTCAATACAAAAGTCATTATAGTTAACCTGATACATATACAAATGTTATCTGTATGGTCTAACGATGCAGGTTAGATAATAGATAACATGTTAATTATATTGTATTAAAAAGGTCAGTTGTGCATCATATGAAATCGAAAGTGAATCTACATCTACACAATAAATAAAAGCCCAATGAGAAAATTTGAAGTCCCATTTCAAATTTCCTGCATCGAGAGTGAAAGTAGGAAGAACATTTTGGTCTTCACAATTACTTTCTTTTTATTCATTAAAAAGACACTTACTATGATTCGAACCATGACCACTTTATAAAAAAGCAAATATCATAACCAATCACACTAAATACATTTGTTGTATCTTTTTAAATTCAAAACATATAATCGCAGAGTGAAAAAACCATTTCCCCATTTCAAATTCCCTGCTCCATGAGCGTTTGTAAGAAGGGTAGAATAGGGAGTGTCAATTTTTTTCTTTTTCCTCTGTGAACGGGCCAACTTACCGTACTCATGCGGATTTAAACGGGTCCATGAGTGTCATTTTTTTTTCTTTAAGTCCTTTTATTTCTCCGTGGTGATAAAATATATATGAAAAGGCAAAAACAATACTCCTTTTTATTGCCAAAAATAAAAAAATTTAACAATAAACTAATACATGGATTCTAAAGGGCTAACCGTTAATCATAAAATAAAAGAGTTGAATGGGCCTGACCTACACGGGATTTGCCCATCAAGTAAAACAAATGAACATCATGGGTTTGTCATTCTAAAACAAGCTATTTTCTCTAGCATAATATATATTATGCTATTATTTTATATCTTAGTGGCTAAAATATAATGTATTTTAAAGTTATTCAATGGTTCAACCTCGACCAACCCAATTAGTGCAATTTTTATCATTTTGAATATATATTATGTAATTATTTGATATCATAATGATTAAAATATAGTGTATATTATAGGGAATTGTTTGGTATTTGTTAGTAAAAAACTAAACAAAAATATCTATTTGATTATTTTTAACATTAAAACGATCCTAAACATTTTCAGTTTTCTTTCGAAATTCTATAGTTTTATTCCCGAATCAGTGATGTGCTAATGGCGATTTGCAGTCATCTCTTTTCTTTCATTATTTTTTATTTTCAAATAGAAAGTTTAAAAGTAAAGAATAATTAGAGTTTGGCATGGGTCGGTCAAACAGGCTGAATTTAAAGTTTTGGCCTGTTTTGATCAAGTCTAATTTATAATTACATGGTTCCCTGATACCCGATAAAAATCTCAATCCAAACCAGTTTGGCAGGTGAGTCCGTGTTTACTACCATTTTCTAGGGATACAGGAACGATAGTTCCTATCCCAAATCGTGTTGTTCATTCTTGATTTATGTAGATTTTATCATGGTTTGGCAAAAAACCAGAAAGCACAATAATGACAAGATGGAAGTTTTATAAAGCAAATTAATCGGCTAACGAGCCAAGTAAAAGCTAGCAACGATTATGAGATGCTCATTTCCCGAAAATCGGCGGAATATGCTATTTTTTATTCGATTTTTAGAATTTGGTTTCTATAAAACTTAGTCCACTTCATCAAATTACCAGAAACAATATTGTTTCACAAGGTAACAGATACTTGATTTTGGTTCATAATGCTGATTTTTTATTCGTTGCATCATTCATGTCTCTTTCATACTAAAATTCACTATTATTATCACGTGTTTCCCAAACAAAAAACTATACAACAATAAGCTATACACCCAATTACATTATCAAATTTCATATCTCACCTTCCTCCGGCCAAATGACCGGGGCCATGCTAGTTTCATTGAAGAAGAGAAATAAAATTGGTATATAGTGGAATTACAAAAGTTATTGATGTGACAATAGATACCACATGAAACATAAATTGTATTTGATGAATGTGGATGGTCTAACGCTTTAGAATAATTCACAAATCAGGTTGATGTAAAGTCACTTTCACAATGGTCAATGGCAACTTGGTGTATGACAAACCTTTCGAAACCATTGACCTTTGTGTGACAATAAAAACTCACAAAATTAAAGTCAGAATGCTCCAATGTCTACTGTGTATAGCAAATGTTCTGTTAGACAATGGAAAAAAAAAAACGATTAGCTATAATATATATACTTATACTTTGATGAGGTAATTCACTAAGTTGACCCTCTATTAGTATTATGGGTGCTAATAACATAAGCAATTTGGTTAACGATTAGTATTACAATTAACCACCAAAGTTAAGATAGTTTAATGGTAAAGCTGTCCCGATATTGAAGGATTGGGAGTTGCAGATCCCAGGTTCGAATCCAAGCGAGGCATGTTGGTGTTCACGGAGGTACAAAACTGCTAGGGGCAAAGTCCCGTTGGCGTTGAATTTGATTGCAGGTGGCCCCTGATTTAGTAGGACGTGCTGTCACAAAGTGGCACGTGTGGCTGAGGTTCCTGGGTAATAGATAAAAGTATTACAATTAACCATTAACTGCCAACCAGGGGCATAGCCAGGATTTTGTCGAGGGTGGGTTCATTTGGAAAAAAATACATACAATAGAATAGTTTTGTTAACACTTTTAAATAAATCACCCTTTTATATTGTATTTACAAAAACTTGGTAAATTAAATATATGTCTAAACTATAAAGAATATCACTCTATATGTATCAAACAATTATTAACGATTCAGTTAGACATTTGCTTTTGAATGGTGTTATTCGTCAAGATCATTTAGTATCAATAACTCGAGTTGTTGTGAAAGATTTAATAATTTACTTATACTGTTTAGTATTTCTAACACTTCTCCGCTAACGAAAACCAACTTATATGTGCTTAAATTTTTTGAAAATCCGAATATCATGTGTTTAACAAATGAGATCGCCAAGATTCGAACATATGATCTTTCGGACAACCATGCTCAATTAGAAGTGCCTTAAATTTCTTTCTCAATTAATTTTTATACTGTTTTAGTCATTTTTGTCCTTAGAAGTCGCCTGTTACACTCTCCCTATCCTTGAGTGAAATAAACTTTTTTTTATAAATTAGCTATAATTTGATGGAAATTTTTTCAAGATATAATTGGACAAATACACTTTAATTTTGTGGGATCATATGAATTATTGTCATTGTACATAACTCGTTATAAAAACATTGAATATGTCAATACATAACTTATAAATCATACATCAAATATTTGAGATTTCAACCATTTTCAATAAAATATGTGTTATTTTTCATACCGAATTAACTATTATACCTAATTTACAATTTTTCTCCCCGACCCAGATGGGTCCTCCGCCTCTGCCACCAACAACCTCCACACGTCACCTTTTGTTTTATAATAATAAAATATAATCATACAAAATAAATCAAAATAATTTAACTAAATTCTATATTGTTAACATAGGATAATAATTATAAAACATAAACTCAATACATACATCATCCTTCGTGAATTCGTAATCCAATTCCAAAACATAAAAACTTGAAATAAGAAACAATCAAACTTCTTCATTCAAATAATTGTAAGAAATCAGATTAGGTTGTTAAATAGAGCACGGGAACGAGCCTGATGGTAGAGTTGTCAGTTGTCACCTTCTGTATATTGCAATTTGCAAGTATATATTGCAACATCGCTAGGGGTGGCTATACGGTCCGGTCCAGTTAAATTGGACCAAATTGATCTGGTCTCAGTTCGGTCTTTTCGGAAATATAAGGACCATAGATTGAATTGATACATTCCGGTCTTGATCCGGTCCGGTCTTGACCCGATCCGGTCCCAATTTGATCTTGATTTTAGATTGAGCTTGTGGGGATTTGAGTGTTGGGGTCTCTTATCCGGTTTTTTTACCTCAAATATAAGCCCGAATATGAGATCATATTGTTTGCTATCCGGTCTCAGTCCGGTTCCCGGCCGGGTTATACGGTTCCTCCTATCGCCTCAATCCGACGAGCAATCAGCAACCTCCGACGGAGTTGTTGTTTTGGAGCTCTCACCAAATCCGCCAGATAGATGGCTTTTGGTACCAGGTGCCGCTTGCGGACGGCATGGCTGCCTTCAAGTCACGATTCGAGTCGAGAAGCGACGACATCCTCTTGACGACGTTCCGCAAAACAGGAACGACAATGGCTCAAGGTTCTTTGTTACAACATCCTCCTCGACAAAGAAGCAGAACAGGACCTACTGGCAAAGAAGAACCCCCACGAGGTAGTTCCCACACTCGACACCTTCTCATGTTTTTCAATCAAGTCAGAACGCAGTATGGGAAAAGTGTCAAGCGCGTCCAGGCCGATAATGGCAGAGAATTCAGTACTCCTGAGCTACGTGAGTTTTATGAACAGAACGGGATTATTCTTCAGACTTCTTGTGTTCACACTCCGCAGCAAAATGGGATCGTTGAAAGAAAACATCGACACCTTCTCGACACTGCACGCGCACTCCGATTTCATGCTGGTCTACTGATTCATTTTTGGGGTGAGTGCATCCTTACAGCAGCGTATCTCATTAATTGTTTGCCACTTGTCACCATTCAGAATCGAACTCCCCACGAAGTTCTTCTCGGTCATCGTCCGAAATTTGATCACCTGCGAACCTTCGGCTGCCTCGTCTATGCCAAGGATACGCGTCCTGGTCTTTCCAAATTCGCAGCTCGTGGGAAGCCCGGCATTTTTGTAGGATACCCTGCGCATCAGCGGGGATATCGGATTTTTGATGTTGCTCGACGGGCCATTTACACTTCCCGTGACGTTTTTTTCTTGGAAGGAGTCTTCCCATTCCAAAAGCTAGGGACGTCGGCAGCATTGCCTTCCCAGGTTTCGTCCATATCTTGGCCACATGATGAGGATGACGAAGAGCCTGCCGATCTTGGCGTTTTTGACATGGTGCAGGGAGTGGTTTCCTCTCGTGAGGAGGATGATCTTGCTGGCATCACTTCCCAAGCTCCAGCTTCTCCACCAGCATCCTTCTCCACTCCCGACACGCCCAGCTCGCCCTCCAGTCCACACGCGAGCAGCCCTCCTGCCTCGTCCAGCTCGTCCCCCATTCCATCCTCCTCTCCCGCCAACTCTCTCGGTCCCAGCATCATCAATGATGCTGCCATTCCATCGCCCTCGGCCGCAACTCCGACCGAGCCCGTGCCACGTCACAGCACGCGTGTCTCTCGTCCTCCGGTTCGTCTCCAAGACTATGACACGGACCTCCCTAGTTTACGTCTGCATGCGCAGCATGCCTCTCTTTATCCTCTCGGCAATCACGTCACATATGAGAGACTCTCTCCTAATCATCGTGCTTTTGTAGCCAATGTCTCTGCTACGTTTGAACCCACGTACTTATGGCAGGCCATCCGTTATGAGCATTGGAGCAAAGCCATGCAAGAAGAAATCGATGCTCTAGAGGCCAACGGAACATGGGTGTTAGCAAATGCACCGCCTGGTAAACGTATCGTCGACTGCAAATGGGTCTACAAGGTCAAATTCAAACCTGACAGCTCTGTCGACCGGTATAAAGCTCGTCTAGTGGCAAAAGGTTTCACCCAGATCGAAGGTATCGATTATCATGATACTTTCGCTCCCGTTGCCAAACTTGTCACTGTTCGTTGCTTGATTGCCGTTGCCATCAGTCAGAACTGGTTTCTCCATCAGCTCGACGTCAATAATGCGTTTTTACACGGCGATCTTCAAGAAGAGGTTTACATGAGAGTTCCTCAAGGTTTTTCTCGTCCTGGTGATTCTCGTGTATGTCGGTTGCAGAAGTCTCTCTACGGTCTTCGTCAGGCATCAAGGAATTGGTACCAACGTTTTTCACGTGCACTACTTGGGTTGCGGTTTGTTCAAATCCGTGCGGATCACTCGTTATTCACCTATCGGTATGGTTCTAGTTTTGTGGCTGCGCTTATATATGTCGACGACGTCATTCTCGCCGGCAATGATGAGCATTTTATGCAGCAGGTCAAGGATTTTCTTCATGCCGAGTTCACTATCAAGGATCTGGGTAACTTGAAGTATTTCCTGGGTATCGAAGTTGCTCGTTCTCGTCAGGGTGTTGTGCTGAACCAACGTAAGTCTCGCCGACTGTGGGCTCGAAGGAACTCGTCCATGTGCCACCCCTATTGAGAAAAATCATCGCCTGGGTCGTGCTCCTTCATCCCCAGCTCCCGATCCCGACATCCAGTACGCAGTAAATATTCTGAGTCAGGCAGTTCATGCACCTACTCAGGCTCACGTTGATGCTTCTGTATGTATTTTGCGCTACCTAAAGCAATCTCCTGGCCGTGGTCTCTTCTTTCCAGCTCAGAACCCTCTTCGTCTCGAGGCTTACTGTGACGCGGATTGGGGTGGTTGTCCTACCACCCGCCGCTCCACTACTGGTTATTTCATTAGTCTTGGCGGTGCTCCCATCTCTTGGCGCACTAAGAAACAGTCAGTCGTTGCCCGGTCATCTGCTGAGGCCGAGTATAGAGCCATGGATACCACTATCAGTGAGATAATTTGGCTCCGTTGGTTGCTCTCCGAGCTTGGTCACCCTTCCACGATTGCCACTCCTCTTCATTGTGATAATCAAGCCGCCCTGCACATCTCTGCTAACCTTGTGTTTCATGAGCGTACCAAACACGTTGAGATGGATTGCTATTTTGTTCGCGAACGTGTTCTTTTGCCGATATTGCTCCCTGCAAGATCGCCAATCATGACCAGCCTGCAGATTTGTTCACAAAGGGCTTAAGCGTGGATCAGTTCAGTCATCTTCTTTCCAAGCTCGGCATGTTGGACATTCATGCTTTCGCTTGAGGGGGAGTGTTGCGGTTACTTTGCCTTGTGTCCCAAGTAACCAAGTCTTTGTGTCCTACTGTATCTATGTTTCCTAGTTGCTATAGTAAAGGAAAACCGAGTCATTACTCAAAGGGAATTAGTTTTTCCCTACGTCACTATATAAGCTTAGCTTTGGGTCTCCTGTCAAAGCAAGCTAGGTCACGCAGTCATTAATACAAACTCAGTCCGTGAGCTCGTTCCGAGCTCACCGTGGATTAGTCCTGTTCACAACGAACAGGGATACCACGTAAATCTTGTCCTCGTGTTCTTCTTTCTGCGTCATACGTTTTCTACAAGGAACCGTACGAGATTGGGAGAATTACTTGACTCCACAGATTGCTCAGTGCATTGACCAGCTTACGCAGTCTAAATTGCAGGGGACGGGACTTTCTCTTGATGATTAATTGCTGGACTAATTAATTAGTTGATGTGATTTTCTACTACTTTCTTTTTTCGCTTCAATTTGGTGTTGCCTTTGTATGTTCTGGTTTCGACGATTTCAAATTTCTTACTAAGAAATAATAAAAAATTGTCTTCTTTTTATTATTCGGAAGGAAGAAGGTAGATGACGATGTGTTGATGTGTACGTAATTGTGCATGCATGAACTCTTAAGTTCCAGAATAAGGTTTTTTATGAAAGACCATCAAGGACACGGTAGTGTCGATGTGACATTTCTACAACAAGCTGCTCAAACATGGCGGTCCTGAGTTGTTCTCGTTGGAGGGAGCGGTACAGAGCTTCTTTAGCGTTTCAGCCAGACGATAGCCTCCATCAGTGGCGGATCCAGAAATTTTATCTAGGGGTGTCCTCTTCTAAAAATTAAGTTAAAATAATTATTAAATAAAAAAAATATCTGACTTGTCCAAAGGAAAACAAAGCACATGACGTCGGGGTCGTTTGATTTTGGTGATAGTTAAATATATCGTTGTATTGTCATCAATGCATGCATAATAATATACATGTATATAAGAAAATTGGTGTATTATAGTTTACATCGTTTGGTTTCTGTGATAGTTATTGTAGTATTTAAATAAATTGTATCATTCTTTGGGTGAAATGTCACTTTTATCCTTTGTCTTTAATATAAAAAAGCAATACACATAAAAAGGTAGGGACATCTTTGGAAGAAGAAGAAAACACAACAATCTCCATCAAACAATCTCAACGAAAACTTGAGATTTAACTATCACTCATTTTGAGTGATAGTTTAATTTGTGTCAAATCAAGCAAACAATGCATGTATTGTTTGCGCAGAAAATTTAAAAAAAATGATGCATTGTGGACATTGCATGCATTGTAACTATCCCAACCAAACTATCACCAAAACCAAACGACCCCGACGTGAGTCGTACTTTGGAAAAATTGTAAAATACAATCGGTGTCCAACAATGCTCTATAAATCTCTCTCGATATATCCTACTAGACCAGGGGAGCCCGTAATTGGGTTTAATCGTTAGCTTTTGAAAATAATTGGGATAAAAAATAGGTTTTTACTATTATATTTGGATTTGAAATACAAAAACAAATGAGTTATAGTCTAATGAAAAATATGTTTATTAATAGTACCATCGACCCAAGTTCAAATCACATAGGCAACCACTTAAATCTTTATATTTACCCATACACAAACTACTATTGGGAGATTATAATTGTTTTTCCCAATTTTAGAAGTGTCCCGCCACCACTTTAATATTTTTCTTTTACCTATATGCAAACTTCTATCGGAGGTTGAATAATCGTGTTACCAGATTTTAGGGGTGTCCCGGGACACCCCTAGAGCCCCATGGATCCGCCACTGGCCTCCATACACCTCAGCATGCTACGATGGGAGGCGGATACATAGCATGCGGTAGTGATACTAGAGCAGCCTCACCGCACGATACGCGGGACTCGCTAGAAGGGGATCCTACTTTTATGGCGTCAATATGGTGTCCTGATCAGCAGCTTTAGGGGTAGCTAGGGACAGGGGTTGTTCACTAGTGCACCAGATGAGCATCAGTAGTCTCAGATGTATGACTTCTTTGGTACACAGGATCAATGTTCAAGAAGACGCCAGGCGTCATCTAGGCGAGGAGGCACCGCCCAACGCCCAGACCGATTAATCGTCGCCTATCGAGATTAAACGTCGAAAAAAATATGATTGATATTTAAGCTTAGTGCATCATTCATTCGTGCAAACTGAGTTAAACTCAATAAAAAATTGCCTAATATTCACCCGAAAACTCTTCCCTTTCCCTTGACATCATTATTCTTCTTTCTCTCATAACCTTCCCCTGCTTCTTCCCAAGTCACCCTCAGCATCTATACTACCACCATCCAACAACACTAAATTCCAATATATTCCCTAAATCTCATCCCTACCATCAATCGACTACCCATCACAAAACAAACAATGTCAACCCACATCAATTTGTCCAGATTCAGCCTACAAAATCAATTGAATCAATTCATCCCAAACCATTCTCACCTGGCCGCCGACCCGCTGTGCTTTGTGATGATGACCGGCTAGAGATGGCGAGGACGACCGGTGAGGACTAAGGCGAGAAAGACGCTGGTCGATGGCTAGTCTGACGACGCTGATCGAAGGTGAGTCCGACGGCGAGGACGGCGGCGCTGGTCGCTCGCGTGGAGGACGGCGGTGTTCGCTCATCTCTCGCGTGGCTGGTGATCTCTTTTTTTTTTTGTTGGATATGTCGAATGAAATAAAAGGGCAGATTAGGGTTACGGGTAATAAAAAAGGTAGAACTTCCCCCTATTTACGTGTTCTGGGCTCGCCCAATTGATTGGAATCGGGCTTCCGAGCGCCTAATCACCACCTAGGCGTTTTCCCACTCGATTCCATGTTTTGTACGCCCAACTCTCTTCTCCATGTTTCCTCCATGCCCAACAACTAATCGCACCTAGGCGCATCTTCTTGAACACTGCACAGGATGATGATGATATAGTGGAGGGAGATCAGACCCAACACGCTAAGAGCAAGAAATTTTATTTCCTTAGAATTTCCCACAAGTGCAAATCCCGCCTGATTGTTGCTGTCGAAGTGCACTATGAGTGTTTCGAACCCGTCATGCTGAAATTGTTGGGAAGAGTCTGAACTACATAGATGCCCTGACGTCGATCAATTTCTGTCATAGAATGTCCAACTGCCTTTTGTGCCCACGGCTTCATAAGATCTTCGACAGTGCCCACGGCTTCGTAAGATCTTCGATAGACTTGGTGTATTGTGAATGACCATTTATGATTTGGGTTTCTTTCTCCAACCACATCCATCAAATTTCTCCAATAATCGCCAATAAGTATGTTGCACAAGAGAAGCTATAGAAAGTGAACGAATATCTTTGAAAACACCATTGATGCTCTCTGCCATGATAGACCATCGATGCCCACCATTATGGTTATCATATGCTAAGCTCCAACGAAGTTGATTTTGGTCCACCCAGTTATCACAAGAAATATTTCTATCAACGACCATCTTCTTAAATTGCTCAACTTGACGATCGAACTCCTCCAATCGTTTTTCCCCGGCTAACAAAATAAATAACCACACGGGAAGCTATAGAAAGTGAACGAATATCTTTGAAAACACCATTGATGCTCTCTGCCATGTTGGATGTCATGATAGACCATCGATGCCCACCATTATGGTTATCATATGCTAAGTTCCAACGAAGTTGATTTTGGTCCACCCAGTTATCACAAGAAATATTTCTATCAACGACCATCTTCTTAAATTGTTCAACTTGACGATCGAACTTCTCCAATGGTTTTTCTCCGGCTAACAAAATAAATAACCACATGAGAAGAACCCACACGAAGTTGTTCCCACCCTCGAAAACACTTTCCTCAAAGACCAATTCCAACGCATGTTGCTCGGTTGTTCGTCTCCTTGATTGCTCCACACTCACTTGCCTTACAGTTACTTGCCAGAGACGGTGAGGGCGTCCTGGTGCAAGTTCGTGTACGTGGCTCGTAACACAAAAGGACACGCTGGTGTCGATGTGCCATTTCTACAACAAGTTGTTTAGGCGCGGCGGCGGTTATGATGAGCAGTTCCCCCTGGAGGGAGCCGTAGAGAGCTTCTGCAACGGGGTTCTACCCTACGGACCTTTTTACGAACATGTGGCGGGCTACTGGCACTACAAAAAAGAGGAGGTTTGGGGACGACGAAAGTCGTCCCCGGAAATAGGAAAAATCGTCCCTATAGTTTTTGGGGACGACTATGGTTCCCTATACTCTTGTCCTCTATTCTTTTGGAGACGACAAAATTCTAGGTCGTCCCCATTACTAGGGACGACAGTCGTCCCCGATACTCGCAAGTCGTCGTTTCGTTTCTTTTATGTGAAAGACAACCCGTCGTCCCCATAGCTATAACTGTAGCGACAATTAATCGTCCACTAAACTTCATTTGCAGGGACAAAGTGTTGTCCCACATAAACAATTTCATGATTGTGTTGGGCCTATCTTGGTATAATAAATTGTCCCCTTTTTTTTTACAAGCTCGACATGTCGTTCCTATAGGTATTAAATTGAAGTTTAAAAGTCGTCCCCAAAAGCTTTATTCAATGACTACGAGTGATCTCTTATACCATATCTTTAGGGACGACAAGTTGTCACCTATGACTTTTAAGGACGACCAATTGTCTCTTTAGTTGTGTATCGGGGACGAGGAATTGTCACTTATACACCTTTTAGGAACAACAAATTGTCCTTTATGAAAGTCGTATGACAACTTGTTGTCCCTTAGCATGTGTCTTTGGGGATGCCTAATTGTCACTTATACACCTTTTAGGAACAACAAATTGTCATTTATGAAAGTCGTATGACAACTTGTTGTCCCTTAGCATGTGTCTTTGGGGATGCCTAATTGTCACATGTATCACTTATAAGGACGATTAATTGTCCCTTACCTTGTATTTTGGGGACGCCTAATTGTCACCTATTTAACTGTTATGGATGACCAATTGTCCTTTAAGCAGTGTCTTCAGGGGGCATCAATTTGCTTAAACAATGTCTTTGGGGACGAAAGATTGTCGCCTATGTGAGTTTGATGGCACATGTTACCTCGTGAATCGTGACTAATATAGTGAAACTTTTAGGAATGACATAACACATTTTAACTCAATATAGAAAAATGTCATAAAAGTATCTTCATAAAAATTAAAACAAAATTACTACAATGCAATCCAATCCAACACCATAAACTAACATTCATCTTTTGAAAGGATAAACATTCTCTCGTAAAACTAGAGAAAGAAAAGCTAAAAAAGAAATAGATAACAAGTTTCAGATTCATAATTTGTTCTAGTATCTCTCTAACAAAAAATATACTAAAATCCTATCTCTGCATACCACAGTATGTCCTGGCCAACAAATATTCTTTCTTCTCGGCTCCTGAAAGTGTAATCAGGAAAAATTTAAAAGTTAAATATATGGCAAGGACATTAATTGAATCAAATGGAAGTAGGAACTCAATTGGGGGGAAAAATGCATGGAGTACAAATAATGAAGACACAAGTGAATTAGTACCAAACTGAAGCAAAGCATGACTCTGCCAATGTATGAATCAACAAATTCACACTACACTGATGTCATATATGAAACAACAAGTACCAAAACAAATGGACATAGAGAAGTCCTAGAGCAATGAACTTTGGTTGGCTTCTATTAGTTCCTAAACTCAAACTGAAAAATCAAGAAGCAGCACAGGCTTTTAGGGCAGTGACTTTTCAACGTAATTAGCTAATGCAAACTAAAAGAATCAGCCAAATCTTGATTTCCATCTGATGTGCATGATTAATCTTGCAGCTAAAATCCATAACTAGAAACAATACAAGCCGCAGCTCAAAGAAGACAATCATACAAATAGAAATAAAACCTTCCACATTCAATGATTTCGGTTCTCCACTACCAGATGCACGCAAATTGGATTGAAGAATTATGGAAGGCAATTCAGTTTCTGGTACACGTGACATGTTTTGGGTTCCTGTGTCTACATATGAGCGGACGATGTGATCTAAATTCCGCTTTTTTGTTCGTTGCACGAACCATTGCTGCAAAGTAATTTCATAATCACTGTTATAATGAGAAAGAAAAGAGAGGACTAAATACATATATATGTTGCAACGTCGTCTTCGTCTACTCTAAGAACTCAAACAGGGGACATCAAGTCGGAAAAGAGAAACACAGATGCAGCTTGAATAATATTTTTTTCTCAATCCAAACAGTTAACATATAAACATCTAAGAATGATAAACCCTAAAAGTCCCAATGATCATGAACGATAACAAAACAAGAAGAATCAATAAATATGCAAGTATCAAGATCGAGAAGGGAGTTGAATCGTCGAATCAGAACGTGAACTGAAACCTACCGGACGGAGGCAGAGAACAATCACAAAACTCAACAGATTGAAGGAACAAAGTTCTTGACTATATCGATTTTGTGAAGCAAGATTTTCGCCGCCAAAGCCAAATATAGGGCTAAAAAGTTGGAATAGGAGGGAAACAAAGATGCAAGGAGGGAAAGGATTGGTTTGTGCTATCTTAAGGAAAGAAAATCAACGGGGAAATTGAATATCGCAGCCAAAGCCAAATAGATGGAAGCAGAATTACGGTGAAAATGGAATATGATTTATTTGTCTGGCCGAGGTTTGAAATTTTAGCAAGAAAGTCCGCCAAAATTTTGGCTAAAAGGCCCAGCACACCAAAAGCCATATTAGCCATAAATTGTATTGTAGATAGATTTTGCCGTGACCCGTTTCAGGGAAGTAGCTAATTGAAGGGCTAATTATAAGTTTTGGAGATTTAGATCCTAATGTGGTCAAGCTCCATCTGTTGCTTTCGATCATTCGATTCATTCAATGGAGTTGGGGTGTGATTCAAAAATAATTAGTATAAAGAACAATTATTGTAATATTGTACAGGTGTCAATGTAAACATCTACTGTACTGCATGTGCATTCATAAATCAGTTGATGTGCACTTCTATTCTATTATGTTTTGAAGCATTGAAACTTTAAAGTATAACTTGAAATTGTAACATAACGCTAAATGTACAAATTGAAGTTGTATTATAATATAAAAGTACACCTTTAATTTGTACCATAAATGGATTTATGCAAAAAGTATAGGTAAAACCTGTGGCTGTACCATAACTACAACCTCAAGTTGTATTATAAAAACAAAAATCAAAGCATCAATACTTTAAAGCATTGTAAAATTCCTCTCAATTGATATGGTTCAGTGTATGTTAAAGTTAGTTATCTCCTAGTCCATTCTTGTTGGCATTTAAGCAACAGGGCTCGTTTGATATGTGGATTTAAAACTGAGGATTTTATTTTATTTTAAGATTTCATGATTTATTGAGGATTTGATGCTTTATGAATTTGAAACAATGGTTTTGTTTTTTGAGATGTTTTTTCTACTATCATGTACGCAACCATTCTACTATATGACATTATTCATAATCCATGGTAAACTTTTATACATTATAGTACAATCGTATTTACATACCAAGAAGTACCACATGATATGAACTAGTAATGAAAGTCTAATTTTTTTAAATATATCATAACGAATGTCATTTGGAAGTGCACATTGAATCTTGATTGTCTTACGGTAGCTCTTCTTTTTTGTTGAGCATCTCCTTCCTAGTATCAAAATTGTTTTGTGTAGTTGAATATGATGTTTAGCAAAATCAAACTAACATATTTATAAATGAGGAATTTTAAAATATCTTTAAATATTGGTGCTTTAGTTTTTTGCCTTTACGATACAAATTGAAGTTGTACATTTAATGTTGTGGTACAGCTTCAGGTTGTACTTATACTATTTTGTATAAATTCTTTTATGGTACAAACTGAATTAGTACCTTTATGTTAGGCCACAAATTGAAGTTGTAACATAATATAAAAGTACAAATTTTCTTAAAGTGCAACCTAAACTTGTACATTTAAGGTTATTATTCAACTTTAATTTGTATCTCGAATCACCAGTAGTGATGGCAATTTGAACCCACCCCACGGGTATTATCCGACCTGACCCGCGACGGGGAGGGTATTACCCGACCCGCACTAGCATGGGGCGGGGCATGGGTGTCTACTTCCGACCAGCCCTGCCTCGTCCCGGCTCATTCTACCTTGATTTCTTACAATATCTATACATATTTCTCCTATTTTGACTTCTCTTCAACTAATTAGAGTCGATCCTTTCAACTGGTTAGACTCAATTACTCATTCTTTTATCACCATTTTTCATTCATAAAGTGTTTTCCCCTTCGTTTTATCGTAAAAGTAAAATTTGCGTGTGTATTTTTGAAATAACATGTGAGAGTGGATCAACCCGCCACATCCCATACCCGCGCGAGTTTTACCCGCCCGACCTGTATTAGAGTTGGGCCGGGGCAGGGATATTGAGGTACTCGCACCGCCCCCATCCCATTGCCATCACAAATAGCCACTACTGTAAAGCATTATAGAAATGCTCATAACAATCCAAATGTGACAAGGAAACTAATAAACATGGTAACGAAACTACTATTTTTCAAAATTGGAAGGAAGAAATTGATCATTTGCAAGTTCCAATATAAAAAAAAAGAAAAAAATAGGAAAAGGAAAAAAGGATTAGTTCAAGATTGGAAAGGAAAAGAAAAAAATCCATGCTAATCCTAACGCGTAACCACCAGGCAAGGAAAATGAATCAATTAAAAGCTTAAAACTCCCCTAATAATCAAAGCAAAGTTTAAGAGACATAAAATCTACTAATATCAACCCTACCCTTTAAAGCATTATATTTTGGGGACCAAAAACATCCCTGCTAATCCGTCGGCTTAAGAAAATTCAATTCGATTTAATATTCAGTCAGACTTATTCTTTTAGTGGACAGCTAAACTAAATAAAAAATTAATAAAACTGCATTACTTATCCTATGGAGACAATTTAGTTCACTTGTCCCTAATAACACTTATAAACCTATTTCCGGAGACGATATAAAAAACCGTTCCTTATGTTGGTCCCTAAATCTATTCTTTTTTGTAGTGTGGCAAGAGAGTCGGAGGCGACCCGAGGAGGTGTTGTTTCTCAAGTACGAGGAGCTGTGCAGGGAGCCCAAAGAGCTGGTCAGGAAGCTGGCTTCGTTTATGGGGAAATCGTTTTCCTCGACGTCGGCCGCGGCGGGTGGTGGTGATTAGGTGGTGGAGAAAGTGTTGTGGGGTAGCAATTTGGGTAGGCTCAAGGAGTTGGAGGTTAACAAGAATGGTGTACTAGAGTTGGACTCAGTTATAAATGGCCACTTCGTTAGGAAAGGAACCGTTGGTGATTGAAAGAACTACTTGACTTCCCAGATGGCTGAGAGCATTGAACATCTAACGCAGTTCAAGTTGCAAGGATCCGAACTTTCTCTTAATGATTAATTGATGCTATTTTGTACCACCAGCTTCTTTTTTCTTCTGCTTCAATTTGGTGCTACGTTTGTGTTTTCTGTTTTCGTTTAAAATCTCTTAATAAAAGTAAATAATAAAATCGTAGGTTAACGTTGAAAGTAAAAACAGACTTTTGTACTAGATGATTAATGAAATAATTGTTTTACAACACTTCTACTTCACTTCAAATGATTAATAACTTATTTAACCCTTTGAAATATGAAAAACTCAAAAGTTCATAGAATCGTAGGTCAATGGTTCACACATATTTGAATTATTGAAAAGATTGAGATTGTAGATGGTGTTAATTTCTTTCTTTTGAGTTTGACTCTCTAGCTCCGCCAAATTACACCTAAGCGACACCTAGGTGTTGTCGAACTGTGCAGCCGCATTCCGAATTTCTCATTCGCTACGGAAATTCTAGGCGAGACATTTTGGCTTTGCCTAGTGCCCAGGCACACTTTGAACCATGCTAAACGGTAGAATGGGCATGTTTAATTACGAATATTCTATTAATAACATTTTTTGTATTATGAAGGAAATCAAAATTAATGATTTGTATCGGAAAGAAAATCGAACACGGAAACGATCGAGCAGCAATTTATCTCAAACATATATCAACAGTATAATTTATAGCTGAAAAGTAAAACTGCAACCCCCATTCAAATTTTCCTGCGCATAGAGTGATTTTAGGAGTCTGACGTGGCAGCCCATTTAAGCGGGATTTTTGCCATTTTTCAGCGACTACAACCGTTCTCCTTCCCGACTCTTCATGTTTCCTTCCCGTATCTGAAAGAACCCTACTCGCCGGAATTCTCGCCGCATCTGCCTCCAAGGAAGGTGTACACAACCAACCTCCTCCACTCCCATCAAACACCCGGTACTCCGGCCTGGGAATCCACGATTCGTCACTCTCCTCCTTCCTTCTTTCTGTTTCCTTTCCGCATCTGAAAGGACCATACTCACTGGAATTAACCTCCATTGTCGCCGCATCTGCCTCCAACGTCGGTGTACACCACCAACCTCCTCCACTCCCATTGAAGACTGGTTACTCCAGCCTGGGAAGCGAGGATTCGTCAATCCCGTTGCCAGATGGGTAGTGATAGACCGTTATTTACACATGTTTTTACCCTCGTTCTTACACCGTTTGAGGTGTTGATTCTCGTGTTTTAGGCCGATTTCACGCTAGGTTGTGCTTGTTTGTGATATTTCAGGTCCTAGTACGTGAATGGAGGCTTGGGAGCGAGTCTGGGGTCGATTGGACGAAGATCGGACGAATGGCGAGATTTCAAGGAAGCTGCACGGGCAGACCATGGAATGGCACGGCCGTGCGCAGTACAATCCAGGCCGTGCGGAATTCTGCGAGAGCATGCACGGGCAGGCCAGAATTCTCACACGGCCGTGCCATTGAGCACCCTGGCCGTGCGGAATTCTGCGAGGCCGAGCACGGGCAGGCTGGATTCCTCACACGGCCGTGCAACCCTGGCCGTGTGAGATGGCTGAGATTAATTGATGCGCCGTGTTTTGAGCTGCACGGCCAAGTGGGTGATCTGCACGGCCGTGCACCCTGGCCGTGCGAGTCGGAAAATCCTGGTTTTAGAGCATATTCCGAGCCAAAAGGGGGAGAATCGTGTTTTCAGAGCAAAAACAGAGCCCTAGAGAGAGAAAGTACGAAGAACACATCCTAGAAGCTATCTTAGAGCTGGGTTTCATCGAATCGAGCTTGGAGATCGTCATAGGAGTGAAAATCATCGTCCCGGAGCAGATTTTCCTCATCGTTATGAGTATGACTAATCCGATTACTTCTCTTCTCTCTCTATGGAGTAGAACCCTTCTCTCACTTGGGTATGAAGAACCCTAGTTCCTTGTGTTAGGGATTTGATTGTAATGACTTGGGATGATATTACTGTTTGATTTTAATCGAATGATGCATGTTTATTGAATTGATTGGAGTCTGATCAGCTTTTCTCAATTTCTGCTGCAACCTGAGATAGATAGAATCTGATTAGGTTGTTAAAGCCTCTTCATTCGATAGTAGGAGATTGGCTATACGAGAGTTAGCCAGTTTACTGCTTTGTACTGGAATTCAATTCCAGTAGTGGAGTTCTGTGTTCATAGCCTCAGCTTTCTATCCCGGTGAAGACTAGTCGTCTGCCGGGTAGTTAGACTGAGAGGGCTTGGTCAGCTTAAGAGATTCCAAGCTACTGTCGGATTTTCCGCAGTCTAATCAACAGTAAATCAACCCAGGGAATTACAATTGAACCTAACTAAGGGGCTAGGGGGACTCAATCCCGAGTGACTCTTTCCTGACTTTGAAAACCGAACAATTTACTGCTTTCTTGTTGCTTTTACTTTTAACAACAATCACTCGAACTAGTTTGCTAGATAATAGAGAATCGCGGAGTAAGCAGTAGATCTAGACCCCGGGTTGATAATTGAACTTGCCTGTTACTGCATTCCTGGACTGCGATTACACTTGGTCGCAGTTTGGTGTTGTGTTTTGGCGTGTCAGGTAGGTTCCATCACGCAGGAAAGTTGCTTCTATCTTATCCATGGGGAATGGCGCACTGTCTCTCTACTGTCCACGACATACCTTCTCTCCCAATCCTCTCTAATCGATTCCTCTATTGTGGTCAGGACTAGGTTCCAATTGGTGTCTTCCTCTGCGGGAATCGGATTTCCTTCATCTCCCTATTCAAATCACTTTCAGTCAATCGATGATTCTTCATTCCTGCCGACGGGGTAGGTTCCAGCTACCACCAGCGAATCGCTTCTCTCTTCTAGGCTTCCCCTATATCAAAAGTCCTCCTTAACCCTGCATATTGCTCTCCATTGCTCCCAGCAGCCGATCAGACGGGAACTTTCTGGAAGAGCAAAGACAGAGCGTGAGAGAATCTCCGGCGAGAACGAGAACTCGTCGACCCGTCCGATCAAAGAAAAAATGGCGGAGCACTTGGCGTCGATTTTCGGTACCGAGAAGGAGAGGGTGAATTGCCCCTTCTACTTCAAGATCGGAGCTTGCTGCCATGGCGACCGTTGCTCCGGGCTCCATACCAAGCCCAGCGTCAGCCCCACCCTTCTCCTCTCCAACATGTACCAGCGACCCGACATGATCACCCCTGGCGTCGACGCCGAAGGAAACCCTATCCATCCCCACAAAATCAAGCAACACTTCGAGGTATTTTCCCACCCTCTCGCTTCCCTCTATCCATTTCCTGTCAAGATCGTGGGTTTCTCTCGTTTGGATTTGATTAGAGGGTTTCTCTTTAATTCGATAGGTTCCTGCTTGAATTTGGGGTAGATCATTAGGTAGAATCAGTTTCATGTGTGCATAGAATTGCTTCAAGCTGCATCAAGTTTAGGTGTTCACAACATGGTTTCGGTGAGATTTACGATTGCTTGTGTTTCTTCCTTTCACTACAGGACTTCTATGAAGATCTATTTGAGGAGTTGCACAAGTATGGAGAGATTGAGAGCCTGAATGTTTGCGACAACCTTGCTGACCACATGGTAAAGTTCTATTTACTGATGGGAATCTATTTTTCATGAGGATTGCTCAGTTATTTGTTGATTTGCAATTAAAGAAGTTGACTCTTGTTGTTTGTTGAAGGTGGGAAACGTTTATGTTCAGTTTAGTGAGGAAGAGCAGGCTGCTACTGCCTTGCGCAAACTGACTGGACGATTCTATGCCGGTGGGTATAGATCAAGTTTCTCCTTTCTGACTCTTTGTTCAGCTGCTGAATTCTTGTTTGCTGAGCATTCTGTCTTTTTCTAATGTGCAATTTGATCCCAGGGCGCCCCATCATTGTGGACTTCTCTCCAGTGACAGACTTCCGAGAGGCCACCTGCAGGCAATACGAGGAGAACACGTGCAACCGTGGTGGTTATTGCAACTTCATGCATCTTAAAAGGATTGGCAGGTAAGCAATTTTGTTGCTGCTGCAATTTTGTAGGGAATTGAGGCGACAATTGTATGGGAGCTACAGAAGCAGGCATGACTCACTCCTACTGCCACTCTAGAAAATGGCCAAGTGCAACCACTTCCTAAAGCGTAGTATAGCGGGTTTGGGTTTTATTGTCAACCCGGGTCCTAGATGTGATGACTACTCGGTGAATTCTTGTTATTTAGCGGTGAACTTTTAGTGCAACTCAAGCAAACAAAACACAAAGCAAATAAACGGTTGTTGTCAAGTCAAGAGAGGTCACCCGGATATGGATCCCCCTGACTGCAGTTAAGTCGGATTGCAATTTACCAAGTTCAGTTTTCATGAAAATTATACTGCGGAAGGTTCTCAATTAGCCTGAAGTCTTGACTAAAGGTCTCCAGACCCTCTCAATCTGAGTCTCTAGCGGGCGACTAACCTCCACCGGAGTAAACAGATTGAGGCCCTAACGAACCAAACCTCCACTACCGAATTGAATTCGGTACAGAATAGCGAATTGGCTCCTCGACTAAAGTCACCAATTCGCCACCTTCGATTAAGGGTACTCTATCAACCTAGGCAGATATTCTCATTCTAGGTCAAAGCAGAAACAACAGGAATTTGATCAGGATTCAAGTCATTCAATCATTCAAACCTCAATCGAATATAATCAATTCACAAACTCTGTACTTGGGTTCATACAATCAGACCTAGCATACAAATCTAGGGTTCCCCATACCCAGATGAATGGGGGAACTACTCCATAGAGAAAGAAGCAAAAGCAGATTCAGACGCGGAAATCATACTGTGAAGATGGATTCCTGCTCCTGGACGTTTAATCGCACTTCTCCAAGCTCAAACCGGGCTCCAATGGTGATGAAGATCGATTTATGGTGCTTGGGAAGTCTGGTTCGTCGCTTTCTCTCTCTAGGTATCGCTTTCTCTCTTAAAAACTCGGAACCCTCTGAAAATTGGCCTTCTTTCTCTTTTATCAGCTGCCATCGCGATACCCGGTCGAAATACCCGGTCGGGTATTTCGGGTTTCGACCGGGTATTTCCAAAACTCGCCGTTTCAACTAAGGAGAAAATCCCCGGTCTGTCCTCATAATCCCCGACCGGGGATTTTAGGCATTTGCCCGGGCCCCCTTCTGCTTCTCACGGACGCCCGAAGTGAGAAATACCCGGTCAAGGCCAGAAAATACCCGGTCGGGTATTTCTTCCTTTGGCCGGGTATTTTGGTCCAACAACCTCCTTTGTCCCAACTTCGCTCCTTTCGACCCGGAACTCATTCCTCCGCCTCGATTCCAACGCCGGGACCTGAAATATGACACAAACACACAACCTAGCATAAAATCGGCTTAAAACACGAGATGAGGAATAGGGGTGAAAATATGTGTAATTAACGATCTATCAAGGCACAGTCGTAGTAGGAGCAGAAGTAGGAGCCCCTACAGGCATAGAAGCCATGAAGATCATTACCATAGGAGCAGTAGGAGATATGATGATGAAAAAGAGCGGTATCATGAGAACCGGAGTAGAAGGCACAAGACCACCAGCCCTGATCACTGGAGGGAACGAAGTAGCAGTCCAGGAAGAGGGAGGCGCGAGAACCGAAGCCCTGTTAGGGAAGGTAGTGAAGAGAGAAGGGCAAGAATTGAACAGTGGAACAGGGAAAGGGAAAATGGATCGAGAGCCGATCATAATATTGATTATGGACACCAGGATCAGGATTCACACAAAGATGTGGAGTATGGCAATTGAGGGGGTTCAGGGTGTCTCCGGTTTGTTTCTCTTCCTTGGTTTTATTTTATGTTGTGTTGTTTCTGGGTGGAAATTGAGGATTTGTTACTGTGCAGGTGGTTTTGCAGGTTTCAGAATTCATATATTTGCCTGTCAAACTTGTAATTCTTAGTTCTTAACCATTTGATTAACATAACATGCATGGCTGAGTTTCGAAATATTTGCTCTCTAACCATAAAAAACGATCGATTATCATGTACTGTTGGCATTCTCAATTTCCATGCTTGCATTCCATGTACAGCGAAGGAACTCTTAGAACACCCGTTAAAGATGGCATTCTCTATAAGTTCTGATTATGTGCTTTACCAATTCTTTCTTTGCGATAGTCTGGCTTTGTTGTGATAGATGTGATAATGTAGCCCGTTCCGCATGAAGAATTGTTTGAAGAAAGAACATAATTTTCTGAGTTGATGTCCAAATCATTCAGTTTTATTGCCAATTTCTCTAGCACAATTGCTCGGTTTAGGTGACAGGAAATATTACAAGTTCTAATTTATCTAAATGGTCATGTTTAATGCTCTTTATAATCTTGGTAGTGGTGATGAGTTGGGTGATGTCGTAAGCCTGTAAGGAGGTGAATAATGTCACATGTTTCTCTCTGGTGGACTCATTCTTTTATTTGTTGGCTATTGATTCATTCATAAATTTCAATTGAAGTGGCTTGCTGTAAAATTCGGAGTTGTGGCCATTTGTGCAAATCAAGATAGAAATAAAGGTAGCTTCCTAAAGGAGAACAAATAATGCCTGTAATCTTTGGAACAATTTTCTCCACATGCATTGTGATTTGGGAACATGAATTGTGTAGATCTCACAAGCATTATATGAAGGATAGGCTCGAACAGGTAGCTAATGTATCTCATCTAGGAAGCTAGAATAGATTATGGAATATCAATAACTACGGTGGACGATTAGCGGTCAAGGTAGATCTAATTTTTTTTTCTTCTGATGGCTTCACTGTCAGTGGCCATTCTTACCTCCTCGACAGGATCAAGGGATTGTTAGATGTGGAGTCATGGTTTTTCTCTGTAATTCTCTATCTGTCTTGAACTCTTGATATCTTTTTTTTTTTATTAGATCCTTTTTGTGGGTTGATTCCATACTCTTTCCTGTTTGTTCTGGGGGGTTTGTTGGGCGGAACATAAATATTTTGGTGGTGGTGATATTACCGACCTCTAAATTGTATACTAATTTTGTGTGTGTGTGTTTACTTCTATTTTCTTTGGATTAGGGTGTAGATCCATTTTGGAGAGGACCGCAGTGGATGACGACTAGATTCATGACGGAGGGGAACCAGATTTGCAATTCCCATTGTTATGAGGTGAGATATTGATCTTCAAGGTAGTCATTGTAAAATCCTAACAAGAAAAATTGCTCTTTGGCTGTTTATCTATTTTCCTCACAATTCTGAAGGAAGAGCTCCAACTGGTACTACTGAAATCTCCAGCAGGCAAAAATCTCTTCCTCGACCGGGTATGTCTGCATGATTTAAAGAGATTTGATTTATGGAAGAGCACAACACTTTCGATTGTTTTCTATTCTTATTATTGGTGGTTTTGGCTATCTTCGTTCAGCTGAAAGGCTGCAACTCATGAACCTTTGCTCTCCCTACTCTTTGGTAGATTTTTTTTATATAATGCTACTCTTTGGTAGATGAAAAGAGTTAGATTTGCTGGTGGTGTTGGCATAAATGGGTGGATTCATGTTTCTTCCGCTTCTTTGTATGATTTTGAAAACGCTTGTAGTGACAGAAGGTTCGATCTTTATGGTTTTGGCTACCTTTATTCAACTGAAAGGCTGCAACTCATGAACCATTGTTATTTCCTGTATTGCCTTAAATAATCTAGGTTTGCTAATAGCACTTAATCCTTCTAATGATTTCAGGTCCAAAGCAATCAATTGGAACTGCTACATTTTGCAACAATGACAAATTCTCTTTTGTACTCACCATGTATATACCGCTTCCTGTAGCTTTGATCTTTTGAACCGGAAATGGAAATATGCCCCACTTTGAATACTGACTTTAGCTAGCCTGTTATTGTTGTTTTTGCAAAGTTATCATTAATTGTATGGAGAAACAAAGTTTGATTGATGGAAATCCGAACAATCATTATTGTTCGGAGGGGTATTACTGTCAACTAGAACCTACAGGCTACAGATCTAATTCACTTTTCCTTCTAATTTTCGCGTTTGTTAGTTCAGTTAAGCCATGACTAACTACATTAGGAGCTCCAAATAAACACAATATCTCTTCAAGTTTAGTTTTTGGTTTGCTTCGTCACTTAATTCTCTAATTCGGTGTTGGCTCTAATGCTAGCGTTAGTTAGTTTAAGTTACACTTACGAGTGAAGTTATCCAGATCCTGCTTAAGAAGAATGTAATGCATTGTTCTTCACTAAGATTATTCTTCACTAAGATTACAACAAAATGAATATGAGCCTGTCGCATCCTCTTCCCATTTTAATTTATTTTATTTCCCCGCATTTTTAGTCAATTGCATCTTTTTTAAGATTTTAACGTTATTTCAAGTCGAAGACACTAAATGGATGCACGACAATAAGAAGTGCAAATGATTTTCAGAAATATAAAAATTAAAATACACACTTTTAACGTAAGGATAACCTAATTATCAAAAATATATAGGAACTAATCATCACTAATATCACAATCAACAAGTAGAACAAAAATTATTTTCAAAACGTCAATAAATTATTTACAAAAATTCGAATCAATTGAAAATATTAACAAATTGATTAACATCAAACAACAACAATAATAATAATAAAAAATTCCTCCGACCAACGGGTCGGGTAAAAGCTAGTTATTAGATATAGTATATTAACAGTGTAAGTTTGTTTAAGGGATTTGGTGAGGTGTGGGAGGGTTCATCATAGGATATGTTAGGTCTTATTTTAAAAACAATTTAAGTGGCATATCTCGAATATCAAATACCGATAAAAATCAATCTCAATCACAAACATAAAAAAAAAAAAAGAAATTACTCATAAAAAAATTCACTTAACTCAAAAAATTTGAAAGAATAGCTAATATTTTATATTTTGAAAGATTTGACTAATATTTTACAATCCATGAAAACTGAAAATTTTGACTCAAAAATAGTATTTATCCTTTTTTTACAAGAAATACGCTTCTCAATTCAAAAGTTGATACTCTAAACTCACCTAAGACATGAACACATTCTCTACCTTTAACCTTTGTATAGGACTATCGCATATGCAAAAGAAATACCAAGTAATTGATCTCGTATTTATATTCTAATAATAACTAATGTTACACGAGTTGTGGTTTCTAGAAGATTACATTAAAAAAAAAAACTAACTAATGTTACACGAGTAATGGTTTCCAAAGAGATTATAGATTATTAAATGAAGCACTAGAAGAAGGAGCTCGAAAAGTTGCCACCCACCTCTTAAAAAACTTGGACCCGCTAAAGAACAAGATTACAAGAAACAACGGGCGGTGGAAAAGCACGAGGTTCCAACTTCCAAGTTCCAAGTACAATGACACAAACACAATGAGCGGACCATAGTGCTTTTCGACAATTAATTAAGGAATCGACATCCGCCAACTCTTGATATATTCCCGCGTGACATTGTTATCTGCTGTGTTGCACTTTTTCCTTGCTTGTGCGGTGACAGTACTTTTTCCTTCAAAACATACCAGCCTCCCTAGATCCCATTTTCCGATGGACAATCAGCCGATTCCAAAGGAGCTGTTTTGGAACTCACACGAGATCGGGAAGATAGATGGCTTCTGGTATTTCGTGGAGGCAATGGATGGCACCGCCGCATTCAGGTCAGGATTCGAGCCGAGAAACGACGACGTTCTCTTGACGTCCTTCACCAAAACCGGAACCACTTGGCTCAAGGCGCTCTGCTACAACATCCTCGACAAAGAAGCAGGAGAAGACCTTCTGGCGAAGAAGAACCCCCACGAGGTGGTTCCCACCCTCGAAAACACTTTCCTCAAAGACCAAGTACAACATATGTTGCTCGATTCCCCTCCTCCCCGGTTGCTCCACACTCATCTGGCTTACAGCTGCTTGCCAGAGGTGGTGAGGGAGTCTGGGTGCAAGTTCGTGTATCTGGCTCGGAACCCCAAGGACACGGTGGTGTCGATGTGGCATTTCTACAACAAGCTGCTCACACGCCGCGGTCCCGAGCCGTTCCCGTTGGAAGGAGCGGTGGAGAGCTTCTGCAACGGGGTCCTGCCTTTCGGGCCTTTTTACGAACACGTGGTGGGCTACTGGGAGGAGAGCCGAAGGCGGCCCGAGGAGGTGTTGTTTCTCAAGTATGAAGATTTGTGGAGAGAGCCTAAGGAGCAGGTCAAGAAGCTGGCTTCGTTTCTCGGGAAGTCATTTTCCCAACTGGATGGGGACGGCGAGGTGGAGAAGGTGCTGTGGCGGAGCAGCTTGGATAGGTTGAAGGAGTTGGAGGTTAACAAGAGTGGTGTCGGTGAGCTGAACCATGTGCCCAATGCCACCTTCTTCAGGAGAGGAACCGTGGGGGATTGGAAGAATCACTTGACTTCCCAAATGGCTCAACGCATTGACCATCTCACACGGTCTAAATTGCAGGGGACTGAGCTTTCTCTTGATGATTAATTGCTAAACTAATTAGTTGATGCGATTTTCTACTACTTTTTCGTTTTTTGCTTCAATTTAGTATAGCCTTTGTGCTTTCTTTTGCCTTAACATATCTAGATTTTAATAAGATTGTTCATGGATTGGAATTGTGGAATTATGGGATGGATTAACTGGATTAATGGATTTAATTCGTGGATGCAAGTGACATCAAATTTTTAGACAATTTTAGTTACCAATGTCATCCTTTAAATAAGTGTTGGGCACATAAAATGTAAATTTCGGAAGTATATATTATGTTAACATTTCAAATTTTACAAGTTATATATTAAATTTTACTAGTCAAGGTGAATTTCGAAGTACTAGCTACAAAGTACGAACTTGTATGCATGAATTCTACCACATTTATTTGGACAAATCTGAATCATTCAACAGAAACCACAACACACAAACGGGACACCACATCCAATGAAACACATACAAAACAGAATTAACACAAGACTGTAACCAACAAAAGCCACATGCAGTATGCCAGTAGCTAATATCATACATTAGAAATCGTCAAGAGAGAGCCCAGTTCCCCGCAACTTGAACTGTGTGAGGTGGTCGATGCGTTTAGCCATCTGAGGAGTCAAGCAGCTCTTCCAATCCCCCACAGTTCCTTTCCTGAAGAAATGGGCATTTGGTATTGGAACTATCTCCAATACACCATTCTTGTTAACCTCCAACTCTTTGAGCCTACCCAAGCTGCTACGCTGCAACACCTTCTCCACCACATCATCATCATCATCATTATCTCCATTCTTCGTCGGGCAAAACGACTTCCCCAGAAAAGAAGCAAGCTTCCTCACCTGGTCTTTGGGGTCTCTGCACAGCTCCTCGTACTTGAGAAACAACACCTCGTCCGGCCGCTTCCTGCTCTCTTCCCAATAGCCAACCACGTGCTCGTAAAAAGGCCCCCAAGGAATAACCCCACTGCAGAAGCTCTCCACGGCCCTCTCGATGGGGAACGGGCTGCTCATGGGCTCGCGTCTCAAGATCTTGTTGTAGAAATGCCACATCGATACCAGCGTGTCCTTTGGGTTCCGGGCCAAGTGCACGAGCTTGCAACCGGAGTTCCTCACGGCCTCCGGCAGGCAACTGTAAGGCAAATGTGTGTGGAGCAATCGGCTGGTGGTTCGGCGGCCCGAATGGAGCAGAATATTTTGGACTTGATCCGCAAGGTAAGCACCGTCCAGCGTGGGAACGACGTCGTGCGGGTTCTTCTCCGTCAGAATGTCTTCTTCGTCTTCTTCCAGATTGAGGATGTTGTGGCAGAGAGCCATGAGCCAGGTTGTTCCTGTTTTGGGGAAGGATGTCAAGAGAATGTCGTCGTTTCGCGGCTGGAATTCTGACCTGAATGCTGCCATGGATTCCAGATACTCCTCCATGAACCAGAATCCTTCTATCTGGTGAATCGTGGTGGCATTCCAAAACACCTCCTGTGGTGGAAGTTTGTTCATCGTCTCCGCACTGTCCATATCTGTGTAATTGTTAGCTTTGCTATAGGAGAGATGCAGAGCAGGTCTGTTTTATGTCCAAATTAGAACAGAGGAGTCTGTGTTTTGGGCTTTTGGCAGACCAATTTACTAATGAAATACTATGTCACAAATTTGGATTCCCCGACAGGGTTTTATTTTCTTCCTTAAAGAAGTAGCTAGCCAACACAAAAGGTGACCTTCCCAGTTGCATGTGTTCGTCGTCATGTGACCGGCCCAAATTGTGAAAGCTAGTTATGAATATGGTAAGTGTAGGTGATTGATTCAAAAATAGCTTCGACATTTGAACAAAGTGGCCATACATTTTAGAAAATGGTACTGTAAGTTATATAAAAAAAAAAATCATTATAGGATGGTAACTTTTGTCTATCTCCATATGAAAATTTCATTGGATTCATCATACAGGCAGGGGCGGACTTAGTTTGGGGTGTCCGGGACACCCTTAAATTTTGAAAAAACGATTATCCAACTTCCGGTTATAATTTACGTATAGAAAAAAAATTATAATTAATAGTCCGGGGCACCCTAAAATTTGAAAAAATCATTATACTACTCTCGTTTGTAGTTTGCGCATGGAAATATAAGTGGTAGTTTGGGTAATTCAAACCCGGGACACTACTACTATTAATAAATATAATTTTCATTAGGCTACAAATTTTTTTGTGGTTCTATTCTAAACACTGTGTAATAACAAAATTGTAGGAAACATAAATATTGGGGTGGTTAGGGGGCTCAAGATAGGGTGCATAACCATGGGTTATGCACCCATCAATAACCAAATCTGGACCCTTCATTTAGAAAATTCAGATCTAAGGATGGAGAATTAAAGGCTATTTTTATTTTCACTAGCTTTCTTAATTGACTCATATCTTTTTCGTTTTAACTCGGATTTTAATTTTTTTTGCACAGATGGAACGAGTTCACCGTGCTCTACAAAATGAGATCAATTTTCAATATTTTTTTTAGGAAAAAAAATTCTGGCCTCTCGGTACCAACTGCATACCATATGGTATCTTCTTCGTTTTTAATTCGTTTTTGAAAACGTTTGCACAGCAGGGATGAGTTCATCATGATCTACTGGATCTACAAATTTCTGGGTGAACAAATTACAGGACCAAAAAATACCACACAATACCATACAATACCACCCTGGTACGGGGTGGTATTGTATGGTATCTTCTTCGTTTTTAATTCGTTTTTGAAAACGTTTGCACAGAAGGGACGAGTTCATCATGATCTATTGGATCTACAAATTTCTGGGTGAACAAATTACAGGACCAAAAAATACCACACAATACCATACAATACCACCCTGGTACGGGGTGGTATTGTGTGGTATACAATGTTAAAAGTCGTAAATTACAATTAATATACTTCTACTATCATGTATTCAACCATCCTACAGTATTGGTTTGTTCATACCACCATGGTACGTTTTTCAAAACATAGGTATGCTTTTATTTCAATACCATATGGTATAGGCTGGTAAAAAATGGCTCAATTTTTTTTGTTCGACAAATATATTAAAATGGATATCATTTTGAAGAGCACAATTAATCTGATCTAACTGTGCAAAAAAAATTAAATTTCGACTTAAAATGAGCGAGAAATCGTCCGTCAAAGATTAAAGAGGGAAAAATTAAAGGCTTTCTATGAGAGAGAGGATGCTGATGTCATACTGACGTGGACGGGTTACTCATGGTTACTCACCATAAGGTTACTCACCTGATCCATTCCCTGGTTAGGGGGTTAGGCAGCCGATTAGTGCCAAGTAGATTAGTAGGGTATCATTAGGTTTTTGTTATTCCCCTATAAATATGTATTTGAGTCATTACGTTGGATTTAGTCAGAAATAAGTAATCAAACCCTATTCAATTTATCGCTCTTCTTCTCCTAATCCCTAATTTCCAATTCTATTCTTCCTATCTCAATTTCCCAATTATTCTTATCAAATCCCTAATTATTTCTCTCAATTCCTAAATCTCTTTCTATATCTGGCTACGTTAATCACAAGTTACCGCAGAATCATAGTTCCTTCAAAAACCCTAGTCTCTATCTTTAATTATTTTCAAAACCTAACAATTAATCTAATTACAAGCTACCCTTAATTTATGGGTGTACAACAAGTGTTTAAAGTGTCTTTTCAACTTTGAGTTACATCAAAAACAAATGAAGTCGAATATGCATTTTTTCGTGAATGATTGTCTAGTAGGATATACCGAGACAACTTTGTTGAGCAATGTAGACAACAAGTGTATTTTACAATTTTATCAGAATATGAAAATACTTATGAACTTTTTTAACTTGTACGAGTTGGCTATTTTCTTATTTAAGAATTATTCAATATATATTAATTATTATTTTTATTATTATTTATTTTTTGAAAAAGATGTAGAGGACACCCCTATGTAAATTTTTTAGGTCCGCCACAGCATACAGGACACAGATTTTCGGGTCATCCAAATGATTAAAGCTGTGTGAGCAATCATCATTCTGCGATGGAGTTGTTTTGGAACTCTCACGAGATAAGCCAGATATATTGATGGCTTCTAGTACCCGGTTATTTTTTAGGACAACATGGTCGCCTTCTGATCACGATTCCAGCCGAGAAGCAACGACATCGTCTTGGCAACAGTCCGCAAAATAGGGACGACCTGGCTCAAGGTTCTCTGCTACAACATTCTCGACAAAGAAGCAGAACGAGACCTCCTCGCGAGCAAGAACTCCCCCACGAAGTGGTTGGAGGTTACCCAGGCCCGACCAAAGAGGGTGTGCCAAGCGGACCTCTGGCACAAGGACTACGATTATTAGGGGCCTCAACCTGAATTTGCTAGTTTAATCTAATCATATATTGTAGGTTGTATTTGTAGTGTATAATTAATTGATTATGAGTATGATAATGTGTTTAATTATATTAATTAATATTAGTATTAGCCATTCATTACTATTCTCATGTATATATACACTAGACATTTATATTGATTGTTAAAGTATTGTTTGTGTTTCAAAAATCCCATATGTATTAAAAAGATAATGCAAGAAAATTTTGATGAAATAGCTATGATAACAATTGAAATTATCTCATGGAGAATAGGAAAATTAGAGACATAAATAATTCTATTTTAAACAAATAGTGCCTCGACCCACTAAACGCTCAATCATCGCCGTCTCTTCAAACTTCTCATCAGTCTCAACAACCGGCTAACCTCCTATGCCTCTATTGTTAAGCTAGAGCAATTTTTGGAGGGGTAAATATGGAAAGATTGAGTGTTGTTGGTTTGCCCAACGCAAATGGAAAATGTGTTACTACTTACTAATGTAAACGGGCCCAAATAGTGTCCGACCCACTAAACACTCAACCACCAGGTTACTTTCGCTACACCTAATATAAGAGTGAAATGGGAAATGTGTTTTCCCCGTTACAAAATCCTTGCATCCATAGCAAAAGTAGGAAGGGTAGATTCTTCTTCACAGTCATTTATTATTTTTTTATTCACAGGAAAAATACATAAGTGATGGGATTTGAATTTTGATCTCTTTGAGAAAAGACAAGAAACATAACCAGTTACACTAAACAAATTTGTTTAAACTTTTTAAATTAAAAACATACAGAAAGTTTAAATCTGAAAAATCATTGGAATTTTCCATCACAATTAGCTAAGCCACTAACTCCCCCCTAAATACTTTTTGGTACTTTTATTATTTTTATTTGATTTTAACAATTAATTCTAGTCCTCGTTATCTTATAAAAAGAAAATAATTTTAAAATCGCAAGCCTAATGTCATTGGTGCAAATATTGCACATCGAATTGCGGTATTGAATGTGTAGAAGCGATGCAGAATTCTTGACATAGACTTAAATAATATAACTACAAAAAATCAATATTATTTTTGAACATAGAAGTTTTGAGTGAATATGTGGCACATGTGTCTTTAAGAGGGGTAAATATGGAAAAGTTAAGTGATGTTTGTCTGTCGAATGCGGATTGAAAAGACATTACTAATGTAAACCGGCCCAAATAGTGCCCCGACCCACTAAACGCTCAACCATCGCCGTCTCTCCAAACTTCTCATCACACTCAACAACCGGCTAACCTCCTCTACCTCTATTGTTAAGCTAGAGCAATTTTTGGAGGGGTAAATATGGAAAGATTGTGTGTAGTTGGTTTGTCTAACGCAAATGGATAATGTGTTACTACTTACTAATGTAAACTGGCCCAAATAGTGTCCGACCCACTAAACACTCAACCACAAGGTTACTTTCGCTACACCTAATATAAGAGTGAAATGGAAAATGCGCTTCCCCCATTACAAAATCCTTGCATCCATAGCAAAAGTAGGAAGGGTAGATTCGTCTTCATAGTCATTTATTATTTTCTTATTCACAGGATAAATACAGAAGTGATGGGATTTAAATTTTGATCTCTTTGAGAAAAGACAAGAAATATAACCAGTTACACTAAACAAATTTGTTTAAACTTTTTAAATTAAAAACATACAAGAAGCTTAAATCTGAAAAATCATTGGAATTTTCCATCACATATAGCTAAGCCACTAACTCTCCCCTAAATATTTTTTTGGTATTTTTTACTTCTATTTTCATACTTTTATTATTTTAATTCGAGTTTAGCAATTAATTCTATTTCTCTTTATATTATAAAAGGAGAATAATTTTAAAATCGCAAGCCCAATGTCATTGGTGCAAATATTGCACATCGAATTGAAGTATTGAATGTGTAGAAGCGATGCAGAATTCTTGACATAGACTTAAATAATATATAACTACCAAAAAGCAACAATATTTTTTAACACAGAACTTTTGGGTGAATATGGGGCACATGTGTCTTTAAGAGAGAGGTAAATATGGAAAGGTTGAGTGATGTTGGATTGCCAAACGCGGATGGAAAAGACATTACTAATGTAAACGGGCCCAAATAGTGTATGACCCACTAAACACTCAACCATCGCCGTCTCTCCAAAGTTCTCATTAGACTCAACAACCGGCTAACCTCCTCTACCTCTATTGTTAGGTTAGAGCAATTTTTGGAGGGGTAAATATGGAAAGATTGAGTGTTGTTGGTTTTTCCAACGCAAATGAAAAATGTGTTACTACTTACTAATGTAAACGGGCTCAAATAGTGTCCGACCCACTAAACACTCAACCATTAGGTCACTTTCGCTACACCTAATATAATAGTGAAATGAGAAATGTGCTTCCTCCTATACAAAATTCTTGCATCCATAGCAAAAGTAGGAAAAATAGATTCGTCTTCACAGTCATTTATTATTTTTTTATTCACAGGAAAAATACATAAGTGATGGGATTTAAATTTTGATCTCTTTGAGAAAAGACAAGAAACATAACCAGTTACACTAAACAAATTTTTTAAATATTTTTAAATTTAAAACATACAGGAAGGTTAAATCTGAAAAATCATTGGAATTTTCCATCACAGTTAGTTAAGCCACTAACTCTCCCCTAAATATTTTTTTGGTATATGTTACTTCTATTTTCATACTTTTATTATTTTAATTCGAGTTTAACAATTAATTCTATTTCTCTTTATCTTATAAAAGGAAAATAATTTTAAAATCGCAAGCCTAATGTCATTGGTGCAAATATTGCACATCAAATTGCAGTATTGAATGTGTAGAAGCGATGCAGAATTCTTGACATAGACATAAATAATATAACTACCAAAAAATTTCATTATTTTTGAACATAGAAGTTTTGAGTGAATATGTGGCACATGTGTCTTTAAGAGAGGGGTAAATATGAAAAAGATTAAGTGATGTTGGTTTGTCGAATGCGGATTGAAAAGCCACAACTAATGTAAATAAGTCTAAATGGTGTCCTGACCTACGTACTAAACGCTCAATCATCGTCGTCTCTCCAAACCTTCCCACCGGACTCGACAACTACCTAACCTCCTACACATGTATTGTTACGGAAAGCATTTTTCGGAGGGGTAAATATGGAAAGAATGTGTGTTCTTGCTTGGAGAGCTGGCTGGTGGGTTATTCAGTTTCTTTGACAGTAATGTGTGATCTCTAAATTACACGCTAAAACACAACACCAAACTGCGATCAAGTATAATCGCAGTCCGGGAATGCAGTAAAGTAGCAAGTTCTATTATCAACCCGGGGTGTAGATCTACTGCCTACTCCGTGATTATCTATTATCTAGCAAACTAAGTCGAGTGATGGTTGTTTAAAGTAAAAGCAGTAAGAAGGCAGGAAATGGTTCGGTTTTCTGAAGTCAAGGAAGAGTCACTCGGGAATGAGTCCCCCTAGCTCCTTAGTTAGGTCTCAATTGTAATTACCCTGGGTTGATTTACTGTTGATTAAACTGCGGAAGATCCGACAGTAGCTTGGAATCTCTTAAGCTGACCAAGCCCTCTCAGTCAAACTACCCGGCAGACGACTAGTCTTCACCGGAATAGAAAGCTGAGGCTATGAACACATAACTCCACTACTGGAATTGGATTCCAGTACAAAGCAGTAGATTGACTAACTCTCGTATAACCAATCCACTACTACCGAATGATGAAGCTCTAACAACCTAATCAGATTCTATCTATCTCAGGTTGCTGCAGAAATCAAGAAAAGCTGATCAGACTTCAATTAATTCAATGAATCATGCATCATTCGATTATAATCAAACAGTATAACAATCCCAAGTCATTACAATCAAAATCCATAACACATGGAACTAGGTTTCTTCATACCCAAGTGAGAGAGTTCTACTCCATAGAGAGAGAGGGGAAAACAGAATACAAAGCAGTCATACTCATAACAATGGGAAGAATCTGCTCTGGGATGATGATTTTCACTCCTATGATGATCTCCAAGCTTGATTTGATGAAACCCAGCTCCAAAATTACTCTTAGGATGAGTTCTTCGCACTTTCTCTCTCTAGGGCTCTGTTTTTGCTCCAAAATGTCGATTCTCTCACTTGTGGCTCGAAATTGGGTTAAAACCCAAAAATTCCCGACTCACACGGCCAGTCCACACAGCCGTGTGGCTTACCCAAATGCCCGTGTGAGTTCCAAAACTCTGCGTCTCGAATAATTGAACTTCAAGCTTCCCACACGGCCAGGGACACACGGCCGTGTGGAATTCCAAGGGTGCCCGTGTGTGTGCTCGGTAAATACCACATGGCCACGTTGGTGACTTGCACGGCCGTGTGGGTTTTAGGAGTGCCCGTGTGGCCTCCTCAGCGCCTCGCCACACGTCCGATCTTCGTCCAATCGACCCCAAACTCGCTCCCAGGCCTTCATTCACGTACTAGGACCTGAAATATCACAAACAAGCACAACCTAGCGTGAAATCGGCCTAAAACACGAGAATCCACATCTCAAACGGTGTAAGAATTGGGGTAAAAACATGTGCAATTAACGGTCTATCACTTAACATCAATTCATTTGGTTGATCTTCTAGCTTGACTTTTGAGTTTATTAAAGATAAACAGTGTCCCGGGCTCCCATCCTACTAAAGGATCAACCATCATCGTCTCTCCAAACCTTTCCATCGGACTCTACAATCGCCTAACCTCTACCTATATTGTTACACAAAGCAATTTTCGGAGGGGTATATATGTAAAGGTTGAATGTTCTTGCTTGGAGAGTTGACTGATAGGTTATTTAGTTTCTTTGATAGTAATGTATGATCTCTTAAAATCTTTTAATTTGGTTAATCTTCTAGGTTGACTTTTGAGTTGATTAAAGATAAATAACTATACTTTTTGTTGCTTTTGTTATGATACTCCTTTTCCGTATCATCATTTTCTGATTTGAAATGTTTTGGTGGTTAGTTTCCAGTAAACAAAGACTATTCTGATTAGTGTTAACATAGAGAATAGTTTCAATCATTCCACTTTTACACAAAATTAATATGTAAGAGCTGAGATTATTGTCGAATTGAACTATTCAAACTATAATGCGGATCTTCAACATATAAAACACAGTTTATTTTGAGTTAAACAACATCATGTTTACAAATAATTTTTTACAATATGATGTTTTGTGATAGTGGTTACTTGATTCCAGATTTAAAAGTCGGATTCTAATTACTACAATCTACACATAATATAATAGAAGGAAGGAAAAAACTCTTCCCCCGTTTCAAATTTCCTGCTCCATGAGCGTTTGTAGGAAGAGTATAATAGGGAGTGCAATTTTTTCTCTCTTTCCTCTGTGGAACGGGCCAACTTACCGTACACGTGCGGACTTGAACGGGCCTAGGGATTGTTGAGGCCCACAAAAACAAAATAGGTTTCAGCCACGACCGCATCTGTTTCATGCCTCCATAGCGATCACCGTAACCGAGTCTTGGATTGTTCCGTGCTGGATCTTGACTCAACCGACGCCGAGAATACATGAAATAATTAGAGAAAGTGCTTCATAATTGTTTACAAAATAATTTCCCCAATCCTCTTCTGTGTACTAATCACCTAATCCCTTCCCTATGAAAAGAAATCGAACCATACTAAAAAGATCCAGTCATGCTCATGAAGAAGGGTGGTAAATTGCATGCAAGTAAAATTTAAAGGTTGAGTCATCTAATCAAATCATAATCAACCACTCCTTTTCCATCATTTGCAAGCTCTAACAGATAAGTGACTAAGAAATCCACAATATCGCTTCAATGTAACAATACAGTATTATTGAAGATTGGTGGTTTTCTCTTCTTCTTCTTCTTCTTCGTTAAACTAGCGTCGAGGATAGACAAAGAGGGGGTTTAATCAAGTGATAAGAGAAGGGAAGATTAAGAAATGAAAAACAGAGACCGAGAGGGGGTGGTGGAAATTGAGATTCGAGGGGAGCTAGGATGACATGCAGGGAAAAGGTTTGCATAGCTAAAATTAAGGACAGGAAAACAAGGATGGGGAGAAGTGGCTACCGGCGGCGATATAATTGAGATTGAGAGAGAGAAGTGAACCATGAGTCGGTGAGCACTAAGCAGCTTTTTCTAGGGGGATATAGGATTTTCTTTAAGCCCTTTAATTTCTCGGTGTTGGTAAGATATATATATATATATATATATATATATATGGTTCAGACTAGCGTACACCCGTCATACATTGTACACCTGTGTTCGCACTTGTTTATATTTTTAATCAATTATAATTAAATCTATTAATTAGTAAAAAGGTGTGATTACAGCTACCCTTATCAATTTAATTTTTGTTACTATTTATTACCAAATTAATTTTTACCGTCATTATACTTAATTCAATCACATATCTATGAAACATAAATATTATGGTACCTTAATTTTTAATAATAATCATTTACAACCCACAATTTTCTTATTGCAAACATAGTCCAATCGTTATTTGTAAGTCGTAGCATTTCCATTCAAGTTCATTTTCATTTATCTTTCAGAATTGACCTTTAACTTTATATTCATTTTCTTATGCGATAGAGACTTCACAGTTCACACTATCACACCCACAGTCCATAGACCATTCATCTCCTTCGGTCTTGCCTCTTTCCATTTCCCATCTTTGTTCTCCATCTACCTTTCTCCTCTGTCTTCGTCGTCAGAACCTGAGGTCAATCTCCCCCAGGAAGAAGGCTCTGCAAGGAAGAGACGTCGCTGATGGTGATCAGACACAAGAGGGATAATCTTCTCCAGGTAGTTGTCGGAGAGATAAGCGAGTGCAATCGACTGGGCAAGCGATAGCGATTTTGCCTTCGATATGGTTGTCGATGAGTCAATACCTGTACAAGAGACAACGCCAATCAAGCTATAGGTTATTTGGCCGCAGAAGTAATTGAAAGGGACGTTGAGGAGGGTGAGGGAAGGGATTGAGGAAATTAGGTCGGGGATTTATCAATGCCGCTGCACGGGCTTCGCCCCTGTTCCCAAAAATCCAGAATTCGATCATGCATCGGCCATATTCTGATTTCTCAATAGCTCCTTCTATCGTTCCCCTAAAATCAACGACCAGTTTCTCATCTTCTTTTTATTTTCAATCTAATACGAAAGATCCCGACCCTAAACTGAAATAAAAGACAGATCTTGGAACTCGCCGCCATTGATTATTACTTGTCATCACCGGCCGGCGTTATTCTTCCTTGCCGGAGTTGAGTCCGACTGGAAGTAGATAGTTGAAGTTCATTCTTTGTTCGTATTACAAAATGACAAAACGGCAAATGAGTTAGTAATTTAGAAAGAAATTGTAGTTGTAGATCATTGCTAAGTTCGAGTGTTTCAAATTTATAATTTGGAAAAAACAGTACTATAATTTATACGCTTGTTAGTTAAATAATTGATTTGAGTAAAATGCATGATAAAAATTGATACGTGACAAAAACGGACACAACAATTAATGAATGTATGTAATTAGAATTATATTTAAAAATTATAATAAACTTAATTAAATATAATTACTAATTAATTAACAAGTGTGAACGCAGGCGTACAGCGTACGACGGACGTACGCTAGTCTTTGCTATATATATATATATATGGTGACTACTTCGGTGCACTCAGTGCACCCATCTCTAAAAATGTCCATAATACATCAAATTTTGAACTTTAATTAGTACTCTCAATCTAACATGATGATATGGCATAGAATCATAACAAATCAATCTATGCCCTAACCCCTTAATCTTCAATTTTGAATCCCAATGCAAAATCCCAAACTGTAAACCTAAACCCTAACCCTAAGCCCTAAATCCTAAATCCTTCAAATTAAAGTAAATCTTAAATGATTTTTTTTTTCAAATTCATGTGCTTATTGTTCATAATATCATAAGCAACAATTGATACCATTTTGACATGAATCGCATGCTCAGAATGATGATTATGAGGCGGGTGCACTGAGTGCACCCAAAAAAATGGGTGCGCCGAATACGCCACCATATATATATATAAAAGTGAAAAAACAATGTTCCTTTTTTATTGCTAAAAAGAAAAAATTTAACAATAAACTAATGCATGGATCGTAATGGGCTAACCGCTAACCATAGAATAAAAGAGTTGAATGGGTTTGACTCATATGGGATTTGACCATCAAGTTTCAAGTAAAACAAATGAACATCATGGGTTTGCCATCCTAAAATATGCTATTTTCTCTAGCATGACATATATTATGATATTATTTTATAGGTTTAATACACTTGTATATCCAAAACTTTCACGGTTGTGCCAATAATATCCAAATTTCCCGGAATACCACTTATATCCATGTTTTAAAGTTGTTCTTTGCCAAATCTAACCATTTCCCAATATATTTTTGGTTAAATACACTTGTATATCTAAAAACACCGTTAAAGAATGTGAAGAAATTGGATATAAGTGGTATTTCGGAAAATTTTGATATTATTGGCACAACCGTGAAAGTTTTGGATATACAAGTGTAGTTAACCTATTTTATATATTAGTGGCTAAATATAATGTATTTTAAAGTTATTAAATAGTTCGACCTCGACCAACCCGATTAGCCCAATTTTTATAATTTCAAGTATATATTATGTAATTATTTGATATCCTAATGATTAAATTATAGTGTATTTTATAGGGAATTTTTTATTCAGTTTTCTATAATTTGGCTTCTATAAAACTTACTCCACCTCAACATATTACCAGAAATAATACTGTTTCACAAGGTAACAGGTACTTGAACGTAATTCATAAAGCTGTTTTTGATTCGTTGTATCATCCATAGTTCTTTCTTACTAAAATTCACTATCTTAATCACATCTTTAAAAAACTATACAGACAGACTTTTGATTTTGGAAACAATTAATAATACAACTAGACTACACATTCATGATGAAAAATATTCCCTCTGTTAAATTAGGAGGTAGGCCAATCACAGTCAGTTAAGTCATGAATACTACTGTTGCATTTTCTTAATACAACTTTCCACAAAACAGGGCCAACGAACGAACACAGAGCACACAGCCAGCCGGCGGCCGTCCAAACAAACAGGGAGCACAGGAAACAACAACCGTAAACAGAATCACCTACACTACCTGCGGAAACCGGTTAGTTCAATTAGAATCGAAAAATCTAGCCTGATTTCCAGCCGCGGCTCTGAGACCATTTGTTATAAACGTGCTGTTACGGATCGGGAAATCGTCAGAATCGAGAAAGCAAGAATAAGAAAACACGACACACGATTTATGTGGTTCGCTAACATGATGTGTGTTAGCTAGTCCACGGGCGAGAGAGAGCCAGTTTCACTACATTCGAGGAGATTACAGATTACAGAGAAGTATTTATACTTCTCCACGTGGATCTAAACTTAATCCAATCTGGCAAAGGAAACGGTTACAGACCAGGCCCAGAACCCGAACTTAAATAACATTGAGCCCATACACCGCGGGTGATAGTCCAATCGTAGCGGCTAATAGACCGATTCAAGTCACACTAATAAATGTAATTCTCTAAATTTTAGATACAAAAATGTAAATTTTGAAGTATATTTATGTTAAATAATTAAAGTTAACGTATGAACTTGTAAAATTTTTACAACAAAACAAAAATCCACTATCTCATTGAATTTGAATTAACAATCCGATTAACCGAATTTTGTAGTGTATGAATTTGATTCAAATTGTCACCTCTATCTTATACCATTTCTCAGACTTGAATGCGTCTTTGAGAAATTTAGGCAAAATACACTTTCATAGTCATAACTTTACGCGTTGTGACAATAATAGCCAAATTTTGAAAAATGCATAAATATAGCCAATTTTTGAAACTTGCTTGACAATTTTAGCCATTTCCGTTACAAACTTTAACACTGTTAACAACTCTGTCAGTTAACTGGATGTTAAAATGATGTGGATGCCACCTAGACGACACATCATCTCCAACTAGACTCGTCATGCCACGTGAATGCCACGTCATATTTTAAAATATATAAGTAAACTCCAAAAAGTAATTTTCTAGAAATAAAGTATTGTTTTATTTTTTAATTTTCTTTAATCTTTCCTTTTTTTCCAGATCTGACAACGCACACTACCTCGAGGGAAGATCGATTCGGCGAAGTTGACTGGTTGGTGACCATCCCTCCGAATTTGACGACGCACACGGCCTCCACAACCCCCACCTCGATTCCGGCTTTCTACTCGCCGCTCATCCCTCCCCGATCTTGCAGTCCTCGTCGTGGAAAATGCATGGGCAAGATTCGAACGGATCTGACGATGATTTGGGGCTTGGTGTATGAACTGGGGAGAGAGGTTTTGGTGGGTGTTGTGGTCGCGGGAGAGGTTGCGATGAAGGGAACCAAGCATCAGAGCGATCTTTGTGCAACGGGGAAAGTTATGGAGGCATTTCCCAGATTTGCTGATGATCGATATCTCGGGGATGGAGCTCGCCGAGGCACTAAGTGGAAGAGAAGAGTAAAGGATGGTATGAGGAAGTAATGAAAGAGGATTCGCTCTTGATGGAAGCAAGAAAACTAGGGATTAGATTTTTGTTATTGGTGGGGAGAAAGAGAGATTGAAGTTAGGAATTAGAATTTGTTTATTTGTTCGGATAAGGGAACAGGGGAGCAGCGAGAGGGGAAAGGAACGAGATTAGTCTTTTTTGGTGATTTGTTTTTTTTTATATATTGTTTTTTAGTTAATTATGTGTGAAATTCAATTTTTTAAATTGATGTGGCAAAAAAAATTATAAACGAGTCACACGTCATCAATCAACGTGATAACTGTTAGTCTAGTCAGCATCCGCATTTGGTCCGTTAAAGTTTTGGACGGAATGGCTATATGAGTGTATTTTTCAAAATTTTGCTATTATTGTCACAAAGCGAAAAGTTATGGCTATGGAAGTGTATTTTTGCCAAAAACTTATTACAATGATATAATTTTCTAGAATGTCACCTTTATCCAAAAAAAATTATATACTTTTTTATTTTTAATGATCAAAGAATCCATGAATCTGACCTTGTAACTGGGAACGGATCAGGTCACTAACCTTATGGTGAGTAACCATGAGTAACCCATCCACATCAGCATGACATCAGCGTCCCTTTCTCTCCTGGAAAGCCTTTAATTTTTCCTTCCTTAATCTTTGACGGATGATTTCTCACTCGTTTTAAGTCGAAATATTTTTTTTTTGCACAGTTAGATCAGATTAATTGTGCTCTTCAAAATGATATCCACTTTGATATATTTTTCGAACAAAAAAATTGAGCCATTTTTTACCTGTCTATACCACATGGTATTGACTGGTATTGAAATAAGAGCATACCTATGGTTTGAAAAGCGTATCATGGTGGTATGAACAAACCAAGACTGTAGAATGGCTGAATACATGATAGTAGAAGTATATTTTTTTCACTCGTTTTAAGTCGAAATATTTTTTTTTTTGCACAGTTAGATCAGATTAATTGTGCTCTTCAAAATGATATCCACTTTGATATATTTTTCGAACAAAAAAATTGAGCCATTTTTTACCTGTCTATACCACATGGTATTGACTGGTATTGAAATAAGAGCATACCTATGGTTTGAAAAGCGTATCATGGTGGTATGAACAAACCAAGACTGTAGAATGGCTGAATACATAATAGTAGAAGTATATTAACTGTGATTTACGACTTTTAACATTGTGTACAACAAGATACCACCTTGTACCAGGGTGGTATTGTATGGTATTGTGTGGTATTTTTTTGTCTTGTAATTTGTTCACCCAGAAATTTGTAGATCCAATAGATCATGATGAACTCGTCCCTTCTGTGCAAACGTTTTAAAAACGAATTAAAAACGAAGAAGATATCACATGGTATGCAGTTGGTACCGAGAGGCTATAATTTTTTTTTCTCAAAAAATATTGAAAATTGATGTCATTTTGTAGAGTACGATGAACTCGCTCCATCTGTGCAAACAAAATTAAAATCCGAGTTAAAACGAAAAAGATATAAGCCGATTAAGAAAGTTAGGGAATATAAAAATGACTTTTAATTCTCCATCGTTAGATCTGGATTTTCTAAATGAAGGGTCCAGATTTGGTTATTGATGTGTGCATAACTCATGATTATGCACCCTATCTTGAGTCGTTGTAACTTCCCATGGGAGGGAACGGATCAGGTCAGTAACCTTATGGTGAGTAACTATGAGTAACCTGCCCACATCAGCATGACATCAGCATCCTCTCTCTCCTGGAAAACCTTTAATTTTCCCCTCATTAATCTTTGACGGACGATTTCTCACTCATTTTAAGTCGAAATTAAAAAAAAATTGCACCGTTAGATCAGATTAATTGTGCTCTTCAAAATGATATTCACTTTGATATATTTTTATAACAAAAAAAATTGAGCCATTTTTTACCAGTCTATACCATATGGTATTGACTGGTATTGAAATAAGAGCATACCTATGGTTTGAAAAACGTACCATGGTGATATGACACAAACCAAAACTGTAGGATGGTTGAATACATGATAGTAGAAGTATATTAATTGTCATTTACGACTTTTAACATTGTATACCATAAGATACCACCCCGTACCAGGGTGGTATTGTATGGTATTGTGTGGTATTTTTTGGTCTTGTAATTTGTTCACCCAGAAATATGTAGATCCAATAGATCATGATGAACTCGTCCCTGCTGTGCAAACGTTTTCAAAAACGAATTAAAAACGAAGAAGATACCATATGGTATGCAGTTGGTATCGAGAGGCCAGAATTTTTTTTCCTCAAAAAATATTGAAAATTGATCTCATTTTGTAGAGCACGATGAACTCGTTCCATCTGTGCAAAAAAAAAAAAATTAAAATTCGAGTTGAAACGAAAAAGATATGAGTCAATTAAGAAAGCTAGTGAAAATAAAAATGACCTTTAATTCTCCATTCTTAGATCTGGATTTTCTAAATGAAGGGTCCAGATTTGGTTATTGATAGGTGCATAACCCATGGTTATGCACACTAACTTGACACTTGAGCCCCATGGAAGTGAAGAACGTGGGCAAAAAGTGCAAGGTTTTATAGGAAAAACTTTTTTATCTACAGAAAAATATAAGGCAATGTCAACATGAAAAAGTTGCCACATCAGCCCAATCTCTTCGTACCGCACAGTTCGGAAGGGCCGGTTGGTATTTTCACAGACTTTTTTTAATCAGTTTATTTATTTACCGTACCTAATTCCATTTTTTCCGTTGGGGTGAAAATTTGCTCCAACCACTTCTTTTGGTTTATTTATTTATTAGTTGTTTATTATATTGTTGGGCTGGAAATTTACAATCGATCATCATTTATTATTTATTTTGTATAACCGTTGCTGGGTGTCTTGGATTTAAATATTTTTTTTAGAATGTGTGTATTTATAATATGTGTATATAAAGAAAATATTAGTTACATTATCTCAATTGAGAAATAAAATTAGGATGGTCATATACACAATATCTATAATCATATTTGCAGATAGGGATGACAATGGGTCGGGTCGGGGACGGATAGTGCATATCCGTTACCCTACCCAAAGTAGTTCGGGTTTTACCCATACCCATACCCACATGAGAAACATGTAGAAAATCCAAACCGTGTCCATACCCGTTCGGGTTTCGGGTATCCACGGTTATCCATGGGTAATAGTTTCTCTTTATAACTCCAACCAATATGTTAATATTCACACGTATTCTCACGTTACGTAAAATCAAAAGTACGACAATAATTCACTAGAATGAAGAAAATTAATTTAAACAACACAATTTCATAAAAATATTATATTAATATGCTAAATATAAAATATGTTAGAGAAAAATATTGATTATTTGTATACAAAATACATATACATGTGTATAATCGGGCGGGTTCGGGTTGGATAGTGAGAAAACCATGCCCACCCAATACCCGCAATATTCGGGTTCGGGTTTTACCCGTACCCACTAAAAGTCCTTCAGGTTTGGGTTTTACCCTACCCAATTATGTCGGATTCAGGTGATATCCACGGTTACGGATATTTTTGCCATCCCTATTTGCAGACAACGTGAAATAGTGTTTGTTCATGATAAGAAACAAAATTTTCATATTTTTCCAAAGAAGCACATATTATTAGTGATTTGTGAATTTTGATGGAGGATAAATTATTTTGCATGGTAGTGTCCACTATTTATTTTTGAATTCTAATTGATTTATTTATAACTTTACCACATCAATGAACCTCATAGTGCAATAAATTTTATTCTTAGTTTAAGTCGATATTTGACCTAAATTTTTGAAGTGTTTTCTGCTTTAAAAGGTTAAGTTGGGCCAATTAGCTTGAAAAAACATTTTTTTGAAAAAAGATGAACAGTTTTTTATATAACATATAAGTCTTATTTGGAGCTCTTGCGAAAAATTATTTTGAAAGTACGATATTATCTATACTATTTTCAAATTCATTTATAAAATTTAATTTATTTCAATTACATTAATTTTAAAATTAATAAATTAGAAAAGTATCATTTGGTATAAAGTAAACCCAACAATGTTTACTTAAGGCTCATATATTAATGAATACTATATGGAAACTATGAAATGTACATGTCTGTCATTTTAACACAAGACAACTATTACTACATACAATAGGGTAGTTTCTACGATGTCATTCAAGTATTCGAAATAAACCAAACATAATAGTAAGTTAGAATGTCAAGATATAACTCCACCGGCCAATCGGCCGGGCCCTATGCTAGTAAGTATGAGAAGGAGAGACAACACAAATTAACACGAAATAACCATAAAAAAAAATCACACGAAAATAACTATGTCTCAATTTCCCTTTTTTTCTTTATAACTCTTGTTATGGAGCTCTCGTTTCATGAAAAGCTCTTGCTCTTCATAGGTTTAGGATTACTCGTAGCCACGAAGGTCTCAATAAATCTTCAGAAAATTATTTATAATTTAACATAAAATTTTCAAACATAAAATATTCTCGCTCAAACATTATTTACCAAAAGTGTGAACCATCCATAATAACAATGATTTTCAAAATCCAGACCACAATTCAATCCACGAAATTCACAATGCTATCCTTTTTTTCCCCTTCATTCTATTGAATACCTTTTGCGACCATTCTTAGGAGTTGGTCCTGTATCGCTTGACGATTTGTTCGTGCTTGTGTGATTAAGGGCATGTGGGAATTGGGATTACACCACAGTTTAACTACTAATTTTTATGACGGATTCAACCACATTTTTTTTTGGCATAGATAGATTAATAAGATAGTCAGAGAACTGTACACAACCAAACGCGCCAGTCGACAAGTAGTCGAACTGCCAATGAAAGGGCCTTTTGTGCCACTAAATGGGCAGCCCTGTTGTACATGCGAGGAGTAAAAGTACAAGAAAACACCGAAAAGGAAGACACAGCCACCCGAATCTCCTCCATAATTGCACCACCCCGTCCGTGTGCAACATCTCTCTCTCGTACAGCCCGGATCAACATTTGGCAGTCCCCGCAAAAATTCACCACAGGAAAACCATGCATTAGACACCAGCTTATTGCGTCACGTAATGCCAACAGTTCCATGATAAAAGGGTCATCAATACCTGTGTAATGTTTCCCTAGAGCAAACATTAGGCTTCCATTAGCTGAGAAACCAGCAAAGCCGATTCCGCCCCCTGATCCTTGCCGCCAAGCCCCATCAAAACGCACTAGAACTCCCCCGTCAGGACACAAATCATCACGTCCAGATCGCGAGGCCGGTACCTGTCGCCCTTGACCCCGCGGGCCCTGGTGCAGCGTAAGCGGAGATGTCGCAGCCCGCCATTCCTCCACTTGTGCTTGGAATTGACACAGTAATGTTGGTCCTCTATATTGAATAAATTTGTGTATCGCCCAACACCTCGATTTCCAAACTCGCCATCATAAGAAAACAACATTAGCGACATCAGTCTTAGAAAGACGGCATTCAAAGAAAAGAGTCTTCCAACAATCCGCATGGGAAAGAGAAGATAACCTGGCACGAAGGAGGCCAAAGCCAGCAAGTTCCCATAGCTCCACTGCTACACGACAATGAAGGAACGAATGAAGGATGCTTTCAATCCCATTAGAGCAAATTGGACAAACATTATCATCAACCAGCCGCTTGTAGTGAAGCACCGCACGAACTGGTAGAAATCCCCGTGCCACCCTCCAGCAGAAGACCCTCAATTTCGGCGGCACCGGCAGCTGCCATAGGAACTTCCAGAATCGTTTATCATATGGTAAGTCGCGAGGCGGATGGGTCCTGTTCAGCTCCGAGGATAGGAGTTGGTACCCCGTCTTAACCGTGTATTCCCCTGAAACAGAATAATGCCACACCAATTTATCCGGAATAAGCTGGTTGGGCAAAGGAATAGATAAGATCAGCTCTACTGACTCCACTGTGAATAGATCCTGCAAGACATCCACTTTCCAAGAGTGGGATTGGGGGCAAATTAATTCTGAAACAAAAGTGTATGACATGGAAGCATTAGGAAGCAGAGAAGGTGATGAAGGAGGGGAAGAGGGCAGCCACTTATCTGTGAGGACGCGCACGGCAGCACCATTACCAATGCGCCATCGGAGACCACGAGCCAATAAATCTCGCCCCTCAAGTATGCCTTGCCACGCCCAAGAAGCACGAGAGCCGAATTCAGTTGTGAGTATGGATGTAGAAGGATGATACCGGGCCTTGTATAGGACTGCAATTGGAGAGTCTGGCATTTGGAGTAATCGCCATGCCTGTTTTGCCAAAAGTGCAATGTTAAAGCGATCAAAATCCCGAAAACCTAACCCACCTTCAAACTTACTGTGACACACTTCGGGCCAAGATAGCCAATGTATGCCCTTCTCTTTGTCTTGATTAGCCCACCAAAATTGTGATAATTGGCTGTTCATTCTTCGGCAGGATGTGGCCGGAATGCGGAAGGCAGACATGGCATAGATTGTGGAGGCAGATCCGACGGATTTGATCACAGTTTCCTTTGTTGCCAATGACATCGATTTCGACTTCCAAGATCGAATTCTGACCGCCAATCTGTCTTCCAAGAATCGAAAAGTCCTGGTCTTGGACCGTTGTACCTGAACAGGTAAGCCTAAGTACTTGTCCTGCAAACCCACTTCCTTCACTCCAAGATAATTGGCCAAACTCTCCTTCTCGTGGTCCTCAACATTTGCACTTGTACAGATGGTGGACTTCTGCAGGTTCACTTGCTGCCCACTTGTGAGACCATACTCCTCAAACACATGTAGAAGATGGGCACATTCGGGAACAGATGCACGAATAAACAGGTAAGTGTCATCAGCAAACATAAGGTGAGAAGTAGTGGGGGCCCGTCAGTGAACCCGTAGTCCATGCAGGTTGTTAGAATAAATCTCTTGATTAATTTTTGCCGTGAAAGCCTCTGTATATAAAGCAAATAGCAGAGGGGAGAGAGGGTCACCTTGTCGGATACCACGTTCCGGTTTGAAATACCCATACGTTCCACCGTTGATGTTTACTGAGAAGCTGACTGTGGAAATACAAGTTCGGATCCACTTGATCCAAGTTGAGCAGAATCCCAATTCCTGCAAAATAGAAAGGAGAAAGGACCATTCGACCCGGTCGTATGCCTTCTCCATATCAAGTTTCAGTGCCATCCACTTATCCCGCCCCTGCACTTTGGTTTTTAAAAAATGCATGACCTCTTGACCAATCAAAATATTGTCAGTAATACAACGACCACGCACGAAACCATTTTGATTCAGACTTACTATATCAGGCATGACACAACTAAGCCAACAAGCAAGTATTTTCGCGATAATCTTGTAAAAGACCTGACATAAACTGATCGGCCGTAATTGCCTCATCGTGTCTGCATTGGGAACTTTGGGGAGAAGGGTGATGCACGTGTGATTGAAGCTATGCAGGAGCCGACCTGACGCAAAGAACGATAACACAGCTGCACTAATATCCTTTCCAATAATGTCCCAATGAGCTTGGAAAAATCCTGCAGAAAATCCATCAGAGCCCGGCGCCTGGAACCGACCAATGCTAAACACTGCAAGTTTAATCTCGTCTAATGTGACTGGTGCAGTTAGAGAAGCATTCATGTCAAAGGTTACTTTCCTAGGCAGCCGTAGACTCTGTATAAAAGGTGTAGGATCGATGTGATTGGATGTAAAGAGTATTTGAAAGTATGGAATTGAGATACCTGCCATCTCATCCATTGAGTGATGAAGAACGCCCATGTCATCTCGGAGACCCTCAATCCGATTATTCCTCCGCCGCTGAAGGACGGCCAAATGGAACAACCGGGTGTTTGAGTCCCCGCCTTGTAGCCAGCCAACTCTTGATTTCTGCAGCCAAAATAACTCTTCCTGTCTATATGCCTCGGACAATTGGTTTTCCAGTTGCTTAATGTGCTCCCAGTCCACCATTTCGGCCTCCCGGGCTGCTTCAATAGCCTGTTTGTATTCGCGGATCGAGCGGGCAGAATTAGATGTACCGACACGCGCCCAGTCGACCAGATCATGTCGGACGGACTTCAGCTGGTTGAATGCACGGAATTGAAGTGTGCCATGTACGACTTTGCCCCAAGCCTGCCTGATGATCTCTACCGCCTCGTGATTCGTATCCCATCGCCCGTCGTAGTGAAAACGAGTTTTGGTGGGCTGGTTTTGAGATGAGAGCTGCAACAATAGCATCCGATGATCAGAACCCAAGTCAGTAAGGTGGATTACCTTGAGTTCAGGCCAGGATGAAAGGGCAGATACAGATCCCAGGCACCGATCTAATCGTTCCATGATGTGCGCCGAAGCTGACTGCCTATTGGACCATGTGAATGGTGATCCATGGTAGCCTACGTCCACCAGCCATGTTGCATTAACAAACATATTTAATTGATCCAATTCCACAACCGAGGGAATGTTACCTCCACGCTTTTTCGTTAGAGATAGGAGACAATTGAAGTCACCCAGCACAAACACTGGGATAGAGAACGACAAAACAAAAGCTGCAATTTCATTAAGTTGATCCTGCCTAGTAGCAGCATCACAAGATAAATGCACAAATAATAAAGCAAAAGACCCTACACCTACAACTGTACAGTCAAGAACACTAAGAAATCCTGAAAGGTAATGCAGTGTACATGAAGTACTAGATGACCAGGCTACAGCCAAATCCCCCCTTCCACTAGCAGAATGATGACATCGACAGTTATGATACCCCAAGCTGGCCAATCTGCCTTGCACATACTCCTCATCACGTCTGGTTTCACTGAGCAGGATAACATGAGGGCGAAATCGACCGGTGGCTCCACCAAGAGTTGGAATTGTCAAGGAGGAGCCGATTCCTCGACAATTCCAAGCGAGAATACTCATGGATTACCGTGGGACCAGTCGGGGCTGGTTGACTCCACCCTTGAGTTTGTGTCCAGAGCCGGAACGTTATGCTTGGTCCTCTTCGCTACAGGCGGTGAGGAAATGGCAGCATCCTCATCTATCATCCCTTCCTCCACTTCAGTTGTTTCCAGATGTGTAGCAGCCTCAAAAGATGGTTCACCATTCAAGGATAACAGTTGCATCCTCTCCCCTACCTGGACAGGCCGAGGTCTACGCGTATCCTCCCAGTTGGAGCCCAACCGAGCCCCCATTTGCGCCACCAACACCCCGCTAGTAGCCTGAGGACGCAGGGTCTTAAACCCGCCAGCCGGCCTGAACGACGGAGGTTTTTGCGACATCGCCCGCAGCCAAGTGAATCGCTTCTTACGTCGCGACAGCATGTCCTCTGTAATCTCAGGCCCCGATTCCTCTAACACCGTGAACCGCCCATAGCGAGGTGGATCCTCCTCTAGTTCGGCCTTGCGCGGGCAATTGGCGCCAATATGCCCTATGATTCCACAGAAGTAACAAAAGACAGGCAATCGTTCATACTTAATCTTGACAATGAAATTACCTTTGCCCGCAGTAACATGTCTAGCCTCAATCTCATCTGGAAGTGGAGCCGCCAAATCAAGAACCGGTTCGGCTCTAAAGTAGAGTCCACCAGATACATCAGAGCGGTGAAGGGTTAGGGTAGTTGTCTCCCCTAGCGCAGACCCTAACCGTTGTGCAAGTTTGGCGGTGAAGCACTCGAATGGCACCCCCCACATCTGGACCTCTAGCGTTGCCCAAAGCAACGATGCTGCAACTGCCGGCGAGGGAGGAACCCATGAGCGTACAACAAGCATGTACTTGGGGAAGATCCATGGAGACCCCTTTTCGACCTTCCGCAGGTCCGATTGCACGGAGAAAATGATGTGGGTCAGACCCAACTCCAACGGAGAAATGGTGAATTAGCCGTCGGGCCGCCAGACGCGGGTGAGGGTTGTCTTGATCGTATGCAATGCCGGTGGCAGCCCCACCAGTCGCCCGATCAGCGAGTGTTCTTCCCTATCCGCGCCAGCCGCTATGTCGGCATCATCGAAGTGAACAACCATCGCCATCGTAGGTGTGTGCAAGAGTGAAGAACCTACCGCCCAATTCAGAGTATAGGATGCAATTGGGAAAGAATACCTCCCACACCCGGGAGATTTAAAGGCCATCCCAGCCCGCAAGGCCAGGCCCCGGCGTCGCACGACGGCGATTTGCCCGTACCGGCCGCTGCGCACGAAGGCGGTAACCCCCACTTTCGCTTGACAAAGCGCACAATGGAAGAGAGAGGGGAGAGGAACTGTTCTTTTTTTTTTCCTTCTCTCGCGGCACATTTCAACCACATTTATTTGAACAAACTCTTAATTATTCAATAGAAAAACCACATACACAAACGGGACACCAAATCAAATGAAAGACGTAACAAAAACATAATCAACACAAGATTAAAACCAACAAAAGTCACATTTTAAAAATCGTCAAGAGAAAGCCCGGTTCCCTGCAACTTCAACTGTGTGAGTTGGTCGATGCGTTCAGCCATTTGGGGAGTCAAGTAGCTCTTCCAATCCCCCACAGTTCCTTTCCTAAAAAAGGTGTTATTGGGTAGTCGGTGAAGTTCCCAAACACCATTTTTATTAACCTCCAACTCCTTGAGCCTATTGAAACTGCTATACCGCAACACCTTCCCCACCTCTGCATCTCCATCCTCCATCGAGGAAAAGGGCCTCCCCATGAACGAAGCCAGCTTCCGCACCTGTTCTTCAGGGTACCTACACAGCTCCTCGTACTTGAGAAACAACACCTCCTTCGGCCGCCTGTTGCTCTCTTCCCAGTAGCCGACCACGTTCTCGTAGAAAGGCCCCCAAGGCAGAACCCCACTGCAGAAGCTCTCCACCGCTCTCTCCACCGGGAACGGGCCATCGGGCGTCGTCGTCGGTGCGCTGATTTTCAGGATTTTGTTGTAGAAATGCCACATGGACACCAGAGTGTCCTTTGGGTTCCGAGCCACGTGGACAATCTTGCATCCGGAGTTCCTGACGGACTCCGGCAGACAATTGTAAGGCAAATGAGTCTGAAGCAATCGGCCTCCGGATCGACCCGGATCGAGCAAAAGATCTTGGACTTGGTCCGAAAGAAAATTGACGTCGAGCGGGGGAGCGAGTTCGTGCGGGTTCATCTTCTTCAGAACGTCGTCTTCTTCTTTTCCGTCGTCGTCGAGGCTAAGGATGTTGTGGCAGAGAGCGATGAGCCATGTTGTTCCTGTTTTGGGGAAGGATGTCAAGAGAATGTCGTCGTTTCGCGGCTGGAACTCTGACCTGAATGCCTTCATGGATTGCATCGAATTCGCGTAGAACCAGAACCCTTCTAGCTTGAAAATCTCGTGAGAATTCCAAAACACCTCCCTTGGTGCAAGTTGGTCCATCTCCTGGCTACCCATATTAATGTACTAGCTAATTGCCCGATATTGTAGCTAGATTTAGCTTGCACTTCTCTATGGCGCAGGTGAGGTGTGGTTTATATAGCAGTCAGCAGACTAATTATGTTGTGATCAATGATTGTTACAAATTTGATTCCCCAACTTGTTCTTCTTTTTCCAAAGTAAACCTAAATACCTAATCACTTGCAAAGTCAATAGGTAGACAATGATTAATTATATGAATGACGGAGAAAAAGAATGTTAGTTGTCAATTTACTTAGCTCATAACCTGTATAGTTTCTATAAGTGTGTGTAGCTAGAAAAAGACAGAAGAACCATAACAAGCAAACTTTCCTGCCTACCTATCAACACGGCAATACTATGTGCTGAATCTTTTATCTCTGACCTTAAGATAGTTTTCTCGAAATATTAGATAGAGTGTTTCTTTAATGGTGAGAATAACTTAAAAATAACCGCAAAATTACTAAACTGAAAGAAGAAATAGTTAAGATAAAATAAATATAAACTATGTTCCAATCTTCTCTTATTATTTTAACCATAGATAAAACACATATTTATATATAATTACACAACCAAATTCATTTTCTTCTCCCCCTATACTTATGCTTTTCTCCTTGTCCTTTTCCATCTAGAATTCATTTTCTTCACTTACAAGAAACATTAATTAATAATAAATACTACTCATCATAGACCAACAAGAACAAATATAGTAATTAATAACCACAAATAATTCCAACATAATAACTAAATACCAATAATTAAATAAAGATATTCTTTAGGTTGTCACGTCACATCTACATCGTAACATTTTGACATGTCTCGATCAGTGTCGCAGGTGCATTACCAATCTACTGAGTAGTATAGAGTTGCATGTGGGTTTTCGGTTAGTCGTGTCTCGCTTATATTATATATTTTTTCTCTTATTTTATTTAATAAGAGTGACATAGGTTGATTTTTATAGTTAGGTGTCACTGAAAAAAGAATTTGAACCTGGAATCTCCATATTGATTTTTATTTCTACTTGAATCTCAAATTTTCTACTATTTATTTATGAAATACTACATCTACGACCTGATGCGAGCTTCCATCGCTCTCATAATTTGAATAATTAGTCAAGACATTTAATTTTCAGATTAACTAATTGGGTGTGATCATCCAGTACAACTTGACCATATATATGATGATCAATCAAAATATATGTAGCCATGTTGTGTTTAACTCGATCCGGATTTTTTATGTGGACACTTGAATTTGTACAGGCCATAATCACGTAGTCAGGTCACCAACCATCTTTTACAATATTTCCAAGTGTGAAGTTTTACATATATTTCGCAGGCCTTGACCTTGTTATATTACTATTTATGTCTTGATCTTGATCCTCTGCAGCCCTACGTAGCCCAATCATGATATTCATGAATGCAACCTTTCCATTTTCTTAATACAATTAGACTTTTGAATTTGGAAACGATAATACAACTAGGCTACATTCAGGATAAAAAGTATGCTCAGTAAGATTAAAAGGTAGCCACTAGCCAATCCCAATCAGGTAGTCATGAATACTACTGTTGCATTTTCTTAATACAACTGACCTGCTCTCTCTCTCTCTCTCTCTCTCTCTCTCTCTCTCTTTGTTTGAAAGAATATGAATACAACTAGCAAGATTACATTCATGAGGATATAGTAGTAAAACCTCTTTATGTAATTTTATATTAAATAAAAAATCCCATGTTATTATAAACAATTTACAAATAGATAATAGCAGAGTTAAAAGCATTTTTCAGCAATTTAATTTTTTATTAACGAGAGCGAAAGTAGGATGAACATATTTGTTTTCACGATTATTTATTTCTTATTCATAAAAAATACATCAATCATGGGATTTGAAATATGATTTCTGTAAACAACGACGTGAATCGTTGCCATACCTCTCAGCTTTCCTTGCATCCGTCATCTGTTCCTCCACGATCAGACACATGGCTTCGTGTTGCTCGACATCCCTAACAGGAATTCCTCACTCCCTGTTGCCGACGGAAGCTGTTCCTCCCCCGGCGGCAATAGTAGTGGGTTTTACTGGATGGGCGCGTCAAGGGCAGGGTGTTGGAGTGGGTTTTCTGGGGCATGATTTAGTCAAACTGTTATAAACGCGCTGCTACGAATCGGAAAATCGCCGGAATCGACAAAGCAAGAATACGAAAGCGAGAATCGAAAATACGACATACGATTTACGTGGTTCACTAACACGATATGTGTTAGCTACGTCCACGGGCGAGAGAGAGCCGATTTCACTATATCAAGGAGATTACAGATTACAGAGGAGTATGAGAAGTATTTATAGTACTTCTCCATGTGGGTCTAAACCTAATCCAATCTGACAAAGGAAACGGCTACAGACCAGGCCCAGAACCCGAACCCAAATAACATTGAGCTCATACACCGGGGGCCGGGGGCGTTGCCCCCGCACCCCCACATGGGCGTTGCCCCTGGACCCCACTAGCTAACCGGGCAGCGAGACCCCCGATTACCAGTCGTAGCGGCTGATAGTCCGATTCAAGTCATATCAACAAATCTCCACCTTGACTTGAATCCTCTTCCTCTGAAATCTCTGATGTACTCTGCTCCTTCTCTCTCTCCCGCCATCAATGCCCCGTAGGGCGGAGTCACCCACTCAATACATTCAGCAAGTCCAAGCAGTGTTGGAACTTGCCATGTGGAACCGGCTTCGTGAACATATCCGCAGGATTATCCGCGGTGCCAACTTTCTTCACCTTAATCCTCTTCTCTGTCCTCAAGAAATAATACCTCACATCGATGTGCTTAGTCCTCTCATGGTGGACTTGATCCTTGGCCAATCATATTGCACTCAAACTGTCGCAATACACCACTGCCTGATCATGATGTAGACCCAGATCACCAACCAGTCCCTTCAACCATATTCCCTCCTTAGCAGCTTCTGTCAACGCCATATACTCTGCCTAAGTAGTAGACAATGTCACCGCCGACTGCAGAGTTGCCTTCCAGCTCACTACAGAACTCCCAAGAGTGAATACATAACCGGTCATCGATCTTCTCGTGTCAACATCTCCAGCATAGTCCGAGTCAGAATACCCAGACACCAAGCACTCTGCATCACTTCCGAAGCTAATCCCCACATCAAGTGTACCCTTAAGGTACCGGAAGATCCTCTTCACAGCCTGCCAATGCTCCTTCCTAGGTTGTATCATAAACCTGCTGACAACACTAACAGCATGTGCAAGATCAGGTCTAGTGCATACCATAGCGTACATCAAGCTACCTACTGCACTAGCATATGGGACTCTCGACATGTACTCCTTCTCAGCCTCTGACTGCGGTGCATAAGCTGAGGATAGATGAACATTTGAAGCACTAGGAGTATTTAAGGGCTTTGCTGAAGACATGCCAAACCTCAACAGTATCTTCTGGATGTAGCTCTTCTGTGACAAGAAAAGCTTCTTCTTCGACCTGTCCCTGTAAATCTCCATACCCAAGATCTTCTGAGCAGCTCCCAAATCCTTCATCTCAAACTCAGCACTGAGAAGCCCCTTTTACTTCTGGACATCAGACTTTGACCTCGCAGCTATGAGCATATCATCCACATACAGAACTAGATATATCATCGAACCATCCTCTGCATTGCTGTGATATACACAACAATCATATGGACTTCTGTTGTAGCCCAGCTCAAGCATGTAACTGTCAAATCTCTTGTACCACTGCCTCGGAGACTGCTTAAGTCCATACAAGGACTTCTTCAGCTTACAAACATAGTCTTCTTTTCCCGGAACCTCGAATCCTTCTGGCTGAGTCATGTAAATTTCTTCTTCCAACTCTCCATGTAGGAAAGTTGTCTTCACGTCTAGTTGCTCGAGCTCCAAGTCATAATGTGCCACTATTGCTAGTAGCACTCTCATCGAAGTATGTCTGACCACTGGTGAGAAAATCTCATTGTAGTCAACTCCTTCCCTCTGCGAGAACCCTCGTGAAACCACCCGAGCTTTTCATGCCCTCTTTAGAAGTGATTCCTTCCTTCTTCTTGTAGATCCACTTGTTTGTAACAATATTCCTTCCCTGTGGTCGTTTGACTAGCTCCCAAGTCTGATTCCTGTCATGGGATTCCATCTCATCTCCCATTGCGGCAAGCCACTGATCAGCTTCACCACCCGAAACTGCTTCTCTATAGGACTGTGGCTCTCCTGCATCCACTTCCTCAGCAACCTGAAATGAATACGCCACCATGTCCTCGAAGCCATACCTTTGTGGAGGTACTCCTGCAGTCGCTCTCTTCGGTCTACCGGAAGCAATAGACTGTTTAGCTCGTGCACTGGACTCTGAAGTTTCTGGCTCTGCAGCGAGAGCCTCGATTACCAGTCGTAGCGGCTGATAGTCCGATTCAAGTCATATCAACACAAACAATCTCCTGTTTGCCATGGATAAGTACTACGACGGCCTACATGAATCTTTTCTTGCTAGTCTGTTGGCTTTCCGTGACGCATTAGACTGGTGCTTATCCCATCATTTTCTGTTAATTCTCTGTTATGGGAATTCCATTCTGGTTGTCCGGCGTCTGTTGGCGGGTGGTTCCGAGCATGTGACGGGAAGGGTGGTACTAGAAGACATCCGCAGGCTAGCAAGAGCGTTTGAGTTTTGTTCTTTATTCCATGTTACTCGTCGAGTTAATAGAGTAGCCGATTTTGTGGTCAAAAACGCTCTTTCATTAGAACTTCGACGATTAGTCGACTTTCGCCCGTGGATTGATTTCGTTCTTTGATTATGTATCCGGACTTTTTTCTGGTTTTGTCTATGTTAAAAAATGTATTTTTTAAACTAAAAACATACATAAATCTAAAACCTTATAATAAGATGAATTTTTCACTTTAGGTAGCTAATCCCACTAACTCCCCGTGAGTATTTCTTAGGTGTTTGATACTTCGTTTTTCATATTTTAATTATTTTTAATCCAATTTTAATAATTAATTTAGCTACTAGGTATAAATACACATTTTAAATATTTTGAAAACTTTAAGATGCGCATCATAAATATGTTATATTCAAATGACATTCTGACAAACGGGTCGGACACCAAACTAGTTTTGCGGGAAAAAACAATGTTCTGTGATCTCTATTTAATTTTTAATTCTTTTATTCTGTAACTGAGTTCAATATAAACAAAACCACAAACTTAGGGAGGCGTTTGTTTCTGTATGTTGTCATTGCAAATGTTTAAAGGGGGCATTTACTGCATGCAATGAACAAAGTGAAGAAACACTTCAGAATCATACGACTGATGAAATTATAAAAATAATTTTTTTCGAGGGTAATTAGCATAAATGGTCACAAACCTTTATACTTAGTACAAAACAGTCACAAACCTTTAATTTGTAACCATTTGATAACAAAACTTTTTTACTTAGAACAAAATGGTCACAAATTAAACAGTGTGACCATTTCATACCAGTTCAAACTTTTGTTACCGTGTGGTTGCAAATTAGACTTTTGGTGACCGTTTTGTACAAATTAAGTTCAAAAGTTTGAGCGCTCAATCACCATTACAATTCACTCTAGTTGTATGGTGGTTTTGTTAATGTATGTGAATGAAATTATGTTGTTTAGGATGACAATCAGAGAATTCAATGGCTCACAAACGGGTTCCAGACTGCTTTTTAGTTGAAAAACTATGTCTACTTTCTTACTTTCTTGGTATCGAAATTGAAAGGTCAACTGAGAGCATTCTTATTCGGCAAAGCAAATATGTCGATGAACACATGACCTGACATCTTATATGTCGTTCAAGTGGTTAGTGTCATATACTTAACGAACAAACTACCCGACCTCAAAACATGACCAACATTTAATATGTAACGATTCAATTTGTAACGATTCGGTAACAAACCTTTGCACTTAAACAAAACGGTAATAAATTAAACAGCGGTGACCATTTCATACAATTTCAAAGTTTTGTTACCGTATTATTACAAATTAAAGGTTTGTGACCATTTTGTACTAAGTACAAAGGTTTGTTACCATTTATGCTAATTACCCTTTTTTCGGTGGAATATCTTAACATTCCTCATATATATTTTGCATGATAAATGTATTTTAAATTTTTTTCCAGAATATGAAAACACGTTTTGAAACACAAATTATAATTTTTTCACGTTACTTGAGATGAATTTCTGATTATGGATCAAATTGTTTGTTGATGTGTGTCTGTCGTTATATGACCATTTTGAATAGATCATCTTTTACAATTTGGGCCTGCCACATGACATGACCAACACATGCAATTGCAAGTGGGAAGGTCAACTCCCGAAGCACCCACAAAAATATTGATTGGGAAGGTCAACTTTGGTGATGTAGCAAGTTGCGAGGAAGTATTTCATTAGTTAATTTGTCTTGCCAGAACAGAGATCCCTCTGAACTACTGCGACATAAAACAGAGCTGCTCTGTTCTGCTCTCTCCTAAATATAGCAAGCTAACATATTAGTGGTGAATTAGCTACAGGCTACAGCTTGTGACGATATATATCTAGCTAACAATTACACAGAGATATGGACAATGCGGATTTGTTGAACAAACTTCCACCAAAGGAGGTGTTTTGGAATGCAATGGAGATGCAGCAGATAGAAGGATTCTGGTTCGCAGAGCAGTATGTGGAATCCATGGCGGCATTCAGGTCAGAATTCCAGCAGCGAAGCGACGACATTCTCTTGACATCCTTCCCGAAAACAGGAGCAACCTGGCTCATGGCTCTCTGCCACAAAATCCTCCATAGGGATGGCAATTTTGCCCATACCCATGGGTATTTTACTATCCAACCTAATTGGGTTGGGTATGAAATCCAAATATATTGATATGGGTAAAGTTTGATAGGTTTGTACCCATACCTATTTACTTTGGATTGGGTTGGGTTTATAACTAATGGATTTGAGTTTGTACCCATGCCCAAATACAAATTACAGTTTGGTACTTAAACTTAATAGATATGCATATTTAGTACCTAAATTTAATTTTTTTTGCATATAAGTCCTCAAAATATCGATGGAAAATTACATTTTGGTACCTAGATTTTTTTGGTCTTACATTTTGGTACCTAAAATTTTCAAATTTTACAAATAAGTCCAATTTTTGCATGTGTAGTTAAAACACCATCAAGTAAATGGATATCCATATCCAACCCATACCCATTTAGATAATATCCATATCTAACCCAAACTCATATACAAACCCCAAACCCATACACACATCACCCAAACCCTACCCATAATAAATGGGTCTACTTGGGTTTGGGCAAAATTACCCATGGGTGGATAAATTGCCATCCCTAATCCTCCACCTCGAAGAAGAAGACATTCTGACGGAGATGAACCCGCACGACGTCGTTCCCACGGTCGACGCCCTTTACCTTGCGGATCAAGTCCAGCACGTTCTGCTCCATTCCACCACCACCCGATTGCTCCACACTCATTTGCCTTACAGCTGCTTGCCGGAGGCCGTGAGGAACTCCGGGTGCAAGTTCGTGCACGTGGCTCGCAACCCGAAGGACACGTTGGTGTCCATGTGGCATTTCTTGAACAAGATCCTGAGTCGCGAGCCCGCTGGCCCGTTCCCGATTGAGAGAGCCGTGGAGAGCTTCTGCAGCGGGGTTCTGCCTTTCGGGCCTTTTTACGAGCACGTGGTGGGCTACTGGGAAGAGAGCAAGAAGCGGCGGGGCAACGTGTTGTTTCTCAGGTACGAGGAGCTGTGCAGAGACCCCAAAGAGCAGGTGAGGAAGCTTGCTTCTTTTTTGGGGAAGTCGTTCGACGCGAAGGCAGGTGGAGATGATGAGGAGGAGGAGGTGGTGATGGTGATGGAGAAAGTGTTGTGGCGTAGCAGTTTGGGTAGGCTCAAAGAATTGGAGGTTAACAAGAATGGTGTATGGGAGGCAGGTCAACTACCAAATTCCCACTTCTTCAGGAAAGGAACTGTGGGGGATTGGAAGAACTACTTGACTCCCCAGATGGCTGAACGCATCGATCAACTCACACAGTTGAAGTTGCAGGGAACCGGGCTTTCCCTTGACGATTTCTAATGTATGATTCTAAGAGAATGTGCACACAAGATTACTGGATTCAGGCTTTCTTTTTGGGTGACTTTAGCAACCATATGTTACCTTGCTGGTTATCTTATTTTATGCCCTACCTGTCTTTTGTTGAATTCGGAGTTTCATGGTTTCTCTGCCAAATAATTTGCCTTTTTCCGTTTTGACACCATGGCTTTCTTTTATGTAAACCGTCGGATGCTCCTACGGAGAACCATCCTCTAAAATTTGTGCGGAGGACAATACCAAAATTCCATATATTGGAGGCTATCTCTCTACCTCGAAGAAGAGATCATGAAGCTAACAACGACGTCATGCTCTAACAAAAAAATGTTGCCAATCGAATAAATTCTTAGTAAAAACACGTTGTGCCGATGACAAATGTGTCAGCAGCTAAGCATATCCTATATTTGTTCGATAAATCTCTTGTGCTGTTAAATTGTAGAGCTACTGTTCCGTCCAAAATCTTCCCTGTTTATAAAGACACCCTTTAAATGGGAATGACAAACTGAAGTTGCAAATATATGTAATCAACTTAACATCAGCAATGCTCTAACGAATATACGAAAAAAGTTATACAAAGTTAAAAATGCCATTATTTGGTGGTGGGGCACAAAGTTACTACCGTCAAAAAGTTTAGGAAAATCACAAAATGTACAATTTCATTTTTTTTTATGTAGACCAGGGCTGACCAAACCGCTCTTCGGTTGTTGCGGGCTTCACTACAATCGGATACCCGAGCGTTAAGTTTCGTCTGTAGGAAGTTCTCGACGTATATTGGAGGAAAATCATTGGAGTCTATGGCGATATAGCTAAATCGCTTCAATCTGCAGCGATTAACCTAAAATCACACTACAAGAAAACCAAACTATAAAGACAAATAATTAGAGACAATTATTGTATTAGTCTTTACAACAAAGCTTTAGGGGCAAAAATATTGTTTGTCTCCATAGGCGAAATTATTTGTCTCTGTTCCATAAAACTCTCCTATAATTTATACTAGAATCAATGCCCGCGGCGGCTATGCAACGCCGCGTGAACTTAATTTGCATTGGCATATGATCGTATGGTGGTCAGTTTAGGTGACGGCAGTGAGAAGAAATGAATGACACAATTCCAATAACGACTCTAATAATTAACATAATGAATGAACGGGAAATCAAACATATTAATTGTTTTAAAATCCAAGCAATCACTTGTACACCAACTCGAGTTTTCCAACAAAGTCAGTGTAATTACTGTGACATTAATATATTTTGACTACTAATTGATTTTTGACGGGTTTGTTCAAAAGCAGGAAAAACAACATGTAGGATCATCTTTAGTAATCCATGTATCGTTTTAGTTGTCATGAAAGCAAACTAAATTACCATCTACTGAACTATACTCTTTCAAATTAGCTTAGCCCTTAGATCCTTCTGTTATTGTCCAAGGCATGACTTTATTACTGTTCAATTTTCAGCCTAGGAAAGTAAGTTGTTTCTCTGCAAATCTCATAATGTCATAGTAGGAAGGAATGTGTTTCAGTACATCTTTTATGTGATTATAGAAAGTAAACTCAAGTTCAAATCAAAGTGCATTGATTCTGTGAGAAACATATAGCTCTGTTATTTTGGTTCTATTTGTGCAGCTAAAGCAAAACCCTTGCAAGCCAAATAATCAATACCACGAAGTTCATGACTAAGTAACTCTACTTACACTTCGATAATGATTTCACAATGCTTCAACAGTGATTCTTTGATAGGTTGTTCCACTTGATTGAATGATGGGTATTTTTGCAAGACAAATACAGTTTCAGATCAGGCATACACGCATATTAAATGTTTTAGTTTGAATAACTCTATATAAAAACTACATATCCTTTTATCTCCCATTGTTCCCTAAAACTCTTTGAACTCCTATAATCCAAAAACTCTGAAGAAACATGACCAAAACTGTTTCGGCCAAGAAACAAGGGAGCTCCCGATCTGTGAAAGGGCGGGGGTGGCCCCCTTTATCTACACTCCAACGATCAACATTAGTATAGTGATAGAGAAACATGGAGAACATGTATAGAGAGAGATAGTGTAGAGAGAGAAGTGATATGCCAAAGTGTGAAGAGGAGAAGAAGAGATCCCTCACTTGGAGTGCTTGGTAGTGTATTTATAGGCCAAGCTTGCCTTCTTCATGTGGGCTTTAGTTGTAGGATCATGAGGATACTTTGTGGGTTTGGGCCCATACATACTTGATGGATTGTAGTTGTGGTTTGGGCTGGGCTAAGCCATGTTTACTGGCCCAACAATTGTCCCCCAGTTAGGTATCCAGTAGCGTACTGGATGCCTAACTAGAAGTCTTTGCCTTGCGAGCTTTACTACGAACTTAGAGTTGCACGCTTGATTGTTTAAGCGCCATCTTGTCTCCTGACTTAGCTGACTCATGTCCCCCAACATCATGTTTGCCGAAGAATCTCGAAATAAGAACTTACACATAAACTTACTTCTCTTTCGACGTCTAACAAGGTTATGGCGCCCTATGCACTTAACCGGAGATTCATTTTCTCCAGACAAGATTTTGAAGTTGCATGTTGTCCCTCCAATTATCCCCAAGATCATAATAGCTTAGGAATTCCGAGAGAAACTATGTAGAGAATTATCAATGTAACATGATGTGACTCATAACATAGTTAACGATATAACTCAAGCAATGAGATAAAACTATTTACTGCACATATGATGCCTAACAAGGCTATGACATTTTTCGGCACATAATTAAAGATTTGTTTGCCTTAGAAAAAATCCCGAATGCGCATGCACATGTTACCCCCAACTGTCCCTCAGTTAGGCACCCAGTGGTACACTGGACGACTAACTAAAGTCCTCACACTGGTCAAATTTCATGTAAGATCCTTTAGTGTTTTGTCCCCCAGTTCATGTCTCCCATTACCATATTAGTTACACAAAGAAAGGATCACAAATATTCTAAATGATGCAACATAATTTCATTCATACCATAACTAAGAATATAACTTGAGTAGAGATAGAAAAGACTTAGCTTATTTCTTGAGACTTCTCTTTAGTGGTTAGAATTGGGGCGTTTGATTAGTAAGTCTTTGGCGCTCGGATAAGCCAATCATGGTGGATCTTAATTCCACTGTCGAGTTGGTCTGGCAGCACTAGCACTCCTTGCATAAAATCATATCACAAAGCCTTATCCTCTGAAATATTCCCTTGTAGCCTTGCCGCTGTTTTTACTTTCCCGCCCCAAATACTTGGGCGCCTTCAGTGGGCATGATATTTTTCCCAACTTGATGCCATGTTGCCATTTGTACCTTTCATTATTTAGGGGCCTTACGAGTATCACAGACGCCAAATTTAGTCACATAGAGTACTTTCAATCAATGGCATAAAATTTGGACGGAGATTATATCCAACAAAAGGCGCTAGATTTGGGCGCGGAATGTATTACCAACCAGGGGCGCTAAATGTGGGCGCGGAGAGTATTACCAACCAAGGCGCTAGATTCGGGCGCGGCGAGTATTACCAACCAGGGGCGCTAATTTTGGACGCGTATTGTATTTCCAACGAAAGGCGCTAAATTTGAGTGCGACGAGTACTTCGCAAAAACCAAAATATCTGGTGCAAGTAAAATTAAATTTCACAAAGAACAGAAATCGAGTACTTAGCTTTGAAGTGTGCTCTGAAGCCCATGCAACCAATTCTTATAAAAGATAGGCGCTCTCTTTAAATTCACAGGTGCAAGCATGTCGTCAAGTTGTTGAAGCATATGCGTTCCTCTCAATAGCAGGCGCCCACAACAATGTGTCAAGGCGCACAGATGACTTTACAAACGCGAACAGTTTCCGACTGTATCTTGATCAATAATAAGCGTCCGCCAAATTGCAACAAGATGTTGGGTTGTTGATGAGTGGTCGACTTCGTTGTCTTCTCTTGGAGAGGTACTGGTTTCGAATCTCACACCATGCGCCAACATTTTAATTTAATTAGTGTGCGCTTGGGCCTTATATGGGCCGGCTGTCTATCGGGCTCAATGCAATTTGAACGCCTAGAGAGTCAAATCGACCGGATTGAGAGAGGCGTCGGGCCTCAATGCAATTTTTGTGGATCTGATGCGCCCAATCTTCACCCCAAAAAATATAAGGCGCTTGGGCCTTATATGGGCCGTTTGCATCTCGGGCTTCAAAACAACAACAGAGTCCATGTGATTGGGATCATGGGCTGAATTCTCTATGGTAATGAGTTAAACGGGCGCCCGCAACAACTTCTTGTATTCCTCCTTTATGTGCTATTGCGCTTCTTCCTCTCCATCATGGACGATTCTGGGTTTCCATACCTCTTTTTTATTATTATTATTATTCCGCCAGTGCCCAAGTGCATTTGCTTTCTATCCCCCCATCACAAGAACTCTCCCGATGACACAATCAAAGTGAAGCTGAAATTAGATGCTCTGCATTTGTACCTACGCGTCGAAACTTTGGGTTTGCCCACTGATATTTCCCTTGATGCTCGGCTCCCCCAATCCTCCCTTTGTAAAGCCAATGACAACGACGAACGTCTTTTTCGGCGTGAAAAAAGACAGGCGCCAAATGGCGGAGATGGGATTGAGGCAACCTAATTTGTCGACAATTGCGCCTAAGTGCGGCGGCTCAAGTGCTTTGCCGGCTTCCGCTCTCTGCTCGTGTAAGCATCCTTGCCATCCCCTCGTGTCATTTTTTTTTTTGGACAGGCGTCCATCTATGAGGCTCCCAGAAGAGCTCGCCTCTTTTGAGCTTCTTATCCATTGCAACGTGGGATCAAACTAGTTTTGGGAATTTTCATGTCGAGGAGCGCCTGAAACTCACTATCTCAAGAGTAAAGATTATCAATGCTCGACGCTCTTCCTCTTCCTTAAATCGATCTTTCATTGGGCGTAATGCTTAGTTTGCAGGCGGGCGATCTTGGCCGAGCTAGCTTCTTTTTCCATACTTTGTTGCTTTACGTTTTCCTCTTCTTCCGGTACACCTAATTCCAGGCGTCTAGTCCTATTCTCCCATCGACATTTCCACCGTTTTTTTTTAGAGACGTGACAAAGTGCTCTCCTCTGATTCAGCGGGCGCCCAGCGCTTCCCTCTACCAGCGTATCACGGCTCAGTTCGTCCTCCTCACCTGAGGGTGCTGCTGCAAGTTGCATGAGTAGGCGCTCAGGACCGATGTAGCATCGAAACAGAAAATATTGAATGGCGCTGCCTTAATTTAAAGAAGATGGGGACGAATGAAGTTGAAGGTGGAGATAAATGGTAGTAGGCGCCCAGGACTCCAATTTCCTCTATGAAAGTGAAAGAAGTGGCTACAAGCGGCTGGGAAAACTTCTGGAGGAATAAGAACGCCTGGCTAAGAGCATGGACATGCTAAATTGGGTAATACCAAGCAGGCACCAACGTTAGTCCTCAAAATTTCAAGGTGAACAACAACAGCTGATCGATGTTGCGAAATCGGAGGGGCAGTAGAGGGCGGTAGCAGAGAGGGAGGATGAAGCGAGGCGCATAATTGCATCTCGCATCCAAATTGAAAGAAAACGACAGCTGGGCGCCTGCAACTAAAATTAGAGATAGGAGCACTCATGCGCTCGAAACTTCAGTGAAGGAAGAAACTCCAAATTTGTGGGCGGAACCGGCAATTTTGAATAAAATGGAGGCGCTTATATACATACATATATAATGCCCGCCCAATCTAACGAACCCAAATGAACTAGAATAAGAAGCAGATCGAAGCTCTTTTTTTATCTATCCGAATGGGTTTGGACGGGGAATGAAAACAAAAAGAGGCTGAGGATCTTTATTTCCTCCTACTGATGGGCGCCCCTTATATACGTACATATATAACGCCCGCCCAATCTAACGAACCCAAATGAACTAGAATAAGAAGCATATCGGAGCTCTTTTTTTATCTATCCGAATGGGTTTGGACGGGGAATGAAAACAAAAGGAGGCTGAGGATCTTTATTTCCTCATACTGATGGGCGCCCCCTATCTGGCGCGCCAATTGTTTCGGCCAAGAAACAAGGGAGCTCCCGATCTGTGAAAGGGCGGGGGTGGCCCCCTTTATCTACACTCCAACGATCAACATTAGTATAGTGATAGAGAAACATGGAGAACATGTATAGAGAGAGATAGTGTAGAGAGAGAAGTGATATGCCAAAGTGTGAAGAGGAGAAGAAGAGATCCCTCACTTGGAGTGCTTGGTAGTGTATTTATAGGCCAAGCTTGCCTTCTTCATGTGGGCTTTAGTTGTAGGATCATGAGGATACTTTGTGGGTTTGGGCCCATACATACTTGATGGATTGTAGTTGTGGTTTGGGCTGGGCTAAGCCATGTTTACTGGCCCAACAGATTGTAGTTGTGGTTTGGGTTGGGCTAAGCCATGTTTACTGGCCCAACAAAAACCAATCAATTTCTAGTCCAATCTTCCCTCATATATTTATTCCTTTCATCCTAATAGTTCAATACCTATATTGTCGATTCATGTTGTGGAAGTAACTCAGACCTTCCTTACAATAAATGGCGGAATGGTTAAATCATTTTAGAAGATTGAGACCTGCATCATTATAGGATGACTCAAATCTCTGGCAAGTGCAACTTGATCTTCCTAGATGGTTCATGGGTCTCTAGATTTCGGTCCACCACTGTTAAGGGAATCGCTACCTTTTCTGTATGGGAGGTAAATGACCTTGATCTTATGGGGCCAAAGAACCCTCAGTTGCACCTAACGAATAAGAAAAATCCAAGAAAACAAACCCTTATGACCATTAAAAAATTTGTTGGAACAATTATACCAGTAGTACCAAGCTTAGGCTACCTGAAACTAAACGATCTCAACACCAACCTAAACCGTCATGCGAGAGACCAGTTTCAGCTATCTACTGCTATTAGAAAGAACATAAACTGAGTTTGAGAGTGAAAGTGTTGGAAAAAACGATGGACAATAGAGATGGATGATCTTAGCCTCAAACGATCTCAAACCCAATATAAACCACCATGGTCAGTGAGTTGTCTAGATTCCACTTCATGCATTAACACCAAGGGAAAAGCATGAAAAGATTGAAATAATATGGAAAAGAAGTCAGAATAGAAAGAAAATAGGTCAATGAAGAGATACGCGGGGAGGCGGTGCCCAGAAGGAACTAATAGGAGAGATAATTCACCAATCGAGGGAAGGAAGGCGAGGACCGTACAAATCAAGGGAGGTAGCGTTATGCCATCCCTAAAAGAAAACAAATCAATCATCCCACCCAGTTCTGAATTACCATAAAAGAATCGGAAGATAAAGCTTAATTACCATGGAAGTCTTGCAGTCCAGGAACAGAGAATTGGGTTGAGAGAAGTTGGAGACTGGTGATGGTGACCTTCTTCCTCCTCATCATGATGGGCTTGGAGTAAGAAATTTGTTTTGTAGAAAACCATTCCATTGCAAGTGATGGACTAAAGAAAGAACAACGCAGGTACATTGGTACGTCAAGGTACAAAGCAGTTGCTAGAGATGGGAAGCAAGAGAATCGAGAACCATAAAAGGAACAAAGAGGAAGACAAACAGAGTAAGACCAAAGCATACCTATTGGTGGGCTTCTAAGTTCCTCCTTTGATTACCGCTTCATACTGGTCCTGCTCAGGTAGTCAAGAGATTGTTTTAGCCACTGTCATCCTCGTCGTTCAGGACTTCAGGCCACTGCAAACAGGAACCGGCCACCACCGTGACAAAACATTAGTAAAGCTGATCCAGTTGAGACAAAAAAAAAATTGATCAAGCTAGCTAGGTATTATACCCGAATTTTTGACCGACTGACCTCTCTTTGTCTCCCCTCGCCATTAAGTATTTGACGACCAAATGATCTCCGGTTGCGATTGAGCAATGATGGCCGGTAGAGGCGCTTCCTCGGCCGACAGGTTTCATGGCGCGTTGGCTATCAATTGACAAAGCACATTCAAGCCAGAGCTTCCCCTTTTGCTGTCGACACGGCTTTTCCCAATTAGATGTTGACATCATCGCCACATCTTCTTCCTCAGCATCTCAAAGCGAAGAAAAAAAGGAAGCGAGAACTATAGGTGGCCGCTGAATTTTTAGGAAATAGTTAAGAAAGGGATAAGAGGGGCAATGACTACCTGTTTCTTGATGGTCCCAGATCAATGGTCTCCTCCCTCCATTCTCCCAACTAAATCTCTATCTGATGTGGGGGAGGAGAACACCCAAGGGGCTGCATCAGTTGAGTAAAATGTTGGAGCAGCAGCAAACTAATTATTAAGTTATTGTGCTCTCTTTTCTGTCCATTGTACATTTCCCCCTATTATTCTGGGCTGTCCATTCATTGGTATTTTCAACTCTTCTGCTTCCTTTTTGTTGGGGAAAATTTTCATTTTTTAGGTGTGGAAATGGGGAGTGTTGCAGCTGTAGTTTTGGTTGGGTGAAAGGGGAAGGTCATGAAAGAGTGTTTATTAGGGTGGGAGATTAGAGGAAGGGTAATAATAGGGCTATAGCAGAGGAATGTCAAAGAGGTATAATATTGGATTACCTCTGTCCATGCATGGGGCATCATAATCATCTTTGTTTCTGTACAAAAATATTTGTTCTTGTGTTATAGAATTAATGAAAGCAACGAATATTTATAATGTAAATCTAGTCCAAGTGAATCTTAGTACTACTTTTTTTATGTACATTTGGAAGTAAAAAGGACCAAAAAGCCATGGGAGAGGAAATGTAGAACTGATAGAGTGATGGTGCAAAGTTCAGAGATGGATAGATGATTGTTGATTGGAAGAAAAATTGGGAGTGATGTGATTGGACAGGGAAGTGTACAGAGAATGGTTTGGCAGGGGAGGGGGCGGCAGAAAGAAATGGGGCAACCTTCCTATTTTTTTTTCAGTTTTGGAGTCCTTCGGTTCTTTTTAGTCTAGTGAGGGATTGGGGAGGTAGGGAGCCCTTTCACTAAAGAACAAAAATTGAAACAGTAAAAGAGTGTTTTTGGGCAAAAAATGTACCCACTAATTATGTAGAATAGAATAACATAAAGTAGTAACATTAGAGGCATTTATCCTATTTGCTCCTTGTTAGCATCTCCATCAAATTGCTTATTGCTATTGCTTATTGGGTGGAATCCTATGTGGCAATAGCTTTAAGCAATTGCAAGGATGTAGCACTTCTTTCTTATTTAGCAAGATTGCTAAATAAGCAATCCTCTTTGCAATGCCACATAAGCAATTGGGACCCACACATTCATGCACTCAAATTCCTTATTTTTTCTTTCTTTCTTTTCTATCCACTTTGTACACATAAAATGTATTGTTAAGGAAAAGAATATGTAGTAGGTCCCATCAATTGCAATTGCTAACCTATTGCAGGGATGTAGGTGGCTTGAAATGGTTGAATTGAATAGTTGCTAAAGTTGATGATGTGGATGTGGGGTCCATTTATGAAATGGCTAACCTATTGCAGGGATGGAGATGGTCTTATATTACACTATGTATCTTGATCCTCTGCAGCAGCCCTACGTAGCCCAATCATGAATGCAACCTTTCCATTTTCTTAACACAATTAGACTTTTGATTTTGGACACAATAATACTACCAGACTACACTCATGAGGGAAAAATATGCTCACTGTAAGATTACAAGGTAAGCCAATCACAGTCATGCAGTCATGAATGCTACTACTGTTGCATTTTCTTACTACAACTGGCCGGTACTCTTCAGGTCGAACTTTCAGCCGAGAAGGCCAAAAAGACGACCAGTGGCAGGAAAGAAGAACAAGGACAGGGAAACTGCAAAAAGACAGTAGCTGGAAGTGCTGCAAAAATCCACACAGACAGATGCAAAAACAAAAACCGCTGGACGCCTGGAGTTTCCAGATGCTGTCCGGCACGCGGACAGACTTCCCACAAAGCAAACGAACACAGCCGGCCGTCCAAACAAACAGGGAGCACAGGAAGGAAACAACAACCGTAAACAGAAGCTGCAGGCCCAAGTCCTTCACAATTTGAGCCGGCCACATGACATTGACGACGAACACAAATTGGTGACCAAGTATTCACTAGTCTACCAGAAGAACACAGATGACCCCTCTGTTATAATTGCGTCATAAAACAGACCTGCTAGCTCTACATCTCTCCTATAGCAAAGCTAACAGTTACACAGATTCTTTTTGCCTATTACTGTATCACTTTCTGTCTTCTAGCGAGTTTTGGAGCCTTTTTGCGAAAGAGTTTCCCAATTCCAAAGGTTTCCAAGTTTCCCTGCCCTACCCACCTCTTCCTCTCGCCATCCTTCGACCTGCTTTCAGTGAATAGACTCTGACATCTTCTCTGCCTTTGCTACACAATTCACCATGCTTTTCCACTCTGCTACTCTAACCACTCAACTGTGCTTCTCCACCTTACCTCCTCTTCTCTCACGAACTTGCCCCAAAATCTGTATTCTCACGCCACCTCCTCAATCATCTCACTTCCTCTCACCACTCCTGATTGCTTCTCAATATTGTGAAGAAAGAAACCAAACCTACTCAAACACTTCATCGCCCCATGCTTTTATGGATCGGCCAACAAGAAGGGAGGATGCTTTTATGGATCGGCCAACAAGAAGGGAGGAAGGAGGACAACAAATATCCTCCCGTCTCTCTCTCTCTCTCTCTCTCTCTCTCTCTCTCTCGGTGTCTCAAAAGAGGAAAACCAACTCCCCTAATAAGAGAAGCGATGGCGGGGGTGGAGGAAATGGCGATGCAGATCGAATCCAATGGTGGATCGAGGGAAGAGAAAGTCGATGTCCAAAAGCCTACAGCTCTTGATAGATGCATCGGTGATGCACATTGTCTTCCATCCCTTCAGAGGAGATGACTTCCTTGCGTTCTCTAAAGAAAGCAACGAAGATAGGGGGAGAAGATGTCTTAGATCTTCCGAAGTTGTTGCCGCTGCCGCCTCCAAAGCTCCCGCAGCTATTACTTCCGGAAGAGCTGCTAAAATGTTTCTTCTTGGTGAGCGGCGACTTCATGCTCAGGCGGTTTATCGCTTTTTCACTTCCACTTTTGCTCATCTCTGCTTCTTCTTGCCAACAACAGATGTTTGGACTATCGCTGAAAGTTCCTCTGTTGCAGCATTTTTCATCGACAGAGGAGAGGTGGAGGAAAAGTATTGCCCTCAGATCTTGAGGTAGAGGAGATCGATAAGGCGAGGTCGAAGGAAACGGATCTGGAAGCGAGGTTTAAGGTGTGGAAATAATAGCATTCTCATGTTATTGATCATGTTGTTTTAGTTAACAGATATGGTCTCCGTATGCTTTGACCCAAGCTTCAATGTATTATAATTTTCAGACTGACTTTCTTACTTTTATGGGTAAATACATTGTATGAGTCATGCTCCTTCACTGCCTTTTCCCTATCCAGGCTTTGCACTAACAGTTCAAGTTGAGCTGAGCAAATGCTAATGGAGTCATTGTCTGATTCTATCTCACAGAATCTTAGAGGAGTTCTCCCCAGCAATATCATAGAGGAGTTTTCTACAATATGCTTATGGAGATAACCAGCAACAATAAGCAGCTAGGGAATGGTTGTCCTGGGTGGAGGAGAGCTTTTAAGAAGAAAAAAAAAGCATTACATAAGTGACAAGTTCATTTTGGTTCACTTCACATCAAGATGAAGAGTAGGTTGCTACAAGGACGAGGTATAAGAACTTTGAGTTTCTTAGGCAGTTTCTGTTTGATTGCAAAATTGGAAGGGACACGAGTTTGTGACTTAAACATTATGTTTCAGGGAACCTGTGAAGTTGGTGCATCGTTGTCGACAGAAAGTTCATGAGATTGTGATCATACCCGAGTCCAATTAGAGCTTCGCGTTCTGTTGTAGGAGGTGAATTCGCTTGAGAAGAAACTTGGTTTGACGTCCATTTCTCGGTACCCTTGACTAAAACTCAATCATCATACTCAATCCTCTTTCCATGAGGGGTTTTTTAGTTTACAATCTGGGTAAAAACCAACCATATGAGTGTATCTTCTTACAGATTCCTAGAAGTTGCTGTAAACAGCAAACAATGGAGGAAATGGCTTTGTTAGCTTACAGTTGGACTCTCAAGCTCTCTTCCCTTGGTAATAATTCTTCTTCACCAACATTCTAACCTTTATTAAACTAACTGCTATGCTGCTGCTACAATACCAGATCAGAAAAGTTGTTTACATATCTAGAGTATGTAGGTAGCCTATTTACGTTAACTTAATTGTTCCTGTCAAATTGAACTGAAGGTTTACCATATACATGTTATTTACTTATTTATTCAAATTTGCTAGCTGTATATAGTTTCTGAGTTCCTCTGTGTTCTGCTTAATTCAGTTTACGTTTTGATATATTGATGTTCTTATATTTTTCAGTCATAGACAGTTTTGTGCTAGAAAATATAGCCCTTTGCTTATGCGATGTGGGTTTGATGAAGTAGTGGAATACAAGAAAAGAAGAGCGGATCATAGAGCATGGGTGGCATTCATGCTCATGTATCAAAAGGCTGACATTCAAGTGTGTGAATTATCTGTCTAGTCTGACAGAGACAGAACGTATCACTACAACATGAGCAAGGTCTTGGCTCCATTGAGATAGGAATGCATGCTCATCATTGGCTCTGACTCTGCTACTCACAAATTGAGAGCTATGGACCGTGCAGGTACCTCTGTTGCTCCATGGGATCAGCAGTTTATTGATACCTGGCTTAAGGATCCCTCATCAAAGGAAGGTAAAATTCAGAACAATTATTGAACAACTAGCAACGTCCAAGTTGCATAATGTATATGTATATTGTACAAAGGCTTCCTCATTTCAAATTGGGGTTTGGTTTCTCTTTTATTACAGCCCTAACAGTTACTGCTGATGGGAAAATATCATAATATAAGGAAGATGGTCTTCCTGTTGATATTAGATTAACCGTCAAGCATGTGCTATCAAGAGTACTTCAGGTTAACTGGAGATGGAATTTTGTTTTCTCTCTTATGTGATAATTCTTTGCTTCTTTAAGGTTTAGAGATATTTTATATGATATATCTATGTTGGTTGCAAATCACCTGTACTTTTAAAAGATCTCCTGTCCTTTCGCAGAGTTTCAGTGTGCGGTTCTTGATGGCATGTTGTTGGATATGTCAATTTCCATGTGTGAAGTGCTGAAATCCAAGATGCATTTATGGCCACAACATTAGAGTTTCCAAGATGAACTTGGCCAATTCACAGACAACTTTAAGAGGATAACAGTACAAAGAAACTGAAAAATCTGTTTGTAAATGGGATGGATGTGAAGCAACGTGATAGAAATAGTGGTCGTTTGATTACTGATAATGCTACATTCCTGTTCGTGTTACTGTTGCCACATTCAATCTCATTTGCGTGATCAATCCCAGTGTTGAATTCCTTTTCCACGCAATTCAAAATAAGTAATTGTTAGCTTGATTCCTGCGATTTGGGTTGGTTTTCGTAGTAGATTTTGAGAATTTTTAGTGATTTTTCAAACGGTGATATCCAAATTAAAATCAACCATGTGATGTTTCTCTTCGTTCAGATTCCCGTGAATTATTGGACACACTTTCAAAACTTCTAAACCCGCACCGTTGTTAGTAGTACAACGACTCGCAGTTTGTTGTTGCCTAAGCTTGCCACCAAGTGGTCATGTTGCTGCATATTTAATCACGCGGCGTAGCCGCGGGTATTGATCCTAGTATGGCTAATAGTTAGGAGACGATGAGGAACAAACTTCCACCAAAGGAGGTGTTTTGGGGTGCCACCGAGGTTCACCAGATAGAAGGATTCTGGTTCGCAGAGAGGTACCTGGAATCCATGGCGGCATTCAGGTCAGAGTTCCAGCCGCGAAGCGACGACATTCCCTTGACATCCTTCCCCAAAACAGGAGCAACTTGGCTCATGGCTCTCTGCCACAACATCCTCCACCTCGAAGAAGACGACAACATTCTGACAAAGATGAAACCGCACGACGTCGTTCCCGCGCTCGACGTCGTTTACCTTGCGGATCAAGTCCAACATGCTCTGCTCGATTCGGGTCGCACCACCGGCCGATTGCTCCACACTCATTTGCCTTACAGTTGCTTGTCGGAGGCCGTGAGGAACTCCGGGTGCAAGTTCGTGCACCTGGCCCGGAACCCGAAGGACATGTTGGTGTCGATGTGGCATTTCTACAACAAGATTGTAAAACTCAACCCGACGATGCCTTCTGCCTCATTCCCGATGGAGGGAGCAGTGGAGAGCTTCTGCAGTGGGGTTCTGCCTTTCGGGCCCTTTTACGAACACGTGGTGGGCTACTGGGAAGAGAGCAAGAAGCGGCCGGACAAGGTGTTGTTTCTCAAGTACGAGGAGCTGCGTCGAGACCCCAAAGAGCAAGTGAGGAAGCTGGCTTCGTTTCTGGGGAAGCTGTTTTCCACGACGACAGCGGCCGATGGAGATGATGATGATGAGGTGGTGGTGGAGAAAGTGTTGTGGCGTAGTAGCTTCGGTAGGCTCAAGGAGTTGGAAGTTAACAAGAATGGTGTACTAGAGATAGGCAAGGTACCAAATGTCCACTTCTTCAGGAAAGGAACTGTGAGGGATTGGAACAACTATTTGACTCCCCAGATGGCTGAACGAATAGACCAACTCACACAATTGAAGTTGCAGGGAATTGGGCTTTCTCTTGATGATTTCTAATGTATGATTTCAAGAGATTCTGGATAGAAGATTACTGGTTTCAGGCTTTTTTTTTTTTTTTTTCTTCCTTTGGGTGACTTTAGCACCACATAGTCACTTTGCTGGTTATCTTATTTCATGGATTTGGATTTCCCTTTTGTGTTCGTTGTTTCCGCCAAATAATTTACCTTTTCCCCCATTTGACACTAGGGCTTTCTGTTGGGTTTTCTATATATGTTCGAAATGGAGGGCGGTAGGATGACAACAAGTTGGATCGGATACGGATAGTAGTTCGGGGTTGCACTCATACTCGCGCATAAATAAGTACAAAATCAAAACCATGCTCATAAATGGTTAGGTTTCCAGTATCCATGAATTATCTCTTTTTGGAACTTCAACCAAGAATAGCATGCTAGTTCTGAGAACCCATAAGCAAGGTCAGTAGGCAGACAATATTAACGAATAAAATTGAACAGATTAGGAAACTAGGGTTCTGATGTGCCTAGAGTCACTACAACCAGCAGGAAACTAGGATTCTGTTTCTGGAAGAGCTGCTGGAAAATTCCAGAAATCCATAGAAAAAGTAGGGGGTCTAGTGGATGCCTCTCCGATAAGGGAGCAGGACTTTGCCTGCGAATTCACTCCAAGAAAACAAATAAAGAAGATTCAATATCTCAACTCCATCTGCCAAATTCTGTAGAAAACCCTCCTTTTACAGGAGTCACAAGCTGAGAATGCAAGGGGCAGAGACGCAGGCAATCTCAAGGGCAAGTGCTCAAATCATCGGTATCATTACTACACTGTCCATTCTTTGGCGGGTCAATTACACGGGGTTCCATCTAGCATCTGAACGTAGAAGAGAGCAAAAAACACTAGCTACCAATCTCCATTGGAATGCCTACAGAACATTCGGTTTCATGTATTTCATCATTAGACCGGGGATACTAGTGGATCAAGTGGTAGACTTATCAGCCCAAATGCAGCAGCGGAAGAAGAAAGAATGAAATATCAGTATCAAGGTTAAGGCAAGGAATTCAACCCCTTTCCGGGATCATAAGGGCACCTATGATTCATCTATTCTATCGTTGAACTCCAATGTTGTCAGATGCATATATATACACATACATTCCCATGCTTAATGCTGAAAATTCATTGGAATAAGATCAGAAGGTTCCGTCTCTATATGTCAGAGCTATTTCAACACTACATAGCTGGAGATTCACTTCCTTTTCGTCCAGGATACTATCTAAATTCTGGAGCAATAACTTCAAGTGCCGAAACTTCACATTCCTAATTCACTATGAACTATAAGTAGGGCCTAACCTCCAAGCTTAACATATCAACTATTCATGCCGTGTGCTTTTCTTATTTTTAGCGAAATGCCATGTGCTCTTCCCTGCATAATTCATTTACTGAACAGCGACCAATGTTCTCCACTTAGAACTATCTCACCCTTCTGATTAAGTCCTTCCATTTCCAAGGAAATGAGAAACTTGATCACTAAAATGAGAAGAAACTAGTATCTAAATTCTAGAGCAGTAACTTCAAGTGCCGAAATGTCACATTCCTAACTCGCTATGAACTAATGGTAGGCCGTACCTTGAAACTTAACAGATCAGCTATTCATGCCATGTGCTCTTGCTTGCATAATTCAATTACTAAACAGCCACCAAAGTTCTTCACTCAGAAGTCAGAACTCATAGTTAAGATATCTCACCCTTCTGATTAAGTCCTTCCATGGAAATGAGCAACTTGATCACTACAATGAGAAGAAACTAGCCGAAAGAATCCCTTCATAATCACAGCTTATGACGCAAACAGAGGAATTCATGTGTTTCCCCTCCTTCAACTAAAACATAGATATAACTTTCAAAGTGCGCAAAATCATGTCACAGATTCATAGCCACAAGAAAAAGCACACAGCTTTATTTTGAGCTCCATAACAAAATGTGCACATTCCTCATTAGCAAATATCAAAAGCCAAAAAAAGATCAAAACCCAAAAAGGGTTCCAAACTTACGAACAGAGCAAACTCGGGAAAAAACCTAATTGCGTATGAAATCTAATACATTAAAGGAAAGCCATAGATCGATTATTTCAGATGAGCTTGAAGGGAAGGGGCCAAGGAGTGGACCTGGGGAGCTCATTTTTGTCCTTAATCCGCTCAATCTTCTTGTCCTTCTTCGGCCTTGAGTTCCCGTACGAGCCGATGAATATCTTCCCTTTCTTTGTCTTCTTGTCTCCTCGGCCGCACTGAATCGGGAACCCTAGCACTGAATAGGGGATGGACGATGCTGAAGAAGAAGAAGAAGAAGAAGAAGAAGACGGTGACAGTGACGAAAATGAAAACTGATGCTGAGTCACCGCCGCCAGAGTCCGCCTCGCTGCCCCGCCGCACCGCTGCATCGCCATCGCCATCGCCATTGATCGTTCTCGTTTCGGAGCAGAGGCTACTGACTAGTGACTGAACTATGAAGTAAGATGGAGACTTGAGCAAGAGACTGTAGTTGGATCGGTGGCCTGAACTGAAAAACTTGGGCCGAGCTTTTACCTATTTGAGCCCACCGAATAGATGGATAATAATTTCCAGTAATTATACAATTTAACGAACGGCCGATGGGATTGTCCGATGGTGATTATGTGGTGGTGATGGATATGATTGCCCCTGGTTTTGATGTGGCTCCGAATGAAACACGACCGCCAAGCCGCTACTTCATTACATTTCTTTCCTCGGTTGACACTTCGAAACCCAGAGGCCAAACTCCCCGCCATTTTTGGAGGTAGTTGCGAGCTTGGTACCATTAAGAAAAAATGGATATTTGTGGCAGAGTTGCAGCCTTTTCATCTCTAACTTCAGCTCATTCAATTGCTCCATCCTTCGGCACTCCTCGACCCGTCTCTGTCAGTATTTTCGCTGTTCGTTGGTGTCTTTCTTCTGGGTTGGATTTGCTTTACTATCCTCTCTGATGAACTTTTTTTTTTTTTTTCTGTTTCTGGGTCTGCAGTTGCGGGGTACGATGAGATTAAGTGTGTGGTGTGCTTCTGATCAAACTGGCAAGGTTCTCTTCTTCTTCCTGCTCGGAAAATTCTCTGACTAGTAAGATAGATAAGGAATAATCATGCCCAGATGGGAATTCTTTCGATAGAGTTCATTAATGTGTAACCCATTTCGCCAAAGTTACCAAATTCATGTGGCCTTTTGATATAAAGGATCAGATCAAGGTTTAAGGTTTAGGGAGTTAGTTCTGGGGGTGTGGAAGGAAGAATCAATAATTAGCAATGTGGCTCGAAGGATGATACATTACTGTATATGGTTTTCATAGAAGTTAATCACTAGGGATTGTGTAGTTGCTGATCTCGCGTCTTGTTGGCAAATTAGATGACTGTGTCAGTGACGGGGGCTACTGGTTTCATTGGTAGGAGATTGGTGCAAAGGCTGCAAGGAGGTATACGGGTGTAGTTTATTGCTTACAAGATAACATGTATTTCATATTGAATTGTTGATGCCAAGAGCCTGTTATGTACGCAGATAACCATAGCGTTCATGTCTTGACTCGGTCAAGATCTCGAGCTGAGTTAATATTTCCTGGTAAGAAGGTAATCATTATTTTTGTAGTCTTGCTTCATTAACGTTTGTGATCGATGAACTCAAGAGCTATGGCTGCATGATAAAATTTGCAGCATGCATGAATTTTGCCTCCTTTTTGCGTTATTAGCCAGGGAGTTTCCAGGAATCGTGATTGCTGAGGAGGTGAAGTGGAAAGATTCCATTCAAAGCTCCAATGCTGTTGTCAATTTGGCTGGATTGCCTATCAGTACAAGATGGTCCCCTGAGGTTTGTTCTGCAGTCTGATTGTGCTAATGGAATGCAACGGCCGATACCATCTGTCTGTTAGGAATGTGAATGAACATAAAATACTCTATGATTAGACTGGCGGGTTGGCAAGCATTTTCTTTTTCTTTTTTCGCAAGCTGCAACTCTCTGTTGAGCATATATACTTATTCCTTAGCTTGTTGCAGATCAAGAAAGAGATTAAAGATAGCAGAATTAGGGTCACCTCAAAGGTGAGAATTTGTGTTTTCTTCTATTTCAGAAAGTGTTTTGGCCCAGACATGTGACTAGGGATTCTAACTTTCATTATAATTTTGATTTTCTTATCTCAAGGTTGTAGATTTAATCAACAAGTCACCACAAGAAGCTCAACCTGCTGTTCTCGTTAGCGCTACTGCAGTTGGTTACTATGGTTTGTACCCAAAGCCACATCTTGCCGCATAGCATATGGAGGATGACTTACCTGCATATGTGAATGTTGATGGTTTACATTGTGAATCTTTTATATACACTGAAGTTCCTTCCCTCATTTTTGGTTGTTGCTGCCGTCCAACTGAAATGCTCAGGTACTAGTGAAACACAGATTTTCGATGAGAGCAGCCCATCAGGAAGTGATTATTTGGCAGAGGTAAACCACATTGTTTGGCGAGCCAAGTCTCCCATAACTTCCTTTTTTTTTTTTTTTGTTACTTGACCTTAGTCATCCACACTCTTTACGAATGCAATGTCTTCACTTTGTCATCTGGTAGAGTTGTGTAAAAGGTGCATGTAAACATTTTATCTTCTACTTGTTCACCTCTTTGTGAGCAGGTGTGTAGAGAATGGGAAGCAACAGCGTTCACAGTAAATAAGGATGTCAGATTAGCTCTTGTCCGCATCGGTGTTGTTTTGGGAAAAGATGGTGGCGCTTTGGGTATAATCTGACTCCTCTGCATCTAGTTTCAACATTTTTCTTCTTCTTTTTTTACCCGATCTGGCAAACAAATCTCCAAAATAAGTGTAACCCTTTGAATCATTTGCAGCTAAGATGATCCCTATGTTCAAGATGTTTGCTGGTGGACCTTTGGGCTCTGGACAACAATGGTATGTTAAAAGTATTAGGACAAGGCATCCATGTATTTTTCGCTTTCCGATTCACTTTTCCTTTACATGTTGCAGAAGTTATGTGGGGTTCAAATAATAAACTGAACGCTTTCGGATCTGATGGTGTCAAATGTTGAAAGACTCTCAATTTGTTGATGCTAATCCCGACGCTTGCAGGTTTTCCTGGATTCACTTGGACGACATCGTAAACCTAATATACGAAGCTCTAGTAAATTCATCTTACAAAGGTACTCTCCTCTTGATGACTACCTATGTCGTTCTCCATTTTGTTTCTGAAGTCCACTGACTCGGTGTTCTCAATTCTGATGCCCCAAACATTCAGGAGTCATAAATGGAACTGCACCGAATCCAGTACGATTGGCAGAGATGTGCAACCAGCTGGGAGATGTACTAGGTCGGCCATCATGGCTTCCTGTACCCGATTTCGCTCTCAAGGCAGTCCTCGGAGAAGGCGCCACTGTGGTAAATAGAATCTATCATGCCACCCTTCCGTTGTCTGTGCATTTTCGTGTGTCGAATCATTTCAATTTCTTCTTTCCCTGCAGGTGCTGGAAGGGCAAAGGGTAGTTCCTGCAAAGGCCAAGGAGCTGGGTTTCAGATTCAAGTACCCCTACGTGAAAGATGCCCTTAAGACCATCCTGTAATGAGGAGAATACGAGCAGATTTGTGGCACCATTCTGTTGATTTTATTCCCTTCAAGTAGAGGATGAATCTATTCTATTCATTTCTGTCAATAGAGGCACATAAATTTAGTGACAGTTTTAGTCCACATATGTCCTTCTCTGCATGTTCCCTATGTGTACTATATACTAATTGATGAACATTTCATCAACAATTCTAATGGTATCGGAGCAACGGATGGCGAATTTGAAGTGGTTAGTTCGAATTTTGTCGATCGTCGATCTATCATTACTACGCTCTTAATGTAAAGCTAGTATAGATGCTAAATACAAGTATTATAGTTGCTAATATAGAGTGGTTTTTATTGACTAACTACTACTCTAACTTCTAGTAATCAGTATAATATAAGAAGATTTAGTTAACTACAAGTAAAGAAAATACTTGGGAGGACTAAACTGTACATCCTTGAAAGTAAAGGAACCAGATTAAAAAAATTGAACTCACACGGCAAAATATTTTGCCTCCATTGTCTCAAATCTCAATCCATTTTCAAACTTGCAGAGCTCGACAACTCTCTCCAGTTTCCGCTTCCCCTCCTCCAATCTGCCGCCGATGGAAGCGCCGTCGCTGACTCTGGTAGTTCTAGAGGGCCCTCGCAAGGGCGAGACATTCGATTTCCGCCCAGGATCCACCGTCCGAATCGGCCGAGTCGTGAGGGGAAACACTTTCGCCATCAAAGACGCCGGCATCTCATCCAAACACCTCGCAATCGATTCGGAATCCGGCAAATGGACAGTCGAGGACCTCGACTCCTCCAACGGTACGACTCTCAACTCCTCCCAACTCCCTCCTCTTCAACAGCACGACCTCCGCGACGGCGACGAGATCAAGCTCGGAGAGCTCACTTCCCTCGTGGTCCGGCTCCGAATCGAGAACCAAAATCCTTCGCCGCCGCAACGGCGAGGCGGGAGGAAGCAGGTTGCTGCTTCGGTTCAAATCGCACAAGCGGAAGCTAGGATTTCGGCGGAGGCTGAAAACTTGTCGCCAAGCGTTCCGAAAAGAGGGAGGCAAAGGAAAGCTAGGGTTCCGGTATCTCAAAACACGGAGCCGCCTCTGCCGGGCGTTGGTAGGGTTACCCGTAGTAAGAAGAATGAACCAGAGCGCTCGACTTCTGATTGCGTCGAGTCAGGGCTTCCAGAGAAAAAGAGGAATGCGCCAACAAGAAAGGGAAGGAAAAAGGAGCCAGCACCGCCGCCGGAGAACGATAATGCTGTTGCTACAGAAATCAAGGATGGCCAGGAATTAAGGGCGAGTTTAGCCAATGAAGCTCGAGAAGGAGATGGTAGGATTAGTGTGGTGGAAATCAAGCCGAGTTCAGCCAGTGAAGCTCAAGAAGGTGATGCTAACAGGGTTAGTGCGGCGGAAATCAAGGGAAATGAGGATTTAAGGCAGAACTTAGCTGAAGAAGCTCGACAAGCAGATGGTTGTGAAGCTGTTGTGGCAGAAACGGAGGAGTTGATTCAGCAGTTGGATTCGGATGAACAACAATGTGAGGCTCCTACCAAGGATGGACCCAATTCAAATGAGCACAGAGGGCAAAAGAGTGAGAAGATGACTCTTAGGGACTGGTTCCGATATATGGAAGTGCGATTGACAAAAGAAACTGTTGAGGCTTCTGAGAAGATGATCGACGAAATGAGAGAGAAAGCTGTGCGAGTGCAAGAGTACATGATTGAGCAGAAGGCGCGGAACAAAGCATCTTGACCGTGAGCTAGTAGAGTCGGAGGCTGCAGAGCAAGGTAACTGGCTTTGGCATTTCTATTTTCTATAGGGTAGCTTGATTGAGGAAATGCCTAGCTATAATCTGTAGGTTCGTTTCTACTTGGCCTCTGCTTGGTTCCTTTTGTAGCTCAATTCCATGTTTGTAGTATAATAATCGATAATGGTTCTCTATATTTTTGTCACCGTTCTCTAGAGTGGATGACTGGATGGAATCCCAACTTGTGGAGTCTGTGAAACTGTAATGGAGATCGAATTGATGAGTTAAATGGGTATGTAACTTAATGATAAAATTACTGAGAACAATGAGAAAGAATCGATGGACTTCTCTGGTAAACCGTTGTTGGTTAATTAGACTACTTAAGATGTCATAATGTAGGCAGACGATTGATGCAAACACTGCAGAAGTCTATACTGTCGCAATTACTTTCCATAATATTGCCATAGATAGCCGGCATTGTGACCTGGGTCTTTGATTGTTCTCCGGTTATAGCCGGAATGACTGTGCTACGAGTTAGTGGGTCGGATTCTGGTAGTATCTAACCTGATGGATTATGGTACAGTAACATGGTGCTTCTCCATGCTACCAATACATTTGACATAGTCTAAGTTTGTATTGTGTATGGAGTTTAGTATGTGATTGAGGTTACACAACAACTTAATGTTTCAGGTTATCAAGATTATGCACAATGCAATCATGCTGCTCAAACAACTTGGCGAACAACCATTTCTGCAAGCGATACACTGAGAGCCATTGATTCCACCGGCACCGAATTCGCCCCAATAGAAGTCACCGAGCTCATCTCGTCAAGAAGGCATATACAACATCAACTTCCGAGTTCCGGCTCGACTTCTGCCTCTCGTAGTAGTTTACAGACACCTCTACCAAACACTTCCCTGCAGATAGATAGGAGCAATGTGCAAAATATACGGTCCCTGCTTTTCGTACCACTAGGGCACAGTACGCATAATTCATCCACCAACATGTAGCGTTAGGTGCAGAATTTAGTTATGAGTTTGGTGTAGAACTTGGCCACAGACACAAACCAATGGGTTTTGTTTTCATCAATAGAAACGGAAGGGAGTCTTTGCTTTGCTCCAACTTCATGCCGCAATAAAAGTTCACATATGCATATACATACAACCTAAAAAATTTGTTAGCATATGCACGTAAATCACGAGAAGGAACTAACAAGTCCGAATTTTCACAACTACCAAGCTTTGTTTGCATGTCTTTAGCCAAATTTGTCTTCGTATTCAACCATTACGACAACTATTTTGAAACCTTCAAACACCAAACCAAAGGAAACTCTCTCCCTTGTTATCCACTTTCATACATCTATAAGTACCAAAAACTCTTCGTGACAAAAAAAAAAAGTACCAAATACTCGAACTTAGAAATTTAAACCAAAAATTCACAAGAACATGTCACTTTTGTCTTCTTGAAATTATACGAGCTAGTTGTTGATGTTGATATGTGATTCGGGGTACTTCTCCATCGAATTGATGTTGTAAAACTTTGGAGGTAACAGGGTAACAGTTCAATGGTGATTGATTTTCAAACGTCGTATTCAGAGGAAGTAGAACTTTGTCTCGATTTAAAGTAATTCTCGTAGTTTCTCTTTCGTTTTGATTTCGATAGGTTCGTTTTGTTTTCTTTTCTTGCGTGAGGTTCATTATTTGACGGTTCTAATGATCATTCGTGACCTTATAGTCTTGTGAATGTACGAGACTTGTCGTTAACGATTGACCTGAATAACGTCTCGCACGATTAATTGGAAGTTAAATAAAAGTTTGGATTTAGCAACTAACATGAGAATTCAGAACCTTCCTGCCTACATTAGGGTACATTAGGAATACGAGAAGACCAAAAAAAACAGTTTCACTAAACTCTAAAAGCCTAAACTTCCTGTCCTAGTTATACTTCCATAAGTCATAACTAAGTAACTAACTTAGTCCTATAATTCTATTCGTTCCAGAGACTAATTAACCCAGCCCATAAACCTAAACCAAACCGAATCAAACCCCGGTTCATTTTCCTTCCTAATTTTGTATTAGCCCGGAACTTTCTACAGTAAAACCCTTCAAAAACCCGGAACCACTCGGGTCAAGTCCGACCCGGCGGCCGGTTCTGTCGCTGTCGCCGACTCTTCCACCTGTTCCTTTTTCTTCCGCATCTCCAAGACTTTCCGGTGGCTGTTGGAATGCACCTCGCTGGAAAACGTCGGGCTTCCTGCCGGCCGGTACTCCGGCAGGAGGCGGCCGGATTTGAACCGGACCCCACAAGCGTTGCACAGCGTTTTCGCCCCGTTCGGGCCGCTCCGCCACTGCGGCGTCTTCTGGATCCCGCAGTGGCTGCACCGCCGCTGCTGCTGGGTCGGGTTCGGGTTCGAACCCGACTCACCCGCCGTTGCTGGCAGCCTCTTCTTCTGTTTCTTCCTGAGCGGCTCGCCGGGGCTGCGAGGGAAGAGCGACGAAATTGAGGGATGGATTTGAAGAGAGTTTAGGTACGGCGCCGAAGAGGCGGCGGAGGACGATGACGTCGGCGAGTAGGTGAGTGAGGAAGAGTCGGAAATCACCGACGACCCGTTGAACCAGCTTGCACCGGCGGTTCTGGCTCGTTTGGTCCTCGTTCTCGCCGGGACCCGGGAAGTGAGGAAAGGCGGAGGTGGGAGAGTGGTGAAAACTGGCGTCTTCGCCGGCGTTGGTTTGAATTCGAAGGGCTTCTCCGCGGAAACGGCGGCGAATAGGGCGGCGGCCTCCGATGAAGAGGAGGAATCGTCGACGAATTGGGAAACCCATTCCAGTTCCGCTAAATCCTCGGCCTGCGGAAAAAACCCATGAATTTTCCCCCCAATTAGACTCGAAATGGTGAAGGAATTCCCATTAAAGACTCAAATCTTTTTATCGAAATTATATAAAAAAAACAGGGGAGAAGTGGGGAAAAGTAAAGTTACATGAACGGGAAGGTCGCTGGAGAGAAGGGAATCGGAGAAACTGGCCGACGAGGAGTTGGAAACCGAAACAGAGTCCTGTTCTTCTTCCTCCTCCTCTTCAAGTCTCTCCGCAGGCTCTTCCTCGTCCTTAAACCCGCCATTGGAGAAATCCAAGAAACAGTCGACGGAGAAATCCTCTGCAGAACTGGGGTTCAAGCACAGGAAATCTTCAAACCCCAGATCTTGCTGCAGCTGGTTGTTTTGAGGGTACTTCACAGAAGCCATAACTTCTCTCCTCAAGCTCGATTTCAAGGCTCTGTCTTCCATGCAGTAGAATTCCATTTCTGAAATTTCACCCACAAAAACCAACCCACACCAAATTGAACAACAGCAACAACAAAAGAAACAGAGGAAACCGAAGAAGCTGCAGAGGAGGAGAATAAAAAGAGGTGAGAGAGAGAGAGATGGAAGGGTACCTGAAAAAGACGGAGGAAGCGACTGAATTGAGGGGAAGAGGAAGAAGTTCATGAAAAGGAAGAAACTTTAATAAAAAAAAGCTCTTTAATCAGAATTCTAATGGCGTTGGGCTCCTGTGTGTGTTGTTATTGTTGGCTGGCTTCCCTTTCTTCTCCCTTTTTTTTTATCCCTGTCCTTGTTTTCTTGCTTCTGTTGCGTTGAGTCTATCACTCTATCTATCTCCTTTCTTTCGGATTTTGGGTTTTATATTTTTTACACTAAATTGGATTAAATGGTAATTTTTTCTGGGTTTTGGAAATAATTAAGGTCAAATTTGGAGGTAATCAATCTAACGTCTGACTAACTGTTGGAAGGTCGCTCGTTGGCTTCTTCCACGGTTCCACCGGCGGTTTACTTTTCCCCGCGGTTTTCATTTGGTGACATATGGACGGATTTCATTCAAACTCCCCGGATTTGGTTGCCTTAAATATTAAGAGAAAGGTGAAAACTTAAAACAAATTCATGGATTCTTCCCGTGGAGCTGAGATTTGGTATTATCACGCGGAAAAATGCAAATCTTCCCAACCATCTGATTTACCTGCTTGATTGATGGCGGGATTGCACATGTTATTTCTTTATTGTACCAAATTTCACAACTATTTCAAACATCTATTTGATTTGATATACCCGACTTAAAATAATACGATTTGTTTCAGTAGATATTATATTTCATTGCACAACGGGTAAAATTGTAAAGTTGGAGTAACATGTTTCATACTTTCATCTCGCACCAACCTTGTGTGCCATTTAGTTAGTCATGTTGGCTTGATCTATTCTGTCGAACTTATATAACACAACGAAGCATATTTATTCCTAGTTTAGGTTTCATTAAATCATATTTAAACGTAATGCGACTATCATTACTAACTGATGAAACCTCTTCCTTGATAAATCTAATTTTTGTGTGACCCCGAAATCCATTAACTTGATCGATCTCTTTATAAAATGTATCACGAGCTAAGCCTTGATTTTCCCAATGCCAAAAAGTGTTGACAAAGATTGTAAAAACAGAGGATATAACGTTGGCGGAGAGAGGTTCACAATTACACCGGTCGCTTCCTTTTCTCTTCTCTACCACGACTCAATTTTTCGGGATGCATTTTTAACGTGTTGTCTAGATAAAATTAGAAATGCAAATACATCGAAAGTCAATTGGTACAAATTCAAAAGCAGACTAGTTCGAGAACATATAGTCCGTGATTAAGACAGCAGATCGTGTAGGAGTTTAGTTACTTCTCTTCATTTGTTGCCGAATCGACGAAATTAGAGATGCAACCACACGAACAAGTACTTAGTTGACCAAAATCAAGTAAATTAGCTCATAAACACAATTTATCATTAATAAAATGGTATAGTGACTCAAAGGGTTATTAACCCTAAACTTCTTAACTTTTTTTTTATTTTTTTGGTAGAAAAAACTTCTTAACTTTCGGTGAACCGTAACCCTAATTATAATGGAACGAACAACTTTTTCTGTTAAATGGAGAGATTTTGGTGGTGTGAGACGAGTCAATAATAACTAGGAGGGTGGGGCTGCTCTCTTATTGCGCCACCTATCCCATCCATGATTCTTCCTTTCAAACGACTTTGTCAAACTCACTCGCAATCGGTCTCGCCACTCAGCGCGTGACCACAACGCGTCGACGGTTTCCGGTCGAATGAACATCCAACGGCGGCGAGCGGTGTGGAAGTCAAAGTCAAGAACCCACGACTGACTATTCAACGGGGCATAATGTTTTTGGGCAGTAGTGACAAAACCCGACCAACCCGGAGGGCTGCTAAAAAATCTCATCGCGCCAAGCCAACCTCCAAATTTTACAAACATGCATGCTGATGATGATAATGGGTATAGGGCTTAGTTGGTATCTGGTTTTATAAATTTGAGTTGTTGGGAGAATGTTTTTATGTATCCTATATCATACTCTTACACGCTCCTTCAAACGAAATCCAACACACAGGCTTGATTTTAGCACAGATTCACTATACCACTTGGTCAAACCAGTTCTGATATTATGTCATAAACCAGTTGATCTCAATACCTCTAGTTGTTGGGAGAAGGTTATTATGGATCTTATACCACACTTTTACATTATTCGACAATTGAATGCACATACACGTAATGACTTATTCAAATTAGGTCGACTACTACGATTTCAATGAGTGTTAAATTAAGTGCACGCCAGTATAGTAATTATAATATCATTGACGGTGGTGTAAAGGGGGAAAAAAAAGACATGCTTCACGTGGCGATGAATGAGAGAACCACGTTTTCATTTTTTTTTTAATATAAACCAATGTTTTAGATACCGTACCGGCCGGCCAGACCGGAAGTACCAGATACCGTTACTCAAAATGTATACGCGATTTTAACAGTTCAATCACATTTTTAATAGAAAATACCCTACCACTAACTCTTCCGGTATAACTTCCGGTACGTTTTCGCAATCATTCACATAATCTCGGTCGCAAGGAACCACACATGCAAATGCAATAGCACGCCTCTGTGTATGCCCACTTCACTTATTGTAGTAGGGGGTTGGGGTGGTCGTCACCTAGCTAGCATTATGGTCCGACCGATCGCCATTTTGCCTTTTTTCCACACAAATCTACAACGTAACTGGGCGTCACGGCATCTCTCGCCCGACCACTTGGGTTGGGTCGCACAACGATACAAAAGGAAAGAAAAAAAAGGGAAAACATACACGAGAAAAACCGCACTGAGTGAGTGACAAAAAGTGTGCGTGGGGCAAATGGTTGGTTGGAACATGTCCCTCGTGAGTGTGAGTGATGTACGTATAGGATCGGACTCGAGGGGCTACTACTTCTCTTCACCATTGAACATGTTGTTTCCTTTTTTTGCTAATAGTGGATGGAATGGAGATTTTTGTATGGAATATCCTCACCCACACACACACACAACAAAAGTTGCTTGCAAGAACTTGTGTTAGTGATCTATATATATATGCACACCGATCAAGTTGTGTTAGATTATTTCGTTTGATGCTCGATCAGTACGCTCGATCATTACTATACAATGGCATTTGGGGTTGTGCAACTGTATGGTTCGAACCGGACCAAACTCGTGAGAATTGTGGTGCAATAATGAAAAACTTTTTAGAATCAACAACTACTAGACTACCATTGCATTCAGTCCAATTCAATCCAAATATATATTAGATTTGGTTCGATACGGTCCCGTACGGACCACACCACCGTTAAGGGCATCCACTAGAATTTAGATGTAAACAATATCCTTGATTATAACAAGAAATTTGTTGGCGGCATAATTATTAAACATAATTATTATACTACTCAAAGTCAAAACCAATGGGCCACAAGAAATTAAGTTGGCAGCTGGAAGGTTGATAGAAGTCACAAGAAAAAGGGTTAGTTATGTTCATTAGGAGAACTGCACCGTCAATATAATTAACCATGGTTTGTGAAATCATTTTGGAGGTCAATCAAATAAGTTAGCGAAATAGTATTTAATAGTTATTACAATATTGGTATAATACTATCAAAATCCATGGTTATGATCACATCTCATTGTCGTTCTAAATATGTAAAATTGAATGACCCAAAATTTTCATATTAATTTGGATAACACTATCTAATTTTCATAGAATGGTAAGATTGTCATTGCTGCCTTGCTGGTCACTTAAACAAAGCCAAAGATTAACATGGAAATGGGCGGGGCATGTCGTTTTGCTAGTTTAGCAGCCGCGTTTCTTTGCTTCAAAGGCACCCCAATGGATCAAAATAAACAATTATATGTAACTCCAACTACAAGTCTGTCTATTTCTCTTTTGGTGGGATAATTGTAATGATGATTGATGAATGCGAGTGCTGGTACTGCTGGCGGCTATGGCTGGGTGTTGAATTGAGCGGGAAGTAAGAATGGTAGAGAATGGTATAAGATATTTGCATAATTTTTTTTCAATAACTCAAGTTATTGGGACCAATGGGTTCATAATAGTGGCGGATACATGGTACTTTTTTTTGTCCCGGGACACCCCTAATTTTTGGGAACACGATTATCCAACCTCGGTAGTAGTTTCGTATGGATAAACAAAATATAATTGGTAATCTGGGACACCCCTAAAATTTTAATAAACGATTATCTTACCCTCGATAGTAGTTTGCGTATAATTAAAAAACTATAAGTGGTACTCTGTGTTATTCAAATCTATGACACTCTTATTATTAAACATCTTCTCCATTAGGTTACAACTCATTTGTTGTTCTATTTTAAAGAGTATATAATGGTAAAATCGCAATTTCTTATCCCTAGGAGTACCCCTGATTTGAATTGATTTTATGGTTACACTGCAAGTGTTGAAACAGTCTTTTCAACTTTGAATTACATCATGACACAAGGTTAGAAATTGAATATAGGATATACCGATTTGTTGAGCAGTGTAGACACCAAATCTATCTTATATTTTTTTCGAAATATGAAAACACATCGTGGCTTTTTGTCAATATTTGTACTAATTGGATATTTTATTATTTATGTATTATTTAATTTTACTATTTAATTATTAATTTAATTTAATTTTTGGAAGAGGACACCTCTACAAAAAAAAATCTGGATCCGCCACTGGTTCATAACATGGTGTCCAGAGCCTGGTTTGATCAGGTGGTCGTGTGATCGAATCTCCACGACCCCAATATTAATAGTTGATTAAAACACAAGATATGATGAGTCTGTGCAAACTTCAAGCCTATGGGTTGACTTTCGTTTGAAGGAGCGTATTAGCGAATGGTATAAGATCACCTAACAAAAAAAAAAGTGAGGAAGGAAAGGAAGAAAGAAAGGTCGAAGTTCTCTCGAGCTTATCCAAACAAAAGCTCAAAAGCAAGCTGCCCCTCTTGCCATGCCATGCCAATTTCACTATCATCATCAATTTCCTACGTATTATATCTTCATTTCCCAAAAAATGCCTCTCATATTCTTAAAATACTTTTGGCTTTGAAACGATCAGGAGGCAACATCGCATTATCATACACTCTCTCTCGAATATGTTTACGGGTTGAAGTTTGCAGAGTTTTCGTTGTATTGAGTCTGAATCAATTGTTAGCAGCATCATGCGATTACTAGGAGTATAAGGCATGAACTTAAACCTTTAATTCATGCACTTAATTATGACTCAGAGTGATTGTAGGAGAGTATATACATCAATCTCGTTAACTTTTTTTTTTTTTTTTTTTTTTTGCATTGCAAGGAGGCTAAAAGCCAAGAAGAAGAAGCGAGTACATGGAGGTTATGAAGAGAAAGATGAGTTCGCCACAACTCGGCGCTCAAAAGTAATGCCCCTAATGTCTTCCTGAAGGATCTGGCCGATGCCTGACGGTGGATCTGCCAACTCATGCATACCGTAGGGATAGACGAGACTGTGCTTCGAGAGCCAGTCCGCGGCTCTATTCCCTTCCCGGTATGTGTGAGACAGGTAGACCAACCAATCTAGACTCATCTTCCTGCGAATAAGCCCCAGCAGAGTAGCATACGGATGAATAGGGTCAATCCGATTCTGAATTAACTGAATCGCTAACTTAGCACAACCATTCTAATGCGGAAATATTTTGTTTGATTGATTTGTAACTTTTTGGACCCTCTAGAATATTGTAGTTGGGAAGCCGGCTGGAATTTGGAATGGGTGGGTTAACCGGCCGGTAACTAATCAACCGGACTGCAATGACGTCCCACCAATTCAAAATCCGACTCTTTTTAAGCAATATTGAGGAGTCATCCGTCTTAATCACCGAAAATTAAACAAACCCACTTTGGCTCTTTTTGGGATTTGAATTTGAATCAAAGCATGCAAATAGTATATCTTGCTTTATCCTCTCTCTAATGAAACCAAAAGCATAAGTTTCTTTCCAGAAAAATCTACGTGAAATGTTTGCTTGCCAAATAAGACTACATTTTATGGATCACCATGAGTATATATAGAACATGATTAAGTTAACTGGCTACTGAAACAACGAAAGGTTGCTCTAACTAATATGCAGTACTGTAGACTTTGAGTTGTATGATACAAATGCAAAAGGGAAGTTCTGAGGTTTTTGAATTGTTTTTCCCTCTTGAATTCTTATTTGTACTAAAAAATATATCAACACTTATATTGATAATATACGAGGCATTTGAGTTGGATCTTGTGGAGTTAAGAGTTTCAAGTTCAAACCATTAGAGTCAATGTGGACATAACCTTCTCATCAAGCGAGGTCATGTCACCAGGTTTCATCTAGTTATGGGCTTATGGCTATAACTAGATGAATCAAAGACTAAAGAAATATTCAGAAATCCAACAACTCTATGCATACGTCAATGTATTTTTTGTACCTTTTTCTTTGCAAGTAGGTCATAATCATTGGTGCATTAATCGTGTTCAAATACGAGTTTTATTAGTAGGAAAATCATTCCAAAACCCTTTATAACCCCGCATTTTATGGAGAGTAGATAGACGGAGTCAATGATAATCAAAGATTGCATCAACTCTTCATAAACAATGACAGAACTACTCATACAGTAGGACCCTCCTTAGTAACTTTCAAACTATATAACACGTAAATTTTGTAACAAATACAAGACTTATCACACTGGGTAAGGTTCTAGCAGGCCATGCTCTTCTTTTAGGGTATGAATCTCCTAACTTATTTTTTCAACCATTTTCCTTATATTTTCTAACTCCGTCATTATCCATGTATGTAGAAACCATCTCAAGTCTCAACTGAAACATATAAACCTCGCCTGCATGCATATTATATATTTGCTTGTGTTTGCGTGACCGGTCTCAACAGTTCAATAGGAAAAACCAAACCACTTTTTAAAATGTTTCGGTTACACAGTTCTTTCAAACTTGAGGCCAGCCTGAAGTTTAGGTAAAAGCAGTGGACTCCCTCTTTTATTTAATGGAAGAAAAGATCATCTACAGAAGCAAAGAATTCATTCAAATTGGTAAGTAATAAAGATGGGTTGTTCACCTAACTATGCCAAGCATTCCCCATCTGTTATATGATGCATCAGTAACAGTGTCCATTAGTTGAATCTTGAAACTATCTAGAACCCCACTTGGCTGAAAATGACTAGCAACATTAAATCTATTGATATCTATTTGTCCTTTGATTTAATTTCCCAGAACAAATCCACCTTTTAGGTACTGAAATTTTGAACTACCACTTTGAATTGATACAATCTGAATTCTGAACAGTCACTGAACTTTTGGGGTTGATTTCCAGAAATCCCATCTTCATCTCAATTCTCAGCTCAGCATTTTCATATCTTTGCCCTTTGATACTCTTCTCAAGGCCAGTGTTGGCAGGCAAGGATCCTTTTTAGGTAAGGATTTCAAAGTTGGGAAGGAGATAAATTAAAGGAAGGATCCATTCAGCAAATCAAATATTAAATCAAGGCACTTTATTGGTATCCTTTTGGGTAAATTGTACATTATGGTCACCAACAATCATTATGTTTATCTGTTCAAATAGGCATGCTAACTTGCCACTTATATCAAAACGATCAATTGGAACTCAAATCCTTTGCTTATTCGTATTCCAATCATTGTTACATGAAGCCAAATCATTTTCTCTTCGTCTCGATAATTTGAAGAGTTTATGGCAATTGTTTTGTCATTCAATTTCATGAAGTAACATTTTCGTCTCGATAATTTGAAGAGTTTATGGCAATTATTTGGTCATTAAATTTGATGAAGTAACATTTTGACATACACGATTCAGACGAATTACAATCGCGCGAGTTCATTTAACATCTTTATGGATCTGATTTGTTAGGGATCTCAAAGCTAGTGACCATTTATGTAAAATTGACGCATACCCTTTTGGAAAGCAATTGATTGCCACTTTTCATATCTCCTATCACACTCCACAGTCCACAAACCACACCCACCAGGACTTCCTGCCATATGATCTTTCGGCCCTTTTCTATCCTATCCTTCTTTTCCAGGCAAGGTAATGCGCAGAAATGAATCACCATTTTCCATTTTCTCCAAGATAGTCCAAAGATCAGACCAACAAAGTCAAGATAGCTGAGCAATGAGACATGGAAAGTCGGGCAAACAGCAATAACTTTCTCTGTAAGGGTTTTGGTGCCCATTTATTGCATTTCCAATAAGCCCGAGAAAATGTCATGTTTCAGCATAGGAAGAATAGTCGATCACTGTTCTCACAACCAAGGGTATCCTAACAGAATGAGATGAGGAATCATCATCACCATAACCATCTTCCCAAATCAAGTGTCCAAATGTATACCTCCCCTGGATCATCCTCTTGGCATGAAAGGTGACCCTGAACTCGACCTTCTTCGTATGCGAATCAAACACCAAGATCGATGGCTCCACCGTGACACGAACCCCATCTGGAGCACGAACTCTAGCAATGTAGACCGAATCCACAGGACCGACATTCGTGACAGTTCTCGTCACGGTCAGGTTCTGCCTCAGCTCAGGGATGGTGATGGATGGCACGTTGAGATCTTCCACCATGTCGTTGGTAGCAGCTCCTAGTTTCCGGCATTGGGTTTTCTCTCCCTGCGTTATGCTGCTGATTGCCGAGTCGTTGTAGCCCATGGCACAGAGGAACCTGGCATAATCTGAAGGACCCATGTCGTAGACTAGACCGGGATCCATGGCCTTGTTGGGGTCGACATGTCCACCACCGTAGTCGAATGGGTCAGCCAGCTTCTCTGGAGCTCCCTCTGCAATGGAGGTTTCACCATATTCATCTTGTGTTGAAGCTGTGGTGGGAAAAGAAGAAGTGGTAGCTTAGAGTTAGGTGGTAGGCATTAAGATCAGAAGAGCAAAAGTTGAGGGGTTGGTTTGAATTTGCTTGCCTGTTGTAATGAGGGCAGACTTGATTGCAGCAGGGGACCAAGTTGGGTGGATGGATTTGATTAGGGCAACTATGCCAGAAATGTGGGGGCATGACATGGAAGTTCCTGACTCAATCTTGAAGTCCAGTGGGTCATCAATGGAAGAAGCAAATGGTGACCATGATGCTAGGATGTTGACTCCAGGAGCAGCTATGTCTGGCTGCAAAAGTTACTCTAAAGTTTAATGACAATTCATGTAATCATACCGTACCTAAAGTTAATCATCGTTCATGTAAACTAATCCATATGCTAAGCATCTACTTCTAGTTACCTTGAGTATGGCAGGGGAGAGGGAACTGGGTCCCCTCGACGAGAACAATGCTATTTCTGGGGAAGTCTGGCTGCCAATTGTAGTCTTAGTGGAGCTGAACTTCACCACAGGTTTGGTGTTTGATCCAATGTAAGTGAGTAGAGATGTCCCAATGGTGAAATCCACTTGTGCACAAGGGACTCTATAACATGAAGACACATCCTTGGTTGGTACCCTGGCGAATACGAGCCCCACAGCTTCAACATCCTCCACCATTGTTAGAGCAACTGTGGCTGACCTTTGTGATCTAGATTGGAAGCACAGTATCACTTTCCCCTTTGCTAGAGTTGCATTCAAGCTTCCTGATTCACAACTCCTGTTGGGAACCAAAAACAGCAGAAGAAAAAACTCACTATTGGAATCTTTCTGCTACATTCTAGTCCCCATTTGTCCCTTACATTCGATCCAATACCATTACTGATTTGATCTGATTCTGAACCGTACCATATCCAGTCCTAGCTAAATACAACCAAGCCTTGCAATTCAGAGCTTTAGAACAACGTCTTACCTGGCACTATCTTGATCAGAATCATCAGCAGCAATGTCTCCTCCATAAACAATGGGGTGAAAGTCCTCCACTTCCTTCCCCGTATACAAACCCTGCCCCTGTTTCAGAGAGAGACCGCATCAATCAATAACACACCCAATCCACAATTCCAATTCCAATTCCAACCCCCTTTTTTCGCAGAAATCACGAGACGAGAACATACCACAACAGTCCTGCCATTCCCAAGAGTGATTACAACGGGGAAATCCCGATCAACGGAGCTCGCCGCAACGGTAACAACCCACGGAGCAGTATTAATCACGGTCTGCGAGTAAGGCCCCGAATTCCCGCCGGAGCAAACCACGGTGATCCCACGGCAGGCGGCGTGGAACGACCCAATCGCCAGGGGATCCGCCACGTAAGAGGCCAGCGGCGGAGATGTCCCCAGCGACACGGACAGCACGTCGACGCCGTCGGCGATGGCGTCATCGAATCCTGCGAGGATGTCGGCGGAGCTGCATCCGCCTGTAGCCCAGCAGACCTTGTAGATCGCTAGCCAGGCTGATGGGGCCCCGCCTCTGGATGTTCCTTGGGCCAGGCCCATGAAGCTTGCACCTTGGACTGGAAGCCCGGTTGCGGTTGATGACGTGTGGGTTCCATGGCCGCCGGCGTCTCTCGGGGATAAGAACTCGACTCCGTCGCTAGTGTCGACTATGCCGAACTCGGCTTCGTAGCCCTTTATGTACCACCGTGCTCCGATGAGTTTCCTGTTTAGAGAATGAAGAGCGAGACTTAAAAGAGTTGTTAAGAGAGTACTAAAAATGATTGTTATACTCTTCTCAAAATGTCTAGTTTTTTCCCCCTAAACATTAGGGTATTGAATATAAAAAGTTAAAAACCTTAATTTTAAATTAATTATGATATATCGAAGTTATTGACATTGATTCATGATCGAAAAGTCTAACACGTTAGAATGTAAATTAAGATTTAAATTTCTTATACTCAATTTTGGTATTGTATATTCGCACAATAAAAGTGCATGCAATAAAAACAGATATCATCAAGCACATTATATAGACAGTTCCACATTTTATATTTCTCTTTAAATTGAATAAATTACACCTCATTTTATAACAATGAATACTAATACAAGAAGTATAAAAAAATTAGCTAGAAATTTGACGACGACAATTGAAATAACGCGAGTTAATCAAGTCAATTTGACATAATAGACTTTAGTGAAAATTTGGACCATCCATATCACTATACATCACATTTCTAATGAATAGTCATGGTGAGAATTTGGTCACACTAACATTGAAGTAAATGATCAACGACAAATACGAGTCAAAACCTGTTACAGTGAGAGGTATTGAACCCTTGTCCTTCCTGACAAATGCCTTTCCAACGAGATGGCGCCTCTGCCATACCATCATCCATGAAGCTTTTTGATTCTGGCCATATCCCTAAATCCAACAGAAAGCTGTCACAAGAAACAATAATGCAAACAAAAAGCCAGAATCGTGTCTTCTTTTTTTACAGCATCATTTTCACTGACCTGTGTCCATGACACCAACAATGGAGCCAGCTCCAGAATGGCCTCTTGAAGCAATCCCATTTGGGAGCTCAGGTTTTACCTTCAGATAATCCCAGCTCCTTGTTGTCTGAGTAGTGAGGATTCTGTTTCTGGCCACCCAAACAACTCCTGGGGAATCTGGGATTGGATGTAGGAACCACACATGATCAATAATCAGATTTATTGAAACTCAAACTTGTTTCACCAACAACATGGGTAAAAACAAGTGACCTGCAATAAGCTTGGCTTGTGACTTGGTCAAGGCTGCAGCAAACCCTGAGAACCCATGCTTGTAGCTGTAAAGAATGGATTCCTCTGCAGCTTCTTTGCTGTTCTTCAAAACCCACCAAAAAAAGTTTTCTACTTTGGAAACTTCCAAGTTGAGAATGGTGGAAACAAAAATTCAGCGGTACTAACAAACCTTCCAACAAAACTGGAGACAAGCTCATGGTGGGAGTCTTGAACTAGTTCAGGCTCATCCTGCTGCTGCCTTTCACCCATGTACACAATGTAAACCTTAAAAAGAACCATAGATGGCTCAGTTGCAATAGCAAAAGAATCAGAAAAACAAAACAGAAGATCAAAGAAGAGCCAGCCATACATTTGATCTGGCAGCTGCAATAAGAGAAAGAGTGCTGTTGTGGAGAAGAGCAAGGAAAAGGAGATGAACAAGACCAATCCTGCTGCAACACCTCGCAGAAGTCATTGGGGAGAGAGTGGTGAGGAGCACACTAGCAAAAGCAAAACTGTGGTTGGTGGGTTCTCTCTTCTTCTTCTTCTGCTTCTGGGTTTTTCTTTTCGTTGGTGTTGGTTGTTAGTTGGATTGGGTGGGAGGGAGTGACCAAAGGGCACTTTCTCCTAGGGGTGCAATGCTGACCCTGAAAACCCGAAGACCCGACCCGTCCCGTCCCGTCCCTAAGGGCCGGGCCGGGTCTATTTGCATAGAGGGACAACTTTGGGACGGGTCTTCTCCTTGTCCCTGTAAGGGTCGGGTCAAACTGTACTCTGTCCCTAAAAAAGCCCATCTGACCCGAAACCCCACTTTAGACCCGTAAAAATTTGAAAACTAAAGAGAACAAACACTTCTCCACTCTCCATTCCTCTCGATTACTTTCGTATTTCCATTGACCTAAAACCATTCAATCTTCACCCTTCATTCTCGGCGACTGCCGGCGATTGTCGTCCGGCGTCGACGCCCAGTCCTCCTTCTCCAACCGCAAGGACGATTGCCTTCCTCGTCGGCCGCGAGGGCTTGGAGAATCCCTTCACGAACCCTCCATCCCTCTCATCCATTAACCCTAAAAGCTCGACTGATTGTTGCGGTAAGTTTCCTCTCCTTTGCTGTGTTACAAACCTCGATTGATTGACCAACGAACCCCACTAGGGTGTTTTCTTTTCTTTTCATTTTGTTGTTACTTTCTTCCGATCCTTTTGAAAACCCAAGAAAAGGTACAATGGGGGAATTTGATTCCTTATTGAGTGGGTTGTGGACTGTGGATAGATGGCTGGCTGTTGTTGTAGTAGTAATTGTCGTTTGGACTTTTGGAAGGAGGGTTTGGGATTTGAGATGAGGGAAAGGGAGTAAGGTGAGAAGAAGAGGATGATGAAAGCAATTTGGGTCGACACAGAGTTTCCCTTTCAATTAATCTAATGGAACTATTATTACTCCATTTGTAGTCTATTATATTCCCTATATATGTCCGTCTGGTCTGTTCTTGTCTTTCTAGTTCTTCTCTCAAGTTCATGGGCATGTGGCATACTTCAGATCATCCCTGTTCTTCTGTGTTTTTTGCTTTTAACCTTTCCTGGTTATGAATTTACCACTGGGTATTTTCTTTATGGCAACCCTTTACTGATTCAACTATGATACTTGGAATGTAAATTAAGTGTAGTAACTGGTTGCTAATTTTGTGTAGTAACTTCCAGAACACAAAAATTGTTGTTATATTGTCTCTAAGCAAAATTGGTATTGTCTAATTCTGGTACAGCCGGCATGATATCGAGGCGATCAATGGAGCATGGGGGATGATAGCCATAGGTCTCACAGCAGGTTTGGTCATTGAAGGTTACTCTGGGAAGACCATAATAGAACAGGTCAGTGATGAGGTCTCTATCTATCATATTAATCTGGATTTACTCTTTTGAAGTCTTGTTGATAACTTGACTGAGTTGTTTCTCCCTTCAGTTGGTCGGGTACTTGTCTACCATCTTCCCTATTTTCGTAAGATAGCTTCGAGTTTTGGGACCAACATCACCTGAAGTTATAAAGGTACTTGTTCGATCTGCCTGCAAAATTCTGTCTCTTGACTTACACAACACAGAAAATGAAAGAGAGGAGATGACACTGTTTATAAATAATGCATCATGCCAGAGCAGTAGTGGCTTCTGTTTATAAATAATGCTTTGATGTTGAAGTTGATAAAGGAGGGATCAGTTGCATTTTAATGACTATTTATGCTTTGAAGTTGACCAAAGAGCAGCTTGCATCTGTACTGTATTTATACTTAGAATAGCTAGCAAAGTCTTGGAGAGGGCAAGAATTAAACAAATGATAGGATATTAATATTTGATTCATTAAAATGGCAGGATATGGATGAAGCTAGCAGTAATCCCATGGAGGTCTCCACCAATGCACCTTCTCAAGGAAATCTTCCATTGGAAGTTGATGAAAATGAAGAAGGTACATTCGGAACTTCAGCTGTATGGGAGCATTATAATAGACAAAATTGGTCGGATAAGGAAACTAGAAAAGCTGTTTGCAAATATTGTTCATCGAAGTTAAAATGTCCATCTACTTTTGGAACAAGTGGTTTGAAAAGGCATTTGCAAAGATGCAAAAAGTATCCTTATAGTAATCATAATCAGAAGAAATCTAGAACTCCTAGCGCTCAAGGTACCAATACTACAGCTCAGGGTACTAGTAGTGCTTCTCCTACTTTTACACCTCACACATATGATCCAGTTGTCTCAAGGATGAAACTTGCTAGAATGATCATTATTGACGAGTCACCTTTTAGGCAAGTTGAGCATGAAGGCTTCCGTGACTTTGTCCATTCGCTAAGACCTGAGTTTCACATCCCTTCTAGGATCACCATAGCCAAAGACTGTTTTAAGTTGTTTTTGGCTGAGAAGGAGAAGTTGAAAAATTACTTCAAGCAGTCACAGATTAGAGTTTGCCTCACAACCGATATATGGGCAAGTAGACATCATTTGGACTACATGAGTCTAACTGCTCATTTCATTGATAATGAATGGAAAATGCAGAAAAGAATTATCAACTTCTCTCCCATTCCTAATCACACGGGTCTCACGATTGGAAAAACGGTTGAAAAACACATGCTTAATTGGGGAATTGATAGGGTTCTAACCGTGACAGTCGATAATGCAAGTTCGAATGATGTGGGCATGACATATTTGAAGAAGAGGATTAACAATTGGAAGGGGAGTGTGTTGAAGGGAATACATCTTCACATGAGATGTTGTGCTCACATATTGAGCTTGACTGTGAAAGATGGATTGAAAGATGTTGATGATTCAATCCATCGTATTCGGTCCGCTGTGAGATATGTGAGGTCATCAAACTCTCGAATGCAGAGATTTAAGACTTGTGCCCATGAGGAGAAGTTGGAGACCAAGAAACTAGTGTGTTTAGATGTGGAGACTAGATGGAATTCCACTTTCTTGATGTTGGAGTCCGCTTTGGTATTTAAAAGAGCATTTGAGAGGTTAGAGGAAGAAGATGATAAGTATAAAGTTGAGCTAGAGAAATTGAAAGGGACACCAAATGAGTTGGATTGGCATTACGTGGAGTCTCTAGTTCCTTTTCTGAAGATTTTTTATGATGCTACAATGAAAGTTTCGGGTTCTTTGTATGTCACAAGTAATGATCTCTTTCATGTCATATATGGAATTGCTTGTAAGCTTACAAAGGAAACTTCATCAAAAATTGAGAGTCATAAATCCATGGCAAGAAGAATGAAAGCTAAGCATGATAAGTATTGGGGCTCCTTTGATAACATCAACCCTTTGCTGTTTATTGCTGTGGTTCTTGACCCGAGGTACAAGTTGGAGTATGTTTGTTTTGCGCTTGATGAGGTTTATGGGATAGAACATGGGGGAATTTGGACTAAAGATGAGTTGTTTGAGAGTGTGAAGGGAGTTTTGGATGATATGTTTAATGACTATTCGGAAATGAGAGGGGTTACTTGTGAAAGCTCATCAAGAAGTGTGGGGAGTGCAACACCAAATGAGAATGATGAATCTGAAAGTGTGGAAGATTATTTGAAGAAAAAATTCAAGAGAAAGAGAATGGAAGAGAGGGTGGGAGAAACTACACTTTCGGAGCTTGAGAGGTACTTAAAGGCGAATCTTGAGGATGATGAGGACATAACTTTTAACATTTTAGCATGGTGGAAGAAGCATTCTAGTGAGTATCCAATACTGAGCTTGATGGCTAGAGATGTGTTGGCGATTCCAGTATCCACAGTTGCATCTGAGTCTGCTTTCAGTACCGGGGGGCGCGTTTTAGATGCATTTCGGAGTTCTTTGACTCCCTTGGTTGTTGAAAGTTTAATTTGTGGTCAAAATTGGCTTCGCTCGAGTACTCTTCCAATCGACATGGAAGAGAATTTTGAAGAAATCGAAGAACTTGAACAAGGTATGAAAAGTAATTTGTTTTTAACATTCACTATTTTATTTAGATCATTATTAATTTATTTGATGTGTTGTTAATTTTGCAGAGTTGAAAGAGTCTTGCTTGGATGATTGTACTATCATGAGTGATTTAGTTGACGATGATTGAAGAATGGTGTACTTGATTATTATCGAACAATGATGTCTTGTGTGATCATGAGTATGATGTACTTGATTATTATCGAACAATGATGTATTGTGTGATCATGAGTATGATGTACTTGATTATTATCGAACAATGATGTCATTGATGATTATTTAATAATTGATGTCATTTCATCCTTTCATCAAGCACATATATTATGGGAGTTTGGTAAATAATTTGGTAAATAAATAATTTTCTGAAATTATTTTGGCAATTGATTAATTTTTTGGAATTAATTGGGTAAATAAATAATTTTCTGGAATTATTTTGACAATTGATTAATATTTTGGAAATATGTTGGTGATTGATTAAATTTTTGGAATATTTTGGTGGTTAATTAATTTTTTGGAATTAATTTGATGAATAGATAATTTTATGAACAGAGATTCGTAAATAAAATGATTTTTTGAAATTAATTTCGTAATTGATTAATTTTCTGAAATAATTTCATAAATAAATTATTTAACTAATTAATTAATTAATTTTCTGGAATTAATTTGATAAATAAATGATTTTCTAGAATAAATTGGGTAAATAAATAATTTTCTGGAATTATTTTGACAATTGATTAATATTTTGGTGATTAATTAAATTTTTGGAATTATTTTGGTGATTAATTAATTTTTTGGAATTAATTTGATGAATAAATAATTATCTGAACTGAAATTCGTAAAAAAAATATTTTTTGAAATTAATTTCGTAATTGATTTAATTTTGTGTCGGAGAGGGTCGACCCGCTGACCCGTCCCATCCCGTCCCGTCCCGACCCTAAAGGGTCAGACAGGGTCAAGAAGAGAACAGGGACGGGACGGGTCGATTATGCAAGCTGTCCCTTTAGGGACGGGACAGACAGGGTCAGGGACGGGACAGGGACGGGACAGGCAAATTTTCAGCCCTACTTTTTCTCCACTACTACAGAACCCCCAACAGTACTTTTTTTTTTGTTATGACTTTGAATGGTTGTTACAGTTGTCTTGTTTGGTTCTTTTATGTGGTAGTAGAATCTAAAGGTTGAATGAAATTGGACAGAGAGATGGGATTCTTTTTGGTCAAAGGTGAAAAACATAGTACAATGTTTTATTTTATCCATGTTGGAAGCAATGTCTGTCAATAATGGAATGCATGTAGCTGTGCCCCCAATGGTTATATTATAATTCTTTAGTTCAAATCTTATTATCATCGTAGTAAAAGAGTACCACATACGAAGAGTAATAATTAAATTGAGTGCTTTATATCACTGCAAGATGCTATAATGAATCAGACGAACATGATCATCATGATTTATCTTAAATTCCGCTAGTCAAATCTATGAATTTTTTCAGAGTGGTTAAAAACTGAATGTCGATTTTTTCAGCGAACAAAATTGAATGATAAACTATTCATTTTCATACATTAAGTACGAGAAAGGGAAATAACATCCACAAGAAAAAGAATGGGTAAAAAATTGCTCATGATAGCTTGCTTTCTCCCACCCGTCATGGACAGTCCCTATCACCACTGAGTTGTTATATTCACAGTAACTTGAATGGGCAACTCCAACTACAGCCGACCACCCACTCCAGAAAGAGCAATGTGGAGCTATTTGCTAAATATGCTTCTTTTTTGTTGATCACTAGAGCATGAATACCATAATGGAAGAAAAGGCAGCAAGCAGCAAAACCATGAATAGCATTTCTTTTCATGCGTTATTAAGTTACAAAAATGTGACGTCCAATCAGGAGCATTCCCGCCATAGTATGTGAGAACCGGGACAACAAGTTACTATATGATCCAATGATCAACAACCCAGAATGACATTATTGCTAGATTTTCTGCAACGTGAAGGACTGAAGGTAGTAAAGTGCCAAAAAATGCCGGGAAAAAAAACTATGACGAAACATATGAAGGAGCCGGAAGGAAAGGGAAAGGTGCAACAGAAGCATACGCCACTGGTGCACGGACTCGTGTGCCGAAATTTGAACCATCCAGTAGTTCCTTCTTCTTTGCATGGCTTCGGCTTCGCTCGTCTTCTCTATCTTCTACTTCCGCACTCATAGAAGATGAAAGCTCATCAGTTGACATCTCTGTTTGTCGGTGAAGGAGAATCCCGGCCATGAATATGGGAAGGTATAGAAGGCTGGCATGAAACATCTTCCTGGCCTTCTCTGTGGTTGGTTCCCGGTAGAATGAAAATGCCGAAGCAGCGATTGCTAGAGTCAGAACGGATGATTCCAGGCAAAACCACCCAGAAGCCATACCCACTGCATTCACCATTTAAAACCCCCGAGATGATACAATGAGATTGAAGTACATTGCAAGGCACTCAAATTCTAATAGGAGCACTGAGAGGTCACAGGGTAGAATATCAAAATAGAGACAGACATCAGCAAGCTTGAATTTGGCACAGTTCTAAAATTTAACGGTCAAGACAAGACTTGACCTCTTTGATCATAGGTGTAAAAGATCATGAACGCATGAAACATGGAGCAAGAATGAGAAACACGTTCAAGACAGATATGCATGGTAAAAGGTTTTCAGCTAGCCACAACTCACATTCATAAGCCATAAACCCCAAGGGCACCATATAAATACAGTTCCTCAAAGCCACCATGGCAGTTCTTCGGCCACTAGTGTCGGCAAGGGAGAGCATCTTGTACCTAAAATATCAACAAAATTGAGGAAAGACATAACTCATCTCCTCAAGGTAGTAAGCCAACTTTTTGAACGTTCAAAGACAGCAAATCAACAAAACCAGGGAATCTGGCCACCTTGATTCTTGCAGATGCAACTAACATGGCCATTTCCTTATCTTATTCAATTCACATTTCTCAACCTAGAAAAATACATCCATCCGTAAGTGGACATCGGCTATGTACCTACCCTCCAGCAGCATAGTCGTGGCGACACATATATGCAAGTGCCATGAAATGGGGGATTTGCCAAAAGTAGAGTGCAGCTGGAAGAATCATTGAATTGAGGGAAATCTGACCACCAGAAGCAGCAGCCCACCTGAAATGCAGAGGGAAAATATGAGTTTAAATGCTATCTGACATGAAGTTCCTAGTGACCATACTAGTATGCCAAATGGAAAAGCAAAAAAATAAAAATAAGAAGAGATGCATTTCCTTTCTAAAGGACAGTTGTAAGGCATAAAAAGCATAAGGATTGCATCTGTGTCTTCCCCACGGAGAGCTTGCATCTGCCAGGATCTTAATCATGAGTTTATCACTTTAAATTATGAAAGGTTCAGCTTATTTTAGGATCGGAAGGAAGGAGCTTCTAATACTCGTCCAACAACCATTAACTAATAGTTACCAAGTAACCATATGGAAGAAGGCTCGACTGCTAGGATCAAAGTTTCCTCAATTACTAAAGATGGGATTAATAGATTCAAAGAACTTGTAGTTCTCATACCCATTAATAAATAAACACAAAAAGCTCAATAGCGAAACCTATTAAAATGCAGAAGAAATAGAATGAGAAAGTACCCCAGAAGCGGTGGAATGGCACCAACAACTGCTCCAACCCACGTGTTGACAGGGTGGATCTGTTTCAATGGGGTGTAGACAAATGCATATAAGACCAGGTTGGATGCTGCTAACCCTGCCGCCATCATATTAGTCTGCAACAACCTTGTCATGCAAGTACAACATTAGTCACTCAGCTCAAAGCAGGTTAAGCACTTCCCTACTATCAGGGGAAGGACTGGTATCATTATCTAAGCCTACACAAAGTCGGTGAAATTATTCGGCCACCTTGCATGCTAACATAGCAGTCCCAGCCAAGCCAACTGAAGATGCAAAAGCCACTGCCTGGGGAACTGACATACGCCCGGAAGGAAGCGGCCTATTTCTTGTCCTTTTCATCAAGGCATCATTCTTGATCTCAAAGACCTACAACATACAATATAGTGTCACTGATATGACGAAGGCTATGATGCTGCTGAAATACAAGAACTTCAATGGACAATGATAGAAGAAGTGCGAAAATTGTCAAATTAGAAATCCCAACTTCTCAGCTTAATTATTTCCATAATTCCATTAGTCACATGTTGAGGTATTTAGAAGCTCCATCATGGAAGGGATTCCAAAAACAGCACCAAGCAAAGAAGTTTCACATTTATATACTACTTCACGGGTTCCATACAAGTTAAGCAGGTGTAGGAGATATGTTCACCTAGGCTAATTATGTGCTTTGCCAGATAAAGAGAGGGTAGTGAAACATCTAGTTAGGACAGACCTGATTCAACGAGTTGGCAGAAGCTGCAACCATCATTGTACCAGCACAAGTCCAACAAAGTCCCGCGAAATCCACTGCACTCCCACTTCCTAGAACATAACCCGTCCCAGAAGTTGCAACGACCAGCATACTGCAAATCCACAAATTTCCCATAACGATCACAACCAACCCACCCTTGAGTTCAAAAGCCAGGGAATTCGGAGACATATGGGGAAAAGGAAAATGAAAAGGAAGTGAAGAAAGGGTAACCTGAGCCGAGCTTTGGAGAGCTCCCAGAAGCATTGGCCGTAGTGACGAGCCAATTGAACTCCATATGTCAACGAAGGGATATCAACAGCGGCAGGAGACGGAACTGAGGATAGAGCTCGGATTCCATCTGATCTCCCCGGCAGAAACCCTAATTTTGAAGGATCCGAAGGCGAATGAGAAGGGGAAGCGACGGCGGGAACGGACGATAATGGGAAAACGGAATTCGGTACAGAACGGGAGCTCCTGAGAGTGGAAAGAGAAGACGGTGATAGTGCATAGCCGTTCCAGATGAGCTTGGAGGAGCGACTTGCAGAGTTTCTCCACATGACGATTCCCGGCAGGTTTATTCAGGCTGCGGCTCTGGGACTAAACAAGACGGAACTTTTTCATTCCCGCCAATTTCCGATCAAGCTAATCGAACCGGAGATCGTTGAAGAGCGAGCAGCGGACGGCAGAGACGAGAACCAGGTTGGACGAAGACGACGGCAATCGGTTGGGAGATCTGGGAGAGGAAAGAGGGGATGTTTGCTGTGTTTTTAGGTCTTTGTTTGGCTGGCTCGAAATGATGATAAACTTCTCTCAGTTCTCCGCTGACCATGTTGAGCTTGTTTTCTACTACCCGTACTTTTGTGTTTTGGTATTTCTAGTCCCTATAGTTTGGTAATTTGTGAATAACAGTTGTTTGCTTCGTGGATTTGGATGATAGAGTTGGTAGTTGGTACCCAAATCCATTCCTTTATGGATTTAAGGAAAATTTATCGTTTGCATGATTTTTTTAGAGACCAAATTCATGGAGTCCACGATTTTTAAGGGTTCAAATCCGTAAACTTCATGGATTTTGAAATCTTATATTTTTTTTTGGTAGAATGAAATCTTATATATTAATGTGGAATTTGTAATATGCCATAAATTCATGATGAGATTTTACCCATACACCCTCATGAACATTTAAAATTCGAAGGTTGCACTCACATTTACCTATTGTGTTCTAGTTTCCTTTGACCTTTTCATGGAACGTTTAATTCTTAATTTGTTCCTCGGTTCTAATATATGTTGCTATATGTTACTTTGAAAAAGAGGATAAAGAATTGGTAACTGATATATGTTACATTAAAGTTTACAAGGTTTGTGAAACCGTACCGAGGTCATACCGAAAAAGTGAATGGTAGGATATTTTGTAGTAAAATGATCATAATTCATAATTCAACCGTGGTTCAACCATTTGCTAGCGCTAAAATCGCCTATCATTTTGAGTCCGGTGTTCTTTATTTCTGGTCATACCGGTTCGATAGGGTTTTCAAACTGTGGACACATTTTTTCAGAGGACTGTCCAGTGTTTGTTATTTCTGGTCAGACTGGCCGGTCCGATAGGGTATTCAAACTGTGGACACGTTTATTCAGAGGACTGTGGTAACAATGTGTAATAGTTGAGGGACCAAAAGCTGAGACAATTATCTTTTGTGGAGTAAAAGTTTAGGAAAGGGACAGGCAAAGCCAGCCAAACGACTCTTCCAAAGGCAAAAAAGAAACACCATCAAACCCCCGCACTCCCTTTTCAAAACCATCTCTCTCTCTCCGCCCCTCTCTGGTTTGTCTAAGAACACCGTGTTTAGGGGCGTCGTCAGGAAATCAAATACCGATATCTCTGCAGCTGCCTGCTGAATGGAAGCCATTAGAAAGCAGGCCACGAGGCTTCGAGAGCAGGTTGCTAAGCAACAACAGGTCTCACATCTCTACAACCCTAACTCTTTCAGATCCACAACTGCCTTCTCTTCTCCTTCTCGTGAACTCCTGTGATTGCTTCCTGGTCTGATCCCTCTTGTGTATGTTTCCTTCGATTTGGGAATGGAGTTATGTGTGTGTGGGGTTGCAATTTGATTGATTCGGTAACATTACGCGGGTCAACATTGCGACGAGCTTTGAATGAATTGGAATCAAGAAATTTGTGAAAAATGGCCCGTTGGGTACTGATTATTGTTGCGGTATTCCTCTGTGTATGCATGTGATCCGGGACCTTCACATTGATTTGGGAGGCGTTTGATTGGGAGAAAGTTGAGAGCTTTATTGGTTGTGAAACAATCTGGGGGCTTTATTTTAATATTTGAAGTAATGAAGGGAATTCTGGTTGGTTGCTGTCTTCCTCACTTGATTAAATAGAATCTGGATGAAAGTTGATTCCTTTTGCATGGTTCAGTTGCTATATCTATTCAGACATACTAAGTTTCTATGTTCAAGTTCCGATCCTGCTGTGATGTTTCTAAGACAGTTGTTTGTGGCCTTTTTGTTTCTTGGGCCTTTCGTTAGGATCCATAGTTTTCTTGATCACAGCAAGCGATTCTAACAGGACTTGGTTTGTTCACAGGCTGTTCTGAAGCAGTTTGGTGCGAGTGGATATGGAGGTTCAGACGGTTTAGTTACTGATGAGGCTGAATTTCATCAGCATCAGAGGCTCGAGAAGCTTTACATATCGACTCGTGCTGGCAAGGTTGGTCCACTCTGTTTTGCACCGGCCTTCCTGCATTGGGTTTCCTTTGCTTCATTTATGTTTTATACATAATTGGTATCTAATGAGGCCCCAATGCTATATCTTACAGCACTTCCAAAGGGATATTGTTCGTGGTGTGGAAGGGTATATTGTTACTGGATCCAAACAAGTGGAAATAGGTTAATTGGTGAAAGTTTCAATTTTCATTTGTCCAATTATGTGTGCATTCTAAATATAATGTAGCATCTCATCTAGAGATTTGACATTCAGCTGTGTTCTATAGGAACAAAGTTATCAGAGGATAGTCGGAAGTATGGCTCTGAAAATACTTGTACTAGTGGCAACACATTATCAAAGGCTGCGCTCAATTATGGGCGTGCTCGTGCTCAGATGGAGAAGGAGCGGGGGAATTTGTTGAAAGCTCTTGGTACACAGGTTTTATGAACAACTTTTCCCAAGTCATATGCTTCTCTAGATTTAGATTGCTTACAGTTACAGGTCAGTCTACTTTTGTTAGGACTGGAGTTTCTCATTGCTGGGTTAGTTTGTTGATCTATAACTTCGCCTTCTTGGCTCATTGGTCCTTACTCTGTTGTTCTTGACCTGAACTTGACCTTTAGTGTGGTTCTCTTTGAGTTTTCCTTGCTGTAAACCAGTGGAGATAAGAATATCAACTTATTTGAGTTTGATTCAACTAGCGTTTAGGTTACGATCTATGTTTTATTTTCTTCACTGTTTCTTTGCTTTATGGGTCACATCCATCGCTTATGGTCTTTATCAAAAGTATGTATACGCTGCATATAGAAAAATGCAGAGGTCTTTAGAGGCTGACAAATAGGTTATACCCCTTGTCTAGAGTTCGGTATAAACATACCACTCAAGCAAGGTCCAAAATGTTTTTTTTCCCCCTTTGCAGACCCTATCACCGTGCTATGTGCTTTACCTAGAAGTGTCTTGTTCTCACTTGAAAGCTGATGATGTCTGCTTCATAAGCTTAGTGTTTAATATTGACCGCGAGACAATATTTTGTCTTTGTTCTGCTTTGATTTTTCTGTGCAATATATATGTAATATTTTTTATTTGTTTGAATAGGTCGCAGAGCCACTTAGGGCGATGGTGATGGGAGCTCCTCTGGAAGATGCCCGACATCTTGCTCAACGTTATGACAGAATGAGACAAGAAACTGAAGCGCAGGTATGGCCAACTGTGCACTCTTTATGAAGTTGAATGGTTTATGAGTGGACATCAGGATCCTCAAGCACGACACTTTTGCTGTATGCTAGACAGGCCATTGAAGTTTCTAAACGGCAGGCAAGAGCAAGGGAAATGCCAGGTCATCCTGAGGTTTCCATGAAATGGGAAGCTGCAGAGTCGAAGCTTCAAGATCTCAAGGCTAACATGGATATTCTGGGGAAGGAAGCAACTGCAGCAATGGCAGCTGTTGAAGCTCAACAACAGAGGTTGACTCTCCAACGGCTTATATCTATGGTATGTTAGAATTTTACCACTCTGTTATGGGTTTGATTTGTTATAGATTGTAGCAGAAGCTTCGTCTTATGTTGTTCGTGTTACTTTAAGGTTGAGTCAGAAAGAACTTATCACCAAAGAGTTCTTCAAATACTCGATCAGCTCGAAACTGAGGTATGCCATGCATTTTTAAGTCCTAAAGCTGCCCTCTGAAAGGGATAGCCACTTATGACCTTTTGTTTGTTGGGGATAGATGATATCAGAACGACAAAGGATTGAAGCACCTCCACCACCCGTCGAGAACAACAACATGCCCCCACCACCTCCATACGAAGAAGTCAATGGTGTTTATGCCTCTCAAACACAAAATGGCTCAACAGATAGTATGGGATATTTCTTAGGGGAGGTTTGTATCTAAGTTTTCCCTCTTGCTCCATTCGACCTGATGAGATTTATACTCGCCAGGAAACACTTACTATATCTATATTGTGCCACAGGTTATGCATCCTTACAATGCCGAAACTAGCGTTGAGCTTTCCCTCTCAGTCGGTGACTATGTTGTCGTCAGAAAGGTTTGTCACTTACCAGAATCTAAGTTTTCGTATTAAGACATATTTGGGCTGTGAGAATGAACGATTGATCCTATATTTCTCGGGTGTATGCAGGTGACGAATAATGGGTGGGCGGAAGGGGAATGCAAAGGGAAAGCAGGTTGGTTCCCATTTGGATATATCGAACGAAGGGAGCGAGTCCTGGCGAGCAAAATAGCTGAAGTGTTTTGAAGGCTTGAAATTTTTTGTTGAGATTGCTGCTCTCTGGGGGCTGTTCGTTTTTTCTCCCAATGTATGAATGTGTGTATTGTTTTTTAGCTCTTCCTCGTAACTCCAATGAGCCCCTTTTCTCTCTTTTCCTGTATTTTTGCGCAGTAGTTCTCATCTCAAGCCTTTTTCCCCTTGTGATATAGGTGCCAATAACATTCATGATCCCTTGCTGGTATATGATAGTCAGTTTGTCCTGTGTATTATCTTTGCATAAGTTGTGTGCGATGAAATGTGAAATCGGGGTTATCTTTCTGCAGTACGTCGTATTTCGTTACAACGTATATGTAATGGTACAGATGAATTACTTCTGCGTTATTTGCATGAGCTAAAACGATGAAATCGATGTTATTGTCTTGCTGCAATGGTCTCATTTTGCTTTGAGGACAAGGTAACTACACAGTTTCTAAGTAATCAACATAACAAAAGTACTGCACAGTAATCAACACAACAGAGCAATTGGTTCATTCATACGCTAGTAAAGCTTCCACGAGGAAGTAAATACTGCACTATCATATTTGGGCTTTTTACTCCCAATAGTGATGTTCATACGTGTGGCCCAATCTTTAGTTGAGGCTCCTTATGGTGGATGCGAAAAAAGCCCAATCTCAGCATGGCAAAAAAACAAAAAAACAAAAAACACTCCTAGTTCCTAGGTCTTTCTCCCTTCAGTTCTTCCGCACAACTGAACAACATACTTCTTCCAAAACCAAAGACGACCCTGCAAACAACATTTTAAGCAGTCGAACTATTATCTCCAAGGATTCCAAGGTTTCTCGCTCAAAGGTTCGTCCTTTCTTCTTATACTCGCTTGTTCCTACCGTTATTTGCTAATCTGGGCTATAGGCTATTTTGTATGTTATTTGAGTTATGGAGTGGGGTTTTGTTACTAGGCAAAGAGTTTATCTCTGCCCTGATGTTCTTGTTACAAGCTATAATGCTTGTTGTGTCTATACGCAGTGGATTTTTCGCCGAGTGGAATTTTAGAATTTGCGACCAGGGAGTGGGAAGCTAAGAACTTGTCTTTGTTAATCGTTCTGGCTTTTCCCTTTTGGGTCTGTTCTTTAAACTTTCATGGCTCAGTCGGCAGAGGTGCCGTCTTTATTGACGCTTTGCTTATAGGAGGTTTTCAGAATTCAGGTGCTTACATTTCATCTGTTAGTTTCTTTGGTCTATTGGGGTTGGCTTTGGAGGAATACAGGAACGTTTAGGGTGTTGAAATGCTGGCTTCTGGGATATTATGATTATCTGGCAACCGAAGCTTTGGTTGATTACATCTTAAGATGGGTTTCTGTTGTCAACTCTCCTCATTCTACTAGCTTCTGAACTTGTAGCGGTTGGTTGATGCTTTTCCAATAACGAATTATAATCTACCAGTTATTTTTACAATTACGAATTGCAATGTATGCTTAATCATGTTTAGGCGTGCAACATTTGCAGAGGATCTGGGTGAAGGACGGGAGATATTTGGTGAGTTCGGCAGAATGGGGCATGTAGTTCGTCCTTTGGATAAGTTGAGTTGGTTACCTGAACAACAAGCCGGCTGCGGTTTTGGTTTGTGCCATCCCCCAACAGCAAAGGCTTCATTGCTCCATCTGAATAGTTCCCTGAAGTTTGATCACATAATCCAGCATCAGCTATGTGTTCGCCCAAAGGAATATCTTAGGGCAGAGAGAAGTTTGACATCCAGGATAATGCATGAAAGTGCTCTCATTGATGAAGTTGATGACAACGAATGGGAATCTGGTTTGGAGCCCATTGATCAGAGCTCCACGGAGCATGATGAGATTAGGAAGAAGGATATGTCTCTGCAATCTTCTTCAAGTGATGGACGGATAGTTGAGAATGAACAGGAAACCAATAACGAAATCCTTCACAACCTGTGCAGCAGAGGTAGGTTACTCGACGCAGCAAAGCTAATAGATACCATGGCACGGAGAAGCCAGATTCCAGGGTATACATGCTGCACAAACCTAATAAGAGGTCTTATTAGAATGGACCGGATGGATAAAGCTGTCAAAGTTCTCAAAATCATGGTGTTGTCAGGTGGTGTGCCAGATGTTATCACATACAATATGATGGTTGGTGGGTTTTGTAAGAGAGGGCATGTGAATTCTGCTGTCGATCTTCTGGATGATATGAGCCTGAGTGGTTGTCCTCCTGATGTAATTACTTACAACACGATAATACGGGCAATGTTTGAGAGAGGGAATTTTGAACTAGCTATCAAGTTTTGGAAAGTGCAAGTAAGGCGGGGTTGCCCTCCATACTTGATAACCTACACAGTACTCATAGAACTTGTCTGCAAGCATTGTGGGGCTGTTCGGGCTGTGGAGGTATTGGAAGATATGGCAAATGAAGGCTGCTTTCCTGATCTGGTTACATACAACTCATTAGTCAATCTCACATGCAAACAGGGGAAGTTTGAAGATGCAGCTTTAGTCTTAAGTAACATTCTATCACATGGAATGGAACCAAATGCAGTGACTTACAACACACTCATCCATTCTCTTTCTAGCTGTGGCTACTGGGATGAAGCTGATGAGATCCTTGCACTTATGAAAATAAGTCCTTATAGTCCTACTGTGGTTACATACAATATCTTAATCAATGGTCTCTGCAAATGTGGTGATCTTGTTCGAGCCATTGACTTCTTCAACCAGATGGTTGACCAAAATTGTTCGCCCGACATTATAACGTATAACACTCTCTTTGCTGCTTTTTGTAGAGAAGGAATGGTAGATGAGGCCCTTGAACTATTCGGCATTTTAGATGGTAGTGACTGTCCACCTGGGTTGATAACTTACAACACTCTAATAGACGGACTTGGTCGAAGGGGCTATGTGGAGAAAGCATTGGGATTGTACAGTCGGATGCTGGAAAATGGGATAAAGCCTGATGGCATCACCCATCGTTCTCTAGTTTGGGCGTTTTGCTGGGCGGGTCAAGTTGAGGAAGCAGTAGTGATATTGAGGGAGATGGTGAAAAGGGATCATCGTATCAATGGTAGTGCTTTCAAATTAGTGGTCCAAGGATTATGCAGAAAGCAACATGTGGACACGGCAATTGAAGTTCTGGAGCTTATGATCTCTGGGAGATACAAGCCAGATGAGGATGCTTATTCTGCTGTGATTAAAGGTGTTGCGGATTATGGTATGATTAATGAAGCTGATGAGTTGCATAAGAAGCTCATAGAAATGGGCATTTTGAGACAACAGTCCCATTGAATCAACAATGTTGTTAAAATTTAACTGATGATGCTTCGAGATAGGGAGACAGCCATATGTGGAAGTAGTGTTGAAGATGCATAGCTGTAAGTCAATTATCATTTCACAGGTAGATCCTCAGCTGCTTGATTGCATTATAGTTTACGATTCTTGTTTGGGTTGATGGATCCTCATTATACATTTCGTCATTACTCTTTTTCTCGTTATAGGTTGGCTGTTTTGTGTTCATTCTTTCCATGCTTTAAGCGCATTTACTACGCTCGAGAGCTCTAGCCGTATACTGGAAAGGTTACTGTCTAATTGGGCGCAAATCTGATAATAAATGTAAACTTTGTTGTTCCGTTCTGGAGTCTTTAAGTTTAGTTTCGATTAATTCTTACATCCAGAATACTGAGATTGGAGATCGCAAAACTCATCATATATGTGATGGTGAAAAGCTTTCAGAATAGGCACCTTTATTTTTGTAGCTATGCTTGTATCATTCGCTGCAAACTAAATAACAGAACAGTACATAAACACCCAGTGACCCACGGCACCTAGGAGAAATCAATTGTCGTCCTCCATTTTCTGGCCGTCCAAATATAGCAGCTTCCACAGGCTGAGGTCTCCACTGAAAAATGATGCTTTCCGAAGGTGGTGCTTAAACAGAATGATCAACACAACATGAAGTTGCCTGAAAGCTGGCTTGATTTTCATAACAAAGTTTAAACTCACTGGTAAAGTCTGAAGCATAAGTCAAGCTAGCTGGTATTTTTGACACAATAAACCACATTGTAAGATATAAACAAGAAGACATCAGAGTCCAAGCTTCATAGATAGGTAGTTAGGTACAAACCAACTGTGTCAATGGCTCGAAGAACCAAGTAGAAGATACATACCTGCAAAAGTCAAGACAAAAAGTGAATCAGCAACTGATTCACCCCTCTGTGAGTTTCTCTTTGATACTATTGACCTTCATTTATAAATTACAACACCTGATTCTAGGATCGTAACTTACATGTGGGAAGCAATATTTACATTTATTACCAGATCTGAGCACACCTATACAATAACCTTTCCAGTATACAGCTAGAGCTCCGGAGCAACTTAGTGATGAATGTATTTTGCAGCCGTAGAAATTAGATATTATAGCAGAGTAGCATTTAGAAGTTTGTGAGATGTAGTTTGCAGAAATTCTTGTGTATATTGCTCTAAGGTGATGCTTCACAATGAATTATTGCTATTAACTGCGCAACAATTACAGCTTTGAGAGCATTTACTACGGTCCAAAATGCCTCTCAAACACAAAGTTGCTTTACAGATAGTAGGGGATATTTCTTAGGGGAGGTTCTTATGATCTTATCCAAGTTCTCTCTTGCTCCATTCGACCTGATGAGATTTATGAATTATGTTTGCCAGGAAATGCTAACAATGCCTGATATTATGCCACAGGTTATGCATCCTTACAATGCCGAAACTGACTTTGAGCTGTCTCTGTCAGCCGGTGACTGTTGTGGTCAGAGAGGTTCGCCACTTACCAGAATGGTGGAATCTATGTTTTCGTATTCAGGCCACCGCATTTGGGATGTGAGAATGAACAACTGATCCTATATGTATGGATGTATGCAGGCGACAAGTAATGGGTGGGCGGGAGGGGAATGCAAAGGGAGAGCAGGTTGGTTCCCATTTGGATATATCGAAGGAAGGGAGAGAGTCCTGGCGAGCAAAATAGCCTGAAGTGGTTTAAAGACTTGAACTTTTCTGTATTGTCTCATCTCTTGCTTTTTCCTCTTTGTGATTTAGGTACCAAAAATATTCATGCCCTCTTGCTAGTATATGACAGTCAGTTTATCCTGTGTATTTTTTGCAGTAATAGTTTCATTTCGCTATAACATAACGTAATTGTACAGAAATCAATGTTAGTTTCTTGCAGCAATGGTCTGATTGTGCTGTGAAGATAAGCTAACTATACAGCTTCTAAGTAATCAACATAACAAAAGTAATTGAATTGATCGAACTTGTGAATAGGATTGTTAATTCATTCTCCACGATAATAAACATTTAACACTAATTTGTTCATTCATTCATGTATTTAAAGGTCAAGCACTGCCATATGATATGGCCAAAAGTTTACAAACACATAAGCCATTAAAGCTTCCATGAACAAGAAAATAATACAGGCAGCCATTTGCGGCTTCGCGGACCTGGTCCATCTGCAGAAGAGAGGAGCAATGATTTTTTAGTCAAGTGAAATAATGATCCCACTTTCATCACTGATTTAAAAACATGTACATAGCACAAAATTACCCTAGTTGGCTGGGTTGGTGCCGGTCAGACGAGCGAAGATGATGGCTAGGATAATGATAAGCACAACAGTCTGTATAACAGAAATAAAGAAAATCAGTTGCCATTCTTTTAAAGAAGTCATGATAGTAGCCAAAACTGTGATGCAGATGATGTTTATTTCATTAGAAATTTAGAACAGTTAGTACGGAATGAAGCTGACGTTAAACCTCTGAATAAATATCAGGAACTCACCAGGAAGAGATTGTGCTGCTTCTTGCTCTCCAGAATGTAAGAGTTCCTGCCAAAATCAAAAGAAGTCAGCCAAATAACGCAACATAGAAAAATGTAAGTCCAATTATAATGCAATATCTAAACCTTTTGGTGAGAGATCCAGATTCTCGGCAGGTCTTTTGGATAGCTTCCAATCTGCTTAATGTTGTTGATGCATTTGGATCACTCTTGTCAACCTACATATTTTGGTCCCAGCAACGCACAACAGTTACTCAAGTCTGCTTTGGGAGGTATCTTTGCATTTGGTACCCAAGTCAATTGCAGGATACTAAGTCGTGCGAAGTTAACAGACAAACTGTACCTTAGACTTCAGCATACAAGAGAAGTCATAGAAAGCCCCATAAACATCAGCCATGGTTTTTGTGCCATTAATAATTTTAGCAGTAAGACCTAGAGACAAATGAACAAAGTGTAGACCATCAATTAACATATTCTCACATGATATTGTGTTTGCTACATTCTTGGATTCACTAGAAAGAAAATCACAGTATAGATCAATCTTACCACGCCTCATCTTCACAACTCCTCTGAAGACTTCGATGTTGTTATAGCACATTGCCAGAGTTCCAATTGCCATTATCTATCAATTGATGGAACTCAAATGAGAAGCAAGCTCACTAGTGACTGATAAAAACAGGAGTTGAAAATACAACATTTCACAAACTACTCATGACTAAGGAAACTTTTTCCCTAGGACTACAAAAATAGGCACATGTATAAATAACCTAAGGTCAACAAAGAAAAATGATCTTGGTACAAGTGGGGTAAAAACACCACAATTGAAGTTTGAATAAAGCACCGGCAAAAGAACACCAGAAGCCTGCTTATTGAAAAGAAAACCACAAGAAATGGAATGAGACCAAGTGGAACATTTGATTTACAAATTTGTTTGAGCCAGGGGCATGCTAATGCATTCATATTTCATAGAAAGAAATTTGTGAACACAAAAAGGTTCTTCATTGTCAGCTGCAGATTCTCCTACCTGAGGAATGGCACAAAACCGAAATATAGCAGGATCTCTAAGATCAGACATGTACTTCACACAGTCATCCATGTGTATCAATGCATTGGTGACCATATCATTCAAACATTGCACTGCCTTCACTGAATTTTCTTCGTACTTCAAGTCCTGAGGGTTGTAATATGAAGAAATGCCAGTCAGACAAGAACTATTACCCAGAACAGTGTCTTGCGTGCATGTTTGGCGACAAATTTTCTACTTACCTCAAGTTTGTCAACATACTTGCTCCAGATTTCACGAGGCCAAAACATGCGCGACTTAGGTATCTCATTTATATCTTCCAAATAATCTCGAATGATGTTTGTTTTCTGTTTTTTCCCCAAATTATCAAGTAAGACACGTGTAGAAGTACAAAGATGTCAAAGCCCGGACAAAATTTAACATTTCAAGTGAAAATCACTTTTAGATATGCACAATGGTGATACCTGAAGAAATAATCCCATTGAATTGGACAGGCTGTCTGGTTGTAAATCTTCCTTTCCTGAAGCATGGAAAAGCTTTGACAGTCCTAGTCCCACAAGTCCTGCTACATAGTGGCAATACTCATCGTAGTCATCAACTGTTTCCACCTGGATCATTTGAATGTTTTAAGTTCAAAATTAGAAAGCAGAATCTGAAGCTTAAACATATATCTCACTCGCATTTCACTTGTACTTGCAATTATAGTAATGCATTCCCATTTCCAATTTGTATGTTGCATCAATACGTGAAGCACATAATTATATCAGCCTTTCGAATCATCTACCAACTAGGCTTGTTCGTTCCCATCAATACATGTCCTATCAAAGGTTCCATATAAAAAAACCAGTATAACTAACCTCTTTGCAGATAAATTTTGCCATACCAGCACCCATTCTTTGGGTGATATCCTCGATCGCCTCCTGATAGCTGTAAAACATTTTAATTTAATGAGACATTCTCAAGCACAGGGTCATAGAAACAAATAAATATCAATGGGTAAATGCGCTTAAAGCTTCAATATTTGCGAGTTATCACAATAATTCACTGTAAATCATTAGATTTGGAGCAATATACACAATATCTGCAAACTAACTCACAAACTTGTAAATGCTACTCTGCTAGAACATACCAGCCTAACCTCTACAGCTGCAAAATACATCCATCACTAAATTGCTCCACAACTCTAGCTGTATACTCGAAAGGTTATTGTCTAGTTGTGCTCAAATCTGGTCATATATGTAAATCTTTCTGCCCACACGTAAACTACGATCCTAGAATCAGGTGCTGTAAATAAAGGTCAATATTATCAAAGAGTAAATCGCATAACTTAAGGGTGAATCCGCAGTATAAGTACTAATCTTGCTACAGACATCTAAGCTGGAAATTATGTTACGGTCGTGTGGAAAAAACATGGCACAAGAACTTCAGAAAAAAGGCCGGGTCCAATTATGTTCATAAGATACATACCCTTTTCCCAGCTCTAGGAACGCAGTCGAAACATGGTGAAACTCGTCCATCAGAACTTTATACTCCTTCGTACCACCTTAAGCAAATGAAAGAATTAGCCCGTGTGAGCAGAAGGATTCCAGTTTAAGGAATCAAGTTTTTTAGTATATTACATCCAGAAAACTGAAATTTGGAAAAAACGGTAATATAGAATACTTTCATAAGTGAAGCTTTCAGAAGGAGCACTAAGGAGGTCTTAAGACTCACATGAAAAGTGCCACTCCTTGTCATATATGTGACGGTGAAAAGCATTCAGAATAGGCACCTTTATATCTGTAGCTATGCTTGTATCATCCTCTACAAAATAATTAACAGAACAGAACAGTACATAAACATCCATTGACTCGCAGCACCAAGTGGAAAAGAATTCTTCCTCCATTTTCACACACTCCAAATATAGCAGTTGCCACAGACTGCGGTCACCACTGAAAAATGAGGCTTTGTGATGGTGGTCTTAAACAGAAAGATCAACTCAAAATTCAGTTAAGTTATCTGAAAGTTGGCTTGATTTTCATAATAATGATTAAACTCACTGGTTAAGTCTGAAGCATAAGTCAAGCTAGTTGACATTTTTAGACACAATAAACCACATAGTAAGAGATAAACATAAAGACAATATCAGAGTCTAGTTTCATAGATAGAGACAAACCAACTGTGTCAAGGGCTCGAAGAACCAAGTAGAAGATGCATACCTGCAAAAATCAAGGCAAAAAAGGAACAGCAACTTAGCAGATTGACTATTTATGCAAGTGCAACCCTCAAAATATAGCCTGGCTAGAAATATGTTTATCAAGTTCTGGCGCACAAGTAGACAAGGATGAGGTATAATATAAAGGCAATCAGAGATCGTCGTGTTGTTGGTACTTGGTACAGATCAAAGTTCCATAGCACCATTAACATTCACTGGGTAGAGAAAGATAATAATAGCTTCAGGCCAACAACGAGTCCAATTTCATGAATAGCTTCACTTGTCGTTAAGACTCGATAACAGTCAATAGTACAACAATCTCAACCATAATCACCAAAATCAAGCAAATTTTCCGATTTTGAGAAAAGAAAAAAAGACATCGAATTTGCAGAGAAAACACATATTTCAAGCCTTTTAGTGCGTGTCACTATCGTGAACGAAAAGTCATAAAGAAAGATGATATCTTGCTTGTGGAAAATTGATACAGTTGAAAGGTCATTTGTGGCCATTAAATCATTCACACTTTACACCTCAAGAATCAGAGATTAGATTACTAAAACTGCACACCAGTCTTTTCCCTTTTACCCAAATCATGCATGAACGTGGAAAAGAAAGAAAGTAAAGCAGCAGCATAGTAACACTTGTCAATCGAAAAAGTGATGCATAGCTTATCAAAGCAACGAGCAAATGCAGAATTCAGTGGGGGGAAATCACAGTAGCTCAAAGAATTCGCAAATCAAATTCCCAAGGCAAAACCTTTTTAAAAAGAAAAAAAAGAGCAGAAGAAGCTTACAGCGTCACGGAGCTCGGTTCCCAGCTGTTGAATCACAAGAGCAAAGCTACGAGACACCTTGTGAAGCATTGTGTAACAGAATCCCCAATGAGGCTGCGGCGGGATCTGCTTCTCGGCGCTCCTCGCCGCCATTTTGAGCTTCAATAGCGGGTAAACATCATCTGGGTGCTTCAGAATCGCCCTCAAAGTCCCCATTATCCCCTTTCCCTCACCCTTCACAGAGAACAGATCAAGAAAACAAAGGACAACCAGATCGCCCCAGAGAAACAATCCGAATCCGAAATTCTCAAAGGGGTAACAGAAATCGGCCAACCAGAGCCAACCCAACGGAGAATGTAAGGAAGGAACGAGGACAGAGGCGAAAAGCGAAGGGATTTCCGACTCTTTGTAGGCAATCGAGTGAGAGAGATGAAACGGGGTTCGGCCTTCAGCTTTTTTGCGGTTGTTAGTGGATTACACACAAGCCCATAAAAAAAGATTAGTACAAGAGTATATAAGTAATTAAGAAGGGGGAATCAAAAGGTTGATCCGAAAGTGAATTGAATAGGAATTTTGTGGCTCTGTTGGTTCTGGAGTCTAGCTGTGACTAACACGAGGCCTGCAGAAAGAAAGGGGTATTATATGTCTGGCGGACGGCAATTCGGCTCCAGCGTCCGCATAGGACAAGACAAAAGGCGAACGTGAAGTGGCGGAGGATAGGTGGCAGGTAGCAACTAGCAACAAGCTAAGAAGTAAAGAACTAGAGGAGTAGGTTTGTTAGAAATTGTAAAGGTCGTTCGTGGTCCCTACCATTGTCAATCAATAAAGTGTCTTTTCAGAAAGCTCTGGATATTGGGTTTCTGGATAGTCGGTGTTCGCATGGCGCAGCATAGACAACGAAGTGAATGGCAAGTCAGCCAATACTCGAAGCCCAATCTTGCAGAGCTCAAACTCCAAACACTGAACCGATAGGCTTGCCAACGAGGCCCAAGATGAAAACACTTAACTAGCTTGATTAGAGTGCTAGATAGCAATCTCATAGTCGTAGCCGGGAAACAGTGTGGTCTGGTCTAGACGATTTACGGTCCAAATCGAGAGACTAAAAGTATAGACCAGAGATCAGACATATATTATACGCAATATGGTTATTCTGCTAACAGCATAAGCTGTTAGTATATACTAACAGGGCTGGATGGGAGGCCACGTCGGCGAGCTGTGATCCGACGGTGGAGGAGGATCGGCGCCACCATGTGAGGGGAAGAGAGAAACATGCGGTTTGGCTAAATCAAGCATCTTCCCAAATTTCAAAAAATTGGGTCCCACAATTCTAAAAAATCCTACTCTTTTATTTCTGTTTAATCTCCTATTTTTTCTCCATCACTCATTTTCCTTTCTCTCTCACTCTCCAAAATTCTCGACCAGCCTCTTCTCTCTCTCTCTCTAACGCAAAAACCTCTCACAATGGCGGCTGTGAGAAACACGACGGCGGCGATGAGGACCGCGGGCGGGAAGAAGACGACAACGCAAGGAGAATAAGCTGGTGCTTGGTGATGCCGGTAGCGGTGCTTGAAGGAAGAAAAAGTCAGCCGAGCAAGAAGGAAGACATCGACGCCGGTAGAGCGAGGAAGACGACGACATCGGCAGCGCGAGGAAGACGACGACACCGGCTGCGAAGAGAAGAAAGTTTTTGAGGTAAGCATCTTCCTTTCTCCTGATTCATTGAGGGCACCAACGCGACGGTGAAGGCAAATCTTTGAGGTAGGTGTTTTACCATTTTCCTTCCTTGATTCATGGATACGAAATGTTGGATTACATATATTTGATTTAGGGTTTCATGGATTCGACTGGATTTGAGTTTTTTTTTTTTTTGCTTCGTTTTTTGGATCTGAGATTCATTGTTGGGGATCTGGGATTTTTGTCGGGGGATTTGAGATTCGCTTTCTGTGCCCTGGGATTCGATTTGGGGGATCTGAGATTTTCTATGTCTGGGATCTGGGATTTGATTTGGGAGATTCGGGATTCTTTATATTTGATTTAGGGTTTCACGGATTCGACTAGATCTGAATTTTTTTTTGCTTCGCATTTTGGATCTGAGATTCGTTGTTGGGGATCTGGGATTCTTGTCGGGGGATTTGAGGTTCGCTTTCTGTGCCTTGGGATTCGTTTTGGGGGATTTGGGTTTCTTTTGATTTGGGGGATTTGGGTTTCTTTCGATTTGGGGGATCTGGGATTTTCTGTGGTTGGGATCTGAGATTAGATTTGGGAGATTTGGGATTCTTGTTATTTGATTAGGGTTCATGGATTCAACTGGATTTGAGTTCTTTTTGATTTTGCTTCATTTTTTGGATTTGAGATTTGTTGTTAGGAATCTGGGATTCTTGTCGGGGGGATTTGAGATTCGCTTTCTATGCCTTGGGATTCGATTTGGGGGGTTCTGAGTTTTACTCGTTAATATGTTAGTTTGTTGACTTGAGATATTATTTAGCATGCTTGGGATACCAGTTCGTTGAATGTGGATATTGTTTGGGGGGTTTTGAGTTTTGCTCGTTAATATAGTAGTTTGTTGACATGTGATATTATTAAGCATGCTTGGGATACCAGTTCGTTGAATGTGGATATTGTTTGGGGGGTTCTGAGTTTGCTTGTTAATATAGTAATTTGTTGACATGAGATATTATTTAGCATGTTTGGGATACCAGTTCGTTGAATGTGGATATTATTTGGGGGGTTCTGAGTTTTGCTCGTTAATATAGTAGTTTGTTGACATGTGATATTATTTAGCATGATTTGGATATCAGTTTGTTGGATGTGGATATTGTTTGGGGGGTTCTGAGTTCTGCTGGTTAATAGGTAGTTTGTCGATCGGGGATATTATCTAGCATGCCTAGGATATCATTTTGTTTGAATGTGGATATTGTTTTGGGGGTTCTGAGTTTTGCTCGTTAATATGGTAGTTTGTTGACCTAAAATATTATTTAACATGTTTGGGATACCAATTTGTTGAATGTCGATATTTAGCATGCCCATGATGCATGGATATTTGTATGCTAGGTCTGGATATCTGTATGCCCTATATGGATATTAGTCTGGACTGTGCATATGCCTAATGATTTCTTTCCATGTATTTCAGGAATTTTGCAAGATGACAAGATCCAAAAGCTGTTCGATTCCAGCTCCTCCATGAGAAGGGGAGGTGGAGGCACATCACTGGCTAAAACTATTGCTTTCTCATTTCTTATGTGCTTGTGCTTTTTCGGATTTGAGATTCTGGGATTGCCAAGTTGTAATGGCATTGAATACTAGTTTTATCGCGGTTTGTCGATAAAGAACTCTTTTTTATTATGAATTTGAGTTTGTTATTCTGGAATATTATTATGTTAGGGTCTGGATATTAGTTATGAAATATATGGATATTAATCTGCGTTGTCTGGATATTATGCTCTCATATTAGTTCTGTGAGGTCCAATATTACTTAGGTGAGTCTTGATATAACACAACCAAATATTCGATCGTCCTAAACTAATATCCGCATAGTTTAATAAAGACATGGATACTGGGTTGGTGAAGGATGGATACTGAACACAGAATAATAGTTCATTTCAACAATGATACTAGTAAGTAGATAAATAAATAAGGATAAGACTCCCCCACAACATGGATACAGTTTCACTGGTGTTATCGTCATCATCCGACTCTGAATTGGAAATGATAAACAACTCAACAAGGACATCAATGAAGATCGCCACAAAACCAATCCATGTAAAAACCACAAACCTTGTCATACACGTCCACATAGACACCCTTCTAATATCCATTCATTGCAAAACTAATATCAAATAGTTGTACCCTAAACCGTGAACCCTAAACAAACAAAATTAAACCCTAAAGTTGTACCACAAACCAATCACTAAACTCTAAAAAATAAAAATTATTATTGTTTGCCCAAGCCGAGAATATTCAAAAGTTCCACACAAATATCCATACATATGAACTAAATGAATATTTCCTAAAGTTCAAATAAATATCCACATAACCCAGAAAAATATCCCAATATTTTGGAGAAAAATCCTGTGATCAATAAAAGATATTACAACTAAGAATAACAAATATCCGCATCACACTAACTAATATTTAATAGTTGTACCCTAAACCCGAACCCTGCCCCCTGAACCCTAACAAACAAACTAAACCCTAAACTCTAAAATCCTAATCACTAAACTCTAAAACATAAAAACTATTGTTTCCCAAAACGAGAATATTCAAAGGTTCCACACAAATATCCAAACACGTGAACTGAATGAATATTTCTTCAGGTTCAAATAAATATCCCCACAATCCAGAAAAATATCCCAATATTTCAGAGAAAAATCTTGTGATCAATAAAAGATATTACAACTAAGAATGACAAATATCCACATCACAATAACTAATATCTAATAGTTGTACCTAAACCCGAACCCTAACCCCTAAACGCTAAACCCTAAACAAACAAAACTAAACCATAAACTCTAAAACCCTAATCACTAAACTATAAAAAATAAAAACTATAATTGTTTGCCCAAGCCGAGAATATTCAAAGGTTCCACACAAAATATCCAAACACATGAACTAAGGAATATTTCTTCAGGTTCAAATAAATATCCACACAACCCAGAAACATATCCCAATATTTCAGAGAAAAATCATGTGATCAATAAAAGATATTACAACTAAGAATGACAAATATCCACAACACACTAACTAATACCTAATAGTTGTACCCTAAATCCGAACCCTAAACCCTAAACAAACAAAACTTAACTCTAAAACCCTAATCACTAAACTCTCAAACTAACCAATTAAAACCCTTAACCCTAAACCCTAAACCTTAACACAAACCCTACAGAATAATATCCAAACGTCTTAGACCAATATCTAGTGACCCCTAAATAATATTGTAAATATAACAGCCTAATATCCGTCACACACTAAACTAATATTTGATAGTTGTACACTAATGAAAATAGTTACCTAAAGTGCTAGATGTTTAAATAAATGTTGGACAACATTTTAATAGTTACCAAAAGTGCCCCATTAGAATATACAAACGTCCAAGAAAATTTCCGAAAACATGAACTAATATCACTTCAACCAAAGGCTAGAACCTAAACACTCTTCACAACACAAACCCTAAACCATAAAACTATTATTATTTAATGGGCAGTTACCAAAAGCTCTCCATTGGAACATCCAAACGTCCCAGTCAAATACACAAAAACATGAACTAATATCAATTCAAGCCAAAACTAAACCCTAAAAACTAAACCATTAAACCCTTAAACCCTAAACCCTACAGAACAATATCCAAATATCTCTAACAAATATCTAGTGACACCTAAATAATATTGTAAATATTACAGACTAAAATCCACAACACACTGACTAACCATCCAACACACACTAAAATAATATCCACAACACACTGACTAACATCCACCACACACTAACTAATATAGGATAGTTGTACACTAATCCAAATAGTTACCAAAAGTGCTAGATGCTTAAATAAACGTTGGACAACATCTTAATAGTTTACCAAAAGTGCCCCATTAGAATATACAAACGTCCAAGAAAATTTCCGAAAAAACATGAACTAATATCACTTCAAACCAAAGCTGGACCCAAAACCCTTAACCCTCTTCCTAACACAAACCCTAAACCATAAAAACTATTATTATTTTAATGGGCAGTTACCAAAAGTGCCTCATTAGAATATCCAAACGTCTCAGTCAAATATACCAAAACATGAACTAATATAAATTCAACCAAAACTAAACCCTCAAAACAAACCATTAAACCCTAAACCTTAACACAAACCCTACAGAACAATATCCAAACATCTCGGAAAAAATTTAGTGTAACCTAAATAATATTGTAAATATAACAGAATAATATCCACAACACATTGACTAACATCCACCACACACTAAACAATATCCACCATATACTAAATAATATCCACCACACACTGACTAATATCTTATAGTTGTACACTAATCCAAATAGTTACCAAAAGTGCTAGATGGTTAAATAAACGTTGGACAACATCTTAATAGTTACCAAAAGTGCCACATTAGAATATACCAACGTTCCAAGAAAATTTCAAAAAACATGAACTAATGTCACTTCAAACCAAATATAGACCCAAAACCCTTAACCCTCTTCCAACACAAACCTTAAACCATAAAAACTATTACTATTTAATGGGCAGTTACCAAAAGTGCCTCATTAGAATAGCCAAACGTCCTAGTCAAATATACAAAAAAACATGAACTAATATAAATTCAAACCAAAACTAAACCCTCAAAACTAAACCATTAAACCCTAAATCCTAAACCTTAACACAAACCAGAACAATATCCAAACATCTCAGACAAATATCTAGTGTAAACTAAATAATATTGTAAATATAACATACTAATATCCCACAACCCAATGACTAACATCCACCATATAACTAAATAATATCCACCACACACTAACTAATATATGATAGTTTGTACACTAATCCAAAATAGTTACCAAAAGTGCTAGATGTTTAAATAAATGTTGGAAAACATCTTAATAGTTACCAAAAAGTGCCCTATTAGAATATCAAAAAGTCCAAAAAACTTTTCCAAACATGGAACTAATATCAATTCAAACCTAAGCTAGACCCTAAACACTTAACCGCGAAACCGTAACACAGACCCAAAACCATAAAACTATCATTATTAATGGGCCTTCGGCCCATGGGACCTCGGCGGGCAGCTCTAACTAAGGTTGCAAGCCTTATGTAATTAGGACTTGATAGTGTGTAGGACTTGATAGTGTGTTTAATTTGATGTAAGACACAATATTCCAATCCTTCACAAATTGAAAACCCGAACCCTAAACCCTAAACATGAAGTCTAAATTGGTGTAATCAGTTTCGAGTAGTTGGGTTATTTTGGGTCGTCGTTAAAACATTAGTTTAATGATGGATATTGGTTTGCGACGAAGAATACTAGTTCATTTCAACAATGATGCAAAGTAACATCAACACAGAATAATATCGACTGAATAACAACTAAAATATCCACACAAACATACATACTTAAATATCACATGGCCACGCAGGCCCACAATTTTCGTTTCTTTCCACTCCTCTCCAAAATCCCGCCCAAACTGAAGTCGGGCCCACAAAGCCATTAATCGGCTCGTCTTCTGCGCTGCACGCTGGGCCGGCTTCTACACGGAAGCCCATCTCCAGATCACTTAAGTGAGCCACCACCACGCCGACTCTCTCCTCCGTTGGATGAAACATTGGCCGACGTGGCCCAAAATCCGGCCCTGTGAGTATCTGCTAATGAATAATGCAGTTAGCGGATTAACCCTGGCGTATTATACGGTCCCAGACCAGACCACGCCTGTGCGGTCTGATCTTATCCAGGCAAACCACACTGAACCAAAGTGAACACTTTTTTAAGTCAACCACACTAAAAATTGACCAATAACTGAGGAGTTTTTTTTGTTTGCCTTAAAACATAATATCCAACATGCATGAATTATTTGACACCCTAGAATCTTAGTAAATAACAAAGATTAAAGTCGAAGAATCCCAACTCGCACCATAACGTCACAAACATTAACATAATGTCATATGAAGACATGATCGTCTCTCTTCTCTAGTGAAATGTGGTTTTCAGTGAAGGAGGGGACGAGATTCTCAAGACTTGAGTCTCGTTGGGGGAGTTGGGAGAGTGGTCGAGTGGGATACTAACATGTATTGGGAAGTCGGCTAGATCAACGGTTTGGTCCGGTAAACCGCGGTCTAGACCACACCAGACCAAGAGATCAAAACTTCATATAATGCAGACCATTGACCAGACCATTCTTCACGGTCTATGGTCCGGATCAAACTGTGCGATCTGGTTTGGTCCAAACTTTTTCAAACGGTCTGGTCTATTTTTCCAGCCCTGCCGGAGAGAGCGGATCAGATGTTTAACTTTATGGTCAATAACCTCGTATAACCTGCCACATCATCGTATATGGAAGACCCCTGATCATTTCCCCTTTAAATTTAAAGGGTTATATCTCTTTCATTTTAAGTCGGAATTTAAATTTTTTTTTAACAGATAAATCAAATAAATTGTATTTTTCAAAATGATATTCACTTTGATATATTATCGGAATAATTTTTTTTGAGACATTCAGTACCAGTATGTACCATAGTGGTACTGCTTGGTAGGGGTGTACATGGGTCGGGTGGTGCGATTTTAGACATTTTAATCACCCTACCCATGCACTACGGTTTGAGAAATATTAAACCCAAACCCACCCAAAAAATCTAAATCCTGCGGTTTTTTTCTAATGGGTTTGGGTTGGGTCGGATTGGCGATATTTTTAAGTAAAAACCTAGGGGTAATTACTTAAACCGTCACTCAATTATGTAAACTGTAACAAACTCGTCACTCAGATTTCATATGTAACAAACTAGTCACTGGAATTTATTAGTGGTAACGAGACGGTCACTATCGCTAACTCCGTCCATTATTACGTTAAAAAAGTCCAGTCAGCATGCCAACAAGACTAGCCACGTCACTCTACCTGCTTCGTTGGAGTTTGGAACTTGACCACTAACCCATTCTTACCCGACCTAAACCAAACCACTAAGCTTTCCATTAAACAAAATTATAAAATGATTAAACCTCTCATACACCAAACCCAATTTATATTCTCTGCCCCTTCCCCCCCCCATTCACGTGACCTAACTTTCCATCACCCTAAAAAGAACAAAAAAAGATTCTCCAGTACAATAGAACTAGTATATTATTTCATCTCTTTCCCATTTTCCCAACCTTCCAAATTCCAGCCGGCGCTGGCAACCATCGCCGCCATCCCATCTCTTTTCCCTATTTCTTCCCTTTATATTTCCTCTCTATTCGATTGCTTATCGATCGTCTTTTGTTTTTTGTTTTTGGTTTTGTCTCCCAAAAAAACCCTAAAATTAAAAACTCCACCGGCAAGCTCTGCGCTCTATCAACCATCTCATCTCGGACAGGGCTAACGCAATGTCAAACTGAAATTGCAAGTGAAGGACATGCCTCATGGCTTACTCAAGTTAACTACGAAGAACCTACTCAACCGCCAAGTTTTGTTTCTAAAGCACATGGGCTAGTTGAACGTAATGAATCAGGGGATGGAGATGATGAGGATGAGAATGCCAATGATATTGAGGAGGGAGTGGATCAAGATGTTCCTCTTTATTCAGCGTTCAAAGATAATGACGTGGATGTGTTCGATGACTCTGACTTGGAGGACCGAGTGGACGAGCAGCCGCCATTGACAACTACCACGTACTACACCTTCTATTCCCCCTACACGTGCTCGACGTAAACGCCAGAGTTGTCAAACACAAGCATCCTCAAGAAACTTAAGTAGGCTTGATCCAGAGGCTTCTGACCATGTTGGAATTGATTCCGAGCGGAGATTGATAGTGAGGATGAGTTTTTGTACCCTAGAGGATGTGTTCGTGATGGCGAAGAAGAAGAAGATGATTCTGCTACTGTTTTTCCAGAGTTCAGATTAAGAAACTGAATCTACAACATGATTGCACACCACAACAAGACTTGAGATTCGCCAATCCAAAATTCTTGGCCAATAAGTACCTTGGACGCTTTCGATCGGGTCGATCCTGCATGGTCGCTTGTCAATATTATGCACACGGTTAGAACAGATATAAAACTCAGCATCAACCGTGCGAATGAAAGCATATATGGAGAAGTAATTAAGCAGGTTGCAGCAGTAGAGTTGTTACATGGCGACCGAGGACAAAAAACAGTTCAGCAGAATTTTCGATTATAAGGCCCTTTAATTTGGAGATCACTACAAATCCGGGTTCGACTATTGTGGTTGAGCTGGACTGTACAACTTTTGATAGGATATACGTGTGTTTGGCGGCATTGAAGCAAGGTTTCATGGAAGGCTGCAGAAAATTAGTTGGACTTGATGGATGCTTCTTGCGAGGTGTGCCAGGGTGGCAACTTTTAATTAACTGCTACGTACGGGAATCGACCAAATGATTTTGCATATTCCCGGTTGCATGGGCTGTAGTACAAAAATGCCAAGAGACCTGGGAGTGGTTCCTTGAATTGGTTGCAAAAGATTTGGAAGTAGACAACTCTAGCAATTGGACGTTCATGTCAGATCGACAAAAGGTTTGGAAGACACTGACTTCAGGAATGGCAATGGGGCAGGTGCGGGGCGGGTTTCTTGGTACCCAGACCCGCCCCATGGCAGGTCGGGTAATTGATCACGGGTCGCAGGTCGGGGCAGGTCGACCCAATGGGTATGCAATTTATATTAAAAACATTAGAAATATTCGTTATTTTTATTATAAGACTAAGAAAACAAACAATATTATGATAATTGTAGTTAAATTATTGGAGAAATTGAGGTTTTCACTAATTTACAACTTTATTATAACTAAAATATGATGCAATAAAAGGAAAATCCTAAGTTATTTGACTAAAATTACATGTAATTTAGACAATAACGGGTCGAGAATGGGGCGGGTCAGGGCAGGTCGGGTCGATAAGACTACCCATGCCCGCCCCGCCCCGCCTACGGGGCGGGTCGGACCCGCCCCAAAACAGGTCAAACAGGTCGGGTAAAACGGGTCAGGTCGAAATTGCCATCCCCAGACTTGATTTGTTACACACTTTTTATTAGGGCTGGCGGACGGTTTTCCGGTTAGCGGATAACCGGTCGGTTTCAACCGAACCGGTCGATTTTCGGCTACCCGAAAAACCGATCCCAATGGCCTCGGTCGGTTGGCGGAGGGGGAATTCATGGGGCCGGTTAGCCGACTAACCAGAGTCGGAAACCGGCGGTTAACCGGCTAACCGACCCCCCTTCCCTAGACCCAAAAACGACGCCGCCCACCCTTACCCTAACCCCAAATCGACGACCCCTTCCCCCTTCACCATCAGTGAGACGCCGCCCACCCTTACCCTAACCCCAAATCGACGACCCCTTCCCCCTTCACCATCGTCGCGCAGCCCAGCCCTTCCCCTTCCTCTTCCCCCTTCACCATCGTCGACGTTCCACCTCCACCATCGTCGACGTTCCACCTCGTCGCTCCCCCCAACTGACCAACTCCTCCTTCGACCCCTTCCCCCTTCTCGCGCAGCGGCGTAGGCGACGCAGAGAACCCCGACTCCCCTCCACCAGCCACAAGAGTGCAAGACCACCTTCGACCCTCGTCGCCCCGCCGCCTCCCTCTCGATTCTCTCTCGATTCGTCGACCCTCCACCAGCAACATCCGGGCAACAACCCCGCCGCCTCCACCCTCTTCGATTCGCCGCCTCCACCATCGTCGGCGTTGACCCCCCACCAGCCAGGCACATGCAGCAACTCCGCCGCCTCCAACAGTCGCTGCCGACTCTCGCCGCCGCCTGTTTCTTCAGGGCTGCTCGTTGGTCGTCTCCCTCCCCTTTTTCGGCGAGCTCGTCGCCCTCCCAAGTCCCAACTCCAAGAAGAAGAAGATTCCCGCTGCTACGATGCAATTGCCAACAACCCAGCACTCCAGCAGCAACGGCGAGTTCCACCGCTGTTCTCATCGCCGTCAACGGAGAGGCCATCGTGCGACGGCGGCGGTGGAGATTTTAGTCGAAGAGGTATGGTGGAGTGGAGGAAGGAAGGAGAGAGGATGGGATAAGGAAGGAGTGGTGGAGATTTATTTGTTATTTTTTTTTTTTTGTGGAAAATGTACTTTTTTCGGTTGACCGGCTAACCGAGCCTAAAACCGGAATCGACCGGTCGGTTGGCCGGCTAACCGTGACCTCTCTTCGGTCGGTGATCGGCAGTTATAGAAGGTGGCTCGGTTTAACCGATAACCGGGTTTTCGGTTTTCGGTTAAACCGAAACCGACCGACTGCAACCCCTACTTTTTATGTTGTGGTTTGTTGTTATCTATACTTATTGTTATTTGATTCTTTTTATTCCATGTCTTTGTTGAATTATATATGGTTGAAATATCCAGGGGTTGATTAATGCAGTTGAAACAAGCTTCCCTAATGCCGAACACAGATTTTGTGTAAGGCATATATATGTATGTATGTGTTATAAACGCGCTGCTACGGATTGGGAAATCGCTGGAATCGACAAAGCAAGAATACGAAAGCGAGAATCGAAAACACGACACACGATTTACGTGGTTCACTAACACGATGTGTGTTAGCTACGTCCACGGGCGAGAGAGAGCCAATTTCACTATATCGAGGAGATTACAGATTACAGAGGAGAATGAGAAGTATTTATAGTACTTCTCCATGTGGGTCTAAACCTAATCCAATCTGACAAAGGAAACGGTTACAGACCAGGCCCAGAACCCGAAACCCATGTGGACCCCACTCGCTGACCGGGCAGTGAGACCCCCGATTACCAGTCGTAGCGGCTGATAGTCCGATTCAAGTCATATCAACAGTATGTTAACTTCAGTGGGAAATTTTCGAGATCCAAGCGTCTTAAGGAACTTCTCTGGGGGTGTGCGTGCGAGCTCAACCTATGAAGGGGAGTATAGGAGTTGGATGGAGTTGATTGAGAAGGATGGTGAGAACTATAAGGTTGGGGATCAAACGCCAGCCCAATGGTTGCTTGAGAGGCCTGCCAAACAATGGTGTAAGGCATTTTACAGAACTGAAGTCAAGTGTGAGATTGGTGTAAACAACATAAGCGAATGCTTTAATAGCTATATTTATGATGATGCGAGAGGTCTTCCAATTATCTCTATGCTTGAAGACATTCGATACAAGCTGATGAAACGCCAATGGAAGAAGAGATTAGCAATGGAGAAGTTTGTGGGTGACATTTGTCCAAAACCGTTGAAGAAGCTTAATATAAGTATCGAGAGTGGGCTATTTGGTGCACACCAACCTGCAATGGAAATATGGAATATGAAGTCCAAGCTCCAAGGGGGAAGTTTGTGGTCGATTTGAGGAAAATGACTTGTGCATGTGGGAGGTGGCAGCTCACAGGCATACCTTGTGTGCATGCATGGAATCAGTTGTATTAACCTGAACAAGGAGCAACCTGAGGCTTATGTCCACTCTTGTTACAAAAATGAAACATACATGAAAGCTTACAAATACTCAATCACTCCTCAAAATGACCACACTCAATGGATTAGGACCGGGATGGATCATGTTAGAGAGGGAGAAAGACAACTAAAAGACGTTTAGAAGCATGGGAGGTGGAGAGCTGAAACAAGAGAGGAACCTCATGCAAAGCTGTAAGGAAGTTAGCCACCATCAAATGTACTGAATGCGGAGCCGAAGGACATAACAAAAGGTTCCACAACAAGAAGCCAACTGGAAAAAAAGCTACACAGGTTGGTTTTTTTTATGTCTTTTTCAATTTTTAAATGATGGTTTGATGGTTCCTTTTGTGATCATGTTTGAACTGTTTATGTTTCTTTTATGACGTATATATATAGAAGAAAGTAAACAAAACAGTTCAAACCAATCCAACTCCTCCCATGACACCAGCTTCCAATATGGTGAGTTTAGTGTCCGTTTTTTGGTTGAGTTTATGACAAAGAATTACACATTCTAACCCTACCTTGTGTGTAGGGTTCTCCAAGAGCAGCTCCACCTACTGGTCCATCTAGAGAAGGGATGATCTTTATGCCAACTCCATCTGTTAATGAACCCAACATTGCAAGTAGCAGGAGGAATGGAGCAACTGGGTAGTTAATTGACTACTTAGTAGAAGGGCAACCATCACATAGATGGTTAGTTTGTGTAAGATGAGAAGACATGGTTATTTTGTAGCATGGCAGCCATCATAGAAATGATTTTTTTTTTGTATGGGAAAGCATTTCGCATCACTGTGTGGTCCATTGAACTGAGCCATTCATATTCCTACAAACTTGAAATTTGGTGGTTGAAGACAAAACAACAGATCTTTATTGTGCTTTCATTCAACCCTTGATGTTATTAGGATATGCATAGGATTACTTGGTGCCGATTCACTCTACCAAACTTTTGATGAGATTATGTCAATTCTCGGGGACCATTTCTTTACTCTTAACCAAAGTTTAGTGACCAATTCGTTACTCTAAACCACAGTATAGTGACCATTTCGTTACGTTCCATCAGAGTTCAGTGACCTTGGGTTTATGAGTTGTGTCTTAAAATTTTCAGTTGGAACTTAGGTTAAACCGATTAGAAATGGTTGGATAATAATGGGTTAACCGTTGGATTGCAAATTCCAACGAATCATGTAGAGTGACGTGGCTACCTTGTTGGCATGCTGATTGGACATCATTAGCGGAAAAATGGACGGAGTTAGCGAGGATGACCTTCTCGTCACTAACCGATAAATCTGAGTGACTAATTTGTTACATATGGAAGTTCAGTGACGAGTTTGTTACAATTAGCATAGTTGGGTGACCGTTTAAGTAATTACCCCTAGAAACCCAACCCAACACAAAATATGTAATTATCCTACACCATAAAAATATTTTATAACTAATTAAAAATTCAAAGGAATAAACCGAGGTGAAATGTATTAAAATTCACAAATGTTGTTTGAATTTTAATAAAATTTGATTTACTTCAGCTTATGTCTAATTTTTTTCACGATATTTGTTGAAATAAGCTTAAAAGGTTACAAATGAACGCATCCATAATATGTTGTTCTATTAAAATTGTACACAAGAAAAATAATTATGTGAATCATAGCTATATTAAATTTATGTCTAAACTTTAAGCCGAAGAATGCATTAGATTAGGCGGACCTTAAGAGAAAAACATGGCAAAATATCTTAATTTTCTCATAAGTATGGCTATATACGACATAAATAGTTTTTTGGATACGAACTCATACCAATAATTGGAACACAGGTTGGGTCGGGTTCTACGGGTTGTATAATCCAAAATCCAAACCCAACCCAAAAGAGGCGGGTTGTACAAAAGAAAATCCTCACCCAACCCCAAACCTTCGTTTTAGCGATAAATAAGGGTGTGTTGGGTCGGGTTGGACGGGTAGGTTGGTTTGCGGGTGTGTTTTTTCACCCCTACTGCTTGGCACTTCATGAGATTATACCATGCGGTACGGAAGTGTACCATAGTGATATGAACATAACATATTGTAGGATGGTTGAAGTACATGATAGTAGGAATATACAAACTGTCATTTATCACTTTCATCATTGTGTACCACTAGTTACCACTCCTATACCATGGTGGTACGGATTGGTACGTTATAGTCCTTCCCAAAAATTTGTGGATCCAATAGATCAAGATTTCGTTCCATCTGTGCAAAAAAATTCAGAATTCAAGTTAAAAAAGAAGGTGGTACCGGGTGGTACGATTTTTTTTTTTTTTTTGAAAATGGATCTCATTTTGTAGATCACAACGAATTCATTCCATCTGTGCAAAAAAGTTTGAAATTCAAGTTAGAGCGGAGAAGATAAGAGTCGATTAAAAAAACTAGAGAAAATAAAAAGTCATTAAATCCCACCACTTAGATCTGAATCTTCTAGACTCACTCAAATCAAATGGTCTATATTTAGTTAAGAAAGAGTGCATAACCAAGAGTTATTTACTCAATCCTGGACCCTAGCTGGCCTCACCCATTTTTTTTTATGGAAACCAAGCTCAAGTTAGAGTGGTTGGTGATCATGATCGGCCGTAAGTTTTTCAATTTTAAAGCACAAGTTTGACTACACTTATATGTAAAAAGTGTGGTTCTACACAAAAGCATTTTAATAACCTGAATACGTAAAAATATAAGGGTAAATATAATATATTAGCCAGAACTATTAAAGAGTGCAAAAATAATAGCCACAACCTGTGACGGATCCAGAAATTTTGTCAAGGGTATTCACAAAAATAAATATTTAATTAAAAATTAAATTAAAAAAGTTTAATTCATAAAGTACACTGATTCATCATTTCTCATAGCATATCATGACGTGCTTTCATGTTCTAAAAGGAAAAGAAGAATTAAATAAACCACATTGTGAGTTTTCATTCCTCGAGGAGAAGAAGAATTAAGTACACCGTAATAGACTTGAACTCGACAAACTTAATTAGGAATTAATTTGGGTTTTTTATATATTTATTTATGTTCACAAAACAACAAATGGTTGTTGGCATTACAGAAATCCTAGTTAGTTGTAAGGGTTGTCAAAATGTGAAGGGTTCAAATTCTACTAATAAGCATATATATTTTACCGTATTGATTTGCTACAATTTTTTAATCAAGGGTTGATAAATGACTACCCTAGTGCAAGAGTAGTTCCACCCCTGGTTACAATTATCGAAATACAAATTATTAGTCATAATTATTAATGCGGGTCAAGATATGGCTAACAGCCAGTTAATACTAACGGTTTGTTGGACGGATTTACAAGTAAGCCGACACAACGCTAGCTCGATTATAATGAGTTTTCTAATTTTCTTTGTGATTTTAAAAGCTAAAAAAATGGAATAGAGAACCCTAGCTACCAATTGACTCTCCCAGCTAGGGATGACAACAAAACCCGAACCCACGGGTACCCTACCCGACCCAACCCGCGTTGACGGGTTTCGAGCCGGGTTTGGGTTTAAACCAGTACACTATTCATCGGGTTGGGTTTGAGCTTAGGGGTACCCGACCCATGGATACCCGCCCACACTTATTTCGTCGCCATACTATCCCCAAACCCTACCCTAATTCTAATTTCCCTCAATCTAACTCTCACTACACTTATTTCGTGTGCTTTTATTTAGTGTAATTGTGATTTGTTTGAATTTTCTAGAGTGGTGTTTTATGTATGGATAATTTATGTGGGAAAATCGATGTTTGAATTTTATTTTGATAGAAACTTGTTATTGTAAATTTTTCACCACAAAACCCCATGGGTACCCATGAACCCGCGGTTACCCAGCGGGTTGGATTGGATTTGAGTTTACCAAACTCAATGGATTTTACCCCGGGTTTTTTAGGGATAAACCCATGATTTAGCAAAACCCGAGCCAACCCGACTCATTGCCATCCCTACTTCTAACCCAGAGAAATTCCTTCGCCGCTGATCTCCTGAAATCATCTCCTCGACCAATTGATTCGTCCAACCTCTCATCACATTGTCGTCCCATCATCGCTGTCAAAGCCAATGGAGTGCCAGCACAAGGGCTGAAGTCGAGGGTTTCGGATGGGTCTTGCGAAGAGGAGGATTCGGCGAACAACATCCACGATGCTCCCAGCAGCCGCTCCTTCCGTTGGTTGCGGTAATTTGGGAGGGTCCGACCTTGCGTCTAGTCGTGGGGAAAAAAGTGGTACAGAGGCTGAGGTGAGGGAGGAGTTATCGACGATGGAACCCATGTGTTGAGGATATTAATTACTTAGTCAAAAAATAATTAATTCTTTGTCCTCCAAGTCCCTTGTTTCCTTGTCCTGGTAAAAGAAGGAAACTTGGTTGTCATTAGAGTTTTAACCCCTAGTATATCTATATATAAGACTTAGCTACGAACCTGTCGTAAGCAAGCCGTCACAATGTACTCCTTAAAGAATAAAACGTCAGCTGTGAGTAGGGCTGGAAGTTTGGTACCGGTATTTGGGATATACCGAATACCATACCGAATTTGTCTATATTTGGTATTACCGAATACACGTATTATTCATGGGATTGGGATTGGGATTGAATTTCAATTGTTATTCGGTATTAGGGATTACGGGATTGGGATCGGTATATACCGAAATACCGATCAATACCGAAATATAAGCTAGTGTGTATTTTATCCTCTCAACAAGACTCTCTCATTCACTACTACGCGACTCTCAACCACCAAAAGTGTCATTTAATTATACATAGATCATTACATCACTATTTCACACTAGTATTAGTCATCTCTCAACCTCAAATTCGTCAAATTAAAGATTACCAATTACAAGAACTTGAGATGTTAGCTCTAGGCAACTCAAGATTATTTGCTTAGTCTATTTGCCCTAAATTAAACAATAAAATCTAATTTATATATTTAATTATTAATTGCAAAGGTAATTAATCATGTATTCGATAATACCGATTGGGATACCGAGGTACCGATTTCCACCCCTAGCTCTGAGCTCTTTCGAGCTTACCGTGGATTAGTCATGTTCACGTCAAACAGAGATACCAAGTAAAATTCTTGTATTTCGTGTTATTTTCAATTCCACGTTATCAAATTCTTCGTCATGGAGTGGCGGATCTGGACGAAGTTCTCCAACGACTGTTGGATCTAGCGTGGGGAAGGAAATTTGAAGAGTTCTTCTTTTCGCTGGGACCCTCGACCTTCTTGGTCTTCTTCTTCTATTCTATGTGAATTGTGGTCAAGCGGAGATGCTCGACAGAACTACTGGTGAAAAGGGGGAATTTTTGGGAAAGGCGAAAATTATTGGGGAAAGGGAGATTATTGGGGAAGGAAGGATCGTTTGCAGAAGATGAGATAATTGGGGAAGGGGGAATTCTTTATTTTAAATAAGTAATTAATAAATAAGTTGTCTAGATTGATCGGGGTGATGTGGCATTTTTTTTGTTAACCGTCATGTCAGAATATCTTTTCTACGTCAGTGTAACATTTGTCAACTCACGATCATTTAACAGAAGTGCTAACGGAGACTTAACGATTGACTACTATTTTGTATTTCGATAATTGTGGCTATTATTTTGTACTCATAAATAGTTCTGGCTAATATATTATATTTACCTAAAATATAAACTTGTAAAATTTATAGCACGATTTTGATTACTAACCTTTTTTATAACCCACCACGTCCTACATACTACCTAATCTATACGTGACAAATTTTAAAACTTCAACAACTTCCGACCAAAAAGAGAGAGAAAAAGGGTTAATACCTTAGTTTGACCAAACTATAAACAAACTTTCTATTTTGGCCCGTGGTATCGGAAATTGCTATTCTGGCCTGAACTATGTAGCATACTTCCTTATTTGACCCGTAGGCGGGTTTGCCAGTCAAATTTCAACGGTCAACTGAGTTGACCATTAGTCAAAGTCTACCTCACTTGCCACGTCAGCTACAGAGAATAATTTTTTTTTTTTGAATTTACGTATCTGCACAATAAATAAAAGCCAAATGAGAAAATTTGAAGCTCCATTTCAAATTTCCTGCATCCAGAGTGAAAGTAGGAAGGACATTTTGGTCTTTACAATTACTTTTTTTTATTCATTAAAAAGACACTTACTAGGATTCGAACCATGACCACTTTAAAGAAAAGCAAAAATTATAACCAATCACACTAAGTACATTTGTTGTATTTTTTTAAATTAAAAACATATAATCGCAGAGAGAAAAAAACCTTCACCCATTTCAAATTCCCTGCTCCAGGAGTGTTTGTAGGAAGGGTAGAATAGGGAGTGCCAATTTTTTTCTTTATCCTCTGTGGAACGGCCCAACTTACCGTACACATGCGGATTTAAACGGGTCCAGGAGTGTCACTTTTTTCTTTAAGTTCTTTTATTTCTCCGTGGTGGTAAAATATATATGAAAAGGCAAAAACAATACTATTTTTTTATGTAATAAGGTAGATGTAGTGGTTGTTCTTGAAACTAGAATAAAGGCAGAAAAAGCAAAAGAGGCTGTGGAAGAAGTATTTGCTGGATGGGAGCGATGTATTGACTGTGTTGACTCAAATTTGGGTATAGTTTGGTTATTCTGGGCTCCAGAGATAAGGGTTCAGGTTCTAAAACCGGGCAGGAATTATGTTCATTGCTTGGTGGAGGATATCAATAAGGGCAGTTTCTTTCTAACTGCTGTCTACGCTTCAAATGATGAAGCTGAACGTCTAGCAACATACAAGGAGATATCTAAACTCAAGGTTATTGGTTATCCCTGGATTATAGGAGGGGATTTTAACACAGTGCGTGCTCCGGAGGAGACATCGAATCAAAGGAGTGTTACAACAAGTATGAATGATTTCAATAATTGGATTGGGGATATGGAGGTGATGGACTATAGGTCGACTGGCCTCAGTTTACATGGACCAACAGACAGGTTAACAATCCTATTGCTAGAAAACTGGATAGGGCTTTGGTTAATTTGGATTGGATTGAGATGTTTAAAAATTGTGTTATTGAAGTGATTCCAGCTAACTTCTCGGATCATTGTGGGGTACAGGTAAGTACAACTGCCCCTATCAAATCATTACCTAAACCATTCAAGTACTTTGAGTTTTGGGCTAATCATCTGCGATTTTTGGATATTGTTGAGACTGCTTGGAAGGTTGAGATTACAGGGAATCCATTGCAGATTATTCAAGGAAAATTGCGTGCAGTTAAGCAGGCTTTAAAAAGTTCAACAAAGAGGTGTATGGGAATCTTCAGGATTAAGTAAGGGAGGCAGCAGATGCATTACAGAGTGCTAATATGAAGGCTTTTTCCAATCCCACAGCAGAGCACTTTGAATCTGTTACTCAGGCTAAGGATAATTATGAGAAAATTTCTAAGGCCTATGAGTGCTTTTGTTGGCAGAAATCGAGAGTGTCCTGGTTATCAGTGGGGGACAAGTGTTCTAATTTCTTTTATCAGGCAGTAAAGATTCGTAATTCGAAGAGGGCAATTAGGAAACTGGTGAAGGATTCAGGGGAGGAACTTTACCAAACTGACCAGATTGTTGCAGAAGTGATAGGCTACTATAAGAGGCTATTGGGAGAAGAAAATTTGGAGATCAAGCCTAGTCAGGAAGAGGTAATGAAGTTGGTACAAAAGCAGATCCCCCAAGCTGCATGTGAAGACTTGATTCAAACAGTCACAACAGAGGAAATTAGGAGAATTGTATTTAGTATGGATTCCCAAAAGGCTCCAGGCCTTGATGGCTTCTCTGCGGGCTTTTTCAAGAGGACATGGGACATTATTGGTGATGATCTGATCAAGGGAATACAATTCTTCTTCACTTCAGGTACACTTCCTAGTGGTGTCAACTCCACTGCTGTCTCTTTATTGCCCAAAGTGTCTAATGCTGATACCCTTAAGAATTTTCGGCCTATTTCGTGCATAAATCTTCTTTACAAGATAATAGCTAAGATTCTAGCAAACAGAATCAGAGGGATAATGCCATTGATTATCAGTAATTCCCAATCTGCGTTTATTCAAGGGAGGAGTATCATGGATAATATAGTGCTTGCTCAAGAGTTAGTGTGTGGTTACAATAGGAAGTGTTTATCTTCTCACTGTGCTATAAAAATAGACATAATGAAAGCGTTCGATTCTGTAAACTGGAGGTATCTCTTCTTCATGATGACTGCTATGGGATTCCCTGGGAAGTTTATGGTGTGGATTAGGAGCTGTTTGCAAACTGCTCACTATAGCATTAATGTCAATGGTAGTCTTTGTGGATTTTTTCGAGCTAAGAAGGGTGTTCGTCAGGGTGACCCACTGTCACCATATCTGTTCACGATAGCCATGGAAGGGCTTTCTACGATGCTGAAGGAGGCTAGCCAGTCAGGGGCCCTGCCTTTTCACCCTCACTGTAAGAGGGTTCCTCTTAACCATTTGTGTTTCGCAGATGATCTGCTTATTTTCACCAAAGGATATGCTCAGGCTATTCTGCAGGTCAAAGCTGTTCTTCAGCATTTCTATCATATCTCTGGCCTTAACTGTATCCAGCCAAATGTGAAGTGTACTTTGGGGGAGAATCAGTGTTATATAAGAGTAATGCTCTTGCACTATCTGGATTTCAGGAAGGGAGCTTGCCTGTCAGGTATCTAGGGTTGCCTTTACTGGCTGGTAAGCTTTCGTCTAGTGAGATTGATATACTTGTGGAGAAACTAACCAAGCGCATCAGATCATGGCGTGCTAGGAGACTTACTTATGCAAGGCGGCTTCAATTACTGAATTCTGTACTTCTTGGCATAGTTCAGTATTGGATGCAGCTATTTATCTTACCAAAGCAAGCTCTCAAAAAGATTCAGAAAATCTGTTATCAGTTTTTATGGCATGGTATAGATGAAGGTAGAGCAAAGGTAGCCTGGGAGTATGTGGCTCTGCCCAAACGAGAAGGGGGGCTTGGAGTGAGGGATCTAGGTGCTTGGAACAAAGCGTGCTCAGCCCGGTTGCTCTGGCTTTTCTTAATGAATTCAGGGACATTATGGGTAGCATGGATGAATGCTTACAGGTGTAGACAGCAGGATCTTTGGTCTTTTCGCGTGCAATACAGTAGCTCATGGGCTTGGAGGAAACTCTTAAAGCTGAGAGATGTGATCTCCCCTTGGATGGTTAAGCAGAATGACACTATTTTCTGGGATTCAAAGGAGATGACAGAATATTCAGTGCGAAGAGTCTGGGAAACTTTGAGAAATAGAGCTCCTACTGTTTCATGGTATAACCTAGTGTGGGGAAAGTACTGTCCTCCTCGGTTCAGCTTAATTGTCTGGCTTATCATTCGAAATGCCATTGTCATAAGAGATAAGCTGCTGAAGTGGGGGAACCTCAGGGATGCTTCTTGTCCTCTCTGTGGTCAGGCAGTTGAGAGCAGGGATCATCTCTTTGTTCATTGTGTGTTTGCTCGTAGTCTTGCTGCTTCTCTAAACTGTCAACACCTACTCCATGGTGATTGGGAAGCCATGATGGCTTCAATGACCAGGGTTGGTGAATGGAACGCTCTGGTTTGGTGTATGCTGGTAATGTCGGTTTGGAAAGAGCGTTGTGGAGTAGTTCATGGCTCTCCTGGTCATTCCCCAGTACAGGTTGCAGACTTGGTAAAAATGGACTTGCTATTTCTATCTAGTGGGAACAGAGAGATTAGAGATTCATTGGTCAGGCTGGGTTACCTATAGTCTTTTTGTCTTAAGTAGGTGCTATAGTATACATACTTAGAGCACGAAGTAGTAGAGATAGTTTGTTTTTCACGCGGGATTGTAAATCTCGACTTGTTGTATCGGTTTTCTTGGAATAAAAGCAATTGATTCAACGAGAAAAAAAAATACTATTTTTATTGCTAAAAAGAAGAAAAAAAATTACAATAAACTAATGCATTGATTCTAATGGGCTAACCGCTAATCATAAAATAAAAGAGTTGAATGGGCCTGACCTTCACGGGATTTGCTCATCAAGTAAAACAAATGAACATCATGGGTTTGTCATTCTAAAACAAGCTATTTTCTCTAGCATAATATATATTATGCTATTATTTTATATCTTAGTGGCTAAAATATAATTATTTGATATCATAATGATTAAATTATAGTGTATATTATAGGGAATCGTTTGGTATTTGTTAGTAAAAAACTAAAAAGAAAGATCTATTTGGTTATTTTTAACATTAAAACGATTCTAAACATTTTTCAGTTTTCTTTTGAAATTCTATAGTTTTATTCCCGAATCAGTGATGTGCAAATTGCGAATTGCAGTCATCTCTTTTCTTTCATTATTTTTTTATTTTCAAATAGAAAGTTTAAAAGTAAAAAATAATTAGAGTTTGGCATGGGTCGGTCAAACAAGCTGAATTTCAAGTTTTGGCCCATTTTGATCAAGCTTAATTTATAATCACATGGTTCCCTTATGCCCGATAAAAATTTCAATCCAAACCAGTTTGGCAGGTGAGTCCGTGTTTATTACCATTTTCTAGGGATACAGGAACAGTGGTTCCTATCCCAAATCGTGTTTTTCATTCTTGATTTCTTTAGATTTTATCATGGCTTGGCAAAAAACCAGAAAGCACAATGATAACAATATGAAAGTTTTATAAAGCAAATTAATCGGGCCGAGTAAAAGCTAGCAACGATTGTGAGATGCTCATTTGACGAAAACCGGCGGGATAGGCGATTTTTTATTCGATTTTCTGGAATTCGGTTTCTATAAAACTTACTCCACCTCATCATATTACCAGAAACAATATTGTTTCACAAGGTAACATGTACTTGATTTTGGTTCATAAGGCTGATTTTTGATTCGTTGCATCATTCATGTCTCTTTCCTACTAAAATTTACTATTTTTATAACGTGTTTCCCACAAAAAAACTATACAACAATATGCTATACACCCCATTACAATATCAAATTTAATACCTCACCTTCCTCCGGCCAAATGGCCGGGGCCCACGCTAGTTTTGTTTACATTCTAATAATAAAAATAATAAACAAAAAAATTAATTAAAAGAGCTCCCCATTTTTCGATTTCGATTTCTTCTACTCCGAAATCGCCTGCTTCAAACCCCTGCTGCTCCTGCGCCGACTCCCATGCTACCGTCGCCTCGGGGACTGGATCGTTTCCCGCCGCCACCGCCATCGTCGACCAGAGAGCTTCCTCCAGCTGCGCCATCTCGTCACTCAACAATGACTGTAACCCAAGTGCATTCATGATGCTCTCCTGAGTCTGCCCTTCTCCGTCGTCGATTCCCGCCGGCTTCAAAAACCTGTCTTCTCGGAAAAGGTCGAAGAACTCGTACGACCCCCCTGCTGCAGTTGGAGGGAACATAGTCCCATCCTGCTCGACGCTCATTATCATAACGCCGCTCTTCGGAGTGGATGAAACAACCATTTCCAGCTTCGCGAACTCCGAACCCGCGCATAGCCACGCCCCTCCGCCGAACGACATGAAGTAGGTTTTGCTGTTGTTCGTCGCCGCGGCGCTTGGCGATCCTCGGCCGTCGTTGTTGTTCTGTTTCACCACGATAAAAGAGCTCCCCACTTTTTCGTTTATTATTTATATTATTAGAAAGTAAACAAATACAGAAATTCAATTTTTTTTATTCCCTGATAGTTGACGTGACAAGTGAGGTGGACTTTGACTAACGGTCAAACCCGCCTCTGGGCTAAATAAAGAAGTCTACTACATAGTTCAGGCCAAAATAGCAATTTTCGATACCACGGACCAAAGCAGAAAATTTGTCTATAGTTCGGGCCAAACTAAGGTATTAACAAAAAAAAATCAACAACCAAAGGTAGGAGTGTATATGGGTCGGGTGGTTCGGGTTTGGTCATTTTAATCACCCGACACATATACTACGGTTTTGAAAATGTTAAATCTAACTCAATCCAAAAAACTAAAATCCTACGGTTTGTTTATAGTTGAGTTGGGTCGGGTTGGAGATACGTTTATTTAATATTCAACCAACACAGAAAAAGGAAACTATTATACACTACGAAATATTATGCAACTGATTAAGATTTTAAACAAATAAATCGATACAAAAAGTTTCAATATACATAAATATTGTTTCGATTTTATTGTAATGCAATTTAATTCAACATATGTCTAGTTTTCATAAATATTTGTTGAAGTAAGCTAAAATAGTTATAAGCTAACACATTCATAATATGTTGTTCTTCTAAAATTGTACACACAAGAAAAAAGATTACGTGAATCAAATTTCTATTAAATCTACGTATAAATATTAAGTTGAAGAATGTATTAGACTAGAGAAACCACAAGAGAAAATATGATAAGATAGCTTAATTTTCTCACAAATGTGTTTATTTATGACACAAATATGTGTTGTATACGAACACTTATGACAATAGTTCAACAGGGGTTGAGTCGGGTTCGACAGGTCATTACCCAAAATTCGGACCCAACCTAACAGAGGCGGGTTGTACAAAAGAAAACTCTCACCCAATCTTAAACTTTAATTTTGATGATAAATACGGGTGGCTTTGATCGGGTTGGACGAATGGATTGATTTGCGGGTTGTTTTGTTCACCCTAACCATAGGCAAGGCAAGGGACACTGTAAATACAATGATCTGTATTCTCCTGCGCCCGCCAGTAAGGGCAGGTGGAGTCGTGGCCGTGGTGTGGACCACAAGTTTTACTATGGACAGAATTTTACTACTAACCCAGAAAAAAATGTTACGGGACAAATTGGATTGGAGCCGAAAAACCCCGCCATTCAATTAAGGAAAAGTTTCTTTTGGCACGTTAGGTGGCTGGAACACCTAATGTAAACTATTAAATTTTTGTATATGAGAGATGATAAAGTGAGATGAGAAAGTGAGATGAGAAAATGAATGATGAGTTATTGACTCTAAAAGATAAATTGAAAAATTCACTTTTAGAAACACCCAATACAATATTAATTCAATAAATATCATCCCAAATTCAGAAATCCTCATTATAGGCACAAAATTAATAAAATGACTACCAGAAATATTTCAATAAAACTAGAAATTGGGGAAATAATGAACGAATATCAAGAAAAAATAATAAATATACTAGAAAACAATAATAAACAACTAAGATCAATACTAGAATATCAATGTAATAAAAAACAAATAGATATATATTCAGATTTAGAACTGGTTAATGATACAATTACTAAGATTATAGTAGATATAAAACAAAGAGAAATGGCAATAGAAAAATCAACTTCAAATTCTATGAAAATAGTATTACTGGAAGAGGATCTTAAGGAAATCATTATCAAACTTCAAGAAATAATAATTAAATTAGACAATAAAAGGTGCATTACAATTGGATATGGAAAAACATCTTAATGAACATAAATCAGGTAAATCAAGTTCATTAACTATCACAGCACCCTACAAACTTCTATGACTAATATTGAAGAACAAATCAATAAATTAAATGATTTACTAGCCCCAATTACTATCGAATCGGAACCAGAGACAAAAGAAAATATCGAAAATGATAAAATAGTCAATGACTATATGAGCGACGAAAACCCCTATTAAAATTACACAAATACAAATTATACAAAACTGAAACTGAGGATCAACCTGAAACATCACGAAAACGTGATTTCAATAATTATAAAGATGGTCAACTATTTTTTTATGAATACTTATATAAAAATTCGTATACATCACGAAAACATGATTTCAATAATTATAAAGATGGTCAACTATTTTTTTATGAATACTTATATAAAAATTCGTATGCATCTCGCAAAGGGAGGGGGGGGGGACGGTTGGATCCGGTCCTTAAGTCTCATTGTTTAAGGAGGTTCTTAAACCATTATTATTGGGTAATACTAGATTAGGTAGTTAATAGGGGTTAGTACGTAGTTAATAGTTAGTTGGAATATGTAAGATCTTATGAAAATATAATTAATATTACTCATTAATGATTCTCTTTATCTCTCCCCCTTGATCTTTTCCATAACCCTCTCTCTCCACTACAATTAATAGGGAATTCGAAATTAATTTAATTAAATATTATTATTTAATATTTAATAAATTCGAACTTCATATTTTTATTTTTTAAAATGAAAATTGAAAATTAAAAATATATGCTCTCTCCCACTTCGTGGCAACTTGTAATACAGTATTAACATTTTGCATAACATTATTAACATTTATGAAATGAATCGTTATTATTATACCTCATCATTATTAACGACTTCAATATACTTATTAATTCCTTACAATTACATTACTAACAATTTTGGATCAATTGTTACTGTTTTATAGTTTCGTCATCAACGCCTATGAATTAATCATTAAAGTTATGTAACATGGTCATTAACAGTTTGAATAACAATATAATTGATTTACAACATCTTTAGTACTAATGATTCACATTTTCACATCATGTTTATTACTATCTAGTCATGGTCTCTTCCAATGATTTCTAATGACATTATTAACGTTATTTGATCAATTAATACTGCTTTACATTATCATTCTCAATGATCATAAAGCACAATACTGATTTTAAACATCTTGGGTACTTGTCCAAAAAAATATTGGGTTATAGGTATAATATGCCCCTCTATTTTGCATTTTTCACAAACATGCCCTTCTACTATAAATCACTTCAAATCTACCCTTGTACTATTAAACACAACCCAAACATGCCCTTTCGTTTGTTTCTCCATCCTATTACCGTTATAATAGGTCCAACCAGATTCTGGTCAATACGATATCATGAACTGAGCGGGTAAAAGAGAACCACACAGCCCTTTCCCTCCAGCCCTAACATCATCGTTCTAATAATTGAAAATTAGTACTGGTTTGATCCTTCTTTCTAATTTTTGCAAATCGGGATCATATACGTTGGCTTATTACCAGCTTCAAATTGCTACTTACATGTATAATTAAAAATTAGAGATTTCACTTTTTTTTTGTAGGGATTTTGTTGTTGGCGAAATTGAGTTCTTTCTTTATATATCTTGTTATCGAGAGGGTATAGGATTTAATGGCAAAATTAGAGTTTAGGAATAGAGGAATCAAAGATCAAAGACAGTAGAGATCTTGGGCCAGATGGATTGCTGAAACAGAGTGGCGGCGAACCAGAGGTTTCACAGTGGAAGAGTCTCGGGTGCAGTCGCCAATGAATCTAGGCCAAAGCATATGGCGGCGCAATAGATCCAGGAGGGCAACGAAAGAGTGGACCTGATCGGGGAGGGTCCCCAGAGATTGACGACGGCGATGCGCTGGTGGCGGCGTTAGTGGAAAACAAATGGTTGGATTCGGTAGAGGGTTGTTGTCGCCGGAGGGGAGGAAATCGTTGACGGGGTTGGAGGTAGAAGCCACCATCGGTTTGAAGACGACATGGTGGAGGTGGTGCCTGACAATCAAATGTAAGAGAATTGAGGTGGCGGAGACGATGGAAGAGGCATTAGGGTATCGGGTTTGCTGGAGGGAATGAATGAATCGACGAGATGTGAATGAAGATTTAACCCTCTCTCATTGATATATCGGGTTGACCATAATTCGGTTAGACTGAACTCACGGTTTTGGACGGAGAAACAAACGGAAGGGCATGTTTGGGATGTGTTTAATAGTAGAAGGGTAGATTTGAAGTGATTTATAGTAGAAGGGCATGTTTGAGAAAAATGCAAAATAAAGGGGGCATATTATACCTAGAACCCAAAAATATTAGTTCAAGCAAACCAACATTCACGTCTCAACACCAAACTTCTAATAACAATACAATAAATCATTGATCACGAAAAGTATTTCGTTGAAAAAAAATACAAAACATCAATGTAAAAATGTCCGACTTCAATATTATAAATGACATCAAACTTTTAATAAAGATATTAAAAAACATTAATATCGAATGATCAAGTCACTGATAAGGAAATAGATTTTTGTAATAAAAATATTAATAATATTCAGATGCAATGTTTAATGTCAAATAGCACTAAAAATGCATTAATAAGTAACATGTGTTTAATGGATAATGCATCCAAAAACTTTGATAATGATAGCAACTAATGATTGTTAAGTACCTTATTAGATATTATTAATATCTTATTTTTCAAACATTGATAATGCTTATACACACCTATTAATAATGACACCAACTACGTTACTAACTTAGACTGAAAGATTAATAACCATAGTTATATCATTAAACGTAAATTCACTTTTGCTAATGACATTTGACAATAGGAAGGCTTTAAGATTCTCCTTAAGAAATGAGGTTTAAGGCCTTGAACTCAAGTCGGTGGGGAATGAGGTAAAATACCTCAATCTTACATACCAAAATATTCCACCACTAGTTTTAACAGTTATGATATTTTAGATCTTGACTGTTGCATCAATCCATTAAAAGAATTAGAAGACTAGAAAAATCGAGCAGGATTATTAATACAAACTAATGAAGATCTAAAGAAATGGCAACCTAGCGAAATGTTTAATTTCTTAATATATAAACAACTGGAGCAGTTTATCATTATCTCAACAACATGGATATTCCAGCTAAGACACTATTATATGGAACAACTGATGCTACAAATACCTTTGAAATTTTTTAAAATTCAATAACTTATGAATTCTTTAATGAATCTGGTATTTCTCGAGGATACCAGATACATTAGGAGGAGAATATTAGTTTTACAAGAATAACATAAAAGAGCTTGTAATGAGGAAAAATTAAAGAAATAAGCTAACATTAAACTCTGTTGTGAATAAATAATGGATAGAGTTGGAAAATATGGGTGTAGTAACGATCATAAGATTATTAAAACTCGTAAAAAATATAAAAATTATAAAAAATGAAGAAAAACACCTTATAAAGAATATAGAAAAAATAGGTTTAGAAAACCAAATAAATATTTCAGAAATCGAAAACAGTTTAAACAATAAACAAAACAACAAGAATACTGTCCTAAAGGAAAGACAAATTGTAGATGTTGGTTATGTGATGAAGAAGGACATTACGCAAATAAATGTCCTAAAAAAATTCTAATACTAGAAATCAAGAAGTCCTTAGATTGGCAGACGACTGTGGTTTTGAACCAATCGAAGAAACAGATTTTGAACTTTCTGATGTAGAAATTATTGAATATATTTCAGACTCAGAGACTTCTTCAAATGAGTCAGAAGAAGGTACTAACTAAAGGAAATCCTAATGCAACATTTATTAAAATTAAAATAGAAAAGAAAAACTTTTTAGCATACATTAATACAGGAGCAACTCTATGTTTTGCCAAAAAATCAACCATAAAAAAATGGGATAAACTTGAAAAACCTCTAAAAATTGTAGTAGTAGAATCTATTCATGAAATATATTATGTAAAACAATATGTACCGATAATCATTGAAAAACATTTCTTTACAGCCTAAACAATCTATCAACATGACTCCGAATTAGATATAATAATAGGAAATAACTTTCTAAAATTATATCAACCGTTCATCCAAAGGATTAAAACAATTAGCCTCATATGTCCTAAAACAATAAACCAAGAATCTAAGATAATCACAACTAGAATAATCACTAAAAACGAAGTATTAAAAATTGTACTTCAAAACCTCAAAAATAGACTAGAATATGTATAAATTACCTATGGCATTATAGAGGATACGTTAGACCAGGTGTGTAGTGAACATCCTTTAGATAAAGATAAAAATAACAATAAGAAAATTATTGAAATTAAACTAAAAGATCCTAAAACGGAAGTTAATATTCCAAATAAAATTCAATATACTCAACGATTTGTGGAAGAATTCCAAAAGGAATGTTCAGAATTAGTTGAAAAGGGTACGAGAAAGCAAAAGCCCTCATAGTGCACCAGCCTTCTATGTAGAAAATAATAACGAAATCAAAAGAGGAAAAAGAAGAATGATAATAAACTATAAAAAAAACTAAACGAACAAACAATAGAAGATAACTATAAATTACCCCGGAAAGACTATATACTAGAAAGATTAAAAGGTCAGACGTGATTTAGTAGTTTAGATGCTAAATCAGGATATTGACAACTTCGTCTACATGAGAATACCAAACCTTTTACAGCTTTTTCATGTCCACCACAAAACATTACGAATGGAATGTTCTTCCATTTGGAATGAAACAAGTATCAGCTATTTACCAACGTTTTATGGACGGTTTTCAATCGTTCTGTTTAGCATACATTGATTACATCATCATTTTCACTAACCAATAAGAGGAAGATCATTGTGAAAATTTTTTGATAGTTTTACAAAGAATAAAGGAAAAGGTCTAATTATTTCTAAGAAAAAATCGAAACTTCTTCAAAGGGAAATTGAATATCTTGGTATGATGATTAATAATTTCGGCGAAATTGAGTTGTCACCAAACACCAAAAAAAAAAAATGATAAATTCCCAACCCAACTTGAGAATAGAAAACAAATTCAACGTTTTCTTGGATGTTTAAATTATATTAGTGACCAAGGATTTTTAAAAGATTTAGCAAAAGAAAGAAAACATTTACAGGAAAAAAATTTCCTGGCAAAATCCCTTGGTCATGGAATGATCAAGATACAAAAATAGTTTTATCGATGAAGGAAAAATGTCACCATTTACCAAAATTATATAACCCTTGTGAAAACGATTTTCTAATAATTCAAACGGATGCCTCTAAGGATACTTGGGTTGGATGCATGTTAGCAATATAAAATGGCAAAGAATTATTACAAATGGACAATTTTGGTAATATCAAAATTGAAAATAATGAGGCTACTGCCTCTTGCCAAAAGCCTAAAGATTATCAGTCTACGGACAATATTATTGGACCTTCGGATTCTCAATTATTAGTTCCTTTCAACAGTGATAAATATATTAAGAAATTATGTAAATATATTTCTGGCACATTTACCGCCACTGAACAGAACTATCAGATCCATGAATTAGAGACACTAGCTTGTCTCCGAACATTGAAAAAGTGGAATCTTGAATTATTATCCACGAGGTTTGAACTTCAAACCGATTCTAAATATGTAACAGGTTTTTGAAGGTACAAGCTACAAGCAGATTTCAACAAAGGGAGATTAATCAGGTGGTAGCAACAACTCCATTATTACAATCCTTATCTGAAGTATATCAAGTCCAGCAACAATCCATTCACCGACACACTAACTCGAGAATGGAAGGATTAATAAAGACCCTCATTAATCAGCTAAAGCAAAAATAGGAAAACAGTACAACATTGGAACACCAACTTCTCCTTTGCAGGGAGAGGAAGAAGCAATAATTCAATCAATCAATGTTATTCAGCAACAGTTAAAGGTCAACTACATCGACGTCAATATTCTATCAATTAGCTCTGCTAATGGACAGTCATCAACACCCACCACAGAACTTGCCGAAAAAGAAAAGTCGGCATCAACACAATCATCTACTACTACCATCAATAATACACAAAAGACGACACAATGAGCAGAAATCTTTGAACAAGAAGAAAATGAAGGAAGAGATTCCCACTATGAAGACGACGACAGAAAAGGCAGCAAGTGGTATGTCATATTCAATGGACCATATCGAGGAGTATATCACAACTGGGCCATCGCTAGTCAGCACATAAATGACAAACCAGTCCAACATCAATCATTTAAAAATAAAAGAAGCAGCCGAAGAAGCATTTAGACAGTCATACAAGGTGATGGCATTGAAAGAACCAATCAAGAATCAAGAGCAACAATCGCAGAAACTTATCATGAAGATACCTAGTATCAAAAGCATCCCAGCCACCAAAGAAAAAGAATAACAATTAAAACCAGTCTTTCAGAAGTTCGTATCCAACTGGGATATGATAATCAACTACGAAGAAAAACACACAATCATGGGTTTTTACCCTGTCAGTCGAGGAGGACCCAAAGCAGTAATCACAGAAGAAGCATCACCAGAACTCTCTTTTGAGTTCTATTAGTATGGATTAATTGACACAATCTACACTACAACCATGAAAGTATTTGAATACTTCCCACAAAGAATGAGGAACGTAATCAGAAGATACCTTGAGCTATTCGCTAAAGAACGAGAAATATTTCTCAAGTATACAAGCAGCTACCCCATATTCGATCCAGACAAGCTATTTGTCGGATCAAAGGCAGTTATCCTTATGGGAGTATCAAATCATGATTATCCTACCAGAGATGACCTACGAGATTATGAGAAGAACCCAGAGTACCAAGTAAAGGGTCTTCTAGCAGTATGCAGAGCATTAACCAAGATTGAACCAGAAAATCATATCAAAGTCAATTACAGCAACCCCGATGCCATCATCACCAGCAAAACTAGAGGAAACATGACCAAAGAAGAATGGACAATCATAACAGATAAAAATAAAGAATTCACTGAAATTAATGGAAATATGTCAGCCCTCCCTATCCAAATCAAGAAACAGCTTTGCAATGCACTTACTATCTATAAGGACCACTTCTGTGAGTGGTGTGCATCAACTGACGAAGACATCAATGGACCAGCAGACCAAGACTGAGAGAAGCATGTGAAGAAAGAGGAATCAAACAAATATGGGATAAAACAACAAGAAAAGGTTGACTGACTCCTTTTTAAAAAAGTCGTGCATTATTGTATTTTATAAGTTTTTCTTATCGTTTTCACGTGCTTTCTTTTGACATGTTAGCTTTACGTCCCTATCTCACAGACGTAAGCAATGACGTCTTTGTATTTCCTCCCAGCTCTATATAAGAGCAAGAGTTTGCAATGAAATAAGGCAGATAGAGTTTGGCCATAAAAATTGCATGTTTACTCTCTCTCTCTCTCTCCCTCTAGCTTGCTACTTGTAAGGCGTGGATCCACTGATCCTGGAGGCCACAACCACCATCAATATAATCAAACGTACGGAGAGCAGCTACAATCATCAAGCGATCATAAAAAAAACTCAGGATTTCCTCAGAAAAACAAGTCAAGTATGTCTAATAATCCTACCTCAAGTTATTTTGACTATTTGAACAAAAACGATGATGAAAACTACTTCTTAGATGGTGTTATAGACATCAAGAAAATTAGAGAAAAAACTAATTTTACTATTTCGGAAACTCAAAACTTTATCACGAAGTCTTTTGTATCAAAACTCTTTGATAGATAAAACATTATTAAATACGGTAAAATGATAGGTGAAATAGCAGTCCCTATTGATCAAACTAAGGGCGATTTTCTTATCCAAGTAATAAATAAAGAACAAATTAAAAAAAATTTAGCTAAACTAAGATTAGAAGAACGAAATAAAATACCTTATATTCATATTAGTACAATCCAAATTATCTTAAAATCAACCATGAAAATAGGAATTGACGCACCATGGAATTAGAAATTCGTGATGATAGACTCATTAATGAAGAGGAAAGTATTATTGTCAAAGGAACGGGAAATTTAGGAGTAGGTATAATTAAATTTGATATTAACCTACAATAAGGATTGGACCTAGCAGATGGTAACCTGGACTCTTTTATTATTATAAAATATGAATTAAAAAAAAATTTATGAAAGAAAATAACAAACTATTTTCAGTAACTTATCAAATAAACTATGGCTAACCAATAGTCACCACGGTTTAACCTTAAAAATAAAGAAGTAATTGCTTTATTTAAACCATTAAAATAGACATCTCTTCAATTAATCCAATCTGCTCCTTTTGCTTCTGTTCCCCGCCTTCCAAGATGCAACTCACTACTCTACCTCGCCCACCAGCCATTCCTCTTCCAAACCCTATTTTCCGGCGCTTTTACAGTCCCCAATCACTGGGTTTCTTTCACAGGCCGCTCCCTGCTGCTTGTAGTTTGCTCACGAGTCACGCCCCGCCGTATTTACGTCGCCGCAACTTTCTCTTCCGGAAGTAGTAAGGACGACGTCGGGAATCTGTTTCGGAACAATTGCAGCATTGGGGAGAGCCAGGAGGAGAGCGTGAATGAAGGTGGTGAGCATGGCGGAAAATCGTTGGCGGAGGTGGCGGCGGGAACCGTAGAGGGGCTGGAGAACCAGAGCTTCTGGAATCAAATCAAGGAGATTGCCATGTTCACTGGGCCTGCTACTGGGCTTTGGTTGTGTGGACCCTTGATGAGTCTCATCGACACTGTTGTCATTGGTCAGGGAAGCTCCCTTGAGCTTGCAGCTTTACGTAATTACTGACTACTAGCTTCTTTGTTGTTTATGAATGAACGAAATGGTTGCCATTGATGGGCAATTGACTGAAAAAGTTTGTTCTTTATGTTGATCACAGGACCTGGGACGGTGTTCTGTGATTATATCTGTTACGTGTTCATGTTTCTCTCGGTTGCTACTTCCCTCGCCAGACAGGTTGGTTTTTTTTTTGACAAGCAGGTTTGTTTGATGGCAGCTTTTTGATTGTGGAGCATCTATGGTTGGTTTCGATTAACTTCAATGCTGCTTCATAGGGTTGGTTGGACCAGCAAGTTTCTGAAGGAACGTTCTTGGATTACATTTGTTTACAATTCTCATCTCTCTGCCAATTGTTAATTTCTGTTATTTGACAAAATTCTGTAGGATAAATCAGAAGTGCAGCATCAAATATCAATACTTTTGTTCGTTGGATTGGTATGTGGAGTGTTTATGCTGTTCTTCACGAGGTTATGTGGTTCGTGGGCACCTACTGGTAATGGAGACTGGTAAAGCTTTGATCAGTCCTACATTAGTCATGACTTTTTTGTTCTGTCTTCGTGTAATTCACATTTTCAATTTCTGGGTGGAATTTATGTTGGCCAAATGAATGATGTGTTTTCCTTGTTTCCTTTCTGTCCATATTCTTCAGCTTTTGCAGGACAAAGGAACCTTGATTTAATACCCGCAGCAAATACTTACGTCCAGGACTCCAGGTACTGTACTCAAAGAATTTTTCATTTTTCATGAGGAACATTTGAAGTTCAGAAAAGAAAGAGTGAAAATGTTATGGTGTAATAGTTTTCCGTGGCAAGGATTGGGCGACTTCTTGATGGTACTTGAGTATTATGGTCTAAACTGTGTCATTGTCAACACCCTTCATTGTATCCAAGCTTGTAACTCTGCTAAAGCATCATCTGAGCTTTAAATGTGCGCTACAATGGTAGAATTGGGTAGGAGTAGTTCAAGGGTCTAATTTGTAATGTGGATCTGAATTTTTAGTTAGTCTTAAGTAGGAAGAAAGAGCAATATTTTTTCATTTCTTTCTGGGACTAATGTCCAATTTCTATTTCTTTTCATATCCATAGTCGTAGGCATGAATAAGGTTTTCTGTAAATCGTGGACCTTAAATTTTTAAACCGGAAATTATAGACACTTGTGCTGCAGCTGATTTTTTTTCTTGCAGAATGAGGAACTTCGCCTCAACTTTCCAGACGATGTTCTACTTGCTCATTTTGATCATCAAAGGATTAATGTCTTCTGTTCTTTTCTCCCAGATTCTAGGCTTAGCATGGCCCGCAGTTCTTGTGGGATGGGTTGCTCAAAGTGCTAGGTAGACACTATGGTTTTAGTTACCGCTGCTTTTGTACTCTGTTCCAAGTCACTGCTGCTCTTATGCTTGCTCCTCTTGCAACCGATTCTGAATTGAAATATTTGGCGGTTGATTTTGTGTGCTTCATAATATGAAGCAGTGACATTGAACTTGCTGTTGCCTGCAGTAGAAAGTTTATGGCAATTCCTTTCCTAGCACTTCATCAATATCACTGTTTGATGAATTGTGATGGCAAATATTAAGTTGAATAGCGACAGTGGAAATTAATGTGTCACCACCTGTTTCACTAGGAAAAGAGAGAGAATGGATTGGTTGATTGGTCATGCTTCCATTGTTGTACTATGAAGGATTGATTGATAACTCGTGTTTTAATGGCCTCATCCTGTTTTGCTGTCTTGGAATGAAAGATTCACGGGGTCCTCTGAAAGCTTTAGCAGTTTCTACTCTTGTAAATGGTTTTGGTGATATAGTCCTCTGCAGATTTTTAGGCTATGGTATAGCTGGGCAGCATGGGCCACTATGGTGTCCCAAGTATGTGGATGAGTCCTGATAAATTTCTTTGTTCTTGATTTCTCCCTCTTGAATGTAATCTTATGGCATCTATTTGTAGGTCGTTGCAGCCTTTATGATGATTGACACTCTGAACAAGAAATGCTACAATGCATTAGCAATATCTGTTCCGATGTTTGATGGTCTTTTGCGCATACTTGGGCTTGCTGCTCCAGTGTTTATTACCATGACCTCAAAGGTTCATTTCTATTTTTCATCACTTAAATTTGTTTCATTTTATCTATATGAACCAAACATTGACTTTTCCTGATGTTTGTTGCATTTTATTCCTTCATTTATTTTGCCACATCAATGGGCACACATGGCAGCTAATCAGGTTGTTGGCTGCTCTTGTTGCAGTTTTAGTGTATTTTCTCTTGGTTGTTCTCTCTTTGTTATATTGACATCTGATGGTTCACCTTAGGTCATGAGTCAAGTATTTGGCATGTGTGGTGTGTGGGGCGAGCCTATCTCTCAAACTGCTCAATCTTTTTTGCCTGAGCTAATATATGGATCCAGTCGAAATTTGTCAAAGGTTGGTGATAATGTAGACTTATGTTTGTTTGTGGCATCCTTCCAGTTGTTCTATGTAAAAGTTTATCCTTTCTTGTAGGTTGCTTTCTACTTCTTGTTCTAAAAGTTTTCTATACATAAAAACAGGCATGATCGCTGTTGAGATCCTTAGTCATCATTGGAGATGCACTTGGATTCACATCAGCGGTCATTGGTGCATCTGTTCCTTGGTTTTTCCCAAACCTCTTCACTCCTGATCAAAAAGTAGTACACCAAGTTAGATGATTGTTGTACTTCATGTGCTTTCTTGAATTATCCCTTCCCAATACCTAAGATTGGTCTTGCAACATTGTGCCATAATAAGAGGAGAAAGTACATGAGAACCACCTTCAGTGATAATATTGTTATTGCTCTCTTCTTGTTCTTATTAATGATGGTATCATATAGTTATGTTAATTCCACACTATTATTAGGTTAATCCTTGTGGTTATGATCATACCGAGTAGAACAAGAATGTATCGTTCTCTTTCTGTCTACCAATAATAACTTTTAATGAGAGTACCAAACCAGGTTCCTTGATGTTTGAGTTTGTTGGCTCTTGCAGATGCACGGGGTGTTGCTACCATTCTTTATTGCGTTGGCTGTGACGCCTTGCAACCACAACCTAGAAGGGACATTGATGGTATCTTGTTTCATTGGGTGCTCTATTAGTAATGGTACATCATATACTTCTTGATCAATTTCCACTCTAACCTTTCGAGCATTCATCCATCAGTGACTAATATAAGCTAGTGAGTAGTGACTCTTACCAGGCTGCAAGCAGCAAAGGATTCGGCGATGGAAACGTAACCCACGATTCAAGGGTTTTGCTTGTAACTCACAAGCGAGAGAAAGACGTTGGTGTCTATAAACCTTTGATTTATTAATTTGATACGGAACTAATGCCAAACTTACATATTTATAGAAGAAATAAACCTAATACGTAAACCCTAACTAACCCGTAACCCTAGCCCATCCGGTCACCTACACGACTAAACTCCTAATAAGACTATAACATAACTCGGCCATTATCACATGAATAATTGGCCCATGCAAAAAGCAGGAAGTTGCCATTTTCTGTTTTCATAGTTGGAAATGAATAGAAAACAGAATGAATAGTAAATAAGTTTTCTCGT